>OZ014519.1:705112564-705760064 GCA_963966055.1 Lathyrus aphaca | reverse complement strand
TTATCCTCCTTAGAGGACGTGACAAAAGTTACTCCATGATTAGACTCATCCCTATTCACAAGAATTGGGGCCTGGTTCCACTCTTCTTCCTCCTCCAAATTATATTTACTCCATACGCTAATCGACTCCGACGATGAGCTCTGAGCGACCACCTCCCTATTTTGATTTTTAGCTAAAATTCGAAGAGGGCCATAATGACCATCAATCATCTTAATGTTGAAAATTTCCCCATTGATATGCACTCTAAAGGTTTCATTTAACACCACAGCACAAGCAATATGCACCATAATTCTAGCAACATTCATATATTCATCCTTCAAAGTGTAATCATCTTCACAAATATATTTTCCAATTGTTTTGGCAAATAATTCAAAGAAAGAAAAGTTCCATGCATGGCAAGGTACATCGAAACATCTAAGCCACGTGACCCGCTCCTTATCGTTGTCTTCTTCCCTCCATTCTCTTATCTCCGAAAATCACTATCTCCACTAGACTCTGTTTCCCTTATGATGTCTCTAATCTCACATTTTTCACATTCCTCTAGCAGACACAAATTGGCTCCCAACGGCGTTTACCTTGATCAAAAAATATCTCTCGATCTTAAAGTTGATTTATGTATTGTAAGTCATACCGGGGTTGATCTCCACATAAATCTTCCTAAATCTATCCAAGTCTGAATCTTTAGTATGAAAATTCAAATGGACATGAGTATGAACATTATTGTTTATATGATTCACACGAATGTTCTCTCTCTCATATTACCTCCCCATTTTCCATTCCTCCTGAGTGAGCTTCCTTCCCTACCCAAGTTACGAGACAGAGGTTTAACTCCAGAAACTCCTCCATGCATAACATTCACAACTCTATGAAACTTGAGGACGTTAGCATGAATCTTCACATTATCAATCAATATATCATCTAACTTGACTGCAAGCAACCTAATATATTTCACTTCAATGAATCTAACAAAACCGAATCGTTTTTCCGATCTATTCTTCTTCGAAGGAATAACCACTCTTTTAGATTGTCATAGCTACCGAACAGATTAAAATTTTCCTTCGCCTTAACTCAAACAGGAATCTCCGAAAAATAAATCAGAATAACTTTATCTTCTTCAACGTTGAAAGTCTTCCTGCCTAATGGAAACGAGTCCCATCTTAGTTTCCCCAAATTGTTGTTTTTTCTACTAACCACTTTCTTCCACTCCATTGCAAATCTAGACCAGACCAAAAAACACCAAAATTAATCCAAAAATCCAGAACGCGGAAACACATCCTATTCATACCAACTTTGTTCAGTGTGACTTTTCTCTAACCGAAATTCCAATCGGGCAAAACCAATTCACCCTTTGCTTCACACTTCACACTAGTTTTAACTAGTGATAAACCGTGAAATGTTACAGCTTAAGTGGCCCATTGATCCTTTATTCTTCACAGTAATAAAGAGCCGTCATGCTAAATTTATAGCAAAATCCATGGATTACAAACTCTTGACTAACTACAATAGCAACATTTTCACTATTATGCCAAATGATCGGCAACCTTGTCAACAAGCACCAAACATTTAGTCATACAACAAACAGCATGTGTGGTTTGTACAGCTTGAGCATGTGATTTTTCCGCTTTCAGCAGTTCATTATGAGAAGGTAGGTTGGTTATAACAAGATAACTTCTTACATTGATGAACAACATCATACTCTATTTCTCGTATATCTTATAATATAATGCCCGAAACAACATCTATAATTATTTAGCAATAACTCCCAAACAGGATCTGTTATTTGGAATCCAGCTTATGAACATTTTTTGGGTATGTCACTACAAGATCATTCCCTCATTTTGCAGTTCTCTGTTTGCATAATCTATCTGACCATTATATTTCTAAGTATTAGAAGCTGCACTTGTTGCAGAAGGCACCCAACAAATTTATAGACCAAGAAAATTGGTTACTAAAAGATGACGTTCCAATTGGCATATATGTTGACATCCACATCAGCGACACATAGACTACCTCGATGACTTTGACTAACAGATTAGACAGAAAAGACTAGCTGTGATACATTTTAAAATGTTGAAGGGCTAAACAGTCTTTTAAAAACTACGGGACCGAACTCCAAATCAAAGATAAGAAACGAAAAAAGAGTATTAAGCTTTTATACTACCTATTTGTTTGCAAATATGCTGCTAGAGAAATTGCTAAATGAGTTCAATTTCACCAAGAGAAATGACAAAAGGAATAATAATGTCATTAGGACATAATTAACCCACTCTTAATATCCATTCATCTTGAAGAAAAAAAAAGAATGAAATGTCTACTACTGACCACCTAAGAAATACCATTATCACCAACGGTCAACTGCAAACAGTGCCCCTCTAAATATGTAATGTTTTGGAACCAAAATGACTAGTTGGAAATTGGAATGGTTAAGTTACCACAATTGAGAATTTAACCTGAACAACTTTTACTCAAAGTCTTGGGTTTAGTGATATCAACTTCCAATCCAACTTCATCTTATCAGATTTTAAAATCCAAGGAAATTAAATGACACATCTCAACATTAGAAGTCAATCCTAAAATATAATTCATGCAAAACCTCTCCAAATCATCAAAAATAGACACAGATGTCACAACAGATTGCCTCACATAATCCGAAAGACTTTTTTATACAACTTTAAGCAAGAATAATATTACCCAACCATAGAGAGGGAATTGGATTTCCCCCCGAAAAGCTTACTCTTAACCTTATCCACAATGATTGCGTAAGCTTGCCTCTCCTTTCTACCAGTAATAAGAGGTACGCCTAAATACTTGCCAAAAGATCTTTCATAGCCTCAAATATTCAAGACATTGCTAATAAGGTCTACCATGAGTTGACAAGTATTATTAGAACAGATAACTTAGACTTAGAGGAACTAACCTGTTTACCCGATGTGACAAAAATCATCACGGATTTCCTTGATCTGGCTTACTTGCGCAGAGGTGGCCTCAGGCACAACGAGCATCATCAAGGATTTTCTCCTTGGTAGCAAAAAAAACGCATCAATCTGGTATCAATTTCATTTCATTATATTTTCATTCCGGTTAATGATACTCATTAATATAACCCGATATCACAATTTGACATTTCGCTCAAACAAACATGACAAATCACCGCAAAGGCTCAATACTTTCACCACATTGAAGCTTGTAATATAGTACAACAATTCAACTTGTTGCTCAAGCTATGTTCCAGATTGAAACACGGTGAGCTAGAGTTTAAATACAACAAAGGAGGAAATGTCGATCCTCATAAAAAATTTCTAATCCAGGAGGCCACTCTATCTAGTGCGCCTAAGTATGATGCAAAATACTAGCAACCACATATGTTACAAAAGCAAGCTTCTGCCTGGGTGTAAATAATAAAACCAAAAAAATTTAATTTTCCTATCCAATTTGTTGGCTGAAACTCTACAGGCTAATTGCTATCCATAGCAGAGACAAAATTGCAGATATAATAATTTGAAGTATCAAATCTGAATGCCTGCCCATCTGGACAAAACAGCACTATCATGTCAATAGAACAACTCTGAATATATCTGCATAAATAACTGAGGACAGTTGCAGTCAACATCCTTCTTTCTCAAAAAGTAAATGATACACTACATGAACATGATTTTGCCAGGGGAAGTTTGTAACGCTGCTCCAAACAAGACGCTTCAGAATACAACAGCTTTCACTGATTTAGGACCAAAAATTCTGCTTTAACTTTCTTCAGTTTCTTCTAGGTACAAAAGGGCATCTAAAGCTGTTGTAGTCTAGAGGTATAATACCCTCTACTCTGAATCTGAATCTGAATCTGAATCGATAGAAAGATTCAAGCGGGGCCTTACTGAACGTTTTTGACGGGGAAATGAGAAAGGGCCATATGATCTTTTCCTACTTTCTTTGTCAGACCCAGCATCGTTCATACCAAGAGGCAAAGAAGCTGCATGAAAAAAAAATAAGTTAAGAAAATTAGTGAAGGAAAAAAGGAATTTAGAATCACTAAATTAGAACATGAATAGTAAAAATACCCATGTTTTAAAAATAATTGGTCTGTAACTAGTAGCAACATAGAAGAACAAAACACGAGGAAGGAGATGAATCAATAAAAATGCATAATCAATACAGCTAATGTTTGGGCAAGAGATTAGGTTCCAGGTTTAAAGATGCACTAAGTAACCATTAACTTTCTACAGAGGCAAACAAATGATAGCCGTTTGGACATTTATGACAAAGATCACTGCATCGTGATATAATCAGGGCATCATAATGGTTAATTATTTGCTCGTGTGGACGAGCGGAATACTTAACCCTATCAAGCAATTAACAGCATGTTTACAAACAGAGACTAGCCAATAGTAAATCACACAAAAGGATACAAATGCAATTTGCATTAACAGGAATTTTAAGAAACCAAATTGGTATGTTTATATTGATCCGGAAAAATAATCTCCAAGTAACTAGTTAATGGGATATCTTAAATCATCATGAAGTATATATGTAGTTCAGTAAAGCACTATTTCTTTTTATGCAAGGATTTCCAGCTAATCAACAAAATTAGACAACTACATAGTATATAAGATTAAAAGAACTATGCAAAAACTATTTCCCTGATCTACAAACGATGTCTGTCCCACAATAGCATCTACGTGAAGAAAATGAAATAGCCAGTTCCAAACCCTCCTCCATAGGAGCATAAACAAACTTGCTATAGAGCTTAGATAAATCCTAATGATCACCCATGTAAAAGAATTAAGGAAAATATCTTACCTTCCCAAAAACCTAATAACACATTCATTTAAGAAATACTGAAAGGCAAAGAACGCAGGGGAGCACAAAGAGAAGACTAGTTTTAGAGTTGATAGTATTTTTTATTTTGAAAAATCCTACAATGATCTAAATATATTTGCTAAGCAATTGGGTTGTTTCTCCACTTGAAAATGTGAATGATACTATAACCTAGTAACATCCATATGCAACAAAAAACAGAAATAACTTGCACACAAAGTATGAGATTTAGTTCAGAAAGTAACAAACCAGTATCAGTTAAAGAATCGGTAGCATCTTCTCTGGATGTAATCTGCGGTCTGGAATTCAAACCATTTGGTGTTGAAGCATCACAATTACTGCCACCAGCTCCACCCCCAAGCCTAAGAGAGACCCAATCCTCTGTATATACACCATTTGACACACCATTGTGATCTCTTAATTCATGCTGCACATTTGATTCTACTGGTTTTGTAGGGAGAAAAATCTGAAGTGAGGGATCCTCTCCACCAAATGCCAATGGATTGTCAACTAAGCCACCATTCAAATCAGTGTCAGATGGATCAGTGGATGAATTTGGTATTAGAGTATTAGATCCCAAACCAGTGTTCGGAGCCAATGTATAACTATTCAGTGATGAGGAGCAATTAATATCACCATGGCCCAATGCATCAGACACATCCACCTCAGAACTGAATAGTTGGAATCCCGAGGTTGCCTGAGTTTCAGAACGCAATGGCCAGAGAGAGGGAATCCCAAAATCACCTTCACTGGGATTACCAAAAGCTTCCAAGCATGGATTTCCGCCAATATTGTGATCTTCTGCATATGGATTGATAATTCCAGGTGGAGGCACTGAGTAAGCATCAACTTGATCGTCAGTTTGATTATTATTGCAACCAACTGTAGGAGACAATAATATATCATCATCTTCAGAATCACTAAGAACAATAACTTCTGCATTAGCCATTGGAGCCGAAGTTTTAGGAATAGTATATCCATAAGTTGAGCCAGCATTAGCATTAGCGTGACACGAAGAATCTAACTCAATCCCATTGGGAGTAGAATATTCTACATGCCCGTCGCCGCTCTGATTTACACTTTGATCATCGCCATCCAATCCACTTCCAGTGCCACTGCTGCTCATTTGAATAACCACAACTTCTTTATTTTCTAAATCCGCATTCAACCTTTCATCAGAAGAGGTGTTTGTGTCCTTGGGTTTGCTAACTTCCCAAACTCCATTACAATTTTTCCTAATGCCTAGTCTTATGCCTGCAGGACTGTCTGAAACCCCTTCCTTTTTAACATTCAAAGTTTCCACTCTCTTGTCTTCTCCACTAGTAGAAACAGAGAGGGAACCGTCAGGAGAGTGCCATTCAGCAAGATTCCCTAACTCACGGCACTCAGTTTCATTCTTAGCCTTGACACGCCAATAACCATCAGGCTTCACCTCCAACTCAGTAAACTCCTCCTCACAGTTTTTCATCTGTGCCAGAAAACCAATTTCAATAAGTAATGGTTCATAAGACTTAAATGTGTGTGCGTGTATGTGTGCGCGCGCGTGTGTATGCCAAAGAGTAAAACATTATTACCATAGAAGTGATGCGGTTGAAATAAGGATCAATAATGATATTCTCCAGAGCATAGTTTTTGAGACATATGGGGCATTGCCACTGCAGAAACGATTAATGCTTCATTTAACACTTATTTTAAAACCGATAAAGGAATAAGATAAATCGTGCACAGTTTCTGAGGATTTTACCTTTCTTGAACGTCGATTCATTTCCACAAAAACTTCAAGATCAAAACAACCCATGTGAACACAAGGTTTGAATCTTCCTGCAATCTTTATTCTTGAACCACTCATCTACAGATTTCACAAAAGCATAAATTTTTTAAGACTTCGAGGACTGGTTTGTAAAATTTCCTGAATTACAAAGATAATCTAATACATCAAAGCCTTACTGGACAACGAAGGTTGATGCTAATAGTATCTGAAACCACTTCAAGATCACTGTCACTATCATCTTCGCCTGCAGAATTTCCACCCCCGACACGACAACAAACGCGTGCAAGAGCATCTTCAAAACGCTCACCATTGGACTCCTTTGGAATCAAGCTCAGGATCTAGATACCAAAGACTAAATTATTTAATTTAATGGCAAATATGGAAGAAATTATGGATCAATCAAAACATAGATGCCTTACCAGAAAAACACATTTCAACAGTATAGACCAAAAGAACACATCCTTATTGAATTAAATCCCTCTCTTACTCAAGGATTACATTATTTGTCTTTAGGTGTGAAGCATTCTTAATTTCCCCCTGCTACTTATGTTTTCACTAGTGTTTCTACCCATTTAAGAGGATACCTTGGTTTCTTTCTTATGTTTCTACTTCTACCCCTTGTAAATTGCTTTATTTTGAAAACATGCACACGTCCTTATTGAATTAAATTTGTATCTAACTCAAGGATTACATCGTTTGTGTTAGGCTTGGAGCATTCTTAGTTTTCCCTCGTTATTTATGTTCTCCCATGTTCCTACCCATTTCAGAGGATATCTTGTTTTCTCTCGTGTTTCTATCCCTTGTATATTGTTTTATTTAGAAACCATGCACACACATCTCTCCAAAGTCAACTGCTTAGGCAAGTGGGTGCACCTTGCAAAAGCAACTAGGGAAAAACAAAATTTTGAACACTAACAAAATAAAAAGTTTAGGTAATAATAATGCAAAATATCATTTTGCTATATTTAAGAACACCAAAATGTTATCAAAAAACAATTTCGGTACAACCAAAATGCAGGTTGATGAAAAAATTCCATAATGAAATCAATAGAATTGAGATCAAAATAGTTAATAAATCCTCCCTTCCCCCAAAAAATAACCTTAGTAAGATATATCATATATCAAAGAAAAAAGTAACAACAATAAATCACAAAGCCTGAAAAAAGACCAGACTGGACCAGATGAGATGATACAATTAATAGACAAAATCAAAAATCACACCAAAGCCACAACTTAGCAACAAAGAGCATCAAAAGTTCAAAATCGGTAGACAGATTCACATAACATAAGGTTCAAAATGACTAAAGATTGAAAGATGATGGAACTGAGCTCCCCTCATTGGTTGGAAATAGATTTGTAGAGCAAGGTCTCAGCTCATCAAAGTTGAGTTCATTCACCACGTTGGCTTGTTGGGTTCATTGCAAACTTGCAAAAAAGGGGTTGTTCAGGTTTTTCGGTTCAGGATTTCATTTATGTTGGGAGCTATGAGTCTAAACCATGGTTAAAACATGTATTCTTCAAATTGACATAGAAAAAGAACTACAGAAGCATTCCAAGTTTTATCAAATTTCTCATGAATCAGCCTCAGATATCAGAACCTTTGGACAGATATCATACCACGCAGATTCTCAACATCAAACTCGACTATTATGATAAGCCTGGATTAAAGAAACCAACAGACATTCATCTTAACAAAGTTAAAAGTTAAGGAAGACAGAAGTCTACCTGTTGCACGCTGCGCTTTTTAATAATGCGGACCCCAAAACAGAAAATGCGAGTGTCACAGCCCGTCAAAGAAATCTTATTAACTCCTTCTTTTATTTTTGACATGATCTAGCAAAAGAGAAATTAAATATGAAATTGAATAAGACCAAAATAGACAAAACTTAACTTAATATAACACTAAAATGATTAGACTAAATAGCTCCCCAGCATAAATATCTAAATTTTAAATACACGTTAAATAAGATAACTGCAGAAAATTCAGAATAGTTATAATAATTAATGACAATAAACTCACAAATGCGCCGTCATCACGACCATTAGCCCCAAGCAACTGAGAACCAGGTCTACTAATTGCACGTACTTCACAGCCTATATGATCATAATCAAATAAAACAAACATTCAATACAACCACAAAATTCATGAATTCCAAAAAATAATTGATATTTCACATGAAAATTATGAGCTTTTAATTAGATAATAATAAAATATGCAAACAAAACAAAACTACAACACGAAAAAAATCAATTAATGGAACTAAAATAACACCCCATGAGAAGATTACTTGCAATAATAATAACATACCATTGACCAGTAGGTTTGTATGTTGTGGCCATTGCATCCTGAATGGAACTTTGTCATTCAGAAGCATACACCAAGCCTGCATATGATGTCATTTGGCAAACATAACAAAATGTTTAAATAGATTAGTAGAAAGTAACTTGTTAATACATACACTGAGGAACGAAACTAACCTGAATACCAAAATCCGGTTTTAATAATAAGTCCTTGGTTGCTCTGGTAATTAGAAATGTTTTCTCAACACTCTGCACGGGATTGGATCTGAACCATTCAAACAGAAATACGGTCAAGTCTTTCAAGTAGAAAACCACTACAGAAACTAGGTTGTTTCATTATTCTTTCATGCACACTTCTTAAGAAAATGATAAGTTATGTAGATGGATTGTCTAAAGTGAAAAATAATTTAAGACAGAATTATTCCAAACATGCCACTTATAATGAATCAGAGGGAGTATATGTTTGTGTTGAATTTAAATTTTTTTAATAAACTCAAAGAATAGTTATCATGCTCAGGCAAGAGAGTATTTTCACCTTAGAAACAAATTTGACAGCCAGACAATTCTAGTTGACACTATAAATATGAAATAACATACATTACAATCCATTTAAATGGCACAAAACCTAAATGTAGAATGTATATAGAAAGTAACCAAAATATATACACAGCAGTTAAAGCACGTGTATATTCAATGTTGGAGTTAGACATCCCTCCTTCACCCAACCCTAACCTCAACCCTAACCTCAACCCACTGCTCTAAATGAAATGGATAGTAGTCAAGCCAAAATGAAGAACATGTATACCAACTTAGGCAACAAAATATCTCCTAAAGGCATATAAGATACGAAGAATATCTAAGTCTCTATTGATTAAGTTCAAGCCTAGGAAACAAAATATCATCTAATGGCATAGAAGATAATACAAAAACAACACATCTAGCTCAAAAACAACTGAACAACAATTACACAACTATGTCCAGCTACGACAAAATAACACAAGGTACTCACCCATCAGTTGGAATACGGGTTGTAGTCAACAGCACTGGATATAAAGGGTGTGTCATTGAAACCGTAAACCTGTAACAAAGAGAAGAGCTTGTGGAGTAAAGAAAATGAAAAATAATAAAAGGATAGGAAACTTCTTCCAATAACATTTGAACATAAAGAAATAAGAAAAATAAAGAGCCATCTAATGCAACAAAATAGTTAGCATACTCAGGAACCATATTTACGAATTTGAATCTCTAGACATAACTCAGACTAAGGTGTTTGGGTGAACATTTGTTAAATGTAATTTGGATGAACATGAATTTGAAAATTTTGGTTTGAAGTCAGTTATTTATATTTTGATATTGTTACTCTAAAGGCAAGTTTGACGTAAAACTTGGTGTGAAGATTTTAACCCAATGCAAAAGATATTTTCCATCACTTCTGGTCAAACCAAGATTTGGAGGCAAAATCAATTTTATCCAACTAAAACCAAGCATTTCCATTTTTACTAAAATGAAGTTTGATAATAGGCCAAATTATTTGTATACTCTTTATTCATGAAACCAGAGATATACTAAGATATAACTCCTATCATAGATGAATAAATATGCATAAATTGACCATCTTTACAACTATCAATATCATTATGATATTTAGAAGAATTGATGGTGTTTTTTATTTCTTCAGAAAAAAACACTTTTCAATTAAAAGATGTTTGAAAATAAAAATTATAAAATTAATGTTTTTTTGAAAAAGAAAAGACAGTAAACAAAAGCGGACCTTTCTTGTAAGATGAAAATAGTCCAGTGGCATCATTAAAAAAAAGCTTCATGATGGAATCAATCGTTTTAAACTGAAAACAAATGGTTCCTAAAATCACAAGGCAAGGCTACTTCTTGGCTCAGTTCAATGGACCAATAGCTCAGTAATAAAAAATCACAACCAAATTACTTCAACCAACACAAACCCTTGTCAAGATAGAAACACAAATAACTCTCTTGTCAAGATAGAAACTCAAATAACTCTGGCAGTGAGCAAAAGAATAATTCAACACAATACTATAATATGGAGAAAAAACTTGCAAACAATTTCTTCCCACCCCATATAAGCTGAAATAACAAGGGAAAGAAACATGACATACGGGTCTGCTCGACTGAGACGGCATATTTCACAATAAAATGTATCCGGGATTGGTGGCATTCCTCTAGTGGGTTTATGTGGAATAACAACGCAGTTGAGATGCTGTGAGACAGGGCATTTTGTATCTTCACACTGTAAACAATGCCATAGTTAGCAAATATAAGCTGTCAGTAGAGTTCTTAATTAAAATCACATGACATCAAGGAAAACAATGGAAATGATCAATGAAATTATATGCATTTGTAAAGAAGCATATACTTTTATGTATCATGAGGCTAGAAGAAATATATTGAATATTACACCTTGATCAGTAGATCTGTTTCAATTGAACTCCCACAGAGACAGCGAACCTTCATATCTGCTAGAAAGGAATCGTCAGCTTCACCGTTAATTCTCACATTTCTGCTGTCTGAAGCACCCTGCCCCTTTGATGCTAGATCAGTGGCTCCAGATTCCTGCAGTTTACTGGAGAAAAAGAAAACACAAAACATCATTGAAGAAAAACTTCGAAATGAGAGCATTATGGCATGTATACACCAGTACAGTCAACTTAAAGCAAACTTAAAAACAGAACACCATATCATGTGTTAACTATGAGTTTATCTATAAAACCTCAGCCATTACATTAATGTGAAGCATAACAAAACTAGATGAAGAAAATATCATCATTGTTGTCTCTGACACTGACCTATATGTGTCGTCCACTAACTTCACCACTTCTTCTTTTGCACAAATTTTCTTCTTCTTGGCACACATTCTGAAAACTGAGAAAAAATAAACAAGTTGCTTAGTTTACAAGAGAAAGCGGGGAATATAAGAAACACAACTTCAGATATTAAAATCACAAAATTAAATTAGAAGCATAAAAGTTAATTACTCCAAGTTTTTCATATTCGATAAACTATGTCATCGTAGAAGTTACCACTACTCCTAAAGCAGTGTTTGAATAGAAAGTTAAAACTAGCATGTCCAACTAGTCCAAGCCTCAAATAAGATTGGAAATTCAACTCAAACAGTATAAACATGTTTGACTCGGACAGTTTAGAGCCAGCCAGCTTTCTCTTTTGAAGATATTTGAAGACAAATAAAACATTGTATAAAACTTCAGTATAATATATAAGCTTCCAGTTTTTCACACAAATCAAATAGACAAAAAGTTACAAAATACAAATTAGAATAAGTGAGTACTAAAGGTTGAGCCATCTGTGTGTCTATGGTAAGAGATAATATAATCATACCTTGTTCATCTGTGAGTATAGACATTATCCTATCAATGAGATCCTACATAAAAGGAAGAATTGACATCATTACATTGCCGGAAAACTCCAGAGAACAGATAGCATGGCATGATCTACAGTTAAGCAATGAAAAATAATAATGTATCTGCTAAACTCCAGAGTTACAGGAGTCATGTGAATGTCCATTCCTCGGATTGACAACATCAATACTCTCTTAAGAGTTCGGTTTTTATACTTGTTCTTGATTGCATGTAATCAAGTGGGAAAAGTGGTATAAATAAACAATGTAAAAAAATCGCAACTAATATGTCAATAAACACCATTCAATCACACTTAAATTTAAAAACCACTCCTCAGGTTTCAAAGACAATATTTCATCATTGAAGTGTAGATCAGTAATATTGATTATCTCACCAGCTTCCTTCCTTGCTTTGAGAGTCCTACCTCAGTAAGCACGTCTTTGAGATCTTTCACACGAAAATGTGTCAATTTCTCCTGCATGAGAAGTTACTAGGTCAGTAAAGTAGGAAAGCATACCCTCATAGCATTAAACCCCAAAAATAAAACCAGCACTAGATATGTGGTCAACAAAGTAATACAATAAGTAAGCCAAACCAAATAAAAACTGAAAGACCAACCAATGAACTAGATACGAACTAGACTCAAAAGCATATAATGTTTATTAAGAATTGTGGTAGGGCCTAACTAAATCATACAAAACCAGCTTGTAGGGTGACGATTGCCCCCACTTATAAGCACATGTTAAGGCCATATATTGTCAGATGCAGCACTCTTAACACACCCCTTCATGCCAGGACTGAACATCTAGAACATGGAAATAAATGGTGGGTAGCACGATAACCGAAATTTGATAGCAGGTGGCCCAACAGATCTTAAACCTAACTCTGATACCATGTTAAGAATTGTGGTTGGGCCTGACTCAACCCTACAAAACCGACTTGTAGGGTGCCCCACTTATAAACACATATTCAGGCCATATATTGTCCGAAGTGAGACTCCTAACATTGTCGTTTACCAAGAAAATCAATAACATAAGAAATAAGTAAATCGAATCCATCAGGGTATGCACCACAATTCATACAAACAACCAAAAAAAAAACCTTTTTGATTGTACATGGTCATCAAAAAGGCTACCTTAACCTACATTTTAGATTGATCAACACTTAAATCACAAAACATAAGATAAAAAAGTAGCCACAAAAATAATATGGATCTAAAATTGCAGTCCTCTTACAGAAAAATTGAACATCAAACCTTGCAACTAGAAATCTAGTCAACATCATAAGAAATAGGTTAAACAGAATCCATCAAGGTAGGCAGAAGGCACCACAATTCAAACAAACAACCAAAAAAACAAACCTTTTTGATTGAACAGTGTCATTAAAAAGACTACTATAACATACATTTCAGAGTGATCACAAATATTACTGATCTTAAATTGCAATCCCCTTACAGAATAACTGAATAGCATAGCATAGTATACCTCACAACGAGAAACCACATCCATTGTGCCCATAATCCTCAGCAATAACAAACAGATCAAAGCATGCTGCCACAAGCAATAACTGATCAATTCAAATCAAATCAACAAAATCAAAAGTAAAAACACAAGCAATCAGTGAAATATGCATACTAGTTTACAATTCAAAACAACATGGAAAAATAAGTAGAAGCAGAATGATTAACCAAAAACCATAGAAACAAATCGAAATCATAACGCACCAAGAGCAGGAGAAACGGCAGAGGCAATTAGGGTTTGGGTTTGGGATGGTATGGGAGCTTATGTATGCCCGAGTTGGCACTGTTATGGTATGGTGGTGATGTGTGTTTCGGATTGACACAAAAAACAGAACCTTCTAGTTCAATGGTCGGATCTATCGGTGATTATCCAATCCAGTTTATTAACGGCAACACGTCCGGTCCGGTTTAATTTTCAGTGCATTCATGTCTAAGTTCAATGGAACACACCAACCGTTTTCTTTTTCTTTGTTTTTCATACTACTTTTCCTTTCTTTGGGGTTTATCATTTTGCGAAATTAGGATTTTTGACCTTAGGAAGATAGGTGAAGAGAGGTGGTTGTTTTTTTTCTTCCTCAATTTAGGATTTATGATATTAATAATTTACGGTTGAATCCTTGAAACAAATTTGATTTTTTGCGCTATGTCTGAACATGTGTTTGACTTTACGTTTGTATTTGAATCTTCAATCATGATCGTGTAATTTAATTTTACGTTTGTGTTTGAATCTTCAATCGTGATCGTGTAATATTTTTATCTTAATTTCATCGGAGTTTTAAAGTCAAGCTTTTGTGCATGGTGGTTTTGATATATACGTTGCATGAACATGCATATTTCTGGGTGCGAGCCCAGGTAAGATTATAGAACAGAGAATCCATTTAGGTTTAATTATTATTGACGATTTGGAATAAACTTGATTTTCATCGTCACGCTTGAAAGTGACTTAAACTTTACATGTGTGTTGGATTTGTGATTGAAGATTCAATCGTGGTTGCGTAATGTTTTCATCTTAGTTTCATCGGAGCTTCAAAGTAAAGCTTCAACGTCTGGATGGTTTTGGTAAACATGATGCATAACATATATACTTCTGGTAACGTACTCATAGAAGATTTCAGTATAAACATGGAATTGGATACTTAAGTAAGAATGTATATAAGATTCTTTAAATCATGTTCGGTAAGAAAATCTAGTTGTAATGAATGGCTCAAAATGAATTTCGGCGTATATAAAAGTGTACCATGTGTCTCTATATCGGCAATTTATGTTAGAATACCAGACACAGACACAGTTATGGAACTACAGTTATGGAACTTTAGTTATACATGTATTGATAGAGATGGTAAACAATTTATTATTTCTTTATATTTTAATATATTCCAAAATATTTACTTTCTCTATGAGTCATAGATGACGTATGTTATCTCTTTTCTCGTCTTTGATTCAAGTCTTTATAAATTTATCGGCATACAAATAATCTTTTTTATAAAATAAATAAGGTGTATTCAATCGAGTTTAGAAAGTTTATTGATAGAGAAAATAAAATACATATTTATATATTCACCCTCAAAAATGAATATTCAATCATGGTAGGAGATGTATTAGGTCAACGGGTGTTTGTGTGATGAAAATCATCACTCAATTTTTTTAATATATGTCGTAAACTTTGTCATATTATATGCTAATTTGAACCTAAAAAGGGAATGGACTAAATTTATTGGAATTCTTTAATTAAAAAAAAATATCTTTTTTAAATTGTTATTCAATTATTATATTATGCAAAAAAAAAATTAGCATGATTGCAAAACACAAGAGTTTGATGTCCTAATTTTCATAGTCAAATTTTGTACAACGTCAAAGGTAAGCCGAAATTGAAATTTCCTTTGGTCAAAATTGAGGTATTCCAATATGAGCATTACCAATTTAGGCGTCTCTATTGAACAACACAACCTGTGTGTCTTCTCGTTACGATCATGGCATGTGCATGTCACAACCTCTCCTAGTCTTGAATACAATTTGATCATGATTTTTTGTGTCACTCTGGTTAAGAATTGTACCTAGATGAACTAAGTTGTAGTAAGAAGTTTGGATATTATTGTTGGTGCACAAGGTTGAAGGTGGAGAAGATGATGGAAGAGAAAGAGAGTGAAGAAAATATGTAATTAAGTTTCACTAACACAATTAGAATCGATTACAAAATGAATTATCTACTAACTTAAATGCAAATTCAATTTATATTAAATACAGAATCTGAAATGAAACTTAAATTACACTTAATGAAATGCAACTAACTACTTGAATTTGGATTATACTTTAATATCATTCCTTAATCCACATTCAAGACAAAAATCAACAACACCAATTTCATCCCTCAAATGGATAAAGTGTTCAGTCTTGATAGCTTTGGTCAACACATATGTAAGTTGCTTCTGAGTGTTATAGTGAATAACTTCAAGCACTTCATTCTAAACCTGATTGCATAAAAAATGAAACTTTGTGCCAGTGTGCTCGCTTCTTCCATGCAACATTGGATTCTTGGCAAGGCCTATAGTTGATTTGTTATCAATCATCAACTTCAAGAGCTTTCTTACCTTGGTCTTTAAATCCTACAACAAGTTCATAATTCAAACATGTTGACATGCATATAAAGCACCCACAATATACTCACATTCACATGTTGGAAATGAAACCACTGGTTGCTTCTTGGAGCACCAAGAAATGGGATATCCCATATACTTGAAGAAATATCCATAAGTACTTATTTTGTCAACTCTATTTCTACATCAATCAGAGTCTGAATAGTATATCAACTTTGAATCAAATTTAGCATTAGAGGGGGAACAAAACTTTATACTTCAGAGTCCCCTTAATATACCTTATTATCATGACAGTAGCTTGGTAATGTGACCGCTTTGGTTTGATCATAAACATACTCGCAATTCCTACTGCATAGCAGATATCAGGTCTGATATTACATAGATATCTCAATGAGCCTACCAGCTGCTTAAAATTTATAGCATCTACATAGTCACCCTTAACATCAGGAAGGTGTTAGCACCCTTTGTATCCATGGTTATCCATGGACTCTTAAATGCTTAGCTCACTTTTTACTTGCTTTGTTTGAAAAGTGTAGTGTGTGATTAAAATGTTTTCGTAAAGATTTAACTTTGTAATGATTCTTGTATGAATGTATACAAAGTGTTTACTTGTTTGAAAGTATTTTGAAAAAATGGTGGGTGTAAAAAGTATTTATTTTGAAAGTTGTGAGCAAGCATTTAAGAATTACTTACCCTAAGTTGTAAGGTCTTTCTTGTCATTTTCGTTTCCTTAGGGATAGAATTATCCTCATTATTAGTTAATAAGTAGTCTTATCCTTGGATTTGGAGGGACAAGCGTAGGGTCATCGTTATGGTCATAGAAGGAAACATGTAAGGATACCTTAACAATTCAAAGGGACTATCATCATTTTTGTAGGGACAAGATCATTTATTCGGAGGCAACTTGAAGGGTCATCGAGGGACTATGATCTTTTTCGTAGGGACAAGATCATTTATTCGAAGGCAACTATGAAGGGACAACGAGAGACTATGATCTTTCATTCGAGAAAGCAACCGTGATGATTTATTTCTGTAGGTAACAAGTTAAGGTATCCCTACGTTCGAGGGACTTAACCATTTATCGTAGGGCAATAAAGAGAGGTTACCCTAGAGGTGTGAGTGTGCAAGTGTATTCAATTCAGTTATTTTAGTCTTGAAATTAGGGTTATCTAACCGTTGATTTTAGTCTTGCCATACAATCCTATTAAGTATGCGTCTAACAATTTATAATGTGCGAAAAGTAAACCCTAATTACTATTACAAGACTTTGGGACAAATACATAATAGTAAAAACCCTTGCAGAAAATATAAAGTGCGAAAAATAAACCTAATTACTATTACAAGACTTTAGCAGTTACATTATTGTCGCTCCCTGGATTTCCATCCCGGTACAAACGCGGAAGTGGCGCAGAAAGAGGTAGAGTCGCCAGCCAGGCATTTTTATCCCGAAGGAACGAGAATGGTAATGGTGTACAAACCAGAAGAAAAGAAAAGGAAGGACACAGGTCCTGTGAACCAAAGAGACTGGGTTCGGGAGTCGGTTACGACCTAGGAAGGTATTAGCACCCCAGATCGTCTGCCGTACCCGACGGGATCCACGCTTGCAAAGAAAAAGTTTCAAAGGGTGAAAGAATGAAAGTTGCTGCAAAACTAAAACTGAAATTGGAATGAGAGAAAAAAACTGAAAAGAAAAAAAAGAGGAAAAATGTAGGGAAAATAAAGATTGTGCTCGAACGGGCGTTACCCCGCTGCCTACGTACCTCACTGGACACGAGGATCAGAGACGTCGTAGTTCCCCTAACTAGGGGTGGAAAGATTGCTTATGAATTAAGGCATAACTGCCTATGTCAATGCTCAGGTGTTTCAGGCTCGGACGACGAGTGCGTAACCGTCTTGCAAAAGTGACAAGAAGAAGCAAGTTCGCGGACGGAGCGAATGAGATGGGAAAAGAATTCCCGAAGGAAAGACGCTTATTGTTTGTTTGTGTTTTTTATGAGCTTTTATTGGTGTGGCATAAGAGAGTGAACTCAAGCTCTTTTCTATGGAATATGTACTTGTTACTACATTCCAAGATGGAATAATAGAACAAGCACACCAAGCAAGGAGAACTTATTCAAGACTTGTTTCCAAGGGCAAGGGCCCAAATTCATTGACTTGTTGAATTTATTAAATTGTTTTAGTGATTAAAATGAAGAAGTATTTTTTAGGGTTTTTTCTTGTTGAAGATGACCTCATGATCCGACTTGTGCATCATGCTAGACAAATGCATTATTCCAAGATGGAATGAATACATAGGCCCCATGGAATAAGGCTATAACACAAGAAGTCACTTCTTTCTTTATTAATGTTTTTTAGATTTTGTTTTGAGATGAGAAGAGAAAGAAACCAAAGGAGCATAAAGGTAAAAGTCTAAAATGGGGAAAGACTAGACCTAAAGTTGTCATGCAAAAGTGGTCCTAAGGTTAGTGAGGTTTCAACTATCCTAAGAGAAAAGAAGAACCAAAGAGGAGCAAGAAGAAGATGAGGAAAGAGCTAGCAAGCAACTTACTCCTCTAAAGGAGATAAGTTCCTCCTAAAGGGGGGGGGGGGAATTGCCTCACATGATGGCATAAGACACATCAAAAAGCACAAAGAGAAAGCAAATTAAAAGGAAAAGGATGAAGAGTTGAAATGTGGATGAACATCCACAATTCTCTTACCATGAGCCCCTGCAAGTGTTAGCAAAATCCAGCACATGTTCATCATCAAAACTCATGGAAATGGCATGTTCAAAGCCCATATCAACAAAGATCAAACAACATGTCACATTACGCACACAAGCATTTACGTGTCGAGAACATGGAAGCGTGCATCAACCAGCAAGCAAATCACCCTAAACAAACGTGTTCAATGATCATACAATGATCCATGGCATTTAAAACAAGCAAGGGGATCAAACATGCCCAAAATAGCCCAAAAATGGCCTACTGCTTCAGTGTTAACTGGTTAACCAAAGCGATAACCGGTTAACCAGTCAAAACCTGCAGAAAAACAACACAGAAAAAGGTGCGTTAACCGGTTAACCAATCTGTTAACTGGTTAACACTGTTAAAACAACAACAATTCCTGCAGAAAAAATCAGTTCAAACCAGCTTTTCCAATTAATCTTACACCAAACCAGCAATCAATTGAGCATGAAAATAGTGTATCAATTCACATTAAATGGCATCATCAAGCTCATGAACATTAATACATAGATCCGGTCACAAATCAATCAATCAATTCAAGCAACACAAGCAAATACGCAAGCACATGGCGGATCTAAAGCGCAAGCATGCAAATAAGCTAAAACAGAGCTAGATCTGAAATTAAACAACCTATAAAGCTGAGGTATGCTTTGGTAATTGTTGATCGAGCTGAAAACGATAGATCTTGCGCAAAACTTTGAAGATCTGGTGCTAAGATTCACACTACATGCAAGATAAATGCAAGAACAAGGTCTTGATGCAGAATTTTAGATCCAAAAGCACTTCTAGATCCCAAACCAGATCTAAATCACCAATTAAAACAGCAAAAAGATGCAAAGAAGTTGTGGATGGAGGTCTAGTTCCAAGATCTACACACCTTAAGGCAATGTTATGTGATCTTCAAAGAGGAACTTTGAGTGATTTGGAAAATTGGGAAAGAAAAGTGAGAGAATTGTGAGTGAGAAGAGTGAAAATTCAGAATGAGAATGAAAAAAATGAGAGAGATCCCCCTTGGTTTAGAGAGAAATGGATTAAATATGGTTTAGGTTTGGGGCCCAAAAATTAGGCTTGGGATCCAAAATTATGGTTTGGCAAAGAAATTAGAATTTAGCAATGGGATTAGGCTTGGATAAGTGCTCTAGATCCTTCTTTTTAATTCAAATGAATAAAAATCAGAAAATTGAAATTGGAACCAAATCACACATGTTGAATTTGCTGCTGGAAATTCAAAATTCGCAGTCGTTAACCGGTTAACCAATCCGTTAACCGGTTAACGCCAGTGAATTTTGAATTTTCCTTCCTTTTGGTGGGAAACCTCAGGAATCACCCGGCGCCAACCGTTTTGATCTGATTTATCCTAATCCTTTCTTTAGGCTTTGACCCTGATGTCAACCTTGTAACCTGCCTTGTGAGCTTTGAATTTCTCTGATGATTGATCATATGCCTTATGCTGGAACATGCAAGTGTTATGCCTCATTTTTCTATGCAATATGTTAAGGACATGACATGCTGATGATGATTATGATATGATGATGATGATGATAAAAAGGAGAGGGCAAATTTGGGGTGTTACAGCTGCCCCTATTCAAGCAACTGTTAATCTGAAAAGGACGGTAGCACGGCTATCGACCATTCAAGATAAACTGTGGTTGAATACCAAGAAGACCTGAAATTTGCACTCTGCTGGAGAATGCAAGCAATGGGAAATAAACCCAACCAAATGACACTCTGACGACTGAAGTGGGAACAAAGCAGACGAGCTCCTTCCAACCTGAATTGTTACTTTGGATAGAAAATCTAACCAGACGAGCCTTCCTCGAACAACCCTGTTACGTCAGGTGCTGGACATACGATCCCTCTTCAAACAAACCTGTTACGCCAGGTTTATGACCTGAGATAGACGAACCTCCTTCGGATAAACCTGTTGCGCCAGGACCGGTAATGCACTTAAGTATGTGGGATAGACATGCATAATCAGGATAAACGGACCCTCCTCATATATTATCCGTAGATATATGGTCTAAGACAGACGAGTCTTCTTGAGCAAACCTGTTACGCCAGGTGCAACATTAGGATTTGACGAACCTCCTTCACAAATCTTGCGTAGACAAGCGGTGCTTGAGACAGACGAACCTCCTTCGGACATACCTGTTACGCCAGGACCGGTAACCATTTTGACGTTTTAATCCCACCGTCAGGACTTCAAACCTCTTCAATATAGACGAGTATTGGATGATCATCAAGAGATAATGGTTTAGATGGTGATAGAGATGATTTCTCTTGGTTATTTTTCTCATTTCTAGTATTTTCTTTTGTTTTATTTTTATTTTTATCTGATGTACATTTTTAGTTTTTTTTCCGTTTCGTTTTTATGATGTAGTTTTTTATTTATTTATTTGGCTTGTTTGTAATCCCCCAGGCTGGGTTGTTTATAACATGAACGATGAAGTTTTTTATTATATTGATGGTTTCCTGATTTATTTCATTAAATATGTGATTGATTTTAGTTATGGTGGATGTTCATGGTCATTACCTCAGCAAGCATATTATGTCCTTTTCTTGAGTCACCTATGATGTTGGACACTGTTGTCAAATAAAATTGGACGCATTGGTTAAGATAGTCTCAGAACCAGGAGCTAATGAACCATGCACAAAGAAGCATTATAGACGTTGTCAGCTTTACCCGTCCCGGTGAGTTCCGAAAAAGCCAAACACATATATTATCATCAAAGATAGTTATCAGGTGAACATTCATCTATCATGGTTTGATTATGTTCTTTTTTACTATTTACTGTATGAGTACACACACTGAGGCAAATTTTGTTGTTTATCACCTAGAGCCTTTCTAGCCATCCCTTTATTATTATTATTATCCTTCGTTTAACCCCTTTGAGCCTGTATCCATTTGTTTGTTTTATGCCCTTTATTATTAACCCGTAGCCTTATTATTATCCTACCCTGTTTAGAGTATTTGTTATTGTTTTTAGATCTATGTTTCAATATTAAGTTTGGGGTTGCTGTTGGAATAACAACCTTTAAGTTTGGGGTAGCTTTGCAGTAATTGAAAGTGGTGAAAGCAAATAAAAAAAGAGAAAGAGAAGAAAAGATTGTTGTTCTTAAAGAAAAAGTTTTAAAAAGAAAAAGAAAATCTTTTGAGGATAAAAGGGGCTGCATTCACCACATCGATTTTTTTTATAAATAAAAACACCTAACAGAGCATCAGAGAATAGCGTAGAGATAAGAATGATTTCACATACTCTGAGCCAAAAACACTTTATTTTCCTTTTTATCCCACCTTAACTGAAACCCCCTTACAACCTGAAGACCTCAAATAGTGTGTGTATTGTACATGTTGGTAGGATTAGAGAATTTATTCAAACTATTAATCTGATATTGTTTACTGTGATTTGAGAGTTATAACACTTTAAGCCCGAGAGAATTGGTGAGAGTATGATATAAGCTGGCAGGTGAAGTAATGTTTCCAAGTGAAAGAGTTTATGGCTAGTTGGCTATGAAGAACTAGGAAAAGGGTCAAGTGTGAAAGATTGCAGCAGTGTTGGGGTAATAACTGTTTTTACAGTAAGTTTGGGGTGACGTGATTGGTTATGTACCGATTGTTACTTGAGGACAAGTAACAAGCTAAGTTTGGGGTTGTGATCAGTCACCATTTATACTAAATATTTCATTGTTTAATCGCGAATATGTCAGGTAAACTGTGTCGTTTTCGTTGTTTTCAGCAATAATTAGTTAAGTTTTTCTATTATGAGTCAGTGTGTCATTAATTTAGAAATTATTGAGGATATTTTACGCTTTCAGTATGTCTGCAGGCTGGAAGCATGTTTTAAGCTCAGAGGATCAAGTGGTGCGTGCAAAACCGAGCCGGAGCGAGAAAACGGAAGAAAAAAGACAAAAGTGCAATAGCTACTGCTCATACGCCAACGGGCATGAGTGTTACGCGTATGGACTTGCAAGACGCATAAGCTACGCATTCCAGTAGAGAGGCGAAAAAAGTGAAGAAAACAAGGCCTCTGGTAATACGCGTATGGGGTAGGGGCGTTATGCGTACGGGTTGGCGTGTTGGCTAGCCCTCAGGACACTATGCGTACGAGACTTGCAGAAGCCATCACCAATTGCGTGTAACATCATGGGCAATACACGTAATGGACCCAAAAATCCAAAAAGCCCAAAAATTAACCTATTTATTCCTAGAGCGTGATTTTACCAGGTTTGGACGATTTTGGAGAGCAAAAATAAGGTTTTAAGGCTGACGACTCAGAATTTGACGGGGGTTTCATATGTTCAAGAGTTATACTAGTGAAGATTGATTCCTCAAGATTTTATGTAATGACAACACTTTCATCTTTTATTTTCTTTTTAGTTATGAGTAGATAAACCCCTCATTGCTAGGGGGTGACCCTAATTTGGATTGGAATGACTTTGTATTAATGATGCAATGATAATTTTATTTTCATTATTATTGATTTGATCTTGTTACTGTTCCTAATGCTTGATTTGTCAGAAAAACGTATTTCAATTTTAATGGATAATTAGAGGCTGGACAGCGGTTATTCATATACCTAAAACGAACATCTGATAATAAATATGACCTAGGACTAGGAATATTTTTTCTGAACCGGAATTTCTTGATAATCACATGCTTGATCATGAACAGAATTAACTATGGACATAGTAATTAGGTTACATGACCAAAGACCTTTTCTCTAAGGACTTAGGATTAGAGACTCTTAAGAACCGGTAATCAATTGTTGTGAATCATGTTATTGCATTGATAAATCGAAGTTATTACATGAAGAATCATTCACCTACCCTGGCAATCTACTCATATTTGTTCCCAGTTCAACTATTTATTCGCTTTCTTTATTTACAAATTTTAGAATTACCATTTTAAGAATCCAACTACTATTACTTTTTATTTAATTTAAACTTATTATAAACTATGTATCATCATGCAGTCCTTGAGATCGATATTTGGGAACTTTTCCTATTATTATTACAGTGGGCAAAAATAGTACACTTGTTATTTACCCATCAATATCTCACCTCTTCTGTTTGAATGTTACCCTTATGTTGGTAACGTGTAGGTGAGCAAGATAAGTCGAGTGGTGGTCAGTAAAGTCACTGTACTTCACGTCCTTAGGATGTTGGCTCTGATACGTCGTTTTGGGTGTCAGGACGGTGTTACACTTGTTTATTTAATTCTTTTTATAGAATTTATTTTTGTAATGGAGTTATTACTAATTATTTTTATTTGCGCTGCGAGTTGAACATTTTTGTAAAAACGTATATTTGAGCCATGTGTGGTTTTGTCAAATTTTTACACTCAAATGTTTTGATGAAATTAAAATACTCTAATTTTTATTAATAATTTTGTGGGGTAATTTGGGTGTTACAAAGTGGTATCAGAGCGGGTCGGTTCGTCCGACCAAGTAGTTGAGTCGTAGAGTCGTGATGTTGTTGTGTTGTTGTTCAAAGATGAACGTTGTTGTTGTTGTTGTTGATTTTTAAATCATTGTTGGATTGATGTTGTGTCTGACAAATTTAGAATGCATAATGTCCTGGGTTCAACACAGATAAATTTTTAAATTTTGGGGGAAATCTATTTTTTATATAGGTTTTTCAAACCTTGCCCATATGTTAGGGGACATAATGATAATTAACCCTAAAAATAAATTAGTTAATTTTGCGTGAGCTTATGTTTTTCGGGTCGGTGCTCTTAAGGCCCAATTTTATTTCTTATTTAAGCTAAACTCATTATTAGGATACATTGGACAGTTTTTAAGAAATAAAGAAGAGCATCAGGATTACATGGTCGGCTAAACTCCAAGGTTAATCTACTGTTTCAGAATTTCATTGAGACTTTGAGGTTATTGTATTATCCTGTTTTTATTCGATTCTTTTCAATTCTCTTTTATGTGCTATGTTTGCTTAATTCAAGTTTCATAGAATATGATTGATTAAATTTGATAAATGTATGTTCCTTGACTTCGCGTATTAACTTAACTTATTAGTTAACTTCACATGATCTTCAACCGTCATACTTAATGCGGTAAATAGGAATATAATTCACATGATATTGATTGCATTTGTCTAATAAAGATTATAATCAAATATGAATTTAATTTGCTTAGGGAATTGGTGATATAATAACTAATGATAAGTCTGAAATTATCGAACTACTAGATTAATTTGTTGATCATAATTGTAATCATTTTCTTTATTTTCAATTGTTTGAAAACCTTAAACCCCTCTTTTTCATGTATATAAGATGAACAATATGAACCACACATGGATAATGAGAAACCGTGTAGATCCTCTGCATCGTCTTACCTCTTTTCTTTTTTCGGTCCCTTCCTGGCAAGCGCACACAATATGTATATATAGGGAACAATTAGGGTTAGTGTCAATTGGGCCTTAATGTATATTTTAAAATTCAAATAAAATATTAAATTAAAAACTAAATAAAGTTAAATAATTAAAATAATCACAATAAATATTTAAAATAAAAACTAATTATCCTATTTATTTATTCTAGACAAAGTATAAAAATGAACGAGCTCAAAATAAATAAAAGTATGGCGCCAAAGTGCTTGAAAAAATAAATTGAATAAATCAAAATGATCAACGCGGAATAAACAACTTGGAAAAATATAGCGTTTGGTCGAACTTCGAAATAAAATTATGATCGTTTAAACAGCCCAGACTGATCAAAACGTGATCGAAAAATAGTCGTAAAATACATTTAACATGTCAGGTTAAACTACGTAAACCGCAAATTAATAGTACTGACATTTGCAAATTTAAATTTGACATTTTTCGTTCACTGATTTTAGGTACAGTTGAAAATTAGTTCGACCAGTCTGTCTGTAAATTCGAGAAATTAAATACGGCTGATAGTTTGGCCGTTATGCATGATGAAAAACATGATATGTTATGCAGATGATGCAAATGTTTTTATTTGACGATTTAGGGTCAAAATCGGGGTATGAAAGTTGCTCATATTTAAATATCTTTAACTAGAAAATATGAAGATGATTAGTCTTTATATGATCGCAGTGGGAGATAATTAAATATTATTAAAAAGACCCAAATTTTGTTCATGAATGCGGGTGAAATGATATGATATGCAATGTTATGAATTTATGACTCTTTTTTTTACATGCAATAAATGTTGATTCATGATGAATGGTAAGTATGACAGAAACAAAAGATACGTAGATGACCAAGGGCCAAGACTCGTTGGGAATGACATATATTGGAAATAAAGAAACAAAACATGAAGTATTCAAAGTGACAAATCAGTAGGTTCAAGTGTAACTGCTGACACTAAGAATAACAAAAGATGGAAACAAAAGGAAATCCAAAGCGTTGGATCAACGAAAACAGGCAAAGCCAAGTTGACACTTAGGATGATCAGAAAAATATTCAAAGTGAATGCGCAACGGCTCGATGCGACCAACTGACACTAAGAATGGTGACAAAAATGAACAAAGTTCATGGATGGTATTGGAAGAAGTAGAATAAAGAAATTGACATCCATGGATTAAATTGGATGACAAAAGGGAACAACGTCCATGGATTGGATTGGACGAGGTCGAATATGGGGAACTGACATCTGTTGCACCCCAAAATTTGCCCTCACAATACAAGACTTTGTGTGCTAAGAAGGTTCACAAGGTTCACAATACTTACAAGACCTTTCATGAGGTTCATGAAGTTTACAAGACACTTTATGAGGTTCACAAGGTTCACAAGACCTTTCATGAGGTTCATGAGGTTTACAAGACACTTTATGAGGTTCACAAGGTTCATAATGTTCACAAGACCTCCCATGAGGTTCACAAGATTCACAAGACATCTTATGAGGTTCACAAGGTTCACAAAGTTCACAATTAGTCAGAAGATTTGACAATTCCCTCAGACAATGCATCCTCCTAAGCAGTGCATCCAAAACTAGGGTTTTGACTTTAATCAGGCTAAATGGACTTCCAAGACTTCAAGTGAGCTTCATAACATCTTATATGTGTTTAAGAATCCCCATGACAAGTTTCAAGACTTTTCTCAAAGGTTTGCTCAGTCAGATGATCAGATAAGTCAAAATCAATCAAAGCAGTTAAAAAGTCAAACTGAGGTCAACTGTGGTCAAACCAAAGTCAAACCTCATGATTTTTTGCCAACATCAAGTATATGAAGTAAAATTCATCATTTGATCAAGGGTTGATCATGATTCATCAAGGATATTTCAGATCATCAAGAATCAAAGGTTTCTAAATTAGGGTTTTCTTAGGAAAAGTCAACTGAACTTTGACCAGCCATAACTTTCACATGCTTCATCACCAATTATCCATCCAAAGCTCATTTTGAAGGAAATTGAATTCTCTACAACTTTGTGTCTCACAAGCCAAGCCCAAAAATGCTTCATTTGGAAGGTATGAGCTAAGACATTATAGGTCCTTTTGAAAGTCAACAAAAAGTCAACAACTTCAAAAGGGCATAACTTGAGAATGGTAAAAGATATGGACATGAAACCAGTGAGGTTGGTTAGAGGACTCTTCAAGCTTTCCAAAATGTCCAAGAACACCCCCATAGCATTAAAATTGAAGGATTTGTGCCCTTGCAAAGTTGGGAAATTTTAGGGAAGTTTATGAAGCAAATAAGGCCTTAAAACCAATTTTTGCTAAATGAGCCCACCAAATTGCCATTCAAACCTTACAAACTCATCAAGCACGACCCAACCCACTCCTTTTCTGATTTTTTATTTTTTATTTCATATTTATTTGAATTTTATTCATTAAAATACAAATTAAATTGAAATAAAATATAAAAGTCATATATTTGATTTGATTTTTGGTTCTAGAAAGTTTTAACACTCATTTAAACTTGATTAATACCATTTAAATTCAGATCATCCAAACATGGCAAGGCTAGATCAAGAATATTCAAAATTTAAGATCACATCTTTTTCAATCTCCCAAAGTCCAAATATCCACAAATTTGTTAAACTCTTGACCTAATTTCATTGTGTCCTATATAAAAAACATGAAGCAATACACTATTCACGAAATTTCTGCCTCCAAAGCCATCTTCAAACTTCACAAAAATCTTCAAAAACTCATATTCGGATTCCAAGGTAGAGAGGGTTTCAATGAGTTTTGAGCATTGCAATATGTTCTAGGATGTTCATTGAACATATTTGGATCATAAACAACATCTAAAACGTCTCCATATGCATAAACCGAATCAATATTATCACACTTTTATGATTTTTTCGTTCTCCATTGTTTATGCATTATAAATTATGTTTGATGATTGTTTTGTGTTTGTGACAAGCTTAGGAACGTTTATGGGCAATCCAATTTGAGTTTCGACACAGGAACATGAAGTTGCCATTGTTAGGGTTTAGAGTGGCCGTTTAGGGTTTCTCATTTAAACCAATATAAATGAATTCTAAAGACATCATTGAATTGGATTTGATGTGTGGATCATGTTTATATAATAAATTTGTTGAAATTTTACGTGTTGTGAGAGATTCAAATTCGCAGGTTCTTGAAGGGAAGAACTCGTAGGAAATTTCGCAGGAAATGTTGAAAGAATTTTCGCAGGTAAGTTGGAGGAAGAAGAAGAAGATTGGCGCCATCAGCAAGGATTCAAATTTTTGTTTTAATATTTTTTGATTTATGTTATGTTATATTACAACTAGAACACTTGGCTCAGTTGGTGTGCGCGTTTGGCTTGCAAAGGAATGGTCCTGGGATCAAAACCTCCCCAGGCCATTTTGCTTTGTTTTATTTTTTGAGAATTTTATGCAGGAGAAGAAACAAAAGGATTGCTGCCTGTTTGGTGATCACAAGCGCGCATACAACCCAGTGGTAACTCTGTGCGTCTAAGGGTTACAAAGCCTAGGGCATGGGTTCGATCCCTGCCCCAGGTAAGTTTTGAAATCCATTTTTTTTAATTATTTTGTTTTACTATTTATGTTTTATAATTAATTCTAATTATTTGTTTAAATCATTATGTGTAAATATATAAATGTATAATATTATATTTAAGAAAACTTTTAATTTATTCTCTAAAGAAATTAATCCTAATTTTTATTTTAAAAAAAATATGTATATATTTATTATTAAATTAATATTGTAAATTAAAAAAAACCCTAATTTTCTTCTATTTATTTAATTCTATTATTTATAAACCTTAATCATGTATAAATATTATGTAATTTGTTCATAATTTAATTCTTGTATATAAATATGCTTAAAATTAAAATTCTTAATTTAATTTTGTTAATATAATAATATGACATAAATTGTTTGTATGTAAATAATTTTTATTATATGTTTAAAAATAGTTAAAAATTGTTAATTTAATTTTGTAATTATAATTTTATTTTCATAATATGTTTATAATAACTTAATTTTTATAATGTGTAAATAATTTAAAACTTTATAATAATTAATATAATTGTTCATATTTTCTTATTAATCTTAAATAATTGTTTATATAAAAATTTGATCTTTTAATTATTTTAATATTTTTGTTTATATTATCTATTATGTTTATTTTCTTATGATATTTATTTATTACTAACCCCATTTAACTTTGTATTATTTTTTATTATTATGATTTCACTAACCCAATTATTATTATTATTTATTATTTTGCTTATATTTAATTTGCTTTAATTATTATTATTTTGTAATTGTTCCTGGATGTAATATTTTAATAATAGTATTTAAATATTTATTTTTATGCTATGGTTAGTAAATAGGGAGTGCAACATGTTTGTATGTTTAAAATTAATTTAGATCACTAATTTAAAAGATAAATATTAAAATTGTACACTCACACACGTAAGTCGATCTTTGATCGCCATCTCACTTCCTTAGGGATACCTCTCATGTTGCCTAATCAAAAGGTCAAGTAGGGTGTATAAAGCAAAGTCCCTCAATTTCACATCATCTAGTCCCTTAATAGATAAAAGATCAAGTCCCTTTCGAATGTTGCCTTCGTAATGATCTTGTCACTTTCGAATAAAGATGATAAGTCCCTTCGAATTGCTTATACACCCCACAGTTGCCTAAATAACAGATGACCCTTCACTTGTCCCATACATCCAAGGTAATGACTACCTATTCCTTAATAATAGGGATAGTCTTACCATTTAAAGGATTCAAGAACAGAAAAGACTTAAAATTTAGGGTAGGTTCCTCTTAGATACTTGCTCACTCTTCAAAACAATTTCAAACACTTCACACTTCAAACAATTTTCAAAACAAAGGTTTTTTACGCATCCGTACATGGATCATTATAAAACTCTTAAGGAAATTTTATTCACACACTTCACATTTCAAAAACATTTTAAAGTGAGCTAAGTAACTAAGAGCCCATGGATAACCATGGATGTAAAGGGTGCTAACACCTTCCCTTTACATAACCTACCCCCCGGACCCAAAAATCTTTTAAAAGGTCTTTCCTGTTCTTTTATGCCTTTCCTTTGGATAAAATAAAAGTCGGTGGCGACTCTTGCTATCCGCAACATAACTAAAGTCAGTTCTCCCACCGTGTTACAACATCCACGAATTATATTGGATGACAAATAGGAACAACGTCCATGGATTGTATTGGACGAACGTAAAGTAATAGATTTTAAATCATGGCTTTGAACAAAAGGAAAGACATCCAATCATAGATTTAGACAAGGGACACAATATTCGAGTATGGCATTGGATAAGGTGAGTAATGATCTTCAAGAATGCACTGAAGGTAAAGGCAAATCACTATATTCAAGAATGGCACTGAATATACAGATAAAACTTTCAGGAATGACACTAAAGGTAAAGGAAAATCACTATATCCAGGAATGACACTGAATATACATATAAAACTTTCAGGAATGACACTGAAGATAAAGGCGAATCATTATATCCAGGAATGGCACTAAGAGTGAAAGAATATATCCAAAAATGGCACTAGAGGAACAAGATATCCAGGAAGGGCATGAGAGTGAAATAATATATCCAAGAATGGTACTTGAGTGAAAGAAAGGTAACTTTTTGGTATGCGCCAAGTAAGTTGGACTTTGACCACAAGGTAAGGTGTTGATAGCAACACAACATATGCAAATGAGGATAAAACACTATTGTTATGCATGGTATATGAATATTGTTGTGATGTAAGATCAAATGCATGTAATACAAATATTGACAACACGACTTGACTCTTTTGTGGAGTGGACACTGATAAATTGTACTAAGTTGATGATCCTTGGAAAAACATGGAGAATTGCTTAAGAATTCTTCCAATGAATTGCCCTAGATAAGCTGATTGTTATAGATGAACTGACCATTGCTTCAGTTTGACTAATTATGGAAACGACTACTTTATGTTGCACTTGAAAACTTACCCTAATATGAGTCTTTAAAAGATCTTCTGAATAAACCAACTCTGAAATGGACTTGCGCTGGACAACAAATTTTGAAATGATTCTTGCAGGTTCTGGAAAGAGCTTTCCCCTGATAGGATCACTAACCGAGTTTTTTTAACTGTTTGAAAATTCCTTGAGATCAAAGATAGTTTGCAAACAAAAATGTTCATACATACATGGTAATTTAAAAGAAAATGCAACTTTTGAAATCAAAATCATTTTTGGAGAGAAAACAAAGCAAATGAATCACTAGTCAAAACACAACGGTTTATGACTTTCAAAATGGAAGTAAAGCAAAGATATGTACAAACCAAATGACTTGCAAAGATTCTTTTTGGAGTCAGTTTACGCAACCTTGTTGTAGTATGCTTCCAGAATAAACCCTGCCTCAATTAGGTCTTTTGAGGGTTGTAATGTGGTATGGTTCACGGTTTTTAAGGATAAACGTTCAAAATTTATTTGTACCCACCCATTCTTCATGATGAACTCCAATCCTATGTTTAGTTAATTTGACCATGCAATCATATCTCTAAAAGTCTTTGGCAGTGTATGATAAAGATCAGGATTTAAGATAAGATTTCAGCCACCTTGTATCGTCTCTTCTTTGTCGAGGACTTGATGACTTCTTTTTCTTGACTTCAGTTCATTGGGATGTTCTAATTTTCGCCTAAGTCGTTTTTTTATGGTATTCGACTTAGCGAGCTCCTTTTTTTGTACTTCTTTTTCTCTTTTGTCTTTCATTAAATGGTTGTGACTACCATTTTATTGGAGGATAGGGAACAATTAATAATAACTTTTGATCCTTCATGACTTCTTCGGTGTGCGAAAGAAAGTAAATGGTTGATCATTCTTTGAATGATGGACTGAATCTCTTGAAGATTGAATGTGAAGTCCGATTCTTGATTGCAACTTTATGTGTTTGGTCGGATTGATACTGCAAGCATACAGGGTATCGCATAGTTTTAAAAGATTGTCAAACCCACAAGGATTAATAGTCAACAGGGAGTGTCATATGATTATGGTGTAAGGCTAAGGCTAAGGTTGTCACGAGAGAAAAAACGATAAATAAAATATTTAGGAATTGGTTTGAAATGATTAGAGAAAACGAGACTATAGAATGACTTCTGGGGTTCTTAGGGACTCTATAGGATCCAGGGCTGAAATGAATGTTGAAGTTGTTCTGACGAAAGTACCAGTCTAAAGGTTCGATCTCACACTCTCACGTTATTGACTGAGCCACGTCCGATAACCCCGAGATTTTGCTCTCGCTCGCTCGGTAATTAAAGGGCGTCTTTTTGAAGACAGATAAGATCAAAAAGAAATACCTAAAGCGCTCTCGTTGTGTTTAGGTTCCAGTGTCTTGTGCCTACTATCTGAAGCGTACCTTAAACTTTCGCTCTGTTGGACTTGTTTTAGTGCATCTCTCACTGTCATGACTAAATGCTGGTAAGCAGATTCTCACCGTCGCGACTAGACTATCTAAATTAAACATAGAACATAAAACCAGAATTTCAAGCTTTTAAAGTATGTCAGTTATCCTACGGAGTCCCGTCGAGACGACGGTCCTCAAACTACGGGCGCATGCAATTCTAGCCTAACATAGTTGATTTTAATGTCTACATATTTAAGTTAAGGCATTTAGAAACATACATAACGAATTAATTTTAAGAAAATTCTGATTTAAGAGTTTTTATGAAAAAATGCTTATAAACATGAACATAAACATACAAGATTCGGTAAAGTAAATATGCAGGAAATTAAATAAAACAATAAATTTATAACCTGAAATAAATAGAAATATAACTTGTATTAATGTAAATGTAATCTAATACAACACGGAAATCGGAAAAGAAATGATGCAAACAGTGTATTGATCACTCAGTATGAGCAATCAATATTATGGCTAAATGATTTTCTAGTTTTGTAAGAAATTCGACAACACTTCCACAGGGTATCGGGTCGTGTCAAATACTACTCCGAGGTCTTCTATTTATAGAAGAATTTTGGCTCCAAGACGGTTGTGGTTTTTGAAATTTGAACGTGAGAAACTGCCTTGAAAACTACTTATGGAACTGCTCCTGCGAACAATGGCGAACGCCATATGCAAATTGCGAACGCCATTTGACTGATATGTAAATTCTGGGACTTTTGGCAAATGACGAACGCCATTTGGTTCCTTTGAGGGAATGGCGAACGAAATTCACCTAGAGAAGGCAGAATGTGCAGTTTTTCTTCCTTTTTCAGCTGGTTTGCCATGGATTCTTCTTCTTTCCTTTGATCCAGCTTGCTTGGGTCCTGAAAACATAAATAGAACAAAAAATAAGTGAATTAATATGGAAAACAATAAAAACTCGATAAAATACGATAAAACATGTATGAAATGAGTCTAAATAACCTATACGGAATCGAGTCATCAAACTCCCCCACACTAAGAATTTTGCTTGTCCCCAAACAAACTTCCTAATGCGAATAAAAACAGTAAGCATGATATTTCGACTCATAGGCACAACAAACACGGTTAAACATAAGGTCGCTAGGCTAAAGCAAACATATAGGTACTAAATGGTGAAAATAAGAGCATCGTAATGACACGACTCCACGCAAATGGACAAAAAGTTCATTCCTATGCAATGCCGGTTCAAATCATGATATTACACATTGACCTATGGACTTTTGTTCTCATTTACCTCTCTTTCATTATAGCGTAATCACATGAAGCATGTTATCCCTTTTCTTACAGGGTAATCAAACTTGTTAGTGTGATTTCTTATTCATTATTTTCTTTCTTTTTTCTTTCTTGCTTTTGCTTTTTTTCTTATGAATTTCAAGATTCTAATCTTTTGGGCTAAGTGATCTGGTGAGGACCACCTAACTTAGTAAAAACAGGTCTTTGATTCATATTTTTCTATGAAAGCATAACTTTTTTTCTTTCTTTTTTTTAGAGATCAAGACATATTTGCATCAGTTCGTTACTTAGATCGCATGAAGGATGGTGATGACTGCTAAAATAAACTAATAAAGAGGTAAAACGAAAGAAACTAAGAACAAGGTCACGACATAATATGTATTTAAACTAATATTGCATATTGGGGACTCAAGGGTGTAAAAACGGTATTGATGTTGTTAAAACTTTCCCAAGTCCATCTATCTAGCCTAAATCAACCTATACTAAGTGTGTCCTGCCTTTTGAATCAAGAATTGTTTTTTTAATTTTTGGGGAAATTTAAGACTAAGAAAAAACTTAAGGTAAACAACGACTCAAACAAGCATATGACTCGAAAATAAAACAATTAAAGGAAACTAACCTAGAAAGCAGGAAATAACATAAAGCAATAAATAAAAGCAGTAAGCGACTCCTCACTCACACTTAAATCAAACATTGTCCTCAATGTTTTAATTTAAGGTGAACATGAAATGAGTGATGGAACCTGGAACGAAATCAGTGGCGGCGGGAACGACCTCGACGCTGATAGTGGTCCTCTCTGACATCTGGATCCTCGGGTTGGTTCTGGCCTCCATGATTACGCACCTCTATGCGCAGACCTATCATCTTGCTAGTAAGATCTCTCAGTGCAACATCTGTCTGGGCTATGAACTCCACTTGGTTGTTGTGAAGCTCTGTGTACTCCCTGTCACGCTCCTCCTCTCTCTCTCTTCTTCCTGAGCTCAGATAAAATCGGATCCAGCGATCCTCACATGCCTGCAAAATCATCAGAAATAGGTGTCGTGTGTGGTGCGGTACTAGGACCGGGTGCGTCAGAAACACGGGGACAAGGACGGGTCTGTTGGGCAGCCTGTCTCGTAGCATCCCCACCCTCTTGCTCATTAGCAAGTAACTAGTTGGCGCTCATGCGCACATCAATACGAGTAGGGGTAGGTAAAGAAAAGTTACGATGCTCATGGTCACTGATCATAATACGATACTTGCCATCAGGTAAACTTTTGACAAGCCGTGTACTCTTCCAATAATCCAGGTCAGCAAAGATACTCTCAAAACAATGCTCATCCCCTACATACTCAAGGTTGAGGGCCTCAACTATGGTGGTGGCTATGCTACCTATGCAAATGGGTCATTTGACTCTGTTAGACACACTAACCAGGTGGGCAATGAAAAATGGTACAGGGTCTATAGGGGTCTGGTTCAGAGCACAATGAAGGAAATACAAGTCTTTGGAATTCACATTACTGGTGTTCTTACGTCCAAAGATGGTAGAAGCATGGATTATGTGAAGAACTCTAATGGTCAGGTTTTGAATTGAGGTGGCCTTAAGTCCTTCCCTCTTGTCAGTGGTTAGAACAATGATGTCACTCCAGAATTGGAAGGCATTGTCTTGCCACTCACTCTCTAATGGTGCAATGGTTACGGCTCCGGCAACCAATGGAAATTCGAAAATCTCCCTAATTCTCTCATGGGTAAGTGAAAAGTCACGATTAAACAACCTAAAATGTATGGTTCCAGAAGTATGGGAAATGTCGTGCACATATCAAAGTGAACTAAGAAACTCATAAGTAAGAATAGTGGAATTAACATTGCAAAGAGTACAAAAACGAGTCATACCTAAGTTTATCAGCATCCAAGCAACGCTCGGTATGAGACCCAAAGTACAAAGTGCTTCTGGGTCAGGGTGCCTTGTTGCTTCAATATCTCTCTTTGATATACAATGATAATCCTCATGCATGTTTACACCATTTTATCCTTTCGGGAACTCAATGTCCATGTAATCAACTTCTTGGTTGGCTTCCATAATGAAATATTGAGAGAAAAATAGAGAAGAATTCAGAAGTGGGGTATGATGGATAATGAGATTTTGTGGTGATGAGAAGTGGTTATGGAAAGGTTTTTTTATAGAATTAGGAATGGAATCTAAGTGGTTGGGATGGTTAAGGAGATGTTAATGGGAGTTATGAGGGTGATTGGGTGGTAGAAGAATTCAAAAAGATGGAAAAGAAAAATAGGAGGAAAAAAAGGAATTGGAAAAGGAGGCAGCGTTTTGATACACGCGTCCCTCTGTTTCTGTAAAAATATGGCGAACTCCATTAGGCAATTGAGAACACCATTTACCTAATGCATGGCCAATAACTTTAGAAACAAAGGGTTATGTCTCTGGTTATATTTTTTTTCTTCTTATTTTTAATCATTTTGATTTTGTTTTTTATGTGTTTTGTTTTTAATGAGATGGAACAAAAATATGGTAAGAACACAAACATAATTAAAGAAAAATGGAAATTGCATAACTTTGAAAGAAAAAGGTTCGGTACAAATACGCATCGGCATACCGGCAGAAAAACACTTAGCTAATATTCACAATACAAGAAGGGAAAAACAATACATGGAATTCAAACTATCCTAGGGAAAGCATGTAAAAGATTAACAATACGGACATTCATCCGCCGTGCCGCCCGACTAAGGAGTTAATGACATTGCGAACATAAACCAACACCTGATAAAGGTGATCGAACTGCTCATTCACAACATCCACAAACTGGATGTGATCAACTCTGAGTGATTATATTTCAGTACGGAGATCACCTATTTTGACTTGCAATGCGTAAATAACATCAGGAACGATTATGGTAGTATGGTAAGTGGTAGGGACATCATTGGTAGCACTGTTCTCGGCTTCCTGAGGTACGTTAGTATCCATATGCTCATATGGCTGAGGTGAATTGGGTGGAATACGTATTTCATCCACTTCATTCAAGTCATACAACCAGTTATTTCTATTATGGACATTTGTCCTCTCATGATTGGGCAAGATAAAGGCATGGGAAACTGTATTATCAATCAACAATTCAAACTCCAACGGTCCTAAGTTGGTTATGATCCCACGGTTAAAGCATAAATTAATGTCCATTAGGAGAATGCCACCGAAAATGATAGAACAGTTCAAATGGTAACACATCCCAATGGCGTCAGCAATCATAGTCACTAATCCTCCTATGATAATAGGGTGAAAGGAGTCACAGACCAGCTTAAGGAAGTTAAATAACAAGTACGGGGAAACATTAACCGGCCTTCCTTGGGAGGCACAAAACATGATATACAACTCATCTCGGGATACAACATAGACATTCACTTCCTTCCCGAAAAGAGTGTGAGCCAGGATCTTATGGAAATACCTAATTCCAGGGTTATGAATGCTCTCATAGGTCACGACATTAGGGTCAGGATTAAAGTTACATGTGATATCACCCCATAATTGTTCAAGGTCATATCCGGTAAAAGCATCTTTCAGTGTTTTTGTGACGGTATCTGGATCATTGGGTAATCCCAACAATTTAGCCATATCGTGATAAATGAAATGATACTTATTCCTAAAAAGATGGAAGGTGGCCAATCCACGTCCAAATCTGTATCCTCGAGTAGGATCATAATAAAGGGAACTCAAGAATTCCAATGTCAAATTGCGATAAGTGCTGAATTTTCTAGATAATGCAAAGTTTGTCCAACCAAGTTGGCTGAAGAAATAGGCAACATTGTCCCTTATGCCTAAAGTAACCATAGCTTGGTCGTCAGGATAAATAGTCAGGGCAAAATCTCTTTGAGAGAGGGCCTCAAAGCGACGCCTCTGGAGATTGTTCCTGAACGTGGCATTGTGATTGTCGAAAGTTTGCATGGTTGGGAATAGCAGAACTATCCTAAGAACAGCGACCTGAAAAGTTAAAGAAAATAACATACAATTAGGGGAAAATAAACTACACTAACAGGGGTTAGTACTAATAATAAACATGACAAAATATAATGCAAAATCATGGTAACATAACGAAAACATTACTCACAAAAATTACAATTAACATGCTAATAACAATACTAATAATGATAATAATATTAAATTAAATACTAAGGTGATAACTACTATGCATGTGTAAAACAAAAATAATTACTAATACTAAAGGTTTTTATTTAAGCTCTCACAAAGCGCTACGTTTAATGTCAGAAGCTCGGCATTAGATCGGAAAGAGATTTAGTCGTCTGGAGGAGCGAGAAGCTCTTCCAACTTACAACTTGAATAAAACTCTTTATTTTTCATCTAATGGTAGTGTTTAAGTCTTTGCCCATTCACAATGAATGGTTTGCATGAAATTCCTTTGATTTCGACAGCACCGCTACTTAAAATTCTAGTAACTTTGAACAATTTAGACCATCTAGATCGCAACTTTCCTAGGAAAAGTTTAAGTCGGGAGTTTAAAAGAAGAAATGTGTCCCCTTCTCTAAACTCTCTTCTTGTTAACCTTTTGTCATGCCACTTTTTGGTTCTTTCTCTGTAGATGCGGGCATTTTCGTAGGCATCAAGCCTCAGTTCCTCAAGCTCATGGTTATCTAAAATCCTCTTTTTGCCGACTGCCGTGTAATTGGTGTTTAGGGTCTTTATGGCCCAATAAGCCTTATGCCCAAGTTCCACTGGCAGATGACATGATTTTCCATAAATCAGTTTAAATGGGGTGGTGCCTATAGGAGTTTTGTAAGCGGTTCTATATGCCCAAAGAGCCTCATAAAGTTTGGTCGACCAATCTTTCCTAGATGTTGCAACGATTTTCTCAAGGATTTGTTTCATTTCTCTATTGGAAACTTCCATTTTTCCACTGGTCTGAGGGTGATAAGGTGTCTCTATTCGGAGTCGGAACCCATATTTGAGCAATAATTTTTCAAATATGTTGGAAATGAAACGAGATCTTCCATCACTTATAACAACTCTTGGCACTCCGAATCTGGGAAAAATGGTATTCTTAAACATCTTAATAACTACTTGTGCATCATTGGTGGGAGAAGCAATCGCCTCGATCCACTTTGACACATAATCGACTGCAACGAGTATATACTTATTTCCAAAAGAAGAGGGAAAAGAGGCCATGAAGTCAATACCCCATACATCAAAGACTTCTACTTCTAGAATACCCTTTTGTGGCATCTCATCGCGTCTATAAATGTTATCCGTGCGTTGGCACCGGTCGCAGTTCAAAACAATGATATGGATGTCTTTCCAAAGGTTAGGCCAAAATAGCCTGAATTATAGAATTATTGTTCAACTTTTATAGGTGCTCGCATGCCCTCCGTATGGTGCAGCGTGATAGAGTGATATCATATCTTCTATTTCGGATTCCGGGACACATCGACAGAATATTCCATCGGCGCCCCTTCTAAAGAGTAAGGGCTCATCCCAATAGTAATTTTTTAGATCATGAAAGAATTTCTTCTTTTGCTGGTAAGTTAGATCAGGTGGAAGCACTCCCGCTGCTTGGTAGTTGACAAAGTCGGCGTACCAAGGTAGTGAGGCTTCTAATCGACACGAAACTTCCAAAGGGTTTCCTTGGTTTTTTTTCTTCTTCCATATGGGCTATAAGTCTATCATACGGGGAATTATCATTAATGGAAACTCGCTTTGGTTCTTTGGTGTTCTATTATGGAAAGGTGATTTGCTACTACATTTTCGATTCCCTTTTTATCTTTTATTTCCAAATCAAACTCTTTTAGAAGTAGGATCCATCTTAAAAGTCTCGGCTTAGCATCTTTCCTACTTAACAAATATCTAACTGCGGCATGATCGATATAGACAATTATTTTTGCGCCTACCAGATAGGAACGAAATTTATCCAACACGAAAACAATGGCTAAAAGCTCTTTTTCTGTGGTAGCATAGTTCAGTTGCGCATTGTCCAGGTTTCTACTTGCATAGTAAATAACATGGAGTTTTTTATCTCTTCTTTGACCTAGAATAGTACCGACGACAAAATCACTAGCATCGCATATTATTTCGAAAGGTTCATTCCAGTCTGGCGGCTGCATGATAGGTGCGATAATTAAAGCATTCTTAAGAAGCTCGAAAGCTTTTAAACAGTCTTTATCAAATATGAATTTGGCATCCTTCATTAGTAATTCAGTCAGTGGTTCGGTGATCTTAGAGAAGTCTTTAATGAATCGTCGGTAAAAACCGGCATGTCCAAGAAAACTACGGATTTCTCTAACGGTTTTTCGGAGGTTGAAAGTTTTCTATTATTTCTATTTTGGCTTTGTCTACTTCAATCCCTCTTTCAGATACAACATGTCTTAACACAATCCCTTCTCGGACCATAAAATGACATTTTCCCCAATTCAGCACCAGATTGACTCTGACGCATCTTTCGAGAACCAATTCTAAGTTCGATAGACATCATTCAAAACTTTTCCTAGACACAGAGAAATCATCCATAAATACCTCCATTATATTATCTATAAAGTCCACAAATATGGCCATCATCCACCTCTGAAATGTCGCAGGGGCATTGCATAATCCGAATGGCATTCGTCTATATGCAAAGGTTCCATAAGGACAGGTACAAGTTGTCTTTTCTTGATCGTCCGGATGAATGGAGATTTGAAAGAATCCCGAGTATCCATCTAAATAGCATAAATATGAATGTTTAGCCTGTCACTCAAGCATTTGATCTATAAATGGTAAAGGGAAATGGTCTTTACGAGTGGCTTTATTTAGCTTTCGACAGTCTATGCACATCATCCATCCGGTTTGAATACGTTATGCTACAGATTCTCCTTTCTCATTGCTAACAACTATTACTCCTCCTTTCTTAGGTACGACATGTATTGGGCTGACCCAACTGCTATATGAAATTGGGTATATGATACCGACTGCTAGGAGTTTTTGTACTTCTTTCTTGACTGCATCGCCTACAATAGGGTTTATCCTTCTTTGATGTTCCCTGGAGGTCTTACTGTCATCTTCTAGCATAATTTGATGCATACAAATGGATGGGCTTATCCCTTTGAGTTCAGAAATATTATACCCTAGTGCAGTCAGATATTTCCTTAGAACATCGAGTAATTTCTCGATCTCCACTTGTCACAAGTCTACATTAACTATGACTGGTTTTCATGCTTTGTGTCTAAGAATTCGTACCTTAGATTTTTGGGTAAAGTTTTTAGTTCTACGGCAGGTGTTTGTTCTTTGGATGATGGTTCGGGTGTTAGTGCAAGACATTCTTTTGAATAGTCATCGATGGATGTTTCGCTACTACTTTCAATTTCGAGTATAGAAGGTTCAATGAATTCTGCCGATTTCAATTCCAACTCTTTTACACATTCATCGATGATGTCTAGCGAACAACACAAATCATTAATAGCTGGAGCTTTCAGAAATTGAGCTAAAATGAATTCAACTTTTTCTTCTCCTACTTCAAAATCCAGCTTTCCTTTCTTAACATCGATTATGGCTCTGGCTGTTGCTAAAAATGGTCTCCCTAATATAATGGGGAAATTGTAATCCTCATATATGTCCATTATCACAAAATCAGTAGGAATAAAGAATTGACCAATTCAAACAGGGATGTTCTCCAGTATACCTACTTGATACTTAACAGAACAATTCGCAAGTTGCAGAGTCATCTTAGTCGGTTTCATTTCTCCTAATTCAAGTCTCTTGCATGTGGATAATGGCATTAAACTGACACTAGCTCCTAATTCGCATAGACCATTGTCTATAACGTACTTTCCTATTACGCAGGGTACTGAAAAACTCCTCGGGTCTTTAAGCTTAGGTGGCATGTTATTTTGAAGAATAACACTACATTCGACAGTGAGCATAACAGTTTCGTTATCCTTGAGCTTTTTCTTGTTCGATATAATTTCCTTGAGGAATTTTGCATATGAAGGCATTTGGGTTATGGCTTCTGTGAATGGTATGTTAACGTTTAGTTGTTTTAGAAGTTCCACGAATTTCTTAAATTGTCCTTCATTTTTGTTTTTGGCTAATCTTTGCGGATAAGGTATATGTGGCTTATATGGTGGCGGAGGCACATATGGTGTTTCCTTCTCCACGACCTCGTCACTCTTATCATTCATATCATTAGTTTTTGGTTCATTTTCCTTCTCAGTTCCTTTCTTTGGGCTTTGATACATGGCTGGTTTTGTAAGTCTCGAGTCTACTGATCCATCGTATTCGGTTCCGCTCCATAGAGTCACGACGTTTGCTTGTCCCTTCGGGTTAGGTTGAGGTTGGCTAGGAAAAGTTCCAGACGGGGGGTTGTTGTTGAGCTACTTGAGAAATCTGGGTTTCTAGCATCTTATTATGTGTAGCCATTGCATCAAGCTTACTAGTCATTTGCCTCATCAATTTCACTCGCGTGGGCATTTTGGTTCGCAAATTCCTTATTTTGCTGTATCTGGGCGTTCATGAAGTTTTCCATCAAAATCTCCATATTTGACTTCCTAGGTGCTTGTGGAGCTAACAATCATCCCTTATGAAAACCAGGTGGTACAACAGACGTTGAACTTGGTGGTTGCAAGGCATTGTTGTTTTTGTAAGAAAAATTTGGGTGATTTATCCAGCCAGGATTATAGGTATTTGAGTATGGGTTTCCTTGGGTATAGTTCACTTGGTCGATGGGAACACTGACTAACAACTGACATTCAATATTTATGTGTCCAGTGGTACCACATACTTCACAGTTAGGAGACACAACAGCTACGATAGAAGCTGGTTGTGTTACGGCCAAATTCTCGATTTTTTGGGTCAATGCATCTACCTTAGATTGTATGCAGTCTATTGCATTAACTTCAGATATTCCGCCTTTCGAAGTTGGTTTCTCTGTAGAAGCGTGTTCTCCTCCCCATTGGAAGTGATTTTGAGCCATGTTCTCTATGATTTCAACGACTTCCTCATACGGTTTATCCATTAAAGCACCACCTGCAGCGACGCTTAGGTTCATCTTTATGTTTTATAACAAACCATTGTAGAAAGTATGGATTATCAGCCATTTTCCGAGTCCGTGATGTGGAAAAAGCCTCATCATATCTTTATATCTTTCCCACACATCAAAAAGAGATTCATTATCTTTTTGCTTAAATCCATTAATTTCAGCCCTTAGCATAACTGTCTTACTTGGAGGGAAATAACGGGTCAAAAAACTCTTTTCAAATCGTCCCATGAGGTGACAGAATTTGCAGGAAGAGACTGGAGTCAAGCTCTAGCTCCATCTCTTAAAGATAATGGAAAAAGACAGAGTCTGATAGCTTCTGGGCTAACTCCATTTGCTTTCACAGTGTCGACATATTGCACGAAAACAGATAAATGCAGATTAGGATGGTCCATAGGAATTCCTAAAAATTGGTTATACTAAATGACTTGTAATAGCGAAGGTTTCAGCTCGAAATCGCGTCTTTTAATTTATGGGGCAACAATGCTGCTATGCGGTCCATCTTGCGATGGGGCAGTGAAATCTTTGAGTGGACGGTTTTGCGACGGTTGAGCCATGTTTTGCTCAGATTCAGTTTCAGTTTCTGAGTCTGAATAATAAACGATAGGTTCTGGAAGGTTATATCTTAAATGAAAACCGTTGATTTGGCGCCTTAATAAAGTAAAGCGCTCAATTTCATCAATCGGTTCCACTGGCTCTTCGCTTCGGGAGCGAGTGTTGGGCATACGATCGACAAATTGAAAAATAAAAGAAAAATTGACTTAGTCGTTACTGTGCAACGAAAGAAGCACAACGAAGACTAATTCAATCCCCGACAACAACGCCAAAAACTTGATCGCGACTTTATGTGTTTGGTCGGATTGATAGTGCAAGCATACAGGGTATCACATAGTTTTAAAAGATTGTCGAACCCACAAGGATTGATAGTCAACAGGGAGTGTCCTATGATTGCGGTGTAAGGCTAAGGCTAAGGTTGTCACGAGAGAAAAAAACGATAAATAAAATATATAGGAATTGGTTTGAAACGATTAGAGAAAACGAGACCGTAGAATGACTTCCGGGGTTCTTAGGGACTCTATAGGATCTAGATCTGAAATGAATGTTGAAGTTGTTCTGACGAAAGTACCAGTCTAAAGGTTCAATCTCACACTCTCGCGCTATTGACCGAGCCACGCCCGATAATCCCAAGATTTTGCTCCCGCACGCTCGATAATTAAAGGGCGTCTTTTTGAAGATGGATAAGGTCGAAAAGAAATACCTAAAGCGCTCTTGTTGTATTCAGGAAATTAAAGAAAGCAATAAATTTATAACCTGAAATAAACAGAAATATAACTTGTATTAATGTAAATGCGATCCAATACAGAATGAAATTCAGAAAAGAAACGATACAAACAATGTATTGATCACTTAGTATGAGCAATCAATACTATGGATAAATGATTTTCTAGTTCTGTAAGAAATTCGACAGCGCTTCTGCAGGGTATCAGGTCGTGTCAAATTCTCCTCTGAGGTCTTATATCTATAGAAGAATTTTGACTCCAAGACGGTTGTGGTTTTTGAAATTTGAACGTGAGAAACTGCCTTAAAAACTGCTTATGGAACTGCTCCCGTGAACAATGGCGAACGCCATATGCAAATGGCGAATGCCATTTAACTGATATGTAAATTCTGGGACTTTTGGCAAATGGCGAACGCCGTTTGGTTCCTTTGAGGGAATGACAAATGCCATTCACCTAGAGAAGGCAGAATGTGCAGTTTTTCTTCCTTTTTCAGCTGGTTTGCCATGGATTCTTTTTTTTCTTCCTTTAATCCAGCTTACTTGGGTCTTGAAAACATAAATAGAACAAAACATAATTGAATTAATACAGAAAACAATAAAGACTCGATAAAATATGATAAAACATACATGAAATGAGTCGAAATAACCTATACGGAATCGAGTCATCAATTATCTGAACACAACTACCCTACCCCAGGTTTAAAATTAAGGGTTTTTGCATTTTTTTTGAAAAAGAAAAATCATATTTCAAGGCTCAAAGGGGTTAACGAGGGATTATCTTCTTTATTTCACTAGTGTTTGGGAATTGAAACAATGCTTGTACATCATCGACAAGATTTTATCCGAAAGCATACCTCAACAATTATGGGTATTTAGTTTTCATCATCCTCCCATAGATCTTTTCATAATCAACAACTTTGAACAAAAGGTATATTTTGAAAGAGAAAATGTAAAGATGCAAATAAACAGATGAATTAAATCAAAACATTGCAAATTCCCACTTTATCAATCATGGAAGTACAAACATAATTGAAAGACAAAAAGTTGTTATAAATACAAGGAAAATGCAAACATAAAGGAAACAATGGCCTCGTGACTAATTAGTAAACAAAGATGAGCTGTCTTGTCTTGAAACACTGGCTTTAGTGAGAACTAGCTGAAGTTGATTGAAGCTTCAAGTCGTATGCCCTGGAAAAGGGTTATCCATAACATTTGGATTTGTATCACGGAAGGAGACAATCTTGTCTCTGATAAACTCTTTCACTCTTGTCTTCAAAGCAAATAAATGTTCTAAATCATGTCCTGCTCCACCCTGATGAAATTTCCAATGAAGATCAGCCCTGTAGCCCAGTGGGAGAGGATCTGAAGGAGGAGGCATAGGCCTAGTGGTAACCCAACCTCTATGAAGCATTGCGGGAAATAATTTTGTGTATAACATGGGAATATGATCAAAGTGAACCCTATCACGATTCTGAACTTGTCTTTGAGTCGGGTTGACGAGCCCTAGCTGGTTGAGGAACAATCACAGGAGCAACATCGACAACATAAGCTTGATTATCATTATGAGGCATGTATTGAGGTCTTCGACCCACATCCAAGATAACATTGGTATGATATTCCCTCTTCCACTGTAAATTCCCAAAAGGTTTCTTAGCAGCATTGGAAGACTCAACAACTTTGGACACTTTTCCATTCTAAATTCCTTCTTCCAACCTTTGACCAATGGTAACCAAATCAGTGAAATTGGAAGAGACACTTCCGATCATATTTTTCCAATAAAAGGGAGCCAAGGTATCCATGAAAATTTCAGTCAGTTCTTTCTCTACTAGAGGAGGTTCAACTTGAGAAGCCAACTCTCTCCATCGTTGAGCATATTCCTTGAAGGACTCCCTCTCCTTTTGAGACATATTCTGCAATTGACGGAGATCAGGTGCCATGTCCAAGTTATACTTATATTGTTTCACGAAAGCATCACCCAAATATGTCCAACTATGGATACGATTCTTATCAAGTCCCATGTACCACTTCATAGAGGCACCACTTAAACTGTCTTGGAAACAATGAATAAGCACTTTGTCATTCTAGGCGTAAGCAACCATCTTGCGACAATACATCATTAAGTGGAGTTTTGGACAAGTGTGCCCCTTGTACTTCTCAAACTCTGGAATCCTGAACTTGGATGGCATGACAAGGTTGGAAACCAAACACATGTTGCTTGCATCAATGTCGAAGTAGTCATTACCCTCTACAACCCTTAGTCGTTTGTCAATAGTTTGATATTGTTCACGAACAACTTCAGTTTCAACATAATCTTCAATATCATCATTTTGAGCACTAGCAACATTATACTCATTGGCAATATGGCCAGTATAAACCACAGGTCTAGGTTTAGTAAAAATAGGTTCTTGAAATGTTGGTCTGGACGCCTGACTGGTCATAAAAGTAGTAACAGGAGGTGGAAAGTAGTTGTGTGGAAAACCAAACTCAGGCCAAGTTGAAGGTGGCAATTGAACAGGATGAGGCTCGACAACAATAGTTTCAACTTCTTGAATTACAGTCCTTTGAGGTGGCTCTCCTCTAGCAATCAAAACTTGAAGCATTTCAGTCAACTTAGTCACGCTCGTCTTTAGCTTCTCAATCTCCATTCAGACCTCAACATTATGAACTTCTTGCTCAGACATCCTAAGTATGCGGTAAGCTCTGGTTCTGTATCGGCTACGAAGAAGAATCAACTTGACGACTCAAAGATGACTGAAATGTTGACAATCAGGATGAGTTGGTGGAAAGTTTGGATGTATGTATGAATTAATGCAAATGGTGAAAATGATATGAAATGTCATGCAATACAGGATGCAGATTACATGTAATAGGATCAAAGGTTTGAGATCACATGCGTGGAGTCTGGGTATAGAACCAACCACAAGGTGTGTACTAGGGGTTTATTTGTACCTGCATAACGGGTTCTAAAAGTTCCCAAAATCATTGAACCATCTTTCGAATATTACCGACTTCCTAAATCAACTTGGTAATCAATAATATTCTCAAGAAATTCTCATCTGAGTGTAGCATCACGTATCAACTATCTTGGATTTACACCCTTATAGTCATCGCACTACATCCCTAAAAGGCCAAGTGGGGGTAAATGTTCGACGTTCCTTAAAATTAACGACTCTCGGGTCGAATGTAGTAATGCTTTCACGACTGAACTCGATCAACAAAACTACATCCGAGGAGGCCTCCGCTGAGTGGTGGTGTCTCAAGTCAGCTTGATCGGGACTCAACTCCTTACAAGCCTTTTTGAATATACCACTGTCCTATCTTATTTTGCACTCAAGTCCAAGTTATGACTTATCTCACCATACATGGAACACCTAACAGAAATCCTAAATAATTATAAGCAATATAATACGAAATATACAAATATACAAGGTGGGCTTAACCCTAAAAAATAAATGTCCCCAGTGAAGTCGCCATTTCTGTCACGGTGAGAATCGGATGTCAAGCTATTAAATGAGTTTGAATCACAAAACTTAAATGTTCACCACCGAATTTAATTTTATCCAAGGGAAAGGGAAAAAGATTGAAAAAAAACCCTAATTGTGGAGAATCTAAGGTGTAGAGGTTGGTTATACCTAGGGAAGGTGTTAGCATCCTAAGCATCCGCAGTATCCTACGGGAACCTTTGTTTAATATTTGTGTTATTGTTATTTATTGATTGCTAAAACTAAGGGAACCTATGGTTTTTATTTCTAAGGGTGCTCACACAATATCGCGTTAATGCCTACGTATCGGGGATACAATCAGAGCACTCGTAGTTCTCCTAAGGATTAACGAACACTTAGTTATGCTCAAGGTTCGTGGGGGAGGTAAGTGTTATGGCAAACACTCACGTGACTTTAGCAAAGTCAACAAAAGTTGTAAAATAAAAAGTCCTAATGACTAAGGTCGAAAAGGAACTAAGGATGGCTAAACTTCCTATGACATTGAGTCAACTGCATGAGTTCTTTCCCCTTTGGATTGAAATGTAAAAAAAAAAAAAAGTAAATAAATGAGGGTGAAAATGTACAAAACAAAACGATTAGTAACCAAACTATGGCTCGATATATGGATCGAGAATGAGGGGGTGGAAGACAAACGCGGTGCGTCAATTTATTTAGGTTGGGACATTGAGAAACTGTGAAGTGTAAAGACAATGCTGATAACGATCGTAGAACGACCGACTTACATGTGTGAATGAAGTGTAATGGTAGTTCTGATGGCAATCATAGAACAATCGATTTATGTGTGTGCATTGATGAAGTGTGTATGAAATTATACTTGGCATTGGACCAAGAATCTTATTTTTACTGTTTTATTATTATTTTTTATTTTTTGAAACATTGATTGAGTTTATTCTTGAATTAAAACTACCTAAACGTAAAGAAAATAAGAAAAAGCGGTAAAAATATTACATGTCATGGGAGTGAGGTACATTTTCCAATGGGGATTAAAAAAGTAATACAGAGGGTAAGCAAAACTACGAAGAGAAATAACAGACAAATAACTTAAACATAACGACGTTGGATCGTTTAAAAATTTACAAAAATTAAAATAACGGACAAATTGCTACCGCATAGGTGGTCATCGCAATTCGAATAAAAAAACAAAGGTATGATAAAATTAAATTAAATCACAATATGTAAATGAAAAACGCAAATTGGTAAGCGTAAAAAAAAGTGGATTGTCACTATGTTAAACCGTCGAATGCGTGTAAAATTGAAATACAACAAAAAATAGAACCTCACACATAAACCGATACGATCCACCACTAACTTGCTACACTCAACGTGATCATCGCAATATGAATCCAAACTGTGCGGATCTAAATTTAAAAAAAAAAAAAAGAATTTAAGAAAAACAACGATGTTGCTAACGCAAAATTGCGATCATCGCAACCAGATCGAATTAATACGATCAAATTTCATAAAAAATATATTAACAAAATATTCATTTTCATATATATATATATATATATATATATATATATATATATATATATATATATATATATATATTACTATTATATTATATTATATTATATTATATTATATTATATTATAATAATAAATATCATGAAAAGAATAAACACAATTCTTTTTTTTTTACAAAAAGTTATAACAAAACAACATAATCCCAATGAAACATTTTATCTCATAATAAAAAAAATTTAAACGTAATTAAAAATCTACAAAATTACACAGTGGAAAGTGTTTTATCTTAATGCACAGTCGAAAATGTTTTCTATCCCTATAAAACATCTAGTAAATCACTAACCAACATAATATTATAGAAGTAAGAAGAATAAAAGAATATATATATATATATATATATATATATATATATATATATATATATATATATATATATATATATATATATATATATATATATATATGTATGTATGTATGTATGTATGTATGTATGTATGTATGTATGTATGTATGTATGTATGTATGTATGTCGCTTAGAACAAAACAAACATATGTATATGTATATAGGATGAACAGTATGAACCACACACGGATAATGAGAAACCGTGTAGATCCGCTGTACCGTCTTACCTCTTCTTTTTTTTTCTTTTTCGGTCCCTTCCTTGCCGTGCTCACAATATGTATATATAGAGAATAATTAGGGTTAATGTCAATTGGGCCTTAAAGTCTATTTTAAAACCCCAAATAAAATATTAAATTAAAAACTAAATAAGTTAAATAATTAAAATAATCACAATAAATATTTAAAATAAAAACTAACTATCGTATTTATTTATTCTAGACAAAGTATAAAAATAAACGGGCTCAAAATAAATAAAATTCTGGCACCAAATCGCTCGAAAAAATAAATTGAATAAATCAAAATGATCAACGCGAAATAAATGACTCGAAAAAATATAGCGTTTGGTCGAACTTTGAAATAAAATTATGACCATTTAAACTGCCAAAACTGATCAAAATGTGATTGAAAAATAGTCGTAAAATACATTTAGCATGTTAGGTTAAACTACGTGAACCACAAATTAATAGTCCTAACATTTGCATATTTAAATTTGACATTTTTCGTTCACTGATTTTAGGTACAGTTGAAAATTAGTTCGACCAATCTGTCTGTAAATTCGAGAAATTAAATTCGGCTGATATTTTGGACGTTATGCATGATGAAAAAATGATATGCTATGAAGATGATGCAAATGTTTTTATTTGACGATTCATGGTCAAAATCGGGGTATGACACAAATGCTCAAGCACTAAAGCAAGAGGCGTATGAATCTATAACAAACGTTTAAGAGATTTGGGTAACAACTACACTCGGTATACAATCAGAGGTGTAGACATAATATAATTTAAAAAGACACTAAGACTTATGCACTTCTAAAATATACACAATGTTAAGATGTTTTAAGTCTAGCAAATTTGATAGAGTAACTTCTCTTTAAAATGTGAATGTTCAGAGTCTTGTATTGCAGTGAATTATATTATGTTGTAATTTTCTTCTTCTTTAGGTCTTCTTTTCCTTATAAAGAGAGGAAGAAAATAAACGTTGAATACTTTCACCAAAAGCTTGTGCTAGTTTTGTACTTGATTGGACACATAAAGAAAGTATATTTTTGCAAAAGAAATTATCCATTGAAGCTCAGACAACAAACATAGATTTTTCTTTAAGTCTTCACATGATCAAAAGGTCTCTAAGTCTGTTAGAGTTTCGTCGATTGAAGAGAAAATGCTTCAGAGGTTGAGTTTCTTTAGAGTTCATTCTTTAGAGGCTGATCTCTTCAAAGTCTGCTTCTTGACTTCTGAAGCTTCAGAGTTTGGATCACCAGAGATTGACTTTCTTCAGAGTAGACTTCTTCAGAGTCTGAACCTTCCATCAGAGCCAGAGTCTTCAGAAGTGATCATCAGAGCCAAAGTCTGAACTTCAAATTCAGAATCCTCAAGCTTCTCTTCATTTGTTCTTAGTCTTATAATCCCATATATTTGAACAAATGTTAGAATATCCAATTGTTCTTTAAATACTTTATTATCATAAAAACCCAAGGGATATGGTATCAACCATTTTTGTTCCACCAAATATTGATAGATGATGTATTTGGAGAATTATTTATATAATAAATCAAATTTATTTTTTGTGTTTTGATTTTCCTATTTAAAAGTTTTATTGTGTTTACGGTCAATAAATGACCAATGATTAAACAAATCTCATTCATATATATATATATATATATATATATATATATATATATATATATATATATATATATATATATATATATATATATATATATATATATATATATATATATATATATATAATTTTAGTCAAATAGAAGTTTTTCTTCTTCTTTTCGGTTTATAAAATTTAAATATTATATCGTAATATATTTCATATATTTTATATAGTTAGTTGTTATGACATATGTCTGGAATTTGATTTGAAAATTATATGATATAGATTTGCTTTAAAATTAAATTAGATTTTTTTTTTCTGAAAGAAAAGTATTTGAAAATTTTGATTTTTTTGGGAGATTTATTATTTAATATATATTATGTTAAATATATTTATTAGGTGGTTCAGGATCGAAGTATTTACAAGGACCTCCTTAGATAAACTTCATATTGGCTTTGACAACCATGTAATTTTGCACGGCCTCCAAGGCCGCTTGTAACTTGGTTTCAGCCACATAGGCTGAAATTCTTTGTAATGCTTCGAGTTCAGTCATTATTACTTCCCTCGCTTCCCCAACCCGTGGGGTGTATCTCAAGCTCCCCAAAGTAAGATAGGTAATTGCCTTCGTCCCCTACAACCTCTCTATCCCATCGAAAGCCCTCAATAGGATGCATATACAATGAGCAGGATGCATGGTCATCAGGGATAAATTCGAATTCTGCTGGGGATCATGGAGCAATGTGCACCAAGTTCTTAACGAATTCGATTCCATCAACATGATTTACAGGCACTTTTAAGTACCCTTGGTATCCTTCGATGTTCTCCACTATCTTATCAGGCCTCTATATGGTTACGCTTTGGTGCATTAAGGAAGGCACTTCCCCAATGTCATTGATCCATTCCCTTCCTAGTAGAAGGTTATAATTGGTCTTGCTTTCGACCACCATAAAAAATTTGGACCTAGTCATTGTTCCCACAGTCAAGTCAACTTGCAAGACGCCCAAAGTGACACCAATTTTCCCTTCATAATTAGAAATGACCATATTATGGGGTTTTAGATCAGTGTCGAACTTACCAATCGTTTCAAGCAAGTAATGTGGTATCATATTAACAGTTGCACCACAATCCACCAGTATCTTGTTCACAACTATATTCTCCACCTTTCCAGTAATATATAGAGGCTTCAAATGCCCCCTCATAGCTTCAGTTGGCTTCTCAAATAAAACATTCTGCTCTTCGATACAACCATTATTCATTACATAGTAGCACACAAGTTTGTGTGTTTCCATTTCAGCCTCAGTGTTAGCATTCAAGTTCTCGACTTCAGTTATCGTGTCTTACTCTCTTGGCATGACTAAAACCATATTCACTATCACGTCGTGGGAGGCTTCAGAGTTCGAGTCGAAGTAATCTGTCATATTCTCATCTTTAGATTTTATCTTAACCCCCTCTTTGTTGAACAACTTTCGCCCCACAGGTACATTTTTAGTTGTCTTGTCTTCATAACCTCCAACATTACCCACTAGTATATTGGTGCTAGATTGGGCTTGATCTTTTACTAAGGCATCCCTTTATGTCTTCCTTCTCCTTTGTTCCCTTCGCCATTGTGGCCTGGACATGGGATTCTTACTCTTGTAATTTTCAGAGACATAAGCAACCTTTTTTGATGACCTGTACTCCTTCATATAGCCTATCGAAGAACCTATCTCCACATCGAAGTTGGTCCACTTAGATTTCCCTTTTCCTTTGGCATCGACAGGTTTGATCCATTTATCTTTGGGTACTTCACCACTAGGCTTGAAAGTGGGTTGATTTGCTCTAGGAATCTGGAGCTTTGCAACAATGTGTTGTCCTTGAGCAGTTTTCCTTGGGTCGAAACCCCTTGGCCTTTGAGAATTTCTTCACTCTTGATTTGCTTTGGATTCTCTCACTCCCTGAAGGTTGTGTGCAACCTTTTTATCGAAGATGGAATTGCACCTAGGGCACAACATCACTTCAGAGTTTTTCCTTTGGCACCTATGCAAGAATTCGACAATAGTCTCTTCCTCCTTAGGATATGCCACCTTGTTGTATTCCTCTTGACGACCTAAGTCATCAGCAATTATGGTCTGTTCATTCTTGATTTCGACCATGTGTACATCGACCTTATCCTTCAAATCTATCTTAGAAAAGTCAATGTCAAGGCCTTCAGTAGCCTTGTCCATCCTATTGAAACCATTAGCAGTCTCCTTAGTTACCATCTTCAGTGCCAATTTGTTTACCCTGAAAATTGTAAACAACCGCTGATCCTCTAAAAACAACAAAATATTCTCAATTACTCACAGGATCGACCAGATTGATCCTAGGACATGTGCTATAGTAGGTTTTAATTGGTTTTTAGGAATGATGTCATAAACTCTTCGACAGACTTTATGAAGTGTTTTTGGTAAAAAGAAAAAATAAAACAAACAAGGCTCAAAACAATTGAAGTCGAAAGTAAAGTGCAGTAAAAGTGTAAATGGAAAGGAAGCGTAAAGAAAGCAAGTAAAAAGACAATAAAAGGCTGAATAATAAACTTGCTCGAAACTAAGGAAAATGCAAGATAAAAGGACTTTAAAGTAAAAGCTTAAACTTAAATTGCATTGATATGAAATAGGATGGTGATCTCATCACGTACATTCTTGCTTTCACTCGTTTCTCTACACACAAATACTTTGAGTGTTTATGGAGTAACTTGTACAATATGATTCACACACAATTCTAACACTAGAACTACTTTATTTATACTAATCGAAGGTAACCGCTATTGGCAGTTTACTTCTAAAAATATGCCACTTGGAACTTTGCATGTTCTTGAACTTCTAATGTACGCCACTTGTCTTTATTCAAATTGAAAGAAACATAACTTTCCCTCCAATATTAATTTCAACTGTTGTACATCGACGAACGCTCGATCGAACCACATTCCTTATAATTAGAAAATATTATAAGTCCACATCCTTGCATTCCTCGCGTCTTCGACTCAGGCTTCTTCAACTTGATTTGGTCGAAGCCTTTTATTCCTCCCAAATGTCATGATGCTAAAGTCAATGCTTTCTGAAGTTAACTAGGAGTCAAAATTAGGAGCTAACAATATGATATTGTGTTATGAAGGTACTTATGGTTAAATGTAATTATTCTCGTAATAGGGTATCCCTATATGTAATTACTATTTTTAGACCTATGTGGATATTCTATGACCGATAATTTAAAGCTCATTAGTATAATCACTAACCATAGACTTATACACATGAGTAAGTCTTATGATATTTTGGATTAGTGGGAGTTTATCAATAGCATTTTCATATGCTTGAGCCATTCTTAATAACATATTTCTCTTAGTTTAAATATGTTACTCTAAATTCATCATTCTTTATATAAGTTGTGAGTGTTTAACATGTATGATTTGTTTTCCCTATCGAATACAATTTCTACAATGTTGAAAACTTACTTCTCTTTTGATTGATTAGTGTTTTGACCATTATTGATATTCTAATATTAAAATCAATATTTTGTAATAATTAATTATTTTCATCCAAGTGGGAGATTGTTAGATTAATTATTTAATTAATCAATTATGGATTGACATAATTAATTATTATTAATTATATTATGGTATATTGTTATTAAACACTACATAGATGAATTGTTTGATTGAGTTTTGTGTCTGAATGGACCGTGATGGGTTGGACCATTTAGTTAAGTCTAATGAGAGGTCCATGCCCTCAATCATTTAACTATTTAAGTGTCGTCCCATTAGACAATTAATATATTCTGGAAACCCTAAACGACAATGAGGGTAGTAATCCTCTCATATCCACTATCTCCGATGATAATCTCTTCGGTCCAATAAAGTACACCGTTCTTATTATTATTGATCATTCTTTAATATAATAATATGTTATAATTTATATCTGACGATTATTTTAAACCTTGGGGATAGAGATCATTCATTTGCAGCATGTCAAACCTTGAGATGTTGCTGGATGAATTGGAGATACCTAGAACATCTAGCATGAAATTGATGGTAAATATAAATTATAGATTTAGCCAACAATTTAGTTAGTCATGCCACAAGAGCAAGGATATCATTTTTCATGAAGGTTTTAAAATGTAGTGCGGTTGTGTAAAGACTTACACAATTTTTTTTATCGATATTGTGTTACATCGTTGATTACAGTTGTCACAGTGTGAATTAAACCAATTTGTTCTTTAACATCAAAATATTGAATAAAGATATCGGTATATTGATATTGTTTCGTCATGATCGTTTTAGCTGATTGTTTTTTAAAACCTATTCAAGACAATAAAGTAAAACTTGAATTGCAATCCGGCAATGCCAATTGAAATTTATTGATATTCCCAATAAACCTTTGAAATTTGATCTTGATAAGAATGAATTCATTAGAAACTATATAAATTAGATGTTGCATTGTGAATAATTTATTAGTTTAAGTCAGTATCTTGTTTCTCAAGAAACTTCTGTATTTGTTATAGATGAAGTTATAATTGTTACTAAGTTGTTAGAAATAGCTCAAGCTATATTTTTCATTTTTACTCAATAGAAATACAAACAAGAAAGATAAAGAGAGAGAATAATTCAACATTACTTGATGCTATTTGACAGAATGGAAAGTATCTTGGTACAAAGAAAACATCTCCTTCTTTTATTTCTGTGTCCATTGCATTGCTTCCATTTGGAAACAATATTTGGATTCTACCAGAGCCTTTCATCACTATGCCATACTCGGTCGCCCTAGGGTTGACATGCGGTGTCATCATCGATCCCTGCAACAAAATCCTTATGTCACGGGCATTCATTGTGAAAGATACGAATAAGATTTGAAATGTATGCAATGTGATCGCAGTCTGGTCAGATGTGACTGACTGCGTGTCATTGCAATGTGTCAGAATAACTATTGAAAAATACTAAGTTTGCATACCGGTTTGAGATTCACGTGATAAATGCCAACTCCAGAAGATTTGAGTGGAGAATAATCGGAACCGTCTAGAGTAATGCTTGAACCGTAACTATTTTCAAAATCTGGTTTTCTATCATAGAGATTGCAAGAGTGAGGAGATTTCTCGGTATCATGGTCTGCTTTCTTCTTTTGCATCTCATTGCTAAACACAGATACCAATAGCTTCCTCCATGACCAACTTGTTTTTTGCTTAACTTCATCATCATCATCATCATCTTGATCTTGCATCATTTTCTTCATGTGATGCAATTTCTCATCTTCTTTTAGTTGAAGGAATTTGGTCCATATGCTTGAAGCCTTGGCATGTGAATCACCAACATGCACAATCGGACCATCATGTCGCCTCGTGAAGAATCTCCCCAACTCTACTCCTGATACCTGCGATCAAGTTCATCGTTAAGCAAAATATACTAACACACAGACACGATCAAGTTCATCATTAAGCAAAATATACTAACACACAGACACGATCAAGTTCATCGTTAAGCAAAATATACTAACACACAGACACGAACATCGAACACAACACTATCGTAACATTGTTGATTTCATTGTTGCCTTACATTAAAAGCGGCTTCGAGGATTCGAGGATGGAATCCGGAAAGTACTGACACTGGATCGGCACCTCCTCCAATATAGAAAGACTTGAAAGTACAAACATATTAACAAATTAGCAAGAATGTTAATCAAATTATATATAAAGATATTGATTTGTTTCTATATATACCTGGAACATTCCTACTCCTAAACTCTCTGATGGATCAATGCTGCAAATAATCTGCAGAATTTGGTCATCTCCAACATTCGACAAATAGAACGTCGAACCAGCTGGAATTTGATACACATCACCCTTCTTCAATTCACTCTCAGCCAATTCATCATCATATATAAATCCCACCTTTGCTTCTCCAGAACGGACAAACATGATGAGAGTGGAATCAAGATATTGAGGAACAAAGAGAGAACTTGGTTCCATAGTAATGAAACCAATATGCAATGGTGTCTCAGAAATTCTTCCACCGTAACTCCGTAACACACTCATCTCCCCAGCATCAGTCTTCACCAAACGCTTGCAGTTTTGCATCAAGAACAGTTTTTCATGCTTGGAATGTGGTCCATTTTCTGTCTCCCATAGCCCCATTGTCATGGACACACCATGGCAAAGAATAAGTAGCATGATCAAAAGAGTCGCTCTGTTTCCCATGATTTCTTGGCTTGTTGCTTACCAATTTGAAGCTTGCTTGAGTGATAAGGAAGAACATCGAAAGTTCATTATATAGGGAGGTAGACTTTTTTTGGGGGAGACACGTGTGAGACATGTAGAAATTTAGGATCTTGTTGTCTATGTATTGTGTTGTTTTGGAGAGAAATATTGGATCAAGGACAGACAAAGTCTTATGATTGAAAATTTCTACTAATATTCATGCCTTGCGTAAGCATTTGCAACATTGATGTTTTTTTTTTCTATTGTTTTTAGTTCAACTAATTATTGTCATAAAAAGTTCAACTAGCCATTGTCCATTAAAAAAAATCAACGGGCTAGAAGCAGGTCATCATGAATATGTTATACAGAAAACATAAAGATTTATACTGGTTTCTCTCCTAATTGGGAGTAGTCTAGCCCTCTTGTTTTACAAGAGATTTTCACTATGACCATATCATAATTACAATTACTTATATATTTTGCACAAGACTTTTACATTTGCTAAGAGTCTCCAAGATTTACTGCTTGAGCATACAACTCAAGACCTCTGCTCAATCAACCTCATTGATTAAGACTTTCATAGCTCAGACACTTAAGCAAGAGACTTACGTGACTCAAGCATCTTGGCTCGAGACTTCCCTGCTCAGGACCTCAACCTAAGACTTCTGCTACAAGCCCCATTGACCGAGACTTCCTTGCTTGAACCCCTAATGTCCAAGAATTCGGCTCACACCACTAAGGCTGAGACTTTCTTGCTCAAGCTACACTTGAGACTTCCTGCTCACGCCACACTGGCTGAGACTTCCCTTACTCACTCAACCTAGTTGATTAAGACTTTTATTACTTAAGCACATAACATGAGATTTATGTAGCTCCGACATATACAATAAAGTTGATAATTGGTGATCTTGCTACTCTTTCTTATGGATAATCCTTGTTAAAGATTCAGGTTGAACCTTCAGCCATATATATATATATGTATATATATATATATATATATATATATATATATATATATATATATATATATATATATATATATATATAGCCTTTGCAAAAAAAAACTAGTCGTTGAAGAGGTAATGTGATCAGAGTCTTTGCTTTTGCTCCATAGTACAAGAGATGTTGAAGATAGATACACCAGAAGATCTTGATCCAATGTGTAACGTGTTTAACGTTTTGAGTCTTCAAGAGAATTTGTACTAATAGAGCTGTTGAGAGTAGATATCCGTAAAGCATTCCAACCTTTCTTGAGCCTTGCAATTTATAAATTTTAGTTGACAAACTGATTAGACAATACAACTTGCTTTTTGTTGTACGGACAACTCCAACTTTATCACCAACTCTGAATGGTACCATAAGCCAATATACATTCACTAAGTGTAGTGACTCATCTAATGCTGAGACCTTCAGCATCAGAGTCTGCGCCAAGCAACACTAGCAAGTGTTCTTCAGATTCTATCACCATAAGCTAGCAATTCAACAACTCCCAAGTGTTCTAATGTAAACCAGATTTTGGCTATAATAATTACAAGTATTAGAACCTCCACACATGTAACACACATCAAATTCATATATATTTTTTCAACAAATGATCAATGATTAAACAAATCTCATTTATGGTCAACAAATGACCAATGATTAAACAAATCTCATTTACAAAATATAATTCAAATTCATATATGTTTTTTCTTTACTTTGGATCATATATATATATATATATATATATATATATATATATATATATATATATATATATATATATATATATTTCAGAAAGAATCCGGACAGGTCTTCGTGGCCTTCAGCTGAGACTGTGGTCTGTTGGTTGGAGATGGTGGTGGGGTACCTGCAAGGTACTTCGCCGCTCAAGTCAATAAATGGTCAACAAAATCGTAAGTGAGAAAGGTAGGAAGAAAGTGAATACCTGACTCTCCCAAGATGGAGATTTTTATACGGGCATTTGTCCGCATGAAACGGGCGCGTACCTTTGGCCAAGTTCAACTGCCTTAACGAATTTGTTGGGTAGTTGGCCCCGTGGAAGGCGTTTAGACGCGTACGGTGGAAGTCCCCAACGACTATATGCTAACGACTCTATTTTTGTAACGGTCATATCCTCATGAATCTCATAGTGGGCTTGTCCCCAACTGTCTACTGGATTGGGCCTCAATTTGGCGCTGGGCACATGCTAGGCCAGTCCAGAATAGGAGCCCCCCAAGTCGATGTGCCTGCAGGGATAGTGACTTAAGGTACATATCTTATGGTCGATACGTTCCAAATGATGCATTCTCTTACTTTTTCTGTCGGACATTTGCTCGCGGTAATCGTAAAATTAAAAGATCCTTTGAGAATATGGAACGTTCGGGATTCTAAGGACACGCGTAAGAGAACACTGTCATGCATTTATGACGTCTAGGGATAGCCCTAGGCAATAATTACCATGGATTTTGCGCTTATCCATGCAAATTCCAAGACATTATAAAAGAGGGAGGAAACATTCATTTCCTCATTTTACGATCGCTTGCTCTCGCCGTGAATCTGTCTGCAACTTTCTCCACTTATGTTTTGTCTGGGTTTGAAGTGATGGATGTTCATGATTATTCTATGGAGTTCATGGTGTCTTCAACGTTTTCTGGACATTCTGATGAACTTCTAGGAGAACTGATGAACATTCATCCTGAATATATGAATGTTCAGCGTAGGTTCTATCAAATTGCTAGGGTTAGATCTAGATGGGATAAAAATGATGATAGTTTGATGTTAGTGAACCGAGCATAGGTTGTAGAGGGTGCATCCCTGGTAATATCAGGCTTAAGGTAGACGGGGATTATCTTGGTCTGGCGACTTTAGCCCTCGCCCGTTTTTCCTGGATAAAGGGGCTAACCTTAGGCACGTCCTCGGATTTTACGAAGCCCTTTCACTTGATCTGCAATGGAAGGGTGTATTTGAGTTTGTCGAATTCACTTTATTTCCTCTGCTTTTCAGGTGAATGCAGTCAGAAGAATGCTCGTGAGACCGAAGACTCCCCTGTCACAGATAATGTAGATGTTCCCGTGGAAAATCACTCGTGGATTATGGACGAACCGCTAGAAGCGACCTCCCAATTCTCTATCGACGCTTCGGACACATGGTCGAGGATTGAGAGGAAGAAAAAAGGATATGGTATTAACTGGCGAGCGCTGCCACCGAAGTCGACGTAGAGGATCTTCTCATGATTCCCAGCTCTTCGGTTTCCGATGTACGAGTTTGCGTTTCACGAGGTCGGGTATCGTCTTCCCTTCACGGATTTCCAACAGGCGGTCTTTACACATCTCGAGCTAGTGCCCGCCCAGTTACACCCTAATGCTTTTAGCTTTATCAGAGCATTCGAGCTGGTGTGTCGCTTTTTGGGGGATTGGGACAGCCGTAAACTTGTTTTTCAGGGTCTTCCATCTGCAGAGGAAGTCCCAAGATGGTCGACACAGTTGGGTGTCGCTGAAGTAGGCCAGTAGATTGTTTAAAGCTTACCAGGATTCTATACGGGACTTTAAGTACCATTTCTATATAATCCAGCCTTGTTCTCAGATTGCCAAGGACTCGTTGTATGACCGAGAGATGATCGACAATGAAGAGAAGATGGTGTCCCATTTTCCTTTGGAGTGGGTGAACGTCCACTTCCAACATTCTAGCGACCATTACATCACCAAACCCGAGGACTTGAGCGCCGATAATACTGCAACCTATAATATTTTGTTCAACTATGTTTCCAGCTTTTATCCTATGGAGTTGGTCGATGGTGACGGGAAGCCCCTTCTGTGCCCTGACGAGACACCGACATCTATAGCTAGGTTAATCAACGTTAAGTCCCTACTCAGCTGCCCGAATGAAGAGGTTGCCATGCAACTCCTAGGTGAATTGGCTTTAAACTATATTTGTCTTACGAATATGTTCGTTGTTTAACCTAATCTTTTATTTTTGCAGCGTAAATTGCCGAAATGAGAGGACGTTTGGTGAAGTCCTACAAGGGTAATTTCAAAAAGGGTACGTGCAAAAATCGGGTCGAGGCTGTTAAGGAGCAAGGCACTCTGGATAGCTTCGTGGCGTCGAGCAACTCAACGCCCCGGGGTACTCCCGTGGATGGTTCTCTGTTGGGGAAGAGACAAAGGAGGACCAAGGATCCTTCTCCGCCTCCTAATGCTAAAGTCGCGACCTCCGGACCTTTTGACCTGTCGCCCTGTGTTACACAAAGGGCTCTTTTCAATAAAGGATCATATGTCCGGGTTCCTGACCTCGACACTGTTGTTGTTCTCTCTGCAAGTCCCAACGACCTGAGGGCTGAGCTCTGCAAGGATGTTGCTGGAATGTTCCCTATCTTGGAGGCTGATCTCACCTTCAATGATGTCGATCTTGTCCCCCTCAAAGATCTTCAAGTGGCCAAGGACAAGATAGAGAAGGTGGAGGCTGAAAATCATAAGTTAGAGAATGACTTACTCCAGGCCCAGGGCCACTATGAGAGTAAGATTGAGCTTATGAAGGAGGTCACAGAGCTAAGGAGTTCAATTGTGGAGCTTAAAATCAAAAATGGGAAGTTGAAGGAGAATGTCGCAGAAGGTAAAGTGGCAGCTGGGGAGGATGAAACCGAGGAAGAGGCAACAATGACGACCATGGTGGAGTTGATTGCTCGCATCCAGCGTTTGTCTCAGGACAACATTAATATAGCCACCTTCGGCTTCTATAATGCGGTGGAGCAACTCAAGGTCACCAATCCCGGGGTGGATTTGGTGGTCAAGGGCACCAGGTGAAGGAAAATTGCGATCTAAACGCAGCGGAAAACAAAAATTTTCCTTTAGTGATCCTTACGAATGAGCATGGTCAGTGATAGAATCGTTACCTCTTTGTGGCGATTCAGATCTTTGATGCAGCGATCACAAGCGTTGATGAAGTGCAACGCCTCTACTCAGTCCACACGAACAGCTTCCGGTCACAGTGCTAGCTGCTTACGAACGGAATTATTTGAGTGAGAATCAAAAACGAAATTGCATCAAGTAAAAGCTTCATCACAAGGGTTCCTTTTATAGACTCTCTTGTGGGCTGCGGGCTAAAAGCCCAATTCACATGATCCATAATAATATTATATATTATTATAATAACTATTATTATAATAAATATATTTATTTTATTATTATTTTATAACCATTATAAAATAACAATAATTATTATTATATTATCCGAATTTCTATTTTTCACTTAAGTGCACCGTACCTTACGGTGTTCCTTTGATTTCTCTATCTCTCATCAAACTGTCCTTATGTGTGTGACCCTGTAGGATTTCGTAACGTTGGTAATTATATTAAATTATATATTTAACATAATAAACAGTGAGCGGTATCTAGCAACACATCACTGCTACCCAAGTCACGAAAATGTCATGTGATCTGACAAAACCTTTTTTCGTGATAATATATGTTTGTACAATTACCCTTTTGCCCCTATGTCTATATTGAACACAAGGCATACACTGTGTCATCCTTGTCCAGTTTAGTATTGGGCCCTTAGACATTTCTCCTGTTATGCAGGATTGGCAAATTCCATCTAGGACACTCATGTCCCTCAGCATGCTTCGTGGAGTGCCCATCAACTGTCTTTATGATCATCCAGTTACGGATAATGTTTGATCAGCAATAAAGCACCCGACTCTACATCTAGGGTCCATAGTGGTTTCAGGTCGAAGGGTGGTAATACACCATTATCACCATGAGAATAACTTATGACACTTTGCATAACATACTATGTAGTATTCTCATAGCGGGTCAATCCGGTATAAATATTACTCCTAATATTTATACCTATGTCAAGACTTGATAACTCTTTATCCATGATCCATGAGATGTGATCATCAGTCTATCTTCATAATAGTCTCAATGCTTTAATGTTATCCCACTTTGCAATAAAGCTTGACTACGGATATTTTAAGAATAATGTCTTTATGTTTAATGGGATCTCATGATTAAGTCACACTTAACATTTCATTAAACAGACTAACTATTCTAGGGACTTTATTATTCTGAAAGACAAACATAATAAAGAAATGCCTTTTATTATTAAACGAATAATCCGATACAAGTACCAAAAAGTATTGGCCTCTAGGGCTTACACCAACACCAGGCCCTTGCACCGCGTGGAAGACGGGCAGGTGATGCCTCCTGAGGACGAAGAGTAATGATCTGGCCTGCGTGCCATTGACTTTTAGGCCTCCATGCCACATATTTTCTTTTGTTAAATGATGTTCGGGGCTTTGTCCCCTTTTTTGATTATGTAAGGATAATATTGGCCTTATGGTATTATTTTATAAAATTTTGTTGCATTTTACTTGTGTATGCTTTGATTCGTTTAGTGTGAGAAACAATTTTGTGCTCGATAAAATATATTAAGCTCGTCAGTGTATGGAACTGGCTTAGGTGCGAGGTTAATGCTCGCTAAAGGGAGTTAGGGGATATTATTATGTCCCGTTTCCCTAAGGCTTAGACCTTTCCCATCGCGAGCTGGGGGTCTGCCACGCTGGTACGACAAAGGCGGAGCTCGTTCGAGGTATCCCCGTTGGGCAACTCAACCGCCCATAAAATCAGACAAATGGTTGCGCACATTTTAAATGAGGGCGTATTTATACCATGGATACGTCCCTGTGGACGGGCCTGTCCCCGCTGTGTGGTGTCTTGGTCGATAGTTATCTCGCGTTGTAGCTAGGTTTTAGCTGTAATATTGTTTAAGCTTTTCAGCGTTCCAAGGTCGAGAAAAAGGTTCCCCATTTAACTCTTCTAAGTATTAGGCTCCCGTGCCAGTTTTTGACTTGACACAATACAGGCCTTCCCAGTTGTTGCGAGCTTTCCTTCGCGTGAATCCTTTTGATTTATGCGCAAGATGAGGCTTCCAACCTGGAATTATCTTTTGACGATCTTAAGGTCGTATCTCAAAGCTATCTTATGTTTCAGGGATTCCTCGCGTAGGGCTGCCCCTGAACGGACCTCTTATACCAAGTAAAGTTCCTCTCTTAAGGCCTCGTCATTGAGTTCATCTTCTAAGGGCGCTTCTGTTCGTCTAGAAGGTTCTATGATTTCTACGGGGATGATAACTTTAGTCCCGTAAGTCATTCGGAACGGAGCCTTCCCGGTTGTAGAATGTGGGGTGGTTCGGTAAGCCCATAATATGCTGTGGAGTTCCTCGACCTACTTGTTCTTTGCTTCGCCTAACCTTCTCATGAGACCCCGTAGAATGACTTTGTTAGCAGCTTCTACTTGCCCGTTCGTCCGAGGGTGCTCGACGAACGTGAAGTACTGCTTGGTGCCAATTTTGGCAACGAAATCTTGAAAGTTTCTATATGTGAATTGGGCGTCGTTGTCCGTTATAAGGGTTTGTGGCACGCCAAATCGCGTGAGGATGTTCCTCTTATATAACCAGAGGATGTTGAACGCGGTGATCCTGTCTAGGGCCTCGGCCTCTATCCATTTGGTGAAATAATTGACTGCTACGATCAAGTATTTATTTTGGAAGGAGCCTTGCGTGAAGGGACCGAGGATGTCCATGCCCCATTGCACAAATGACCATGGAGACGACATGGTTTTCAAAGCATCCGGGGGTGTGATGTGCATGTTCGCGTGACTTTGCCATTTTTTGCATCTGTTCATGTGTTCCTTCGTGTCGTTCTGCATGGTTGGCCAATAATACCCGGCCCACAAGGCTTTGCGTGCCAGTGATCTTTCACCCACGTGTTGGGCATTAATTCCCTCATGTATCTCGTGCAATGTGTCATAAATTTTTTCCTCTTCGATGCATCTTAAGAGTGGAATGGAAAATCCTCGGCGATACATCTTTCCGTCCACCAGAACGTAAGACGGGGAACGATGTTTAGTAGCGCTGGCCTCCTTCTTGTCTCTGGGAAATTCTCTGGTGTTTAGGAACTTGAAGGCGCGGGTCATCCAACAACTGATGTCTCCTACCATGTTGACGTCGAGGATAGTCTTTGTCTTTTCGATGCTTGGTCTGGGAAGGATTTCCTGAATTATGGACTTGTTACCGCCCTTCTTGCATGTGCTTGCTAACTTGGAAAGGTTGTCAGCTCGTGAGTTTCGCTCGCAAGCATTCACTGGACCAGTGCTAGATACTCAATTAGATTGTCACTCTTTTCCTGATACTCCCCTTTTACCTGGGATGCGACCAATTGTGAATCGGTAAAAATCGTAACTTCGTGAGCTCCCAAGTCTCTGGTGAGGCGTATCCCTACTAAGAAAGCTTTTTATTCAACCTGATTATTCAATGTTGGGAAAGATAGAATCAAAGATACTTCGACTATGAGGCCTTCCACGCTTTCGAGGATGATTCCTGCCTCGCTTCCGGAGGGTCTGGAAGCTCCGTCGACGTAGCTGAGCCATTTGCGGTTGCTCTCTGCGGGAACCTCTGCGGGGGTCATCTCGACGACAAAGTCGGCTAGTGCCTGGGCCTTTAAAGTCTTCCTTCCCTCGTACTGTATATCGAATTCAGACAGCTTTAACGACCATTTCAGCATCTTGCCCGCCATACCTGGTCGCGCCAAGAGTTATTTAATGGGTTGGTCGGTTCTTACGATCACTGTGTGTGCTAAGTAATAATGCCACAGCCGTCTAGCAGCGCTTATGAGGGCGCGAGCGATCTTCTCGATCTGCTGGTACCTTAATTCTTGGCCTTGTAAGGCTTTACTCGTGAAGTCATCATGAATATGTTAAAAGGATATCATCTCATCCTGTTCAACTATGAAAGAAGCTCTCTTCTCTCTCTAACTTTCAGATTAGAGGACGCTTTTCTAGTTCATTTTCATCATGACAACAGAGTAGATTAAGGTTATTAGAAGGGATTTTAGATTTGTTCCAATGGTTAAGTGGGATATGTTTTCGAAGGGAAAAGAAGGAGATAGAAAGAGGGAGGACGTTCAATCTTTTTTCTTTTCGGCATTTCCTGAAAGGTAAGCTGCTAAGGAGCTTTTTGGTATCTTTGAGGAGTTTGGGAAGGTAGTGGAGGTTGTTATTATGCCAAGACGAAATAAATTTGGGAAGAGGTTCGACTTTGTTCGGTTTGTAGATGTAAAAGATGCTAGAGTGTTGGGGGTCAAGCTTGACAATATCATCATTGATCAGAAGAAAATACATGCTAATATTCCAAAATTTTCGATGGGAGTTGTTGATCATGGGGGTATGGATAAGGAAGGTGGTTCTCTGGATAGGAGACAACAGGAAATTGAGGGAACAACTTCTTTTCAGGCAAGGGATTTTAGAGGTAAAGGGACTAAAACGTATGCTGAAGCAACTTCTAACTCTACGCTATTCAACAGATTTCAACTTAACAAGGCAGTGCATTTGAAGTTCAATCCAGATGAGAATGAGTTATCAAGATTGCGAAAATCATTTGTAGGAATCGTTCTAAATGCTGGCAAGACTTATGAAATTCAATCTTATTTTCAGGCGGAAGGCTATTTTTACATTAGAGTGATTCCTCTAGGGGCAAACTTATGTCTTCTAGAGGAGAGTGAGGAATGTGAGATAAGAGATTTGATTAGGGAAAACGACCAAACTGTATGGCGAACATTCTTCAAAGCAATAGGATCTCATCTTTATAAACAAGTGAACCAAATTGGGCTAAAGTCTTCAATCCATAATAACTTGAGAAAAGGGAAAGATCCTAAAATCTAAGTCCAAAACTCCAAGTCAAATGCTAAGGATAATGACCATAGTCCAAAATTAAAGTCACAAGTCTTTTAGAAGTTTAATCCTTTATTAATGTTTTTGTGTCCAAATGGACAAAAGGAAAATCAACATAACAAAAAATAAGAGCAAATAATAAACATGATAATGGATGAATAAAGCATAGTAAAACAAAATAAAATAAAATCAAATAAAAGTGCAAGAATTTAAATGTTAGTAGCAAAAGAAATTAAAGTGCAAGAATCTAAAATATTAATAGTAGTAATAGTATAATAATATTTACATAATAATGGTATGGTGAACTTAATCAACCACAACCAAAAGAGTAACCAAAATCAAAAGGCAACCGGATCCACTTAGCATCTTACACTATAGCGATTAATCAAGGCAAATCGAACCAAATTCAATGAAATTTGAAAGGAGATTGGGAGACCCAAAGCACCTATGCATCAAACATTCATAAGTCTCAATTCTTAATGCAATATGATTAACCACTTTGGGATTACGCGATCAACAAGAGATCCGGTCCATGAAAGTGCAAGTACCCAATTAGATTTTTATTCCGAAGTCGGGATACATTTAGGTGTATGTTAAGAAATCATCGAGTAATTTACGAAGTAATTACCCTACAAATGAGGTCGGCCACCACCAATTAAGGTGAACAATATTAGTGCTAATGCATGCGAGATAAACGATATGTAAATCGACATCCGGACGCAATACCGCACAAAACTAAAGGTGAATACCAAATTGAGTTGCACTCATGGTATTCTTCCATCATTAAGTTCAATCACTCATCTCGGTGGATTCAAGCATGAAAATGTATCACTAACGCAAAGTACCCTAAATGAATTGAATAATCCACTTAAAGGTAGTTTTGAATTAATGGACATTAACTACTCTAATCAACACCCAAAGTTCATTGAAATTAAGGAGAAATCATTCCTAAAAGTGCTTCCCAAGGTAAAAATAAAAAGGAGGGAGAAGAAGAAGAAAGAGGGGCCAAAAACAAGCCAAAAATGCAGAAAATTCAGCATGATCCACTTTTAAACCTTTTTACAAACATTTGATGACCATGATCTGAATTTCACGAATTTTAAAACCAAAATACAGTGAAATCCCTGCAATCAAACAACAAAATAAGATCCAAAGGATCTAGAATCAAAGGCACCAAAGATCTACATCTTGAATGTTGATGGTGAATATGGGTTTATGGAGAGAGTGAATTACCAAAAGCACTTCTTCAAATTGGACCAAATCAAGCTACATCTATTGAAATTGATGAACAAGAAAGAGTAGGATGAAGGTTTAGCTCAAGTTAGTCAAGAATTCAATGTGAATTCTTGATAACTTCAAAAAAAGGAAAAGAGCTTTAGTGAGATTTTTGGTTTTGGGAGAATGTTTTGCAAGGGGTTTTTTGGCTCTCAAAAGCTTGGTGAATGAATGAAATTACGGCCCTATTTAAAGACTTTTAGGTATTGGAATTTGGTGGAATGAAGCTTTCTTTGGTAATTAAAATCAGGCTTGGTAATTGCAAATTTGGTGGGAAATGGAAAAGAATGGTGATTAGTGAGGGTTTATGGTAGGAAATGATCAAAGTGATGTAGAAAAATCAAAGACCAATGGTTCTAGAATTTTCTAATTATATCAATGATCTAATGGTGCTGAATTTGAATAAAATATTCAAATTTCGCACTGGTTAACCGGCTAGCGCATTTGGTTAACCGGTTAACAAGCTAAAATTTGAAATTTTGTTCAAATGTGACTGCTTGGTTGTTATGACCCGATTCTTTTTGTACGTCGAAGAAGGCATGGAAATAAACACATGAACCTTGGATGTCCTTGAATGAATCAATTAACTTGGGAAATCCTTGATCAGATAATTTTGAATTATTTGCGAATTAACTTCGACTTTTATCTATGAAATTTCATTCGAGCTGCAGGACTGCTATTTTTTTTCACATGGTTCCTCTTCCTGAAAATAGATTAGTGAAAGCAAACAAAATATTTTCTTGGATTTTAAACAAAAACAAATAAAAGCAAATAAAAAAAACGGTGATCCCCTGTGAGGCATAAACCCGCCACTGAAAAGGATAAATGAACCAGTGCGTGATCCTGTTTGTATGCAAGATGTAGATGAGATGCAAAAAATCTTAGGGTCAAAAATTAGGGTATGACAAGAGGAACATAAGTGAGGATTAACATTTGAGATTTGGTGTTTAGAAGAAGTTTCTGGTGAGTGGACGACGAGGTAGAAGCGAAGTAGAAGAACACGCTGCGGAGGGAGAGGAGAGAGTTTGCATTTTTCTTTCTGTGATGTTGTTCTTTTTGTTTTATTTTATTTTTAGAGAATAATATTAAGGGAAATTTTAATAAAGAGATAGTGAAGAAGATATTTCATAGGAGATTGTGAAGAGATAAGATAAGGATGGAAGCTTTTGGGATTTCCCGTCCGTACCGGCGGTGACACTTGTCACCGTCCGATAGGACCTTTCTCTTTCGATTCTGTGCGTGCTGGTATACCGCATCACCTTACACCTGCGTTTTTCCAGCCATTTGATGAGGAGACTTTGGAGGACCTTTGATCAAGCGGCCCAGATTTAGTCAACCAAAGTTGACTAAAGCATCACCATACACCCTCAAGATCATGCGTTTGGGCATTGGAGTTTCCTTTTCTTTTCGCACCCCTAGTCTGCCTCATCTTCTTTGTATTTACTGCGTTTACTTACTAGCTACACCCCTCCCTCATTTTCATTTCTTTTTTGTTTTTATTCTCACATAGTTTCAATTTTATTTCATAAAAAATATTAAAAACACCTTAGAAAATTCCATAAAAAATATTTTAGCAGCTTAACTCTTTTATAATTTTTCCATGCTTTTATTTTCTGATTTTATTAATTTCTCATTTTTATTTCGAATTTTCATTTAATTTTTTTTTCATTTGATTTCCACATTAACACCTTAGCTTGTAGAATTTATTTCTTCCACCTCAAGCAACATTTTGACACCATTCTTTTGCATCTTTTTAAAGACTCGTAAAAGCTCATAAAAATATTTTTGTCATATTTTTAAACTCATTTTATCCCTAGTTTTAGGAGTCGTGTTTGTGTGAATTCTTTAATTGTTCTTAAGCGATTTTGTGCGACCATTTGGAGGAGTTTGATTGCGAATTTTTGAGAGCTATTTGGACACTTTGTTTTCTTCTGGTTGTTGACTTTGGAGACCTAATTTTATAATTTTCTCATGACCTTTGGTATTTGTTTGGTGCCTTGTTTCTTAAGTAACGTTTTGTGCCTCTTTCTTCCCTCTTTCTAACATAGTTTGAGGAAGGCATTTATGTCATCCTATTAGGTTTCCTTAGTAGTTGTTTTAGGAACCTCTAGGGTTTAGGTTCTGACTTTTGTGATTGTGGTTGGTTTGTGACTTTCGTATTTAGTTTGCGTATTGTTTGAATCTTCTTATTTTCACCTTATGCTTATGTGGTTCACTAACCTTTGTTTTGTAGGGGGTTTTGGTAAGTCGTGTGTATAGGAGGGCATCCCACATACAATTTCTTCCTTCATCTTTTTCTACTTTCAAATTGTGTTTGCCTTAGCCTTATGCTATGCTTGTTTAACTTCATCACTCCCTCTTAAAAACAACTTAGCTTCTTTAGAGACGTAAGTTGTCTTATATCTTCTTCTTCTCCTCCTCTTCTTCTTTCTTTTCTTATTTCCTTCTTCTTCTTTAGGATAGAGTTCAAGCCACACTAACCTAGGACTTCCATTCATGATAACATTTAGGATTTGTTAGTTCCCATTTAGTTTTTTTTTACCTTTGAGATCCTTTTGGTGCTCTCTCTTTCTCATCTTCATGCAAAACATAAAAAAACACTTAATAAATGTCACAAAAAAAAACAAAAAAAACACTTCTTTAAAAGACTAGAACAAAGAATAAGCATCTATCCTTCGGGACTTTTTTTATTATCACCTTCATTCATAATGTAAGAACTTGCTCCTACTTGCCTATTTGAAAGACGGTAACGCACTCGTTCCAGACGAGCCTGCAACACCTGAGCATTGACATAAGCGGTTCAAGATTTTAAAACACAAACAATCTTTTCCTCCCTAGTTAGGGGAACTACGACGACTCTGATTCTCATGTCCAGATGAGGTACGTAGGCAGCGGGGTAGGGCCCGTTCGAGCACTCTTTTATTTTCCCTACATTTTCCCCAATTTCTTCTCTTTTTTGATCCAGTTCATTTTCTTTTGCAGCAACTTTCATTTCTTCACCCTTTGTAACAGTTTCTTTGCAAGCGAGGATCCCGTCGGGTACGGCAGGTGATCTGGGGTGCTAATACCTTCATAGGTCGTAACCAACTCCCGAACCCAGATTCTTTGGTTCGCGGGGCCTGTGTCTTTCCTTTCTTTTCTTCGGTTTGTGCAGCATTATCATTCCCGTTCCTTCAGGATAAAAATTCCTGGCTGGCGACTTTACCTTTTTCCTCGCTACTTTCGCGTTTCTACCAGGATGGAAATCTAGGGAGCGATAGCTGGCGACTCTGCTGGGGAACCAACCCAGAATCTCTAGTTTCCCCTTGAGAGTCTCTCCTAGCGCTTGCGTGTTTCTTTTTCTTTGGGTGTTGATTGTTTGTTGTTGCCTGTTTATTTTACTGTTGTTTATTTACAGTTTTCAATATTTATTTTCAGGCATCATATATATATATATATATATATATATACTGGACTGTCTGGACTGATTTTCTGTTTGGCGTGACTTGGGGGTTACTGTGATTGGTGAGATAAGGTTAGCCAAATACCCGGCTTGAGTGCATCATAGGACTTAGCGTGGGCAATCACCTCGGCTCTATGGCATCTAGTCGTGGGGGTATTAGTGCGTTCGCACCCAGATTCGCGACTTCTTAGAAGTGTCTTGATATATGGGTCTTCTCTACTTCATTACACGACCTTGATAGTTATGTGCGGCTGGGTTCCGATCATTTAGAACCTTGTGTAAACATCCCTCTCCAGTGGTGACAGTGGCATACCACATTCTGTGGCAAACCCATTCGCACCCGAGTGCCCACTTGGAACTCGCGTAGGATGGGCTGATTCTCTTATAGGAACTCAGTCAAAATATCTAGTCGTATGACGACATACTGTATCCTACGGGCTGGATGTACATTTGTTTCTCGATTTCAGCGTTCGAAGCTGGGGACTTATAAGGGATGCTTGTTTTTCCCAGACTCACGCTGGGACCTCCCTGAGTAGTACATAATGCTTAACCGATTCCCTGGTTCGGTCATGAGCCATTCCTCAGATATGATGAACGTATTATTGCTATTCGGCTTTAAGAGTCCGTGATTTTTGACCCGGAGCACACCCGTGAGATTGGAAGGGGTTTACAGGTTTGTAGGAACCTTTGACCTCAACATACCCTTCATCATCAGTGTGATCTTATGTTTTGATCTGGTTTGTATGGTTTTGGAGTTCTTGATCTTTGGTTCTGAGTTCTTATCTGAGTTATTATTCAGAGAGATTGTGGTTTCAGATATTGGGCTCAGTATTCTGCATCCAGATAGGCACCAATCACTGATCACTTGCCAGTTGCATACATGCCATCATATCATTTTAGCATACATGATCAATTATTTCCGAGGATCTCATGTCTGGATTATGCTGTTGTATTTTTTTCTTCTGTATTAAAATGTGAATTAAAGCAGATAGATTCCCCGGAAGTAACCAAACATGACATCTCATAGCATTTGCATTGCATTTCTATTCCGCAAGCAGGGCTCATCCGTTCTTTGTTCACAATCTATAGTTGAGACTCCAACTCTTGTATCAGACTTGAAGTAACTTTTGGACAGACTATGGACCCTGGAGAGCAAAGCCAGTTTGCAAGTGTTAGGTTGACGAGAGAGCAGTGGAACCAACTTGTAGAGGCTATGACAACCTTGGCAAGGCAAGATGACCATGTTTTCGCTCGAGCTCAGCCTGCGCATATTCCTGTTGAGAACATAGATGTTCGAGAGCGTTTGGTTGCCCGAAGTAGACATTCTTCTTCTGTTGATGCTGGAGACTATCATAATTTTGTTTTCACTATGCCAGGTTCCCAGGAGGCAATCCCTGTGGTGAGAATCCAAGATCAACGAGTTGTGAAGAGGGAGGAAAAATTATGTGTGTTGGAGGAAGAGATTAAAGCCTTCAAAGTCATAATGTCGTTGATCTAAGTGTTGTGAACATGTGTCTGGTACACGACCTTGGAATACCTCTACAGTTCAAAGTACCGAAGTTTGAAAAATACAAAGGGGATAGTTGTCCAAGGCAACATTTGGTGAGGTTTTGTAGAAGGATAACCTCATATGAGCATAATGACAAACTGATGATTCATTGCTTTCAATACAGTCTGAGTGAGGCATCATCGAGTTTGTACGTGCAGTTAAAGAGCAATCGTATCCAATCATGGTCAGACTTGGCCAATTATTTTCTGAAACAATATGACTACAATCTTGACAGGGCTCCTAGCCGCATGAATTTTCAAGGTTTATTCCAAGAAGATGGAGAATCTTTTAGAGAGTATGCCCAGAGATGGAGAGAGGTTGCTGCTCGTGTTCAACCCCCACTATCAGATAGAGAATTGGTTGATCTTTTCATAGAAACCTTACAAGGACCGTACTTGGAGAGGTTGAGTGGTAATGGAACGTCGAGTTTCTCTGACTTGGTGATAATCGGAGAACACATTGAGAGTTTTATCAAGATGGGAAAGATCCAAGGCATTTCAGATAGCTCAGTTGAAGAAAATGAATCTTTTGTCAGTTCCCAAGGAAAAAATGTAATTGATGCAATCTGGGAAGCTCCACAAACTCCATTGACTTATCAACAGTACCCATGCATATCAACTACTCAAAGTCAACAACCTTCTGAATTTGTATGTCATATATCAGTTAATAGTGAACCTCCTCAGTATCAACAACAACCATGCCAACAGAAGCATACTCCACAAAGGCGTCGTTACTACACTAAGATACCAATAAGGTATTTTGATCCATTTCTAGTGCCATACAGTCAGATACTTCCACGCTTGGTCGATATTGGATTGATAGTGCCAAAGAAACCGGGTCCAGTGCCTTTTCCATACCCACCAAGTTTTGATCCCAATGTTCGATGCGATTTCCATGGCAATGCACCATGACATTCAGCCGAAGAATGCAAACCACTCAGGGATAAGGTTCAGGATTTAATTGAGTATGGGTTAATTTCAGTGATGCCTCAGGGTATTCAAATCAATAATTCTTCGCTTGGTCATGTGGGTTCATCAGCTCATGTTATAGAAGAAATTATTGAGGATATGTGTGAAGGTGATTCTCAAATTGATTTTGAAGAGAAGCTATGAGGATGGTTAATTTATGTATTGCATTTTCGTCCATGTTGAGGGGAACTACATTTCTCTGATTCTTCATTGGTTTTGGGTCAATGGAGATATGTAGGCAGAAGATCGTCAGGTCTTTCCGAGCAACCTTATGTGTCAACTTCATCTCAGTGTTACTCTTCTCTTTCAGACGTCTCGTGTCAGTGTTCAGCAACAGAGGATTAAGGTCAGAATAATTGAGAATGAAGTTTGGTTCAGGACATGTGGCCATTTGATTGAAGATTGCAAGTTTATCGAAAAGCTGTTGATTATCGAAAGTATCCAAGACTAGTAGGTCCAGACGGAGTCGAGTCTCCTCAATGATGGCAATGTTCAGCTTCTTTATTACATTCCTATTTGTAGCATTTATGTTTGTTTAAATATTTGTATGCATGCATGAAACTTGTTTGCTTTTTGAATTTTGATTAATGAAACGCATATGTTTTCTTGAAGTGATTCATTTGTATTTACTCCTAATTTTGTGTATGTGCATTGCAATACCAACTGTTGTACTTAAACTCTGTGATGGAGGATGATGAAATGAAAACGCAAAAATCTCCAATTGTGTGCTCTTGAATAAGACCCTCTTGACGATATACAAGCTTTGTTTCAAATCCCAAACACCGGGGATATAAGGGAGATAAACCCTCGCTAACCCTTTTGAGCCTTGAAGTAGGAGTTTCTTTTTGAATGAAAAAACCCTTACATTTAACCCAGGGGCAGGGCAGGTGTCAGCTAGTTGGACCGAGCGTTCAAACTTTCACAAAGGAGTGTATCTGAGGACCTATTACATGTCATGGTACCAAATGAGGAAGTCCAAAGACCGGAAACCACAATGGTTATCCCTCATCAACTGAGAAGTGAGACAGTCACAACCCTTACAAAGCAATCAAGACAAACAGTGTCACACGATTTGTTCAAAACAAAAAACAAAACAAAAAAAAGAAAAAAAATGATGAAAAAGCCCGCTAGGTCGAACTTGAAAACAAGCGACTTAGGGAAAAGTTAGGGCATCCCGATGGACTCTGCAATCAAAGATTTAAAAGAAATCAGTCCATGCAAAAGTTAGGAATAAGTAAAAAAATGAAAGCGAAAAGATGAAAAGGATTACGAAAGAAAGATCCTCGAGTAAAAACAAGTCGTGTGATACAGACACAAAGAAAATATGGGTGACTATTACTCCAACAACCTCAGTGGTGCTTAAACCGTTAGTAGTAGTGGTTCCTCAACCATCACGAAACCCTTATGAAAGGTGAGCATTTGTGAAAACTAGTTGAACATAGGACTGGAAGGATATCACGAAGAGGGGTGGGCACAAATAAACTTCGAGCATGTATCCTTTGTTTCTATAATCGTGAACCAAGCCACGATACAACCCTCAAAAGTCCTAACTGAAACAGGGTTAATTCGAGAGTGTACTACAATAAGATAATGTTCCTGACTCCTATGAGTTGTGCTAAAAGATCTCTGTCGGTATTGCATGTGCATGCTTTCTTTTATAAAAAAATAACGTCGTGTATTAACTAGTGATTCACTCACAAAGGTTTGCAACATCTTTTCAATAATAACTTCAAGATTAGCATGTGTGTTGCATTAGAATTTTCGTCTCAGAATAAAACATTTTCTGCTTGCATACATTTGTTTGGCATCATAGAAGTTCACATATAGAATTTCATTCCAGAAGCTTATTCTTGCCAAGTTGAGAAGTGTAACACGGTGGGAGAACTGACTTTAGTTAAATGTTGCGGATAGCAAGAGTCGCCACCGACTTTTATTTTATCCAAAGGAAAGGGCATAAAAGAACAGGAAAGACCTTAAAAGATTTTTGAGTTCGGGGGGTAGGTTATACAAAGGGAAGGTGTTAGCACCCTTTATATCCATGGTTATCCATGAGCTCTTAGTTACTTAGCTCACTTTAAACTGTTTTAAGAAGTGTAGTGTGTATTTGAAAATTTTTCTAAGTACTTTATAATGATCCTTGTATGGATATATATAAAGACTTTGTTCAAAATTTGTCTTCAATGGAAGTCTTCAATAAGTTTCTTCTGGGAAACTAAGCATCCAAAGGTGCAAAATAAATGCACTTTCCAATTGGTAGTTCAATCGTCAAAAATTGCCAGCGACCAAAATTCAATCCAGGAACGAGCTGGAAAGAAACTGTCAAGCAAGACACTAACCCATGAGGAATGAACTCAACCGGGATTTATCCTATCCAAGTGTGGAAAGGAGAACTAAAGCAAAATCTTCCACGAGGGTAGAATCTCAGTGGGGAAGTAGAAAGAATGTACATTTTCTGCCTAAGGCTAACAACTCTATTTTGAGAGGAACACATCACTTGGGGATAAATGCGACCAAGGTGAAGGAGGCATGCATTAATGAATGCGACATGAATATGCATATAAATATGAATTCATTTATGATGTACATGTATGTATATGCGTTATGTTTATGCTGACAAACAGACAAAACAGACACAAGAGATACACTGGTGATGAAATAAACATCACAACAAACGAATACTCAACCAATCTTGTCAAAGTGTACGCAATTATTGGAGATAGGGTAAAGAGCCATCCATGGAACAAGTCTTGCAACAAGGCTCAAATTTCTTCGAGGAGATAAAGACACTTCATTCGGGAAATAATCCCAGACAAGTCTTCTAGCTTCAACATCTAACAGAAAGAAGCAACCATACAAACTACGTTTGCTTAGGAGGAAGTAAATTTGTACTCCGTTGGGGAGAGGAAATCAGATTCAGCTGGAGAAGCTTGAATCAAGGCTCAAATGGGGATACTAGACTTAATATCTCACTTGAAGCACTAAGTAGTGAGAAATCCACCAGAAAATAATGAGTCATGCCCCTGACATACCATAGCAACTTGGCGTGAGGATCCAATCATCTGGAGATACTTGCAAGGTATATCCTAAGAGCGTCTTGCTTAGGGGAACACGTGGTCATGCGCCCACAAAATGATTTATGAGAAGAGATCATCTCAAGAGGATTTTATAGAAGACTTGTCATTCAAGATGTCTCAGTGTCTTCAAACTCTTGTAGAGATTCGTCGAATCTCGACGTCACTGCCTCAGATTAACTGTACTTGGCACAAATGAGTCTTCAATACTTATCCTTTTAGGGATGATAAGAATGTGTAAGCACAAATTGAGAAACGACTTGCCCCTGGTTAGCAAAGTCTTCAAGCAACATGTCCATATCTAGCAAAGTATTCCAACAACATGCCCCTGGCTAGCAGAGTCTTCAGGCAAAATGCCCCTGGCTGACAAAGTATTAAGGCAACCTGCCCCTGGCTAGCAGAGTCTTCAGGAAAAATGCCCCTGGCTGACAAAGTATTAAGGCAACCTGCCCCTGGCTGGCTAAGTTTTCAAGTAACATGCCCTTGGCTAGCAAAGTCTTCAAGCAACATGTCCATATCTGGCAAAGTATTCCAACAACATGCCCCTGGCTAGCAGAGTCTTCAGGCAAAATGCCCCTGGCTGACAAAGTATTAAGGCAACCTGCCCCTGGCTAGCAGAGTCTTCAGGCAAAATGCCCCTGGCTGACAAAGTATTAAGGCAACCTGCCCCTGGCTGGCTAAGTTTTCAAGTAACATGCCCTTGGCTAGCAAAATCTTCAAGCAGTCTGCTCCTGACTGGCAAAGTATTCAAACAAACATGCCCCTAGGGGTGATCATTCTCTGAAATGGTTGTTCAACTACTTATCAGAGTTTCAAATCTCAAGAGATTAAGCTCATCACTGGTACTCATACATAGGCTTCTATGATATCAAGCCAATGTTTAACAAGCAAAAGATGTTAATGTTGAGACTGCTAATGCCACACACATGTCTGTCTCAAAGCTTTTTTAGTTAGTTTTTTTTTTGTTTTTTTTTTTTGAAAGATTTTCACAATAGCCTGTGACCGAATCATTAGCTAGGATGTGATATTCATTTTTTTTATAAAGCCAACACAAATTTTTGAGCAAAGCTCATGGGAGTCGGGAAACACTTTCTCATTGAGTGTGCTTTCGAAATAAATCCTACTTCAATTAGGACTTTTGAGGGTTGTAATGTGGTTTGGTTCACGGTTTTAGAAACAAAGGATAAAGGCTCAAAGTTTATTTGGTGCCCACCCACTCTCCGTGATATTCTCCAATCCTAGGTTCAGCTAAATTGACACATTAATCTGTCTTGATAGCGTAGATATGAAGATCCAAGGTTTGCTTGAAATGACAGTCATCTTATTTGTCCTCTATGGATATCAGTGACCCCTTTGACTTTGGTATGGTGGTCACTAAATCATAAGCTTTTAGGTTGAGGATTGAAAGGCCTCTTCTAACTCGAATTTCTCTTTGGTCCCTGATTTTTGCCTAAGTCTCTTTTGGGTGCTTGACTTAGCGGGATTTTATTTTCTCTTTTCTTTTGGGAATATTGGAAGGCTGAAAGTTGTGACTATCAAGTCATTAATTGTAGTGGATTCCCTGATGGGATGTTTCATCTTATGATTTGTATGTATAACCAGATTAACTGAACACTACCCTGCCCCAGGTTAAGCATAAGGGTTTTGAAATATCTGAAAGAAACTTCTACTTCTAGGCTTGAAGTGGTTGACTAGGGATTAACTCCTTATTTCTCCAGTGTTTGGGAATTTGAAACAATGCCTGTACATCGTCAGTAGGGTTTTAATCAAAAGCACTCAACTAGAGGATTTGTGTTTTAATTTCGTCATCCTCCCTCCAATTCTCTGCCTAGGCAAGAGATGGGATAATATTGGCATTATAAAGTTGAAAAAGCATTATGAGTGAATACGAATGGATTACTTCAAGACAAACATATTCATTGCATTAATCATTCAAAACAAATAAGTTCTTACATGCCAAAACAAATGCATTAACAAAACATAGCAAAATACATATGAAAAGCAACAAACGAGCTAAACATCTGAGAGGATAGCTCCAAAGCAATGAACGATCATGTGCATTCAAGAACTTGTCCTACACTCCAGCAACAATTTGACTTGGACATGACTCTCTTGCGTTTTTTATCAGCACAAAGGCACTCCGTCCACAGATGGGATTCCTCCATTGAAGGTCAACACCCCGTAGTCGATCATCTCTTGAACCTTTTCCTGGAAGACTTTGCACTCTTCAATCGGATGCCCCAGTGCTCCATCATGAAACTCACAATTGGTATTTGGATTGATCTCGCGGGGCCGAGACCTTGTGGCTCTAGTCTTTCTGGGTGTCATTATTGAGTTTTGGGCAAAATGAGACCACAATCGACTGTAAGTCATTGGGATTGGGTCAAACTGATGGGTTGCTCCTTCAGGACTGTTTGGAGACCTCCGCTGATTCTGACGCCGCTGACGAGTAGAAGTAGAATTTGACCGACGCTGAGAAATGACCAGATTTTTGGCCAAAGAAATCAGTCGCCCTCTATCAATCTTCAAGCTGTGAATCTCTTCCTGGAGTTCAGTGTTCTCCTGCACAAGGCTGTCTATTAAAGTCTTCATTGTAGTTGAGAATATTCCCATATGATTTCTCAAAGTCGTGACTTCACTTCTAAGCTCCCTGTTTTCCTGCTCAAGTTGGTCCATCTTTCTCTGGTGACTGGTCGAGTACAGTTGACTGACGGAGAACAAGACATGTGTGAGTTGGATTGTTGGATGATGATATGCAATGCAAATGCAAATGCAAATGAGATGCGAATGAATGCAAAGCTCAGAATGCTCAAAATCACAAACATAAACAGCTCCAGAATTGGTTATAAAGGCAAGGTGTTGGATCCAAGGTGCAAGTAACTTGGAATCTCCTAACTGGTAAGCCTTAAGTGGAGAGTTCTAAATTCTTTACCCATAAAGCCCACTCACAGGGTAACTTCTATGGTAATGGTATAAGGATACTCAAGGTCACGGACGTTTATCGTACTAACGCCCCGCCGCAGGCTAGCTGCATTGTGACGATAATAACGATAAGGTCTACCTTGAGTGGAGTTCTCATGCTAGGCGTGCAAGGAGCGAGTCCTTGGAGCCTAACATTACACAACTACCAAAATTGAAACAGGTTCTAGGGGGTCCCAGAATCACAGCCCTTTCGTGAATCAGGTCACGCGACAGGCTAGCTGCGTTGCGACAAGATCTACGAAAAGTCTAACTATCTGGGGGAGCTTTCATGCTAGGCGTGCAAGGAGCGAGTCCTTGGAGACTAACACTAATAACATCCAATTCTAACTTAGGTGTTCCCTCTTCTTTTTCAAAAACTCAAGTACAAATTCAAACCCGTGATATCCCGAGATCCAACAGGCAAATATAATGAGCAAATAATAAAGAAGGAAGAAATAGATAGAATACCAACAGCAAATAAAGAAGACAAACAAGCAAGTTAGCAAACAAATGCAAATTATCCTAAGCTAGGCTCGACTCTCTTATGAACAAGGCACTAATTCCCCAGCAGAGTCGCCAGCTGTCGCACCTCGAAAAATACGATCCTAAAATAAACAACAGAGTCGCCACCTAATTCTATTTATTCTACGAGAGAAAAGGAAGATATAGACACAACCTAAATAAAGGATAAGAAATGGTTTACGAAACCACTAATCTAAGTTCGGGAGTCAGTTACGCAAAGGGAAGGTGTTAGGCACCCCTCACGTCCGTTGTACTCAACGGGAACCTCTTAGTCTAGTTTGCGCTTAAAATGTTAACTTGTTGTTATTGTCTTCTTTTACTGATTAAAGTTTGTTAATATTATAATTTGTTATGGGAAAATGTTAAGTTCTTTTATTATTGTGTTTTATGACGGAGAAAAGATTGAGTTTTTTATTATTATGCTCGCGAAGGATTAAAACCCCCGTGCCTACGTATTCCTCTGTGCAATGGGAAAGTCAGAGCTTCGTAGTTCGTGCTACTACGATTTGTGTTTTTTTATTGAACGACTGTTTGAAAATAATTTCTATCGCTAAGCGTTGTTTTATTTGCGAGATAGAAAGATTTGAACAGTGTTCGTTTTGAGAAAATATATTTGATCTTTGTTAAGGGTGTTTTAAAACGAGAGGGCGAATGAACCACGCGTGGGGCTAGCCCATGTTGCGGTTGCATTCAAGAACGTGCAGAGTGCGAGACTCTGGAGTTCAATTACTCGCTAATTAATTATGAAAATGATTTGAATTGGTTGGTAAGTTTTAATTTGTATTTGAAAGAAAGAGACAAGTCGTCATCTTTAAGAGAAGTATCTCCCCTATTCCACCACAAACGTTTGAGAAATGAGAAATCGAAAGAAGCTTTAAACTTGGATGTAAGATCGACAAGCAATGCCACATTCTTTCTTTGAGAATAAATAAAATCGGAAGAAGCTTTAAACTTGGATACAAGATCGACAAGCAATGCCACATTCTTCCTTTGAAAGTGATTGTTTGTAAGATTTTTGTTTGTGTTTGTGGGGATAGAAGGAACAACTTTCCTATGGAGATGAATCATGCCTGATCCTTTAAGATTGTTGAATTGTTTTGAATACGAATGGTGATTGAACCATCGCGTGGGGCTAGCCCAATTGTGGTCCAATCCAGAACGTGCGGAATGCTAGACTCCGGAATTCTGTTTTCGTAATTTAATTAAGATGAATTGAATTGTTTTTATACGAATGGTAATTGAACCAACGCGTGAGGCTAGCCCATTTGCGATTCAATCCAGAACGTGCGGAATGCTAGACTCCGGAGTTCCTTTTTTCGTAAATTAATTAAAATGAATTGAATTGTTTTTATACGAATGGTGATTGAACCAACGCGTGAGGCTAGCCCATTTGCGATTCAATCCAGAACGTGCGGAATGCTAGACTCCGGAGTTCCTTTTTTCGTAAATTAATTAAGATGAATTGAAATGTTTTATATACGAATGGTGATTGAACCAACGCGTGGGGCTAGCCCATTTGCGGTTCAATCCAGAACGTGCGGAATGCTAGACTCCGGAGTTCCTTTTTTCGTAAATTAATTAAAATGAATTGAATTGTTTTATATACGAATGGTGATTGAACCAACGCGTGGGGCTAGCCCATTTGCGGTTCAATCCAGAACGTGCGGAATGCTAGACTCCGGAGTTCCTTTTTTCGTAAATTAATTAAAATGAATTGAATTGTTTTCTTTAATGTTTTATGGTTTAGACACGAGGGTGATGTACGAGTAATCGAATAAACACAAATGCGGCACTAGGACTAAATTGAAACGCAAAAGAGATAAAGTTGAGTTTTAACGATACCTAACGGAAAAAGTCCGTTGCCTCTTCAATGCGCGCAAAAGAAGTCAAGAGGTAAATATCAAGTCCAAAGCGAATTTACAAGTTAAGCACAATTATCCATTATCATGATGTCAGACAAATGTCAATTAGAAGCTTCAAGTGTCCAAACCGAACGACGAAGAGAACCAAAATTAACAAGAATATTTATCAGGATGATTCTTCAAGTCCAAGGAATAATCCAACGCAAGGTTACTGTCGAAGTCAAACAACAAACCTACAAAACGTCGAGCACCAACTAGAACCAAAATTAAACGCAATTGTATTTAACTAAATAACATTAATCGAAACTAACCAAAATTATATTAAAAAAACCAAGATTAACCAAAATTCTAATATAATAAAATAGTAAAAGAAAACTCTATATTAAAACTTCAATAAATTAGTTAACAATTAAAACAAAAATAATAATAACAGAAAAAAGATAAACAAAAGAAAAAGGTAGAGACAAATGTCGGCTGTGAGGTGGGGTTGGCAAAAAAACATAAGCTTCCAAGGCCCAAAAACCAGCAAATCAAAGGGGATGGTCCGCAACAAACTGGAATGATGATGGAAACAGAATGTCCTTGGGCCCATAAACCCAATCTATCCTGTAATACAACAGACATCGTGCACAAGGGTTCCAGGATGAGGAAACGGAGACGCCGTGGAAACCAGGAAGCCTCCACTGTCACCCTTGCATCTCAAACCCAAAGAAAAAGACTATTCACAGCGGATTCGGTGCGGTTGTTGTTTGCGATTTCCCGATCCACGGTTTGGTGGTTCGAAATGGTTTTTCTAACAGGTCCACGGTGAGTTTCTCCGATGCAATTTGTCCGTGGAAGGTGAATCGATGGAGGGTTTTTGATTTGAATGGTGAGGGTGGCGGAGACGTGAGTTGAAGGTGACGAAGGGTTTGGCGGCGTTTCTGATGGAGGTTCTTTGAAGATTGTTGAAGGTGAGGGATTTGAGGGGGGGTTATGACTTTCGCGAGTTAAGGGTGAAGGTTTGTGAGGCCACTGCGTTTGGTTTCGAGAAAAGTCGTTTTTCCGGTTTGATTGAAGGTGTTTATGGTTGTGTTCGGGTTATGTGAAAAAAAGCAGGGTCTTTTGTTGTCGTTCTTATGGGGTTAGGAGAGGAGGAGGCTGAGTTAGAGCCAGAATTTGGTGTCTTCAACTGGCGAGCAGTTCGAGGGATTGCCGGAGATTTCCTTTGTGACATTTCTGAAGCACTAACTCTTGCTTTTGGTGTCTGCATAACTTAATATCTCCTTCTATTCCGGAAAAGTTGAAGTGGAAATGGAAAATGTGAAGAGAGTGAAACCCTAGAGAGGTTCTTCTTCTTCTTCTTCTTGGTTGCTCGGTTATCGAGTTGTTGAGGGAGAAAAGAATCTGAGTTGAGGGTGGTGTATTGAAGATGAAGAGGAAAGTGGAGGGCTGATGATAGGTTTGCTGGTTTGATGATTTTGTGAGGTTGAAAGGCTTTTTTCGAGTTATTTTTCTGGTTGTAATATGGGCTGAATGTTGCAGGTGATGATGGTTTCAAAGAGGACTCGCTCTTTGGCTTTGTTTGGTAAAGGATCTAAAGGTGAGTTGTTGCTGAGTTCCCTTGAAGGTGGTGTCGAAGGCAACTTGGTAAGCCCCCCCTTTTTTTCAATAACCTCCTCCAGACTTTATGTCTTTTTTTTTCCAAATTCTTGTCTCCTAAGGTTTTTTTTAAATCCAAAATCTTGTTGTTCCCTGTGTTTTTTTTGTTATCGTTGAAGACTGATGGTCCCCCTTTTCTGAATGAGCTTGCAGGATCAGGGCTCCCCCTTGTGTTGTCCAAAAAGCTGACCTATTTTGATGAAATTTTAATGGAATTGGGGAAGTGTGCTAGTAGACTAGACTTGGGGTGTTGTGACAGCAGGTTGACTTATTTTTTGGCTTTCCTATTTGCAGGCTTGACTCTTCCCATTTTGATGAAAACTTGGAGTAATGTGTAGAAAAGGCTTGTAAGAGGCTCAGCTGTGTGTTGTCATTGTTGGGGCAAGATATTTGGTTGGTGTAGAAATGTATAGTAATGAGATAATTGAGACTGAACTATATTTTTTAAAAAAATAAAGACTAAACATAAAATAGAATACCAATTAAAATGACACAAAGTCAATAAACTATCCTAAATAAAAACTTATCAAAATTAGCTAAAATAATCATAAACTATCCTAAATAAAAACTTATCAAAATTAGCTAAAATAATCATAAACTTTAAATAATAAAACTATAATGATAATAAAAAAACTAAATTAAACTATCTTAAAAATAAAACAAAAATAATTAGTTAAGGTGAAACCTATACAAAGGTTAATAATATTAACACTAATATAAAAATCTAAATTAAAGTTGGACTGAAAACAAAAATTAATAAAAATAAATCTAAAATATCTAATATAATTAGTTAACTCAAATTAAACTTAAATATAATAAATTGAAAAAAGAGACAACATTCTAGACAAATTCCAAAATTGGAATAATTAATTCTAAAACAAATATGTCATTAAAACGGTAAGATTGACTAATAATAAAAAAAAATAAAGATGCATGGTTAATGAAACGTTAAACTGACATATGCAAAAAAAATGATTGACTTCGACATATCGACAAAAATGCGTCAAACATGAGCAAACAAATAAAAATTTCTGGTCAAAATTTAGGGTATGACAGCTGCCCCTATTTAATCATCTTAAACCTGAAGTCTGAGTAACAAAGAGATTTTTTTTAGGACATTCATGATGGAAGATGATTAAATATCAGAATACCTGAAATTTTGACTGAAAATGCAAATGATATGATGTGCATTGCAAAAATGCAAGACAAAAGCTATCACGCCGCTGGGCAGAAAACTGACACTATTGGGGATTAGACACACATGACTGGAGTACAATCCACACGAGGAATTCATCTTGAGCGAAGCCAGATGACAAATGTCTACATGTCCTAAGATGACTTGAAATTTTCGAACAAAATTCCACTTTGAGGAAATCTTCTGCCGAGATTTAAAACCTCAATTGGAAATACCTTATGTTGGTGTATCAATAACGAAACAGAAATCTACTGCCGAGATTCTGAAACGAAAACCCATTCTTCTGAAGTCTACTGGAGATCTACTGCCGAGATTACCAGAGAATCCAAAAATGGAATATCTTCTGCCGAGGTGTCCTAAAATGAACCAAAAATCTACTGCCGAGATCTTGGAACGAGAACGAATTCTATCGAAATCTGCTGGAGTTCTTCTGTCGAGATTACCAGAGAATCTAAGAATGAGATACCTTCTGCCGAGGTATCAAAATGAACCAAAAATCTACTGCCGAGATCTTGGAATGAAAACGAATTCTGTTGAAGTCTGCTGGAGATCTACTGCCGAGATTACCAGAGATTTTAAGAACGAGATACCTTCTGCCGAGGTATCAAAATGAAATTCCTACTGCCGAGGATTAACTGAGGATACACCTGTCGCCAAATCTTCTGCCGAGATTTAACTAAGGATGCCATCGTCAAGCTTATAAGAAAATACCTTCTGCCGAGGTAGACTGGAAATCTTCTGCCGAGACTTGCCAGGAATAAAAGGAATCACCCGTTGCTAAATCTTCTGCCGAGATTTAACTAAGGATGCCATTGAAATAGAACTCTCACCATACTTCCCTTCTTCTGAAAGAGACAGCCATATGATGGAGAACAACTTCACGCTCAAACTTCTCAACTTGTATGGAAGAGATGTCCATTTGACGGAAATTGGTAAATTCACCACAAACTTCTCAACTTATCTGGAAAAGATAGCCATTTGTTGGAAATTGGAATCACGACAAACTTCCCACCTTGTCTGGATGAGATGCCATTTGCCGAACAAACTTCTCACCTTGTCTGGATGAGATGCCATTTGCCGAACAAACTTCTCACCTTGTCTGGATGAGATGCCATTTGTTGAAAATTGGAATCACGACAAACTTCCCACCTTGTCTGGATGAGATGCCATTTGCCGAACAAACTTCTCACCTTGTCTGGATGAGATGCCATTTGTTGAAAATTGGAATCACGACAAACTTCCCACCTTGTCTGGATGAGATGCCATTTGCCGAACAAACTTCTCAACTTGTCTGGATGAGATGCCATTTGTTGAAAATTGGAATCACGACAAACTTCCCACCTTGTCTGGATGAGATGCCATTTGTCGAACAAACTTCTCACCTTGTCTGGATGAGATGCCATTTGTTGAAAATTGGAATCACGACAAACTTCCCACCTTGTCTGGATGAGATGCCATTTGCCGAACAAACTTCTCACCTTGTCTGGATGAGATGCCATTTGTTGAAAATTGGAATCACGACAAACTTCCCACCTTGTCTGGATGAGATGCCATTTGCCGAACAAACTTCTCACCTTGTCTGGATGAGATGCCATTTGTTGAAAATTGGAATCACGACAAACTTCCCACCTTGTCTGGATGAGATGCCATTTGCCGAACAAACTTCTCACCTTGTCTGGATGAGATGCCATTTGCCGAACAAACTTCTCACCTTGTCTGGATGAGATGCCATTTGTTGAAAATTGGAATCACGACAAACTTCCCACCTTGTCTGGATGAGATGCCATTTGCCGAACAAACTTATCACCTTGTCTGGATGAGATGCCATTTGTTGAAAATTGGAATCACGACAAACTTCCCACCTTGTCTGGATGAGATGCCATTTGCCGAACAAACTTCTCACCTTGTCTGGATGAGATGCCATTTGCCGAACAAACTTCTCACCTTGTCTGGATGAGATGCCATTTGTTGAAAATTGGAATCACGATAAACTTCCCACCTTGTCTGGATGAGATGCCATTTTCCGAACAAACTTCTCACCTTGTCTGGGTGAGATGCCATTTGCCGAACAAACTTCTCACCTTGTCTGGATGAGATGCCATTTGTTGAAAATTGGAATCACGACAAACTTCCCACCTTGTCTGGATGAGATGCCATTTGTCGAACAAACTTCTCACCTTGTCTGGATGAGATGCCATTTGTTGAAAATTGGAATCACGACAAACTTCCCACCTTTTCTGGATGAGATGCCATTTGCCGAACAAACTTCTCACCTTGTCTGGATGAGATGCCATTTGTTGAAAAAATAAATTCATACCAAACTTCTCCGCTGATCAGGGGAGATGCCATTTGATAGAACAGAAACCTTGCTGAGGATGAACAAACTGCTCGAAAAGAGAATGCCATCTATTGATTTACTGGGAAATCTATGGATAAGAAACAAGCTTCTCAAATAAGGAGACGACCACTCGTTGATTTACCCAAAAGTTCAAGGACAAAACAAGCTTCTCCAATAAAGAGACTGCCACTTGTTGTCAGGTATAGATATTCCAAGAGGATGTTGCAACAACACTGCTGGAAGACAAAGTTTGTCTTCAATGGAAGCCTTCAATAAATTTCTTCTGGGAAACCAAGCATCCGAAGGTGCAAAATGAATCCACTTTCCATATGGAATTGCTGGGGATGGAACGACTGCTCGGAAAGAGACTGCCATCTGTTGATTTACTCAAAAGTTCGAAGACAAAACAAGCTTCTCAAATAAAGAGACTGTCACTTGTTGATTCTACTTAGAAGTTCTAGGACGAAACAAGCTTCTCGAATAAAGAGACGGCCACTTGTTGTCGGGTATAAGTAATCCAAGGGAATGTTGTGGTAACACTGCTGGAGAGCAAAATTTGTCTTCAATGGAAGTCTTCAATAAGTTTCTTCTGGGAAACTAAGCATCCAAAGGTGCAAAATAAATGCACTTTCCAATTGGTAGTTCAATCGTCAAAAATTGCCAGCGACCAAAATTCAATCCAGGAACGAGCTGGAAAGAAACTGTCAAGCAAGACACTAACCCATGAGGAATGAACTCAACCGGGATTTATCCTATCCAAGTGTGGAAAGGAGAACTAAAGCAAAATCTTCCACGAGGGTAGAATCTCAGTGGGGAATGTATAAAGAATGTACATTTTCTGCCTAAGGCTGACAACTCTATTTTGAGAGGAACACATCACTTGGGGATAAATGCGACCAAGGTGAATGAGGCATGCATTAATGAATGCGACATGAATATGCATATGAATATGAATTCATTTATGATGTACATGTATGTATATGCGTTATGTTTATGCTGACAAACAGACAAAACAGACACAAGAGATACACTGATGATGAAATAAACATCACAACAAACGAATACTCGACCAATCTTGTCAAAGTGTACGCAATTATTGGAGATAGGGTAAAGAGTCATCCATTGAACAAGTCTTGCTACAAGGCTCAAATTTCTTCGAGGAGATAAAGACACTTCATTCGGGAAATAAACCCAGACAAGTCTTCTAGCTTCAACATCTATCAGAAAGAAGCAACCATACAAACTACGTTTGCTTAGGAGGAAGTAAATTTGTACTCCGTTGGGGAGAGGAAATCAGATTCAGCTGGAGAAGCTTGAATCAAGGATCAAATGGGGATACTAGACTTAATATCTCACTTGAAGCACTAAGTAGTGAGAAATCCACCAGAAAATAATGAGTCATGCCCCTGACATACCATAGCAACTTGGCGTGAGGATCCAGTCATCTGGAGATACTTGCAAGGTATATCCTAAGAGCGTCTTGCTTAGGGGAACACGTGTTCATGCGCCCACAAAATGATTTATGAGAAGAGATCATCTCAAGAGGATTTTATAGAAGACTTGTCATTCAAGATGTCCCAGTGTCTTCAAACTCTTGTAGAGATTAGTCGAATCTCGACGTCACAGCCTCAGATTAACTGTACTTGGCACAAATGAGTCTTCAATACTTATCCTTTTAGGGATGATAAGAATGTGTAAGCACAAATTGAGAAACAACTTGCCTCTGGTTAGCAAAGTCTTCAAGCAACATGTCCATATCTGGCAAAGTATTCCAACAACATGCCCCTGGCTAGCAGAGTCTTCAGGCAAAATGCCCCTGGCTGACAAAGTATTAAGGCAACCTGCCCCTGGCTAGCAGAGTCTTCAGGCAAAATGCCCCTGGTTGACAAAGTATTAAGGCAACCTGCCCCTGGCTGGCTAAGTTTTCAAGTAACATGCCCTTGGCTAGCAAAGTCTTCAAGCAACATGTCCATATCTGGCAAAGTATTCCAACAACATGCCCCTGGCTAGCAGAGTCTTCAGGCAAAATGCCCCTGGCTGACAAAGTATTAAGGCAACCTGCCCCTGGCTGGCTAAGTTTTCAAGTAACATGCCCTTGGCTAGCAAAGTCTTCAAGCAGTCTGCTCCTGACTGGCAAAGTATTCAAACAAACATGCCCCTGGGGGTGATCATTCTCTGAAATGGTTGTTCAACTACTTATCAGAGTTTCAAATCTCAAGAGATTAAGCTCATCACTGGTACTCATACATAGGCTTCTATGATATCAAGCCAATGTTTAACAAGCAAAAGATGTTAATTTTGAGACTGCTAATGCCACACACATGTCTGTCTCAAAGCTTTTTTAGTTAGTTTTTTTTTTGTTTTTTGTTTTTGAAAGATTTTCACAATAGCCTGTGACCGAATCATTAGCTAGGATGTGATATTCATTTTTTTTATAAAGCCAACACAAATTTTTGAGCAAAGCTCATGGGAGTCGGGAAACACTTTCTCATCGAGTGTGCTTTCGAAATAAACCCTACTTCAATTAGGACTTTTGAGGGTTGTAATGTGGTCTGGTTCACGGTTTTAGAAACAAAGGATAAAGGCTCAAAGTTTATTTTGTGCCCACCCACTCTCCGTGATATTCTCCAATCCTAGGTTCAGCTAAATTGACACATTCATCTGTCTTGATAGCGTAGATATGAAGATCCAAGGTTTGCTTGAAATGACAGTCATCTTATTTGTCCTCTATGGATATCAGTGACCCCTTTGACTTTGGTATGGTGGTCACTAAATCGTAAGCTTTTAGGTTGAGGATTGAAAGGCCTCTTCTAACTCGAATTTCTCTTTGGTGCCTGATTTTTGCCTAAGTCTCTTTTAGGTGCTTGACTTAGCGGGATTTTATTTTCTCTTTTCTTTTGGGAATATTGGAAGGCTGAAAGTTGTGACTGTCAAGTCATTAATTGTAGTGGATTCCCTGATGGGATGTTTCATCTTATGATTTGTATGTATAACCAGATTAACTGAACACTACCCTGCCCCAGGTTAAGCATAAGGGTTTTGAAATATCTGAAAGAAACTTCTACTTCTAGGATTGAAGTGGTTGACTAGGGATTAACTCCTTATTTCTCCAGTGTTTGGGAATTTGAAACAATGCCTGTACATCGTCAGTAGGGTTTTAGTCAAAAGCACTCAACTAGAGGATTTGTGTTTTAATTTCGTCATCCTCCCTCCAATTCTCTGCCTAGGCAAGAGATGGGATAATATTGGCATTATAAAGTTGAAAAAGCATTATGAGTGAATACTAATGGATTACTTCAAGACAAACATATTCATTGCATTAATCATTCAAAACAAATAAGTTCTTACATGCCAAAACAAATGCATTAACAAAACATAGCAAAATACATATGAAAAGCAACAAACGAGCTAAACATCTGAGAGGATAGCTCCAAAGCAATGAACGATCATGTGCATTCAAGAACTTGTCCTACACTCCAGCAACAATTTGACTTGGACAGGACTCTCTTGCGTTTTTTATCAGCACAAAGGCACTCCGTCCACAGATGGGATTCCTCCATTGAAGGTCAACACCCCGTAGTCGATCATCTCTTGAACCTTTTCCTGGAAGACTTTGCACTCTTCAATCGGATGCCCCAGTGCTCCATCATGAAACTCACAATTGGTATTTGGATTGATCTCGCGGGGCCGAGACCTTGTGGCTCTAGTCTTTCTGGGTGTCATTATTGAGTTTTGGGCAAAATGAGACCACAATCGACTGTAAGTCATTGGGATTGGGTCAAACTGATGGGTTGCTCCTTCAGGACTGTTTGGAGACCACCGCTGATTCTGACGCCGCTGACGAGTAGAAGTAGAATTTGACCGACGCTGAGAAATGACCAGATTTTTGGCCAAAGAAATCAGTCGCCCTCTATCAATCTTCAAGCTGTGAATCTCTTCCTGGAGTTCAGTGTTCTCCTGCACAAGGCTGTCTATTAGAGTCTTCATTGTAGTTGAGAATATTCCCATATGATTTCTCAAAGTCGTGACTTCACTTCTAAGCTCCCTGTTTTCCTGCTCAAGTTGGTCCATCTTTCTCTGGTGACTGGTCGAGTACAGTTGACTGACGGAGAACAAGACATGTGTGAGTTGGATTGTTGGATGATGATATGCAATGCAAATGCAAATGCAAATGAGATGCGAATGAATGCAAAGCTCAGAATGCTCAAAATCACAAACATAAACAGCTCCAGAATTGGTTATAAAGGCAAGGTGTTGGATCCAAGGTGCAAGTAACTTGGAATCTCCTAACTGGTAATCCTTAAGTGGAGAGTTCTAAATTCTTTACCCATAAAGCCCACTCACAAGGTAACTTCTATGGTAATGGTATAAGGATACTCAAGGTCACGGACGTTTATCGTACTAACGCCCCGCCGCAGGCTAGCTGCATTGTGACGATAATAACGATAAGGTCTACCTTGAGTGGAGTTCTCATGCTAGGCATGCAAGGAGCGAGTCCTTGGAGCCTAACATTACACAACTACCAAAATTGAAACAGGTTCTAGGGGGGTCCCAGAATCACAGCCCTTTCGTGAATCAGGTCACGCGACAGGCTAGCTGCGTTGCGACAAGATCTACGAAAAGTCTAACTATCTGGGGGAGCTTTCATGCTAGGCGTGCAAGGAGCGAGTCCTTGGAGACTAACACTAATAACATCCAATTCTAACTTAGGTGTTCCCTCTTCTTTTTCAAAAACTCAAGTACAAATTCAAACCCGTGATATCCCGAGATCCAACAGGCAAATATAATGAGCAAATAATAAAGAAGGAAGAAATAGATAGAATACCAACAGCAAATAAAGAAGACAAACAAGCAAGTTAGCAAACAAACGCAAATTATCCTAAGCTAGGCTCGAATCTCTTATGCACAAGGCACTAATTCCCCAGCAGAGTCGCCAGCTGTCGCACCTCGAAAAATACGATCCTAAAATAAACAACAGAGTCGCCACCTAATTCTATTTATTCTACGAGAGAAAAGGAAGATATAGACACAACCTAAATAAAGGATAAGAAATGGTTTACGAAACCACTAATCTAAGTTCGGGAGTCAGTTACGCAAAGGGAAGGTGTTAGGCACCCCTCACGTCCGTTGTACTCAACGGGAACCTCTTAGTCTAGTTTGCGCTTAAAATGTTAACTTGTCGTTATTGTCTTCTTTTACTGATTAAAGTTTGTTAATATTATAATTTGTTATGGGAAAATGTTAAGTTCTTTTATTATTGTGTTTTATGACGGAGAAAAGATTGAGTTTTTTATTATTATGCTCGCGAAGGATTAAAATCCCCGTGCCTACGTATTCCCCTGTGCAATGGGAAAGTCAGAGCTTCGTAGTTCGTGCTACTACGATTTGTGTTTTTTTATTGAACGAATGTTTGAAAATAATTTCTATCGCTAAGCGTTGGCTTATTTGCGAGATAGAAAGATTTGAACAGTGTTCGTTTTGAGAAAATATATTTGATCTTTGTTAAGGGTGTTTTAAAACGAGAGGGCGAATGAACCACGCGTGGGGCTAGCCCATGTTGCGGTTGTATTCAAGAACGTGCGGAGTGCGAGACTCTGGAGTTCAGTTACTCGCTAATTAATTATGAAAATGATTTGAATTGGTTGGTAAGTTTTAATTTGTATTTGAAAGAAAGAGACAAGTCGTCATCTTTAAGAGAAGTATCTCCCCTATTCCACCACAAACGTTTGAGAAATGAGAAATCGAAAGAAGCTTTAAACTTGGATGTAAGATCGACAAGCAATGCCACATTCTTTCTTTGAGAATAAATAAAATCGGAAGAAGCTTTAAACTTGGATACAAGATCGACAAGCAATGCCACATTCTTCCTTTGAAAGTGATTGTTTGTAAGATTTTTGTTTGTGTTTGTGGGGATAGAAGGAACAACTTTCCTATGGAGATGAATCATGCCTGATCCTTTAAGATTGTTGAATTGTTTTGAATACGAATGGTGATTGAACCATCGCGTGGGGCTAGCCCAATTGTGGTCCAATCCAGAACGTGCGGAATGCTAGACTCCGGAATTCTGTTTTCGTAATTTAATTAAGATGAATTGAATTGTTTTTATACGAATGGTAATTGAACCAACGCGTGAGGCTAGCCCATTTGCGATTCAATCCAGAACGTGCGGAATGCTAGACTCCGGAGTTCCTTTTTTCGTAAATTAATTAAAATGAATTGAATTGTTTTTATACGAATGGTGATTGAACCAACGCGTGAGGCTAGCCCATTTGCGATTCAATCCAGAACGTGCGGAATGCTAGACTCCGGAGTTCCTTTTTTCGTAAATTAATTAAGATGAATTGAAATGTTTTATATACGAATGGTGATTGAACCAACGCGTGGGGCTAGCCCATTTGCGGTTCAATCCAGAACGTGCGGAATGCTAGACTCCGGAGTTCCTTTTTTCGTAAATTAATTAAAATGAATTGAATTGTTTTATATACGAATGGTGATTGAACCAACGCGTGGGGCTAGCCCATTTGCGGTTCAATCCAGAACGTGCGGAATGCTAGACTCCGGAGTTCCTTTTTTCGTAAATTAATTAAAATGAATTGAATTGTTTTCTTTAATGTTTTATGGTTTAGACACGAGGGTGATGTACGAGTAATCGAATAAACACAAATGCGGCACTAGGACTAAATTGAAACGCAAAAGAGATAAAGTTGAGTTTTAACGATACCTAACGGAAAAAGTCCGTTGCCTCTTCAATGCGCGCAAAAGAAGTCAAGAGGTAAATATCAAGTCCAAAGCGAATTTACAAGTTAAGCACAATTATCCATTATCATGATGTCAGACAAATGTCAATTAGAAGCTTCAAGTGTCCAAACCGAACGACGAAGAGAACCAAAATTAACAAGAATATTTATCAGGATGATTCTTCAAGTCCAAGGAATAATCCAACGCAAGGTTACTGTCGAAGTCAAACAACAAACCTACAAAACGTCGAGCACCAACTAGAACCAAAATTAAACGCAATTGTATTTAACTAAATAACATTAATCGAAACTAACCAAAATTATATTAAAAAAACCAAGATTAACCAAAATTCTAATAATAATAAAATAGTAAAAGAAAACTCTATATTAAAACTTCAATAAATTAGTTAACAATTAAAACAAAAATAATAATAACAGAAAAAAGATAAACAAAAGAAAAAGGTAGAGACAAATGTCGGCTGTGAGGTGGGGTTGGCAAAAAAACATAAGCTTCCAAGGCCCAAAAACCAGCAAATCAAAGGGGATGGTCCGCAACAAACTGGAATGATGATGGAAACAGAATGTCCTTGGGCCTATAAACCCAATCTATCCTGTAATACAACAGACATCGTGCACAAGGGTTCCAGGATGAGGAAACGGAGACGCCGTGGAAACCAGGAAGCCTCCACCGTCACCCTTGCATCTCAAACCCAAAGAAAAAGACTATTCACAGCGGATTCGGTGCGGTTGTTGTTTGCGATTTCCCGATCCACGGTTTGGTGGTTCGAAATGGTTTTTCTAACAGGTCCACGGTGAGTTTCTCCGATGCAATTTGTCCGTGGAAGGTGAATCGATGGAGGGTTTTTGATTTGAATGGTGAGGGTGGCGGAGACGTGAGTTGAAGGTGACGAAGGGTTTGGCGGCGTTTCTGATGGAGGTTCTTTGAAGATTGTTGAAGGTGAGGGATTTGAGGGGGGGTTATGACTTTCGCGAGTTAAGGGTGAAGGTTTGTGAGGCCACTGCGTTTGGTTTCGAGAAAAGTCGTTTTTCCGGTTTGATTGAAGGTGTTTATGGTTGTGTTCGGGTTATGTGAAAAAAAGCAGGGTCTTTTGTTGTCGTTCTTATGGGGTTCGGAGAGGAGGAGGCTGAGTTAGAGCCAGAATTTGGTGTCTTCAACTGGCGAGCAGTTCGAGGGATTGCCGGAGATTTCCTTTGTGACATTTCTGAAGCACTAACTCTTGCTTTTGGTGTCTGCATAACTTAATATCTCCTTCTATTCCGGAAAAGTTGAAGTGGAAATGGAAAATGTGAAGAGAGTGAAACCCTAGAGAGGTTCTTCTTCTTCTTCTTCTTGGTTGCTCGGTTATCGAGTTGTTGAGGGAGAAAAGAATCTGAGTTGAGGGTGGTGTATTGAAGATGAAGAGGAAAGTGGAGGGCTGATGATAGGTTTGCTGGTTTGATGATTTTGTGAGGTTGAAAGGCTTTTTTCGAGTTATTTTTCTGGTTGTGATATGGGCTGAATGTTGCAGGTGATGATGGTTTCAAAGAGGACTCGCTCTTTGGCTTTGTTTGGTAAAGGATCTAAAGGTGAGTTGTTGCTGAGTTCCCTTGAAGGTGGTGTCGAAGGCAACTTGGTAAGCCCCCCCTTTTTTTCAATAACCTCCTCCAGACTTTATGTCTTTTTTTTTCCAAATTCTTGTCTCCTAAGGTTTTTTTTTTAATCCAAAATCTTGTTGTTCCCTGTGTTTTTTTTGTTATCGTTGAAGACTGATGGTCCCCCTTTTCTGAATGAGCTTGCAGGATCAGGGCTCCCCCTTGTGTTGTCCAAAAAGCTGACCTATTTTGATGAAATTTTAATGGAATTGGGGAAGTGTGCTAGTAGACTAGACTTGGGGTGTTGTGACAGCAGGTTGACTTATTTTTTGGCTTTCCTATTTGCAGGCTTGACTCTTCCCATTTTGATGAAAACTTGGAGGAATGTGTAGAAAAGGCTTGTAAGAGGCTCAGCTGTGTGTTGTCATTGTTGGGGCAAGATATTTGGTTGGTGTAGAAATGTATAGTAATGAGATAATTGAGACTGGACTATATTTTTTTTAAAATAAAGACTAAACATAAAATAGAATACCAATTAAAATGACACAAAGTCAATAAACTATCCTAAATAAAAACTTATCAAAATTAGCTAAAATAATCATAAACTATCCTAAATAAAAACTTATCAAAATTAGCTAAAATAATCATAAACTTTAAATAATAAAACTATAATGATAATAAAAAAACTAAATTAAACTATCTTAAAAATAAAACAAAAATAATTAGTTAAGGTGAAACCTATACAAAAGTTAATAATATTAACACTAATATAAAAATCTAAATTAAAGTTGGACTGGAAACAAAAATTAATAAAAATAAATCTAAAATATCTAATATAATTAGTTAACTCAAATTAAACTTAAATATAATAAATTGAAAAAAGAGACAACATTCTAGACAAATTCCAAAATTGGAATAATTAATTCTAAAACAAATATGTCATTAAAACGGTAAGATTGACTAATAATAATAAAAAAATAAAGATGCATGGTTAATGAAACGTTAAACTGACATATGCAAAAAAAAATGATTGACTTCGACATATCGACAAAAATGCGTCAAACATGAGCAAACAAATAAAAATTTCTGGTCAAAATTTAGGGTATGACAGTAGTCATTACCTTGGATGTTATAAGGGACATGTGAAGGGTCATCTGTGTTTAGACAACTGTAAAGTGTCTTAGCAATACAAAGGGACTTATCATCTTTTATTCGAAGGGACAAGATCATTTACCGTAGGCATCATCGAAGGGACTTGATCTTATAATCTTAAAAGGGACTTGATGATATTTTATGAAAAGGGACTTTGCTTTAAGACACCTTACTTGACCTTATAGTTAGGCAACATGAGGGATAACCTTAGAAAGTGAGAGATGGCGATCAAAGATCGACTTACGTGTGTGAGTGTCCATATTCATATATTTATCTTATTAAATTAGTGATTCTAAATTAATTTTAAAGTACAAACATGTTATCACTCCCTATAGTTACTAACCATGGCAAGAATATTTATAAGCAAATAAACGATAAAAAACTACGACTATTACACAGCTTTTGCAGTTACATTATAATAATAAAAATAATTAAATAATAACTATATAATAAAATAAGCAATTAAATAAAGGTTAGTGATAAGATAAAAAGAAAGGTTAGCACAAATATAAAATATATACAAGTGAAGATAATATTTTTAAATTAAATAAACATTTTTAATGAATTTTTGAAAGAAAATAATATAATGAGAATAATAATAAGAAATCATAGAATAAATATTTACAAAGAAAACATTATTAATTATTTAATTAGATATTAAAAAAAATAAATTAAGTTAAATAAAAAAAATTAGGATTATAAATTAGGGTTACATATTTTTGAAATAAAATTAGGGTTTATAATTTAAATTACAATATTAATTTGATTATTTACAAATATATATATATATATATATATATATATATATATATATATATATATATATAATAATACATACATATTTTAATTTAAATATAAACTAGGATTAGAGTTTTTAGAAAATAAATTAGAGGTCTTTTAGAAAATATGAAGTTAATATATATATTTACATATTATTATCTAAACACATTTTTATTATAAGAAATATAATTAGAATTATTTATAAAATAAGATAATAAAACAGAATAATTAGAAAAATGAAATAAAAAACTTACCTGGGGCAGGGATCGAACCCACGCCCTAGGCCTTTCCACCCTTGGACCAACAAAGCTACCACCAGGCCAGGTGCGCGCTGGTGATAATATTTAGGGTAATAATTCTTTTATTTTTAACCTGTAAAAACACTGAAAATACAAACAAAACAAAATGGCCTGGGGGAGGTTTGAACCCAGGACCATTCATTTACAAGCCAAACGTACAAACCAGCTGAGCCAAGCGCGTTAGTTGTAATATAACATAAACAAATTCAAAAAATATTAAATTGAAAATTTGAATTTTCCAGATGGCGCCAATGGTCTCCATCTTCAACCTCCAGCCTTGCGAATTTTCCTGCGAAATTTGCAACCAATTTTCCTGCGAAATTTCGAATGGCAGGAAACCCTACGAAATTCATACATTATCATTTACGTACAATTTTGTTAAATTGAGCACATAAATATAATCCAGACATCATTTGCAATCGATCTACGGTTTTAGAATTCATTTATATTCACTTAATCATTAAACCCTAATTTGAAGGTTATGAACCCTAGAATGTTATTACACGATTCAGCCATGGTTTCTTCAATTAAATTACCCAGAATTCATCACAAACCTTCACTAAACACAAATCAGTAAGCAAAATTCATTAATAACATATGAATGATCATGAACGAAAAAATAAAAAAAAACGTGAAAAATTGAATCGGGTTTGTCAATGTGAGGTGCTTTAGAGCAATGTAATGATCAGGTTATATTCAATGATGTCCAGGGAACATGTCTCAACCTTTAAAATGCTTTGAAAAACCCTCTAACAAAGAATCTGAATCAAGGTTTTTGGATGAATTTTTGAAGTTTGAATGTGGTGATTGAGGCTGCCAATTCGTATGTTTAGCATTGCTATGTGTTGTTTATATACCATATAATGAAATTAGGTCAAGAAATCAACCAAACTTTTGGATTTTTGGACCTTATGAGATTGAAAAAGATTTGTCATTAAAACTTGAATTTTTTTGATCTAACATTGCTATTTTGGTATGACCTGAAATATATTGGTATCAATCAAGTTTAAATGAGTATTAAGACCTTCTAGATTCCAAATCTTTTTCAAATATATGACTTTCATATTTTATTTTGATTTAATTTGTATTTTAATGAATAAAATTCAAATAAATATTAAATAAAATGTAAAAAATCAGAAAAGGTGTGGGTTGGGTCGTGCTTGGTGATTTTGTAAAGATTGGATGGCAATTTGGTGGGCTCATTTAGCAAAAATTGGTTTTAAGGCCTTATTTGCTTCATAAACTTCCCAAAAATTTCCCAACTTTGCAAGGGCACAAATCCTTCAATTTTAATGCTATGAAGGTGTTCTTGGACATTTTGGAAAGCTTAAAGAGTCCTTTAACCAACCTCTTTGGTCTCATGTCCATATCTTTTACCATTCTCAAGTTATGCTCTTTGGAAGTTGTTGACTTTTTGTTGACTTTTAAAAGGACCTATAATGTCTTAGCTCATACCTTCCAAATGAAGCATTTTTGGGCTTGGCTTGTGAGACACAAAGTTGTAGAGAATTCAATTTCCTTCAAAATGAGCTTTGGATGGAAAATTTTTGATGAAGCATGTGAAAGTTATGGCTGGTAAAAGTTCAATTGACTTTTCCTATGAAAACCCTAATTTAGAAACTCCTGATTCTTGATGATTTGAAATTTCCTTGATGAATCATGATCAACCCTTGATCAAATGATGAATTTTACTTCATATACTTGATGTTGGCAAAAAAAATCATGAAGTTTGACTTTGGTTTGACCACAGTTGACCTTAGTTTGACTTTTTGACTGCCTTGATTGATTTTAACCTATCCGATCATCTGACAGAGCAAATCTTTTGGGAAAGTCTTGAAACTTGACATGGGGATTATTGAACTCATATAGGATGCTATGAAGCTCACTTAAAGCCTTGGAAGTCCATTTAGCCTGATGAAAGTCAAAACCCTAGTTTAAGATGCATTGCTTAGGAGAATGCAATGTCTGAGGGAATTGTCAAACTTTCTGACTAATTGTGAACTTTGTGAACCTTGTGAACCTCATGAGATGTCTTGTGAACCTTGTGAACCTTTTAGTACACAATGTCTTGTCTTGTGGAGGGCAAATTTTGGGGTGCAACAAGAAGTCTGAAAATTCTGAAGTACAATCAGGTCGAAGTGCATTTTCTCAAGAAACTCTTTTGAGTAGAGGTTTTTCCAACCAGTTGGGTTAAATGCAGCTAGTCTGGGGAAATCACATTGATCAATCTCTTCAAATTTCAGCCAGACTAGGGAAATCACTTCGAGACTTAAATCTCTCAAAGGGCAAGTAGTCTGGGCATTTCTTCAGAGCACAATCAATCAGAGACAAATTTACTCCAAGGCTCGTCTTGGGGCAGGCCACCCTAAGAGCACTAGAAAGTTACTCTCTCTGGAAGACGGTTAATCAGAGGCACCTACCTAAGGTTCAGAATACTAGGGCAGAACACCTCATGATGATGCGATATCTTGGGGAAAATTTATTCACGAATCATACAGTCTTATGTAGTTACTTCGTGATCTGCAAGAGTTTGAAAACACTAAAGCATCTCAAATGCCAGGTTTTCTGTAAAATCCTCTTGAGACAATCTTATACTATGCAAGGAAGTTCCTAGAATGAACGTCTGATGATTGATCCCAACAGGGCGTGGGAAGCGGGTTTCCCAAATCAGATAATTTTTCCTCAGTCATTATGGTTTATGCATCTGATCATCCTATGCGACTAAAGTCCAATAGTAATTGGCATATTCATGGTTAAAGTCCAATCTCTGTTGGCATCTCTTCAACCATGACCATTGACATCTATATGTGTCCGTCCTCTCACTTCGAGTTGAGTGTAGCAATCATCACTTCTATTTCTCGGACCTCGAGTCGATACCATCACCCTTGTTTCTCGACCTTTGAGTCTATATCATTTCTTTCGTTGCCTCGACCCTTGAGTAGATATCATTGCCTTCGTTTCTAGACCCTTGTTTCGATGTTGTCATGTCGTTTCCTCGACCCTCGAGTCGATATTGTCGTCTTTTTTCCTCGACCCTCAAGTCGATGTTACATTTTCCTCGACCCTCGAGTCGATGTTGCCGTTTTATTTCCTCGACCCTCGAGTCGATGTCGCTGTTTTATTTCCTCAGTCCCCGAGTCAATATTGCTGCCTTCTTTTCCTCGGCCCTCGAGTCGATATTGCTGCCTTCTTTTCCTCGACCATCGAGTCGATGTTATTGTACATTTTCCTTGACCCTTGTGTCAATATTTTCGTCCCTTTTCCTCGACCCTTGAGTCAATGTTGTCACTTTATTCTCCGACCCTTGTATCAATATTGTCACTTTGTTGCATCAACCATCGAGCCAATATCACAGTCTTCACTTCTTCAACACTCGAGTTGATACCTAGTGAGTCCGTCATAAAATCAAAAATCAATCAGTCATATCATCATGGCCCAACCCGACTTGGTTTGTTTCTTCCCAGGGAATGTGGGCATATCCTTCTACTAACTGGAATCCTCGTGAGACGAATTATTTCACAATCCATGCAATATAGGGCAGTTATGTCAAGATTCGACGAATCTCCAAGAGTTTGAAGACACTGAGCATTTCAGATGCCATGTCTTCTGTAAAATACTTTTGAATTGATCTTCAAGCAGTAAGCTGGATCAGAAGGATGTTACAAGGTGATATTCCCCAAGCAGATTTTTTCTCCTCAACGAGAGACACTTTTCAATTCTTATCTTCAGCAAAAATGATGATCCCCAGCATCTCCAGTAAAGTCTAAGATGGTATTTTCCCCAGCTGGGTCAGAGCCGGATGGTAGATCCCCAGCAGAACTTCAAAGGCAATTGAACTGTTCATCCCTAGGTGGAGTCATCATTTCACAGTGGGCTATTCCCAGCAAGCAGCTGAAGGCTTGATTCCCCAAAGAGTTCAGAATGTCAGAATTCTCTCACCAGCAGGGTTATTCGACCAGGTGTTTCCCCAGCCGAGTCTGAAGATTGTCATTCCCCCGTAGAGTTGTGTGATCGGGATTCAACCCAATGATGAAATATTCTCCAAATAGGTCGCCAAGTTATTTTTAGCCAGTGGGACAAGTGATGCAGACAGTGTTCACATTCCTCATCCTGAATCAAGTATTGTCAGAGTATCTTGATCTCATTACTCAGCAGAATGCTAGTCAGAGCATTATCACCCCCGACAGAGTTATAAAGGGTATTCTCCTCTGCAGGGTTGTTTCTTTTTTCTCAAATCAAAGCTTGGTTTGATCGCGTTGTCCAATGTCAACAGACTAATCATATTGATCGTTTTGTCCCGTGTCAACGAACCTATTTTGAATGGATCGCTTGATACCATTCTAGTATCAGATCGCTCGATCTTGCTTGGGTTGTAAATCGCTTGATATTGCGACGCCATTAAAGTCCACCGTCGATGTGGCAAGCCAGTATTCTCATGGCGTCGTTCAAAGGACATTTCTTCGTTTTTAGCTTTGTGTACTTTTCTCTACATCAAAGTTATCCAAGCAGGGTTTCTTTGGTTGGGTTTATTTCCCTTTTCATTTATTCTCCAGCAGAGTGCAAATTTCCGGTTTTTTTGGTATTCAATCAAAGTTCATCTCGAACGGCCGACAACCGACGCTCTCGTAATTTTCAGATTAACAGATGCTTGAATAGGGGTAGCTGTAACACCCCAAAATTTGCCCTCTCATTTTCATATTATATAGCATGTCATATAGAATACTTTGCACTGCATCTTCATAGAAATATGAAGTATAACACCCATAACATAACATAAGCTGGCAGTGTTTCACTTCAGATGTTGTAGTTCGGTTATATTGCGATTTAGATGGAGGTTTGACCTAATCTTGGTCAAACTATCGAAGGATTGCTTCAGCTTCAAGTTATCTGGGCCGATGATTATTTCTCAGTTAGCGCGTTTTAAAGTTCAAAGGGTGTTGTGTGCGGAATTTCTCTGGTCACCAAGTAAGCGTGCGTGAGAAGTTTGGTCTGGATTATCTCGATGGAGTGTGCATCGATTTATCAGTGGTTCATCTGTAGATTTATTTTTCTGAGAGAACAATTCAAACAAAGTTAAAGTGATTCATGGTTCATTCGCTTAGAGACTCGGAGATTTATTGATTCAGAGGATTTGTTTTAGTTGCAATTGTAGTTGTGCAGTTTATCAGATTTTGTGAAATAATGAATTGAGATTTCACAGTTATTTATGGGCATGGTGTTGGTAATTGGTCCGTTTCACAAAAATATCCAGTTCCATATCTGTTTCTAAACCTTTTTTTTTTCAAAATCATCCATTAAACCAATTCTTTTGCATTTTATTTCTAAAACCATATCCATTCTTCTCAACCATTCTCCTAAGACCATATCTATTTTAGATTCCATTTATTTTTGTTGTTAAGTCCGTGTCATTCCCTTTTATACAAAAAAAAGTTTGATTCAAAAATATAGAAACATTTCCTCAGCCACACATTTTATCATGTGACAACTATCATCTTCATGATTCTCCCCTTTCCAAGTGACTCAGCAAGTGTTTTTTAGCTGAGGTTTTTCAACAATACAAGCCACTAGCAAGTCAGTGCAAGAAACTCACCCTCCAAGCATATTTCACGCAAGAAAGTCACACAAAACACACCACTGTAAACGCAATGAAAATAAAGGAAAACAAAAAATTAAAAGTAATCAATAAAATTAACAAACAGAATTCGAATAAAAAAAGAGAGGGAAGAAAGAGATTCACACTTATAATGATATGAATAACAAACTGAAAAAAGAGAAAAGGCGGATTGAAGATTCTCCATCACAAAATGAGAAATGAATTGAAACTCTTCTCCATCACAAAAGCATAACCGTTTGAATCTTCTTCATCACCTCAGAACAAAAACCAAGATTTCATCACTTCTTCATCACACCAATAATCACAAACCGAATTTCATCACTCCATGACAGACAACAGAAAATTTTTCAACACTCTTCAACAAAAACGGCAAGAGATTTGTGGTCTTCTTACCTGAAAAATCATAACCGAAGATCTTCTTCATCATTGAGCCAAATTCGTTTCACCATCAACATGAACAAATATCATCACTTATCGACAACAGAGTCACATCACTCATCATAATCGTACCTTCAACGTCACCTCAATGTTCTTCAACATTCATCATCATCAGCGGCATCACACATTCATCATCATCAGTGGCATCGCACATCATCATCGTCATCGTGCCTCATTATCATTGTCATCGCATCAATGTCTTCGTCAATCGTTGGAGGCCATTTTCAACGTAATCTTCATCACGTTTTCGTCAACAAGTGACCAACGCAATCCACAGCGTCGTAGGTTGGTGAACCTCTGATTTTTGTGCTTGATTGTTTGTACTGATTTTGCGATCAATTTGCTTTTGAACTTATTCCTCTTTTTCGTCGATCCGTTCATTAGGTTGGGTTGTTGAGAGTTTGGATTCCGGATTTGGATTGAGGGAGGAACATAAGTGAGGATTCACGTTTGATATTTGGTGTTTAGAAGAAGTTTCCTGTGAGTGGGCGACGAGGTAGAAGCGAAGAAGAAGAACATGCCGCAGAGAGAGAGGAAAGAGTTTGCGATTTTCTTTCTGTGATGTTGTTCTATTTGTTTTATTTTATTTTTAGAGAATAATATTAAAGGAAATTTTAATAAAGAGATAGTGAAAAAGAGATTTCATAGGAGATTATGAAGAGATAAGATAATGATGGCAGCTTTTGGGATTTCCCATCCGTACCGGCGTTGACACTTGTCACTGTCCGGTAGGACCTTTCTCTTTCATTTCTGTGTGTGTTGGTATACCGTATCACCTTACACCTGTGTTTTTCCAGCCATATGATGAGGAGACTTTGGAGGACCTTTGATCAAGCGGCCCAGTGTAGTCAACCAAAGTTGACTGAAGCATCACCATACACTCTCAGGATCCTGCGTTTGGACCTTGGAGTTTCCTTTTATTTTTGCACCCCCAGTCTGGCCCATCTTCTTTGTTTTTACTGTGTTTACTTACTAGCTACACCCTCCCTCATTTTCATTTCTTTTTTGTTTTTATTCTCACATAGTTTCAGTTTTATTTCATAAAAATATTAAAAACACCTTAGAAAATTCCTTATAAAATATTTTAGCATCTTAACTCATTTTAAATTTTTTTCATCCTTTTATTTTATGATTTTATTAATTTCTCATTTTTATTTCGAATTTTCATTTAATTTATTTTTCATTTGATTTCCACATTAACACCTTAGCTTGTAGAATTTATTTCTTCCACCTCAAGCAACATTTTGACACCATTCTTTTTGCATCTTTTTAAAGACTCATAAAATCTCATAAAAATATTTTTGTCATATTTTTAAACTCATTTTATCCCTAGTTTTAGGAGTCGTGTTTGTGAGAATTCTTTAATTATTCTTAAGCGATTTTGTGCGACCATTTGGAGGAGTTTGATTGCAAATTTTTGAGAGCCATTTGGAAACTTTGTTTGATTCTGGTTGTTGACTTTGGAGACCTAATTTCATAATTTTCTCATGACCTTTGGTATTTGTTTGGTGCCTTGTTTCTTAGGTAACTTTTCGTGCCTCTTTCTTCCCTCTTTCTAACATAGTTTGAGGAAGACATTTATGCCATCCTATTAGGTTTTCTTAGTAGTTATTATAGGTCACCTTTAAGGTTTAGGTTCTAAATTTTGTGATTGTGGTTGGTTTGTGACTTTCATATTTGGTTTGCGTATTGTTTGAATCTTCTTATTTTCACCTTTTGCTTATGTGGTTCACTAACCTTTATTTTGTAGGGGGTTTTGGTAAGTCGTGTGTGTGGGAGGGCATCCCACATAAAATTTCTTCCTTAATAGTTTTATACTTTCAAATTGTGTTTGCCTTAGCCTTATGCTATGCTTGTTTAACTTCATCACTCCCTCTTAACAACAACTTAGCTTCTTTAGAGAAGTAAGTTGTCTTCTAGCTTCTTCTTCTCCTCTTCATCTTCTTTCTTTTATTATTTACTTCTTCTTGTTTAGGATAGAGTTCAAGCCACACTAACCTAGGACTTCCATGCATGATAACATTTAGGATTTGTTAGTTCCCCTTTAGTTTTTTTTACCTTTGAGATCCTTTTGGTGCTCAATCTTTCTCATCTTCATACAAAACATTAAAAAACACTTAATAAATGTCACAAATAAAAACAACAAAAACATTTCTTTAAAATACTAGAACAAAGAATAAACTTCTCTCCTTCGGGACTTCTTTTCTCATCACCTTCATTCATAACGTAAGAACTTGCTCCTACTTGCCTCTTTGCAAGACGGTAACACCCTTGTGCCAGACGAGCCTGCAACACCTGAGCATTGACATAAGCAGTTCAAGCTTTTAAAACACAAGCAATCTTTTCCTCCCTAGTTAGGCGAACTACGACGACTCTGATCCTCATGTCCAAATGAGGTACGTAGGCAGCGGGGTAGGGCCCGTTCGAGCACTCTTTTATTTTCCCTACATTTTCCCCCTTTCTTTTCTTTTCTCATTGTAACACCCCAAAATTTGCCCTCTCATTTATTACCACTAACTGGCTTATGTTTACAGTCATCTGTCTTTTTCACTAGGTCATAATACTCTCAATCATATATTCGCATTGAATTCCTCGGGCCCGAGATCAAAGCATTTCCTTATGATATGAATTGTTGTTATTTAGAGGTGATTCATCTAGCCATGGCACTCGAATTAGGACGAAGGTTTGAACTAACGACATCACGAGCATCTTTTTATCAAAGCTCATCCAATTACCAGGCTTTTATTTGCCAAGACTTATTAGGAGTTTATTCCTTATGCAGTGACAGAAGATCCTCATCAGGATCTAGCTTACCTTTTCAATTAGTGTTTTGTGTAAGGTATTGCAGTTTATAGATTAAATCATGGTAATTTGGTTTCGAGGAATAGTTCAGAGGTTTGTGAAATTCAGTTTTGGTATGACCTACGGATTTAATTCAAGACTGATTAATGGTCTGCCTTATCTCTTACGGATTGATCTAATTTGGTCTCAGAAACGACCTTTCTCTGGGGGTTCGATCCAATTATCGCCATATGAGATGTTATTCAAGGTGTAAGGTGATTTGGATCCAGTGAAGAATTATCCATTCAAGCGGTTACTTAATACCATGAATTCAGGATATGCGAATTAATCAAATGGATCAAAGTTTTTTCCAAAGCATGTAGATCGGGGTATCTAGTCATGTTTCGTTACTTAGAATTCGAGATATAAGTTTTTATTTTTCTAACCGATGGCCATTCTCATCTAGATATCCCGTTTCGACATAACCTGTTTCGTTAGTCCAATTGACTAGATTCTCGTCCACTCTTAGCCAAATTCAATAAAAAGGAAATTTTATTTTCAAATATAAGTCAATTCTTATCTTCAACCATAACCCAGTTATATTGTATCCAAATATCTATTTTAAAGGCCCATATTCGTTTGACCATGTCAATTATAAGTTTCGTGGTCTATATTCGTTTAAAGTCGGAAGAGAGTTATATTATATTCGTTTATCAAATATCTATTATGAAAATAGAAGAAAGTTAAACTAAACACAAAATTCAGAAGAGGGGGAAGTATTGTCCAGATTCATTCAAATCACAAAGGAAACTCAAAGATCCAGCTACAACAATTGTTCACAGCAGGAGTATCAAAAATTACAAGAGAAAAGCCATACAAAAATTCAGTTGAAAAATTCATACACAACTCTAAACAAAAAGAAAGCCTCTAACTAATTTGTAACCAACTCTTAACAGAATTTATCACAAGTTTACACTCATGATCCCATGACTTTCATCATCTATAAAAGGGCATTCCTGCAACTTTGAAGAGGATGATTATTTTCTGAATTTCAACGCCCTTCAATCATCCATCTTCTTCTTCTTATTCAGTTCACAATTCCTGAATTTCATTCCTGAATTTCTTCATCTTCTTCTCCATCCAGTTCACTTCCTTCATCATAATTTTCATGTCACTCTTCTCCACCATTTGCATCTCCTTCACCTTTTTGCATCGCTAGCATCAACTATAACCTGCAGGATTCAACCACAACTCATAACCAATCCAGAATCGCAAGAAAGAGAAGTGGAAGAGGAGAATCACCAAAACAAATCGCAAAGAAGAAGGAGATTACCAGAATTAGAGACATAACTCAGAAAACGCTCCAGAAAACGTCAATCATCTCAATCCAATTCTTCAAGCAGTAAAACATCGGGCTTCACCAACAAGTAATTACCTTCTTGATCAACCCCTCTGCATCAAGAACCCTAACTGAGTGAGCTTCAATCACCAACTTCAACTATCACCATCAATCCATGGAAACCGCAACCTGCATCACGAAAAAGCATAGCATCAAGTTCAACTATCAACTCAGATTGAAAGACACAAGAACATTGTGAAATCGATCGACAGAAGGGCATCCAAACATACCTGAGCACAATTTTCTTCAACTTTTCATCAAGCCTTATCAACAAACCTTCATCCTCAACACATCTCCATAACTTTCAACCGTCATCAAGATCGACAGCGATCAATGTTCATCAACCTGCACCAAGAACATGCTTCATCAACAATATAACTCAGAAGCAAGATTGGTCAAAAACGCGTTACTACCGCACAACATGGCAATGAAGATTCACAAACCTGGGCGAACATCAAGTCATCAATAGTGACTCAGAATCGTGGGTTAGAATTTTGATCCAGGAGTCCTTGATACACTTTCAATCCGCGGTGTATGGGCTCAAGAATGGGAATCAACATCAACAACGCAAAAAGATTCAGAGTCCGCGAGCGAAAAAGGCTCCGACGCGCCGAAGATCAATAAACATCAATTTGAAGAATGATGACTTGGTAGTCGGATCAATGGAAGGTATGAAGCTTCATTTCATGTTTCGGTGTTGAGCATCTTTATTGCTTCGATTCGTAGCTTTGAAGACAGATTAGGTTAATTAGGGTTTCAGATTTGTGGACAAAGATGAGGTTTAGGCGGTGATTGAGAGGGGGGGGGGGCGTCGTCTTCTTCAATTGAGTCACGGTGGCGGCGCTGTTTAGGCTTAGGCGGAGTAAGGATTCAGGTTAGGTCTTGTGTGAGGATTTTAGGTTTTAGAAAAGGGTTGGTGGCAGCGAAGGAAAGAAGATGATGATGGGGTGGGGTTGATCGGAAGAGGAGTAAGGAAGAAGAAGGGAAGAAACAGCTCGGGAGAGAAGGAAGGGCCGCCGTGAGCAAGAACAGAGAAAGAGGGCTTAGGGTTTCTTCATAAGTTTTTCGTCCCTTTTCGTTTTGTTCTTTTTCTTTTTCTTTTTATTTTTTATATAAGTTTAGATTTAATTAGGAATAATGATAGGAATTAAAGGTAATTAATAATAATGTTAATACGAATTAAGAATAATCAACCCTCTTTAGTTTTTGTGATTTCCGATGGATAGGGGATAAGGATAAGGTTTTGATCTTCAGCCACTCCGGCGGTGACACTTGTCACCGTCCGGTTGGCACTTCGTGGGACCATTCGTGTGTGTGAGGTGTACCATAGATCTCCTGGACGTGCGTTTTGGAACACCAGATGAGGTTACCTTGGGAAGACTTTTGATCGGACGTCTAAGATGAAGTCAACTATATGTTGACCGAATTCTACCATGCTCCCTCAGGATTTGGGTTATTTGGGCCTAGTTTATGTGATATTCGTACATCCCACGTGCAGGCCCATAGGCTCATCTTAACTGAAAATCATTTCTTTTCTCACCCCTTCTCTATTATTTTTATTTAAAAGTTTCTATTTTATGCAGTTTTCAATTAATTCACAAATAAATAGTAAAACACATATTAAAATTCTATAAAAATTACAGTAGAATATTAAGTCAATTTAGAAACATTCCCAATTTTTACTTTCTGAATTTAATCATTTTCAATTTAATTTCGATTTTTCATTTCAATTGATTTTAGAGTGAATTCTTCATAAACACATAAATTTGTACAATTTATTTCTGCCACTTCCCATAACATTTTTTGCCCATTCTTTTTACTATGATTAAAGGACAAATTAAAGTATTTAGAATTTTTTTGGTGTATTTTTTAGGACATTGTTTCTACTGTTTTGGTAGTGTGAATTGTATAAATTTGTGATTGAACTTTTGATAGAATTAAGTGACCATTTGACATAGTTAGGATTAGAATTTTTAAGAGATATTTTGACACAATGTTATAATCAGGTTAGAGACCCTAGGGAATTAATTTCATATTTTTTCCATAACTTTTGATATTTTTTGGCATTTTAATTCATTTCCATCATATTATGCATATTCATGGTTCATGTCATTCACTAACTATTTGCTTTTTGTGCAAGGTATTTTTTCAAGGATTGACTTATGGACTTGGATATTTTTGTGCCTCAATTATGTTTGTATGCTTTGTGATGTAATAGCGTAATACTTGTATGCTTTTATAATTCCCATAATTAGGATAGAAAAGATAAAACAAATAGTTAGAAAACAAAATCTCAAAAATGAAATAAATAAGATACTCAATCCAACGTCGAGTAAATTTTCAAATAAATAAATAAAATTTCATATGACTTTAGGGTTCCTCGATTACCATCGTTCTATTCCATTCAACCAAAAGCAAGCCTTTTATGTTGCACACCATAAGTCGTGCGTCTCAGCACCACGCAATCGACCCACCCGATCCATTGTTTCATTCCATTTATGTTTCATACACGTTTTTTACCCACCATGACTTAGGAGGACCATATTGTTCACTATTGCCTTTCGTACTTGCATTTCTAGTTTAATATCTCTTAGGTAGATTTATTCTTTCAAACCTCACTAACCATAGGTCATCATTAAACTCCATTGATTTAGGGTAAGTCTAGTTTCCCTTAGAGTTTTTTCCTTTGATAACTTGAGTCTCACTTCTCTTCTTAAAATAAAATCAAAAAAACACGTAATAAAGGAAAATGTGTACAATGCGTCACGATCCTTAAGCTATACGGGAAATGATTAGTGGAGGTCTCTTTCACTCTTCTAGGATGCTTTACAAACGTTCCATTGGGGGCGATCTTGGAAAGTATTCGCTCCTGTATCATAGTCTTTAGAGTTGTACATACAATAAACACAATCTTAAAACACTTCTTATAAAAGACAACAAACCAAGAAGTCACGTCTTCTCATCTCATCTCATACTCTTTGCGGACGAACATGACTTGTCTTGACAGTTCAAACAGCGATACGGTAAACACCCTCGAGTCAGAGCCGGTAACACCTGAGCTAGAGCTATGGCAATGTCATCCTAAAAATCACAAACAAGTGTAAGCCTTAGTTAGACGAACTACGACGTCTCTGATCCTCATTCATCCCGATGAGGTACGTAGGCAGTGGGGTAGGGCCCATTCGAGCACAATCTTTATTTTCCCTACATTTTTCCCCTTTATTCCTATTTCTTAGTTCCATTTCTTTTCTCATTTCCATTCCATTCCAGATAGCCATTCTTTCATTCAAACAACATATTATTTCTCACCCTTTGAAAACAGACTTATAAGCGTGGATCCCGTCGGGTACGGCGGACGGATTGGGGTGCTAATACCTTCTCAATTCGTAACCGACTTCCGTATCCTGATCTTTGGTTCGCAAGGCCTCGTCCTTTTCCTTCTTCCTCAGGTTTGTGCAACATTACCTTTCCCATTCCTTCGGGATAAAAATGTCTGGCTGGCGACTCTAACTTTTCTGCGCCACTTTCGCGTTTGTACTTGGATGAAAATCCCGGGAGCGACAGCTAGATACTCTACTGGGGACTTTTAGAAATTCTAATTTCCCCTTTGAGAGTCAATCCTAGCGCTTGTCTGTTTCTATTTCTTTGGGTGTTTATTCGTTTGTTGTTATGGTTTAGTTTAGCTTTACTGTTTTATTTACAGTTTATCGCTTTCCTTTACAGCTTTATTTACGGCCTTCTGCACTTTACTTTACTGTCGCATATACTGGCATATACTGTACTGGCTGTTCTGGTTTTCCTTGGCGGGATGGGATTATTGTGAGATAAGCCAAATACCCGGCTTGAGTATACACATAGGATTTAGAGTGGGCAGTCGTGTGGCTTGCGTGGTCTTGAGCACGTGTTGTTTTCACGAGTCCCACACCCAGATCAGGCTCTCTTGGGATATGTTCTATACTGCCTAGGCAGACCATAGAATGTTCCCACCTGAGCTGCTAACACTGGGAACCGATCATCGAGGACCTTAGTGGAAACAACCCTCTCCAGTGGTGACAGTGGCAGACCACATTTCGTGGCAAACCCATTCGCACCCGAGGGCCCACTAGGAAATCGCATAGGATGACCTTATTCTCTCGTAGGAACCTGGTTAAAGCAACTGGTCGTATGACGGTAGTATTGTACCCTTCGGGATGAATGTACTATTGTTTCTCGACTTTAGTGCCTGAAGCCGGGAACTTATGAGGGATGCTTGTTTTTCCGGAATTCAGCTGAGGCCTCCCTGAGTAGTACATAATGCCAAACCGATTCCCTGATTTGGTCATGAGCCATTTCTCGGAAATGGTGAACGTATTATTGCTATTCGGCTTTGAGAGTCCGTGATGTTGACCCGTAGTAGCACACCCGTGAGATTGGGGAGGGGTTTACAGGTTTGCAGGAACCCTAAAACTTCCAACATACCCGCTTTTGCCAGTATTACTACGTGATATGATCCGGTCCTATATAATACTTGGTTGAGAATTCTGGAACTTCTGCACAGAGACAGTGATATTATGATCTTCACCAACACTTGGTTATCTGATCCACACCAGCGTCAGACCGCTGACCACATGCCAGTTGCATATATGACATCATAGCATTTTAGCATACATGTTTAGTTACTTCTAAGGATCCCATATCTGAATTATGTCGGATTTTTTTCTGCATTAAAACTTGGATCAAAACAGATGGACCCCTTGGAAATAACTGAACATGGCATTTGCATACATCCTTGTATTTTTGACAGGTATTCAGGGACAACTTCTTATCCTGACTTGGTTTCTCTTCAGAATGGCCAATTTGAATCACGACTGTCAAGGTTTAGACATGAAACAACTCCGAGCGGAGGTGACTAAGATGAAGGCCCAACTGGGGCATGTTGTAGTGGACGTTTGAGCGTTGTCCCAGGATCAGAAATTGCTGAGAGAGGAATTCAACTTGATGAAGACTCGGATAAAGCTGCTTACAGGAATCATGAATGCTATGTCGAAAAAGGAAAATAGTTGTGTGTCTACTTTTCAAACAGAAGGTCATGTTTCTCCCATCTCTTTGGGATGTCCACTAAATCAGAGTTCTTTAGGTGGATTTCCTCTACAGTTCGAATCTCTTCACCAGCAATCGTCGCTTGGCAGTCAGGAAAAACATTAGATAGGAATCAACTCCACATGTGAACTAAATGATCCTACACCAATCGTCACCAAAGAAGTGAGCACTTTCTTTCCTTATCAGGGATCCTCCTCAGCTGCTACGCCTTGGTTTCCAGGAGAAATACTTCAACAAGTTTCGTCTATAGCTCCTCCATGGGTAGTAACCTGTCATTAACAGGAGCAAGAAAGGGTTATTGATCCGATACCCGTGTCTTATGCTGAATTATGCCCACAACTGTTCAAAAAGGGGTTGATTGAGTGTCACGAGCTAACTCCTCCTTCAGGCGTAATTACTTTTGGATTGACCGGACCGGAAGTACCACAAGATAAAGCATGCAGGAATACAAAAGAGGTGGTCAATTTTCCTTCTTCTAGAATCATTGCTCAGGACAAGTCTTCAAAGGAGCTACATCAACAATCTTCATTCACTCCTCGGCCGAGTATGAGTAAGAAAGTACAGGGACATGTCAGGCGTCCAACACAATGTCAACAACGAAGTTTTCAATCACGACCACAGGGTCAGCAACAACAGGTACAGAGACCGTTTCAGGAAAGAATAAGAGCGAGGAACCGCAGACTTGATCCTATCCCATGTCCATATGTTGTACTGCTTCCAGAGCTGCTGAAGTTGAACCTGGTTGAGCTCCGTACCATGAGGGCTCCTTCTGCTGATAATCTACCACCAAATTTTGATCCAAACTCCAGGTGCGAATTCCATTCAGGTGCCCAGGGGCACAATATTGAGAAATGTTGGGCTTTTCAGAACAAGGTACAAGACCTAGTTGAGTCCAAGGCAATCAATTTTTCTCCTCATCCAAAGGTATTCCAGAATCTGATGCCTAGTCACAATGGAACAGGTGTCACGTTAAGCTGAAGTCTTCGAGTTAATCACCCAGGACGCCAGGGTTCTCATGAGCAAATAAAGCCAGAAGTATTCAAATACTCTCAGTGACGGCATTTATGTGTTTGCCTTTCTTCATTGTTCATTTTCATCCCTGTTGAGGGGAACTACGTCACTCTGATTCTTCATTGGTCATCAGTCAATGGAGATACGTAGGCAGAAGGTCGTCAGGTCTTTCCGAGCAACCTTATGGGGCAACTTTACTCCCCAACGTCACTCTTTCCTTCAGATGCCTCAAGTCAGAGTCAGAATAGCTAGAAGAGGAAGTATTACTGACATGGTTAGGTATACGGCTGCAAATTGAAGATTACAAGTCTGTGACTGATCGTTGAAAGTATCCAAGACTGACAGATCCAGACGGAGCCAAGCCTCCTCAACTATGGCAATATTCAGTTTCTTTACTGCATTTCCATTTGTAGTTTCTTTTATACGCTAAACATTTGTCTACATGTATAAAATTTGTTTGCTTTTGAATGTTAGTAATAATAAAACTCACATGTTTTTCTTGAAGTAATTCATTTGCATTCCCTTATAATCTTTGCATATGTACATCGCAATACCAATTGTCGTGCTTAAATTCTATAAAGGAGGATGACGAAGCAAAATGCAAAATCTCTAATTGTGTGCTCTCGAGTAAGACCCTGTTGACGATGTACAGGCTTTGTTTCAGATCCCTAAACACTGGAGATATAAGGAAGATAGACCCTTGCTAACCCCTTGGAGCCTTGAAGTAGGAGTTTATTTTCGCATAAAAAAACCCTCACATGTAACCAAGGGGCAGGGTAGATGTCAGCTAGTCGGACCAAGCATTCAGGCTTTCATAAAGGAGTGTATTTGAGGATCCATTACACCCTACTATGCTTATCAAGAGGTCCAAAGGCCCGAAACCACGATGGTTATCCAAGTCAAAAGGTCCAAAGATTGAAAACCACAATGGTTATCCTTCGTCGACCAAAGAATGAGGCAGTCATAACCCTCGCGAAGCAATCAAGACAAACAGTGTCACACGACTCGTTCAAAAAAAAAAAGAATAAAAAGAAAAGAAAAAGCCCGCTAAGTCGAAACTTGAAAAAAAGCGACTTAGGCAAAAGTTAGGGCATCCCGCTAGACATCACAATCAAAGATTCACAAGAATCAGTCCAGGCAAAAGTTAGGGATAAGCAAAAATAACGCAAAAGCAAAGGACAGAAAGGATTACACAAGAAAGATCCTCAAATGAGAACAAAGTCGTGTGGCACAAACACAAAAGATAGAGGAGTGACTGACTCTCAACAATAACCTGATTGGTGCTTGAACTAATAGCAGCAATGGTTCCTCAATCAACACGAAACCCTTATGAAAGGTGAATGCTTGTGAAAACTAGCTGAATGTAGGAATGGAGAACATCACGAAGAATGGGTGGGCACAAATAAATTTCGAGCCTATATCCTTTGTTTCTATAACCGTGAACCAGACCACGATACAACCCTTAAAAGTCCTAACTGAAACAGGTTTAATTTGAGAGCGTACTACCACGAGACCGCGTTCCTGACTCCTATGAGTTGTGCTAAAAGACATTTGTTGGTATTTGTAACACGGTGGGAGAACTGACTTTAGTTATGTTGCGGATAGCAAGAGTCGCCACCGACTTTTATTTTATCCAAAGAAAAGACATAAAAGAACAGGAAATACCTTTTTAAAAGATTTTTGGGTCCGGGGGGTAGGTTATGTAAAGGGAAGGTGTTAGCACCCTTTACATCCATGGTTATCCATGGGCTCTTAGTTACTTAGCTCACTTTGAATTGTTTTTGAAAATGTGAAGTGTGTGAATACAAATTTTCATAAGAGTTTGATAATGATCCATGTACGGATGCGTAAAAAACTTGTGTTTGAAAATTGTTTGAAATTTATGAAGTGTTTGAAAAGTTTTTGAATAAAGTGAGCAAGCAACTATGAGGAACCTACCCTAAAGTTTTAAGTCTTCCTGTTCTTTATCCTTTAAGTGGTAAGACTATCCCTATTATTAAGGAATAGGTAGTCATTACCTTGGATGTAAGGGACATATGAGGGACATCTGTTTTATGAAGGCAACTGTGGGGTGTATTAAGCAATTTTTGGAGGGACTGTCATCATGATTCGAAAGGGACAATATCTTTTATGAAGGCAACCATTTAAGGGACTTGATGACTTTTCTTTTTAAGGGACCTGCTTTATACACCCCACTTGACCTTATGATTAAGCAACATTGAGAGGCAACCCTAGAAAGTGAGATGGCGAATAAAAATCGACTTACGTGTGTGAGTGTTTAATTTAATTTATCTTTTAATTAAAATGATCTAAATTCAATTTTAAAATATAATACATGTGTACACTCCCTATTTTACTAACCATGGCATGAAAATTAAATAAATTAAATATTTACAAAAATTTACACCAAGGAGCAATTACAATAATTATAATAAGCAATTAAAAATAAATAGCAAAAAATAAATATAGAAGCAAAATATAAATAATCAGCAAAAATAAATAAATAAGCAATAAATAAATATAATAAGGGGTTAGTAATAATAATAATAATAAAAAATAAATAAGGTTAGTAAAATAATAATAATAAGCATAATAATAAAGTAAATGGATTAGTAATAATATGTTTAATAATTAAAATAAATGGAATTAGCAAAATATTATAAGAACATAATTAAAATAATAAACAAAAGTTAGATTTTTAATATATACAATTATTTAAAAAAAAAGCAAGAGGAAATATGAACAATTAAATAATTATTATAATATTTTAATTTATGTACAAATTATTAAATTATTTTTAAACATATTATAATTACAAAATAAAATTATCATAGGTTCAATTATTTCTAAACACATATTAAAAATTATTTATATATAATTTAGATTACAAACAAATTTTTAAAAATATTTACATATTATATAAAGAAAATAAGTTATAATTATATTTACAAAACTTAATTTAAATAAATATGTACATAATAATTATATTTTACAAAAAAATAAAGTTAGAAAAAATAAAATTAGGTTTTAACATTTGTTTAGAGAAATAAATTAGAGTTTGTTAGAAAAATACTTAAGCATTTATAACCTAATATACAAAATTATATTATAATTTAATTACATAATAAAACAAAAATAGTTTTTTTGAATTAAGAAAAATAATAATAATTTTTTTAGAACTTTAGAAAATAAAGTGTTATTTTAGAATTATTTGAATATATATATTGGCATAATTATTTTTTTAATTAATAGTAAGAAAGCAATTAAACAAATTAATTAAATAAATGAAAACAGAAAAAAGTGGTAAAAAGAACTTACCTGGGTGGGATTTGAACCCAGGACGTTCAGATTGCCATCAACAAAACATACCACTGGACCAGCCACGCAGGTGTGATAAAGAAGTGTACCAAATTTGTTTTATGCAATGTCCTGAAAAATCACAAAAAATAATGAAAACCAAAAGGCCTGGGGGAGGAATCGAACCCAGGACCTCTTAACACACAAACGCACGCATGACCATCCAGCTAGGTGAGCACATCTGTTAGAATGTTGGCTATAAACAATAATATATTAAAACTATAATTTAAATGGAAACGTATCAAAAAGGAATGGCTGGAGGCAGGATTCGAACCCCAGCCTTCCCCCCCAACACGCGCGTCTGCTTTTCCACCAGGCCACAAGCATCATTTGAATTTTAAATACAAATGAAAACTATATAATATAAAACAAAATTTGAATCCCAGGCTGCGCGCGAAAACTTCATCTTCAACCTCTGATGCTGCGAATTTACCTGCGAAAGTTACTGGGAATTTTCCTGCGAATTTTTCTACGTTTGAAACCTGCAAATCTTCAATCATCATGAATATGCAATCATTTGTTAAATTAAGCACAGGGTTATGATCATCACATCTCACATAATCAATTTACGGTCTTAAAATCAATTTATACATCCTAAATCGAAGAACCCTAAATATGACTCAAGAACCCTAATCATGGCTGTTTTCGGTTTAGGCACTCATTCTTCAATCTCTTTGTCCAGAAAGCATCTATGCATCATCACTAACACAAATATACAGTTAGATTTCATTGTTATGGCATAAATAGTTCAAATCGAAAAAAATTGAAAGATGAACAAGATGCATTCGGGTTGGCCATATATGCATGATTTGAATGTTGTAAAATGACTCAAATATGTTCAATGATGTTCATAGAACATGTCTCCACCTTCTAATTGTCTTGAGAGGGCCTGAATTATGAAATCCGAATTTCAAATTTGGAGTGATTTTTGAAACTATGAACTTACACTTGAGGCTGCCCAAATCGTCTGTTTGTGTTAGGGTTGTGTTTAGTACTTATAGGTGATTGATTTTAGGTCAAAAAATTGATTGGTTATGTGAAGAATTTGATATGAAAAGATCCACAATGATCATGCCTTAAAAATCAAATATTCATGTGTGAATGCTTGCTATTTTTGGCCAAACCTCATGATTTCTTTCCTCTTCAATTCAAATCAATATTTAAGACTTTCTAGAAGCTTAATCCCAATCAAATCTTACATTTTCATATTTTATTTTTATTTAAAATGATTTTTAATGAATGAAATCAAAATAAATAAAAATAAAATAATAAAAAATCTGATTTTTAATGGTTTGGGTCGTGCATGAAGTTGTTGTATGGGTTGGGTCATTATTTGGCAAGCCCATTTGGAAGAAATTGGTTTTAGACCTCCTTTTTCATCATAAACCAACTCAAAATTTCCCAACTTTGCAAGGGCACACATCCTTCAATTTTAATGCTATGAGGGTGTTCTTGGACATTTTGGAAATCTTGAAGAGTCCTCTAACCAACCCCACTGGTTTCATGTCCATATCATTTACCAATCTCAAGTTATGCCCTTTTGAAGTTGTTGACTTTTTGTTGACTTTCAAAAGGACCTATAATGTCTTAGCTCATACCTTCCAAATGAAGCATTTTTGGGCTTGGATTGTGAGACAAATAGTTGTATAGAATCCAATTTCCTTCAAAATGAGCTTTGGATGGAGACTTGGTGATGAAGTATGTGAAATTTATGGCTGGTCAAAGTTCAGTTGACTTTTACTAAGGAAACCCTAATTTAGAAACTCCTGATTCTTGATGATCTAGAATCTCCTTGATGAATCATGATCAACCTTTTATCAAATGATGAATTTTACTTCATATACTTGATGTTGGCAAAAAATCATGAAGTTTGACCACAGTTGACCTCAGTTTGACTTTTTAACTGCATTGACTGATTTTGACTTATCTGATCATCTGACTGAGCAAACTTTTGAGAAAAGTCTTGAAACTTGTCATGGGGGTTCTTACACACATATAAGATGTTATGAAGCTCACTTGAAGTCTTGGAAGCCCATTTAGCCTGATTAAAGTCAAAACCCTAGTTTTGGATGCACTGCTTAGGAGGTGCATTGTCTGAGGGAATTGTCAACTCTTCTGACCAATTGTGAACTTTGTGAACCTTGTGAACTATCATAAAATGTCTTGTGATACTCATGGGAGGTATTGTGAAGCTTGTTAACCTTGTGAACCTTGTGAACCTTCATGAAGTGACTTGTAGACTTCATGAGCCTCATGGAAGGTCTTGAAAGCATTGTGAATCTTGTGAACCTTGTGAACCTTCATAAAGTGACTTGTAAACTTCATGAACCTCAGGATAGGTCTTGTAAGCATTGTGAAACTTGTGAACCTTGTGAATCTTCATGAAGTGACTTGTAGACTTCATGAACCTCATGAAAGGTCTTGTAAGTGTTGAGAAACTTGTGAACCTTGTGAACCTTCATGAAGTGACTTGTAGACTTCATGAACCTCATGAAAGGTCTTGTAAGTGTTGAGAAACTTGTGAACCTTGTGAACCTTCTTAGAACACAAAGTCTTATATTGTGAGGGCAAATTTTGGGGTGCAACAGCTGCCCCTGTTCAATTTTCTGAAACCTGAGGGGTTAGATTGGTATATTTGCCAGTCGTGACCTGGAAGGTTGAAGGGGATTGAACACAAAAGCCCAAAAATTTGCACTCACCGGTGCATAGAGTGATATTGATGGTTGGTTGTATATGCTTGAGTGGGCTTAAAGATGCCACTTGGAAGAATTGGAGATGGGCTTAGAGATGCCATCTAAAGAACTGGATGTTATGATAGCTTTGTGTTGATACTGGATCTCAGTACTAGGTCTTCGTATAGGCCGTCTCTGAATCGTTTATAATTTGAATTTGTTGAATAGACCAATAGAAATAAATCTTTGTGACGATTATCTCTTATGGAAATATCTTGGATTAGGGAATAGATCTTTTTACAGACCGTTTGCCTACTCTCCAAGGTCAAAAGAACGTCAGGATTTGTTTTTTTGAAAAATATCTTGAACCAGGGAATGGATCTTTGTACAGACCGTTTGCCTGCTATTCAAGGGCCAATAGATTAAATCTTCTGAAAATATCTTGAACCAGGGAATGGATCTTTGTACAGACCGTTTGCCTGCTATTCAAGACCAGATAGATGAAATATTCTGGAAATATCCTGGATTAGGGAATGGATCTTTGTACAGACCATTTGCCTACTCTCCAAGGACAAAAAAAGTGTCAGGATCAAGTCTCCTGAAAATATCCTGGATTAGGGAATGGATCTTTGTACAGACCGTTTGCCTACTCTCCGAGGACAAAAAAGTGTCAGGATCAAGTCTCCTGAAAATATCCTGGATTAGGGAATGGATCTTTGTACAGACCGTTTGCCTACTCTCCGAGGAAATAGATTAAATCTTCTGAAAATATCTTGAACCAGGGAATGGATCTTTGTACAGATCGTTTGCCTGCTATTCAAGACCAGATAGATGAAATCTTCTGGAAATATCCTGGATTAGGGAATGGATCTTCTTACAGACCGTTTGCCTACTCTCCGAGGACATCTTGAGTAATGTATGGATCATCTCTGACCCATTGTGAATTGTTGATATTGTTTTATCTGCATATAACTATCCTGCAAGGAGAATGTTAGTTTATGTAATATGTATGCATGCATAGTATGATGCACCTAAGTAAATGTATTCTGTATTTATGGATATGTATGTTATGGTATGGTGTAAATGATGTATGTATGATATGATACTGCCGGAAGCGTCTGGATATCTTCGTATAACAACTGCTGGCCTGGGAAAATAAATCCCGATTCGTTGTTGAAGAATATATTATACATAACCTTCCATATGCTGGGGATGGCAAGGTATAGATAACCTCCCGGATGCTGGGGATAATAAGGTATATATAACCTCCCGTATGCTGGGGATAGTAAGGTATACATAACCTTCGTCTTCGTTTGATGGTAGGGCAGATATAACCTCCCGTCTTCGTTCGTCGTACCCTTATTGGAAAGTAAATTCCCGAATATCCGTATGAGGATAAAAGAGATGGATATAAATTCCAGGGGAGATAAGACTTTATGAAGATGGATTCGTCCCACTGAGGGTTTGTAACTGTCTTGTAGGGATGAACCGACGAAGCTTCGTTGAAATCCTTCCCTCGTTCGTCCTTAGTAAATACTATTACTGCATTTTCATGCATTTCTGGTAAACATCAATCATATATAGCATACATGCATTTCTTGTAAACATCAATCATATATAGCATACATGCATTTCTTGTAAACATCAATCATATTCAAAAGCATACATACATTCAAACACAACCAATGGACGTTTCGCTTATGTAAATAGGGTAAAAGTAAATCTGGATTCAAAAGATGGAATTTATTTATATCAAAAAGTGACCCATACACGGGTAAGTTTGTACAAGGAGACATAAACCCTAGTAAGAGGATTTTGTCATAAAGTTTTTACAAAACAAAGAGCATCAGCTATGTGGGAAACAATCCTATTGAGTTTCAATTCTACTATTGCCATTATCTTCAAGTATCTCATCTTCTGCTGTTGAGACGAAAACGATTGGATTGAGCTTTATCTGTTCGAGCTTGAGTAAGTAGCACAACTGGTTGCAGTTTCATGGGTGACCCAAACGAGACATAGTCATACACTTTAATCCCTAATTTTTGCCTGGATTGCCCTTTCAGGTTTTCAATCCACCGGGATACCCTTTTTTGCCCAAGCCGCCTTTTCAGGTTTTCGACTTGCCGGGTGTACATCTTTTTTTTATATATATCCCTAATTTTTGCCCAAACCCTTTTGGTTTGCCGGGATGCCCTTATTTTTGCCTAGGCCTGTCAACCTAGCGGGTCTCTTTTCATGCGTAGTATTTTTTAACTATGTCTGCGTTTACAGGCTGTGGGAAGTCTTCACCATCCATTGTAGTGAGTATCATGGCACCTCCTGAGAACATTGTCTTGACCACGAATGGTCCTTCATATGTCGGAGTCCACTTGCCCCTAGGATCACCCTGTGGTAATATGATACGCTTGATTACCAAGTCACCAGCCTGATATACCTTTGGCTTAACCTTCTTGTTAAAAGCTTTGATCATTCGTTTCTGGTACATCTGGCCATGACAAACCGCTGCTAACCTCTTCTCATCAATCAAATTTATCTGGTCCAGTCGAGTCTGAATCCACTCATCTTCATCCAAGCCTGCATCCTTCATAATTCTTAAGGAGGGAATCTGAACTTCAATGGGCAGAATTGCTTCCATACCATAGACTAAGGAGAATGGGGTTGCCCCTGTTGAAGTTCGTATTGTGGTACGATAACCATGAAGAGCAAATGGTAACATCTCATGCCAATCCTTGTAAGTAACAGTCATCTTCTGTACAATCTTCTTAATATTCTTATTAGCAGCTTCAACTGCCCCATTCATCTTCGGACGATACGGAGAAGAGTTGTGATGCTTAATCTTAAACTGCGTGCAGAGATCAGTAATCATAGTGTTGTTCAGATTAGAGCCATTGTCAGTGATAATCCTTTCAGGGATGCCATACCTACATATGAGATTATTCTTAATGAACCGAGCCACAACATTCTTAGTAACAGATGCAAATGAAGCTGCCTCCACCCACTTCGTGAAGTAATCAATAGCAACCAGGATGAAACGATGCCCATTAGAAGCAGTAGGCTTGATCTCACCAATCATATCAATGCCCCACATGGCAAAGGGCCAAGGAGCAGTCAACACATTCAAGGGTGATGGAGGTACATGGACTTTATCAGCATAGATTTGACATTTGTGATATGTTCTGGAGTGTTGATAGCAATCCGCTTCCATGGTAGACCAATAGTAACCTGCTCTCAATATCTTCTTTGCCATAGTATGACCACTAGAATGAGTGCCAAAGATTCCGTCATGCATATCTTCCATAATCTCAGTTGCTTCCTTCTTGTCCACACAACGAAGCAAAGTTGAATCATGATTGCGCTTGTACAAAATCCCATTACTCAGAAAGAACTTAGCAGAAAACCTTCTCAGAAACTTCCTATCTTTGACAGATGCCCCTTCAGGGAACTCCTGAGCTTCAAGATATCTTTTTACCTCATAGAACCAAGGCTTTTCTTCTGCTTCTTCAGTGTCAATCTCATTGCAATATAAAGGCTTCTCAAATCTATCAATAGTAATCTTGGGAGCCTCATCATCCCAACTGATCTCAAACATGGATGCCATGGTGGCTAATGCATCTGCCAACTGATTCTCTCTTCGTGGAATATGTCCAAAGGTAATCTCTTTGAAATGGGGGATCAAAGACAATACATGCTTTCTGTAAGGAATGAGGTTATCATGCTTAGTATCCCAATCTCCTTTGATCTGACTAACTACCAGGGCTGAATCTCCATACACGTCAAGGAACTGAATCTTCATATCAATAGCAGCTTTAATACCCGGGATACATGCCTCATACTCAGCCATGTTATTGGTACAATAGAAACAAAGTCTGGCAGTAATCGGGGTATGACAACCTTCAGGGGAACTAATCACAACACCAACACCATTACCAAGTGCATTAGAGGCACCATCAAAAACCATAGTCCATCGGGATCCTTGTTCAGGTCCGTCATATTGTCCAGGTTCTTTGGTAATAATCATAATGTCTTCATCAGGGAACTCAAAACTCATTGACTGGTAATCATCCACTGCTTGATGAGCCAAATGATCAGCAACAACACTTCCCTTAATGGCCTTCTGAGTAGTATACTGTATGTCATATTCTGTCAAGATCATTTGCCATCTTGCAATTCTTCCGGAGAGAGCAGGTTTCTCAAATATGTACTTGATTGGATCCATCTTTGAAATTAATAAGGTAGTATGGGTCAACATATACTGTCTTAGTCGGCGAGCAGCCCATGCCAAAGCGCAACAAGTTTTCTCGAGCAGTGAGTATCTTGTTTCACAGTCGGTAAACTTTTTGCTAAGGTAGTATATTGCCTGCTCTTTTCGACCAGACTCGTCATGTTGCCCCAATACACACCCCATTGAGTTGTCTAACACTGTTAAGTACATAATCAAGGGTCTTCCATCAACTGGTGGCATCAAAATTGGAGGTTCCAGCAAATATCTCTTGATTTCATCAAAGGCAGTCTGGCATTCATCATTCCATTCCATCACCTGATCTTTCTTCAACAACTTGAAGATTGGCTCACAGATGGCAGTTAATTGGGAAATAAATCTTGCAATATAGTTCAATCGTCCCAAGAAACCTCTAACCTCCTTCTCAGTACGGGGAGCTGGCATCTCTCGTATAGCTTTTACTTTTGCAGGATCCACTTCAATACCTTTTCCACTGATAATAAAACCCAGGAGCTTTCCAGATCTAACTCCAAAAGTACACTTGTTTGGGTTCAATCTCAACTTGTATTTCTTCAACCTCTCAAACAATTTATGCAAATGATCAAGATGTTGTTCTTCATTCTGAGACCTGGCTATCATATCATCCACATACACTTCTATCTCATGATGAATCATATCATGAAACAAAGCCACCATAGCACGCTGATATGTTGCCCCTGCATTCTTCAAACCAAATGGCATCACCTTATAGCAAAAGGTGCCCCACTGTGTAACAAATGTTGTCTTCTCCATATCTTCAGGAGCCATCTTGATTTGATTGTAACCAGAGAAACCATCCATAAAAGAGAATACCTTGTGCTGAGCAGTGTTGTCTACCAGAACATCAATATGAGGAAGTGGAAAGTCATCTTTGGGGCTGGCCTTGTTCAAATCCCTGTAGTCTACACACATACGTACCTTACCATCTTTCTTAGGAACTGGTACCACATTTGCAACCCACTGAGGATAAGAAGTTACTGCTAAGAACCCTGCATCAAACTGTTTCATTACCTCTGCTTTGATCTTTTCTGACATCTCAGGACGCATACGACGAACCTTCTTCTTCTTTGGACGACAATCTTCTTTTACTGGTAAACGGTGAACCACAATGTTTGTATCTAACCCTGGCATATCTTCATAAGACCAAGCAAAGATCTCTACATAGTCACGTAACATCTGAATCAACCTGCTCTTGACACTGTCCTCTAAATCAGCCCCTATCTTGACCTCTTTCCTGTTTTCTTCAGTTCCCAGATTCACAACTTCGATTGGCTCTTCATGTGGCTGTATAGCTTTCTCTTCTTGTTGTAACAACCTAGCAAGCTCTACAGGTACTTCACAATCGTCCTCATTTCCGTCTTCAGTTTGATAGATCAGATTCTCGAAATTATAATTGGCAATAGTAGAACTGTTATCAACAGGATCTAGAGTGGATGAGGATCTGCATTTTAGTGATGTGGGTGTGTGTAAGAACACATAGCTGATAAAACAAAAATAAAAGAAAAGAAAGACAAGGAACACAATTTTTACGAAAATGAAACGTCCACTGATTTTATTGAATGAAGTATGCAAATGAAATGACAGCCCGTAACAAGCACACCATTGTGCCCCGGGTAAGGCACAAGGCTTGAGAGTTTTAATTGTTCAGAAATTACAAACTTAAAAGCAACAACACAGTAATAGTATTTACTCCTGACTAAAGGAGATAGGGATAACATCTTCAGCTTTCCAATTATCGAGTCCAGCACCCACAGTAGGAAAAATCCAAGCATCCAAGTTGTAGTCTTCATCATAGTCTTCCACGGCATTGATCCGATCTTTCATAACCCCTTGATTGGTGATACGAACAGCACGAGCACGACGAACAGCCTTCTGGGACTCTGCAGTGAAACCCAAACCAAACTTGTCAGACTTGTATGGAATATCAGGAAGCTGACCCCAAATAGTACAACCACCTTCATCCACCACAGCTCTAGCATCATTGAGGGAGGCCATTGCCATTGTTGGAGGTTTTCTGGTGACCACGGGAACTTTCTTCGTAACAGGAGGAGCTACATAATCATTAACAACCCAAGAAACCACTTCAAACGTCTGACACGGAGTTTCAATGCATTCACCTTCCATTTCCAGATACTTGAAAGTATTCACATGGCTGACAAAGTATTCTTCCTCTCCATAGACAGTAACAACCCTTCCTTCTACCGGATATCTCAACTTCTGATGTAATGTGGAAGTTACAGCACCTGCCCCATGGATCCAGGGACGACCAAGCAGACAAGAGTATGAAGGACGAATATCCATCACATAAAATGTAGCAGTAAAAACCTGGGAGCCAACTTTGATTGGAAGATCAATTTCCCCATGCACTACTCTTCTAGAACCATCAAAAGCCTTCACCACAATATTGCTGGGCTTCAGCACAGCATCTTCAAGACTCAGCTTATTCAGGACTTCCTTGGGCAACACATTCAGAGAGGAACCATTGTCTATCAGTACGTGTGACAGGGTAGTGCCCCTGCATTCAATTGAGATATGCAAGGCCCTGTTATGATCCCTCTTGGCTGGGGTCAAATCAGCATCAGAAAATCCTAACCCATTGTCATAGGTCAGGTGGGCAACACAATTCTCAAACTGGTCAACAAAAATTGCACTGGGTACATGAGCAGTCTTCAGAAACTTGATCAAAGCCTTGGCATGAGCTTCAGAACATAACAACAGAGACAGCATAGAAATCTTAGAGGGAGTATGCCCCAACTGGTCAACAATGTCGTAATCACTCTTGCGAATGATTTTCAATACTTCCTCCATCTGCTTAGAGAGATCATCAGCAGCTGGCACATCAGTAGATACAGGTTCAATAACAGGGCCTTTGCCCCTAGCATCAGTGGTGGAAGTAGCAGCAGGAGTAACTGCATTCTTGGAAGTAACTGGAGGAGAGAAGACTCTTCCACTACGTGTGATCTTACTAGATCCAGCAATATTGTCAATATCAACAGGCACATCAGCTAAGGGCTCTTGCTTAACACCATGAATGTAAACATCAGATCCATAATGCCAAGGCACAGCTTTATCAGACGTATACGGGATAGGACCAGGAGTAGTAATGACCACAGGAGCAACTCTGGCTTCAGCAACAACTTTTACAGGACCTTCAGCAGTAATTTTGATTGGACCCTGATGAGTGATTTTAATAGGTCCCTTTGAAGTGATTCTTATTGGTACTTTGTCAACCATGTCAACCTCTTCAGTCTTCTTACCTTGCGTAATATGATCTACCATACTTTCCACGGAAGATGGTCTTCTTTCAAACACTATGGTGTAATTATTCATGAGACGTTGAATTCCGTCCTTCAACCTCCAACACTTTTCTGGATTATACTCACAATAAACACAATCTTCACGACAACCCGGAAAGAACCCAGCTTGCACTAACTTCTTTCTGATGACAAACAATGGTGTGGTCAATTCATCAACTGAATGGATATGCAGATCTTCCTCAATGGCATTGACAGTCTTCTCGTGATTTGGCATTGTGTCGCTCCCGACAAATGAAAATGGATCATATGAAGGTACAGACGCGAACGGTCGGCGAGAGGGACAATGAGAACACACAGCCGTGAACTCACTGGAAAATGAATAGAGTCGCCAGCTAGGCATTTTTATCCCGGAGGAAAGGTAATGCTGCATAGACCTAGGAAGAGATGGATAAGACGGTTTGCGAACCAAAGAGAGACTGAGAAAGGGGGTTGGTTACAACCTGGGAAGGTATTAGCACCCAGATTGTCCGTCGTACTCGACGGGATCCACGCTTAAAAGATTTGTGTTTTAAAGGGGTAGTGTCAGTGCAATCTGTGTATAAGGAGGCTGGAAGAAAATGTGCAGGTGTCAGTGTAAAAGAAAGTGATGTGTAATATATATACAGTGTCAGTGTAAGAACAGAGTGAAATGCTCAAGATCATGAGGCTAAAGAATAAAGCTAGAAAGAGGGGGGATGTACAGAGACTTTTGTCCGATAACTGTTAAGTTATGCCTACGTATCCTCTCGTGCAATGAGGAAGTCAGAACACCGTAGTTCGACCCAAAGAGACTGAAAGATGAATTGACTTGTGAACTGCTTACTTGTCTATGCTCAAGTGTATGACCTGTCTGGCTCAGGTGCCAACTGTCTTGCATTAGACGGAAGAAGCAAGTTCTCGTTTATGAGTGAATGAGATGAGAAAAGAATCCCGAAGGAGACGATTATTGTTTGTTTTTTGTATTTTCAGTCTTTTATTGCTTTTGAAAGTTCGTCATAAGTTAATGAGCTGGAGCCTAAACCAATGGATTTAGTAAACTCATCACATCTTCCCTCTGATTAGGGGTAATGAGAATACCTTAAGTGTGAAGTCAGATTCTCACACTTAATCACCTTTGGTATAGGATTAAGATCATTAACCTACTTGTGATTATTTAGATGTTTTTGTTGTTTTTGTTTAGTGTTGAGTAATGAGGTTAAGCCATAATCAATGATTAAACAAACTCATTACACCATCCTAATAGAAGGATAATAGATGAGAATGTTCAAGCTGAGGAAAGCTCCTCAACTTAATCCATGATTAGGGATTAAGCTCATGACAAAACAAGCCTTTGATTAGGTGGATTTTATTCAATGATAAGATGATGAAGTGAATTTTATGATTTGTAAGACAACTTGAGGGGGACTTGTCCATTAACACTAGGGTTAGTCCTTCTTAACCAGTTAAGGAAGAATTAGAACCCTAATGCAAGGCCCAAGTTACAAGTGTGAAGTCTTGATGATTATTATGTGAATTGATTAAAGGAGTTAAACACATTAAGAGTTTAACACTTAGGATTAAAGTTATACACTCCATCCTAAGAGAAGGATGCAGGCATAAGCTTAATCACAAAGCCTTAAAGCCTTTAGGGTTTAGTCCCTGATTATGAGGTGAGAAGAGAAGACTCAAAGAGACACAAAGGTAAAACTAAGAGGGGAGACTAATCAAAACCCTAATCATTGTCATGCTTGGTTGTCCCTAAGGTTTGTGAGGTTTTCAAGAGCAACCTTCAAAGAGAACCACCAGGATGCAGATGAACAGGATCAATAGAAGCAAAGTGACTTGCTTCATTCAAGAAGTCAAGTCACTTGAGGAGAGAAAGTAAGAGGAACAAGAATGAGCAAGCTCAAACTCAAACACATATAAAAATGCAGCAAGGGATGCAATAGAGATGAAAAGAAAAGTTATGAGAAGTGAAGGCAAATTCACTTCTCAAGTTTACTTACCACCTGAAATGTTAGAAAGAAAAGCAATGCAATGCCAAATGGGATGAAATGGTATGAGGATACACAAAACCAGAAGCATGTTGATGATGATAATGATGCTATGGAGATGCTACAAACATGAGGCAGCACATGGAAATGTTCATACAAGATCATGGATGCAAATGATGCAAGCTTAGAAGCATGGATACACATGAAAAGTTAGGAAGCATACAAAGCATACAACATGGCAAATATGTAATGCAATGATCAAACATACTTTCTACATGTCTTATGATGTCAAATGAATCAAATGGAGGCATGGAATGGCATGGCAAGTCATGTTATGCAAGAGAATGCAAGAGGTATGCAAATGAAAGCCCAAATTAGGGTTTATGGATCAAACAACAAACAAAAACCAAAAACAGAAGCAAAACCTAATTTAAAAAATGGAAAATGCCACCCAAAGAAAACCTAAACCTATACTAAACCAAAGTCCAAAGGGGAGGTCTCAACTCTCAACCAATCTCAAGATATGAATTTCCTAAGTTATTAGGGTTTTTAGGGCTCTTAAACAAAAGAAATACCAAACAAATTGAAAATGAGGAAACAAATCATGGCCATTTTACCCTAGAAACTACATGCCAAACACAAAACAAAGCAAAAAGAATCAATGTCCAACTCTTCTCAAATAGGCAGAAATGATTTTTTGAACTTATGATCAAAATAATGCACAAAATATGATTTAATTCAATGAAAAATTCTTAAAATGCATCAAGATCAAAAAAGAAATTTGGTTTGAAGGTTGGACAATGTTGCTAAATGTCTTAGAACATTTCATGAATTTTTTGGTGATTTTTAAATACCTAAAAGTATTTTTAATTAATTAATTTCCATTAATCAATTAAAAATAATCTTTTAAATATTTAAAAATACTTTTTTAATGATAAAAAATAAAATAAAAATATTTTTGGGTCATAAAAATTAATAAAACTCAGAAGAAAAAGTTTCATAATTTTTATGCATTTTTTACTATTTTTAAATAATTATGCAAAACAAATGAAATAAATATGAAAATAAATGAATTTTAAATGAATTAATGAGAAGTAATCAGATCCTAAGGTGGAGATTCAAACTCACACGCGCGGGAGTTGACTACGCGCCACATCTCACGGCTCAGATTCAAATTTCGCTAATCAATGCTTAAAACCCTAACCCTGCCGTTAATCACTCTCAGATGACCGGAACAGTGTTCCGGTCATCTTCTCCGTTCACCTCAAAATGCTATCTCTCTCCCCAGGCCATTTTAGAAGCTCTAACTCTCCAGAAATCATCTACTAACTACCCTAAGCACGAATCCAGCATCAAATCACATTTAAACTCACACACAAACAAGAATCGAAGCAAAGAAATTTCTAGGTCAAACTTTCAGAACACCATAACAAGCTCATTTCTTGATCATTTTCAAAAGTAAATAGATCCCAATGATCAGTGCAACATGCTAAACAAGATTCTAACAAGAAAATGGAGTTCTGGAAAAAAAGTTCATGGTGTCACCTGAGATGGAGCTTTTGATTCAGGAGCTTTCTGGATGATTCTTTGGCTCAATCAGGTCCCAATGATCCACCTTTGAAGCTTTGGATGCTTAGTTGGAGTTTAAACAACCTCTGGAGTGAGTTTGCAGAAGCTCTGACCAAGGGCATGTGAAAATCGTATTTGAGACATGGGGTGTTTCAGGCCAAAACAATGGTTGGTTTCTGGTCAGTGAGGTGAGTAGAGATTGTTGGTGGAGTTTGTTCTTGTGTTTGAGGTTTGTGGAGAGAGATTCGAAGGAAAATGCAGGCTGAGGTGAAGAATGGCAATGGGGTGTTCTTGCTCAAATCAAGCCTGGCTCTTGGTGCTTTGAGGTCTATGAAGTATGGTGAGTTGAAGTGTGGAAATGGTTTGAGTGTTCTGAGCTTGTGGAGGCAGATTCGAAGGCTTATGCAAAAAGGAGTGTTTTTGTGAATGTGTTGGATGAGTGAGTTTCAGCCTTGCTAGATGTATGGAATGGCTTGCTCTTTGTCCACATAAACCTCTCTCATTGGTCAGATGATTGGACATGTGCTTTATTGATTGGTAAGTCACCTTTTGCAAAAAGTCAAATTTTGTGTAAGGAAAGTATGGGTTGATCTATAGCTAGTACATGGGCTGGTTCTGGTGCAGCAAGGTGAGGTGAGAGGCTAGCCAAAGTGCAGCATCCAATGCATCAAGTGGGTGAAGTGATCATGATGATTTTGCAAGTTGTTGGCTTTTTGGTTCATATGGAAAGACCTTGTCCCAAAAGTCATGAAACATGAGCAATGCCTAGTTCATTCTGAATTTTAGGACTTACATGATGTTTATGTGATGGTTTGATGCCAATTAGAAGTTGCATTTTGCCTTGGTACATGATTTTGCAACTTTCACACTTGGTGCATATCTTGAAAATAAATGATTTTTGCTAATTTTGTCACACCATAACTTTTGATCCAAAAAGAATTTGATCATGTTCTTGTACTTTTTGAAAAGGGAAAGATGAGATCTACAACTTTCATGACCAAAGTTTTTCCATTTGAAGCTTTTTTTGATCAATAATCAAGGCTTGAAAAATGACCTAAAATGAAGCATTCTTGAAAAGTCAACTATGCCCAAAAAGTCAACATTTGCAAAAACCCTAAATTCTTGATTTTTATGAACTTCAACCTTCTTCCATGATCAAATAAAGATCATATACACTCAAAATGATGAAGATCACCCATTGGTTGGGTCATTGGGGGTCTCAGATGCCCTGATTTTACACTGACTTGTCTGAAAAGTCAACTCTTGATCAGATGACTTCCCCATGGAATTTCTTCATGAAAATTGATATGCATACTCCCTATACCATATAGAGACCAATGGAAACAAGAATGACCAAAAAATTTGGGGTTATGGCCTCTGAAACCAAAACCCTAATTTTAGGTCAACTGTGCAGTCAAACCTGGCTCTGCATCCATACCAAACCCAGTTCTTGTGATTCTTTGGAATTTTTGACTTTGAGAGGATGTAATATGATATAAGAACACACATGGATCCCTTTGAAGTGATTGGTGGCCTTTGGAGTGGCTCAAGAAGCTCTTGGATTGCTCAGATCACAAACCCTAGATGCAGATGACTTAGAAACTATGCAGTGAATCAAAATTGAAACATGAGGTGATATGATTGTGCTTATGCATATGAGAATGATCACAAGCCATGGTGTGAATGGGTGGGGGCAAATTTGGGGTGTTTACAGCTGCCCCTATTCAAACATGAGTTAGCTGTGTAGGATGTAAGCAGCGGCTTAACAGGCAAACAAGATAACTTGTGGTTGAATACCAAAGACAGTCCAAAATTTGCACTCACAGAATGAAGAAGAAAAGGGATATAGATTGTAAAAGAAGACAAAGTATATTGTAAAGTATGGGCGACGGAGGACGACCATCGAGCAGAGGACAACTGCTGGGTAAAAAGCAATGACGGGGACGGCCGACATGCTGGGAAAGTGCTAAAAATAAAGCAATGACGGGGACGGCCGACATGCTGGGGATAAAAGGTAAAACCAAGACGGGGACGGCCGACTAGCTGGGAACAATAAGAAATTATGATGGGGACGGCCATCAAGATAACGCTGTAAAAAACTCTGGGGGTTAATGAAACATGACGGGGACGGCCATCAAGTTCATAAAGCAAAGGTAACCAACGATGGGGACGGCCATCGGGCTAAAAAGAAAAGGGACCACGACGGGGACGGCCATCGGGTTAAAGAATAAATGAAATAAACAGATGATGGGGTACGGCCATCAAAGGTGAAGGATGATCACCTAGCAGGGGACGGCTGCTCTGTTGGGGAATAAAGGAAGTATGATGGGGACGGCCATCAAAGGTGGAGGACGACCACCTGGCAGGGGACGGCTGCCGAAAATATCAACGATGGGGACGACCATCGGATAAAAGGTAAACGATGGGGACGGCCATCGGACGAGCATGATGGAGGACGACCATCAAGGAGTGGAGGACGACCACTCAGCAGGGTACGGCTGCTCTCGAGGTTTCTCATGACATAGGACGAATGCCAGATAACCAAAATCAACAATGGGGACGGCCATTGGATAAAATGATGAAGGACGATCATCAAGAGGTGGAGGACGACCACCTAGCAGGGGACAGCTGCTAAAATCAACGATGGGGACGGCCATCGGATAGAAAAGGTCAACGATGGGGACGGCCATCGGACGAGCATGATGGAGGACGACCATCAAGAAGTGGAGGACGACCACTCAGCAGGGTACGGCTGCTCTCAGGGTTTATCATAACACAGGATGAGTGTTAGATAAGAAGGAAAATTTGTTTTGTTGGCAATCTACTGGGGATATAGTAAACACGGACGAGTATTTACAACCAAGAAGAGAAAGTACAAGTGTTTAGATGTTGTGTATAAATTAAAGATGCGGACGAGCATCCTTAGACTATGATACAGACGAGTATCATGTAGAAACAAATACTGACACGTGTTCAGAGATGATGATATGGACGAATACCATCTGGTTAACAAAGAACACGGACGAGTGTTGCATCTGAAGGGACTCTTCTGGGGAATAGTAGACACGGACGAGTGTCTATATCCAAGAAGACACAAGTGTTTTACACAGTGTATGGATTAAAGATGCGGACGAGCATCCTTAAGACTACGATACGGACGAGTATCATGTAGAAACAAACATTAGACGCAATGTTCTGAGATGATGATACGGACGAGTACCAACTGGTTAACAAAGAACAAGGACTACTGTCGAATCTATGGGGAGATAAGTGATGGTGTATACAAAATACGGACGAGTATCTGTATAAGTGTATCGTGAGTAGTGAGTATATATAGATGAGTGTTTTAACTGCTGGGGAGAATGACACGGACGGGTGCCAAGAGAGAAAAGTGTAATATGAACAAGTATCTGCTATACAAAGTCTAGGCGACTGCGCTGGGGATATGTGTAACACGGTGGGAGAACTGACTTTAAGCAATGTTGCGGATAGCAAGAGTCGCCACCGACTTTTATTTTATCCATAAGGAAAGGTTATAAAAGAACAGGAAAGACCTTAGAGAATATTTTGGGTCCGGGGGGTAGGTTATGAAAAGGGAAGGTATTAGCATCCTTTTCATCCATGGTTATCCATGGGCTCTTAGGTACTTAAGCTCACTTTAAATTGTTTTGAAAGTGTAGTGTGTGAATAAAAAATTTTCAGAATAGTTAATAAATAATCCATGTAAGGATGTGTTAAAAACTTGTTTGAAAATTTGTTGAAAATTTGTTTAAGTGTGAAAAAGTTTTGAAGTGAGCAAGTATCTAGGAGTAACCTACCCTAATGTTTAAGGTCCTTCTTATTCTTTATCTTTTCCTTAGTAAGACTATCCCTACTATAATGGAGTAGGTAGTCCTTACTTTGGATATTTAAGGGACATATGAGGGACATTCTGATTTTGGAAGCCATTGTGGGGTGTAATAAGCATAAAGAAGGGACTATCATCATTTGTTTCGAAGGGACTCGATTCGTAAAGGCAACCATAAGGGACTTTGATGATTTTTTATTTTAAGGGACTTGCTTTATACACCCCACTTGACCATTATTCGTAGGCAACTTGAGGGATAACCTTAGGAAGTGAGACGGCGATTAAAATCGACTTACGTGTGTGACGTGTTTAATTTAATTATCTTATATTAAAAGTGATCTAAGTTTATTTTTAAATAACAAACATGTTTTGTCACTCCCTAATTACTAACCATAACAATAATAATTACAAATTTACATCCAGGAACAATTACATAATAATTATAAAATAAATGGCAAATAAATAAATATAATAGCAAAATATAAATAATAAATAAATAAATAAGCAAATTATAATTAGTGGTTAGTAGAAATAATAATAATAATAAGTTAGAAATAATAAACAAGGTTAGAAAAATAATAAATAATAATATGGTTAGTAAATAAGAATAAACAAAATTAATCAAAATAGTATAATAATAAGAAATTAACAATTTTTAATATAAACAACTAAAAAACAAATATGAATAAACAATTATTTTAATTTGCAATTTATTAAGTTATATTTTAATTATAAAGTTACTACAAAAGTCTAATTATTATAAACACAATTATTTCTAAACAAAAGTTATATAAAAAAATGTTTATTTAATATATAAAGAGAAAAATAACTTATAAGTATATTTACAAAATTTGTAAGAATTATAGTAGACATATGTATATAATAATTATATTAGAAAATAAAATTAAAAAAAATAGAATTAGATTTGTATTTAAAAAAATATTTTTTAGAGTTTTATAAAATTAGGGTTTTATGTGAGAAATAATTTTTTAGGGGTTTAGAATATACAAAAATTTATTTTTTTAATGATCATACAAAATTATCTTAATTAATATAAACTATACAAATAAAATTTAAATAACAAAAAAATCAAGAGTTTTATATTTTTTTTAGAAAATTATTTTAAGAGTAATTAGACTATATAATATATATACATATTATGATATAGAAAATAATAACATTTTAATTATTTAAATTAATTAAATTAAATGGAGAACAAGAAAAATAAAAAAAAAGAAAGGAAGAAAAGGAACCTGGTGGGATTTGATCCCAAGACCTCTTACTTGCAGGCAGCAACAAGAACCACTGGGCCAGCCAAACGCAGGTGATAGAAGAATGAACCAAGTTTGTTTTATGCCTTGCCCTTTGAAAATCCAGAAAAATAATAAAAAAAAACCAAAAGGCCTGGGATAAGACTTGAACCCAGGACCTTTACATTAGCAAGCGTATGCATCACCACCCGGCTGGAAGAGCCCCTCTGTTAGCTTGTTGGTAAGTAATAATAATATATTGAATCTTCTTTTGACCTGAAAAATAAAACAAAAACAAATGCACTTGGCCAGGAATCGAACCAAGCACCTTTCAACATACATAGGCTGCGCTTACCACCAGGACACACGCATGTGTGTGTTAATGAAACAACCAAACAACATAAAATATATTAATAATATTTGAATTTTTGAAACTGGCGCGCAGGGCCTTCGTCTTCAACCTCCTGAGCTTCGAAATTTCCTGCGAATTCAGGTGCAAATTTTCCTGCGAGTTCTTCAAGCTTCTTGACCTGCGAAAATCAAACTCTTGCCAAACAGTAACGATTCATCAAATTGATTACAGTTTTATGATCCTTAGGTCTCATGGAACACTCCCATGTTCTTAGAATTTATTTAAATTCATTGAATCATCAAGCCCTAACTTCAAGAGCTAAACCCTAACAATGGCCGAATCTTTATTAGGTCACGAAAATCCAATTGAGTTGTCCAGAATTATTCTAGGGATCAAAATAAACACATATCAACCATCAAAAACAATTTATAATACATATATCAATGGAATCGAAAAAATTTATTTTAAGACAAAGATGAGTTCGGGTAGAGCAATATGGTGCACATGAGATGCATATGAGTGATGGTTCATGATCAGAGAAGTCCCAGGAAGCTTGCTATGTGCTTGCTTTACCTTCAAATGGCTTAAATCCAAGAATCCGAATGTGACTTGTGGAGAGGTTTTTGAACAATGGTGAACTTACTCTTGGGCTGTGGAAATCGTCAATGAGGCTAGGGTTTGTGTTATGTATATATAGGTGGATCATTCTAGGTCAAAACATTGATTAATTTTGTGGAAGAATTGATTTAAAAAGATTAAGAAAGATCATGCCATGAAAGTTCAATATTTTGTACCAATGCCTTCTATTTTAAGCCAATTCATATAATTCTTGCATCAATTTGTTCTATATTGACTTTATGACTTTCTAGAATCAACAAACCAATTAAATCTTCATATTTAATATTTTATTTAAATTTAAAATGATTTTAAGAATAAAAAATCATAATAAATTAATTAAATAAAATAAAAATTATGAAAATATTATGGAAATTTCGTGCAAGCTATTATGAAGTGGATTGGGTCACAATTTGGGCAGCCCATTTGGAAAGAAATGATTTTGAACCTCCCTTTTCAACATAAACCATCACAAAATTTCCTAACTTTGCAAAGGCACATCTCCCTCAATTTTAAAGGTATGAGGGTGTTCTTGGACTTTTTGGAAAGCTTGAAGAGTCCTCTAAACAACCCCATTGGTTTCAGGTCCATATCATTTACCAATCTCAAGTTATGCCCTTTTGAAGTTGTTGACTTTTTGTTGACTTTTGAAATGACCTATAATGTCTTAGATCATATCTTTCAAATGAAGCATTTTTGGGCTTAACTTTCAACATCAAAGTTGTAGAGAATTCAATTTCCTTCAAAATGAGCTTTTGATGGAGACTTGGTGATGAAGTATGTGAAAATTATGCCTGGTCAAAGTTCAGTTGACTTTTACTGAGGAAACCCTAATTTAGAAACTCCTGATTATTGATGATCTAGAATCTCCTTGATGAATCATGATCAAACCTTGATCAAATGATGAATTTTACTTCATATAATTGATGTTGGCAAAAAATCATGAGGTTTGACTTTAGTTTGACCACAGTTGACCTCAGTTTGACTTTTTAACTGCTTTGACTGATTTTGACTTATCTGATCATCTGACTGAGCAAACTTTTGAGAAAAGTCTTGAAACTTGTAATGGGGGTTCTTACACACATATAAGATGTTATGAAACTCACTTGAGGTATTGGAAGTCCATTTAGCATGATTAAAGTCAAAACCCTAGTTTTGGATGCACTGCTTAGGAGGTGCATTGTCTGAGGGAATTATCAACTTCTTTGACCAATTGTGAACTTTGTGAACCTTGTGAATCTTCTTAGATGTCTTGTGATACTCATGGGAGGTATTGTGAAGCTTGTGAACCTTGTGAACCTCATGAAGTGACTTTGTAGACCTCATAAACCTCAGGAAAGCTTTGTAATCATTTGTGAAACTTGTGAACCTTGTGAATCTTCAAGAAGCAACTTATGGACTTCATGAACCTCATGAAAGGTCTTGTAAATGTTGAGAAGCTTGTGAACCTTGTGAACCTTCAAGAAGTGACTTGTAGACTTCATGAACCTCATGAAAGGTTATATAAGCATTGAGAAACTTGTGAACCTTGTGAACCTTCATAAAGTAACTTGTAGACTTCATGAACCTCATGAAAGGTTATGCAAGTGTTGGAGAACTTGTGAACCTTGTGAACCCTCTTAGAACACAAAGTCTTGTATTGTGAGGGCAAATTTTGGGGTGCAACAGCTGCCCCTGTTCAATTTTCTGAAACCTGAGGGGTTAGATTGGTATATTTGCCAGTCGTAACCTGGAAGGTTGAAGGGGATTGAACACAAAAGCCCAAAAATTTGCACTCACCAGTGCATAGAGTGATATTGATGGTTGGTTGAACATGCTTGAGTGGGCTTAAAGATGCCACTAGGGGAAAGTTCTTCAGCAGTATAATGAGAGTTGTCAGGAGTCTGGGGTAATATTGATGTAACAGTATGTCTTCATGAGGATAGAGCAATCAATAATGATAACCCTAAAGCAGTATTGAAGAAATAATATGATTTCAGGAGGATAGAGCAATCAATAATGATAACTCTAAAGCAGTCTTGAAAATATGATTCAGGAGGATAGAGCAATGGATAGCTCTAAAGCAGTCTTGAAATAATGATATGACTCCAGGAGGATAGAGCAATGATAACTCCCAAGCAGTCTTGAAGTAATAATGTGATTTCAGGAGGATAGAGCAATCCATAGCTCTAAAGCAGTCTTGAAATAATAATGTGATTTATCTTCAGGAGGATAGAGCAATGGATAGCTCTAAAGCAGTCTTGAAGTAATAATGTGATTCCAGGAGGATAGAGCAATCAATAGCTCTAAAGCAGTCTTGAAATAATAATGTGATTTGTCTTCAGGAGGATAGAGCAATGGATAGCTCTAAAGCAGTCTTGAAGTAATGATATGACTCCAGGAGGATAGAGCAATGGATAGCTCTAAAGCAGTCTTGAAGTAATGATATGACCCCAGGAGGATAGAGCAATGGATAGCTCTAAAGCAGTCTTGAAGTAGTAATATGACCTCAGGAGGATAGAGCAATCAATAATGATAACTCCAAAGCAGTCTTGAAGTAATAAGATGATTTCAGGAGGATAAAGCAAATGGATAGCTCTAAAGTAGTCTTGAAACCATGAGAAGTTATCAGGAGGATAAAGTAACCCCGAGGTTACAATAAAGCAGTCCCAAAGTAATAAGAAGCTTGTCAGGAGGATAAAGTAACCCTGAGGTTACAATAAAGCAGTCCCAAAGATCATAAGTTTGTTTGTTGGATAGTTAACCTGAAAACAAGGTAGCATCTGAATAATAACATTAGTTCATGCTTTATGCATGTATGTATGATATGATGCACTTAGGTAATGTACTATATGTCTATGGATATGTATGCTATGGTATGATGTAAATGATGTATGTATGATATGATACTGCCGGAAGCGTCTGGATATCTTCGTATAACAACTGCTGGCCAGGGGAAATAAATCCCGATTTGTTGCTGAAGAATATATAACCCTCCGTCTGCTGGGGATAGTAAGGTATAGATATAACCTCCCGTTGTTGGGGATGGTAAGGTATATATAACCTCCCGTTGTTGGGGATGGTAAGGTATATATAACCTCCCGTTGTTGGGGATGGTAAGGTATATATAACCTCCCGTTGTTGGGGATGGTAAGGTATATATAACCTCCCGTTGTTGGGGATGGTAAGGTATATATAACCTCCCGTTGTTGGGGATAATAGGGTATATATAACCTTCGTCTTCGTTTGATAGTAGGACAAGTATAACATCCCGTCTTCGTTCGTCGTACCCTTATTGGAAAGTAAATTCCCGAATATCCGTATGAGGATAAAAGAGATGGATATAAATTCCAGGGGAGATAAGACTTTATGAAGATGGATTCGTCCTACTGAGGGTTTGTAACTGTCTGGTAAAGGTGAACCGGCGAAGCTTCGTTGAGATCCTTCCCTCGTTCGTCCTTAGTAAATACTATTACTGCATTTTCATGCATTTCTGGTAAACATTAATCATATTAAAAGCATACATGCATTTCTGGTAAACATCAATCATATTCAAAAGCATACATACATTCAAACACAACCAATGGACGTTTCGCTTATGTAAATAGGGTAAAAGTAAATCTGGATTCAAAAGATGGAATTTATTTATATCAAAAGGTGACCCATACACGGGTAAGTTTGTACAAGGAGACATAAACCCTAATAAGAGGATTTTGTCATAAAGTTTTTACAAAACAAAGAATATCAGCTATGTGGGAAACAATCCTATTGAGTTTCAATTCTACTATTGCCACTCAAGTATCTCATCTTCTTGCTGTCGAGACGGAAACGATTGAATTGAGCTTTTATCTGTTTGAGCTTGAATAAGTAGTACAACTGGTTGCAGTTTCATGGGTGATCCAAACGAGACATAGTCATACGCTTTAATCCCTAACTTTTGCCTGGATTGCCCTTTCAGGTTTTCAATCCACCGGGATACCCTTTTTTGCCCAAGTCGCCTTTTCAGGTTTTCGACTTGCCGGGTGTACATCTTTTTATATATATCCCTAATTTTTGCCCAAACCCTTTTGGTTTGCCGGGATGCCCTTATTTTTGCCTAGGCCTGTCAACCTAGCGGGTCTCTTTTTATGCGTAGTATTTTTTAACTATGTCTGCGTTTACAGGCTGTGGGAAGTCTTCACCATCCATTGTAGTCAGTATCATGGCACCTCCTGAGAACACTGTCTTGACTACAAATGGTCCTTCATATGTTGGAGTCCACTTGCCCCTAGGATCACCCTGTGGTAATATGATGCGCTTGATTACCAAGTCACCAGCCTAATATACCTTTGGCTTAACCTTCTTGTTAAAAGCTTTGATCATTCGCTTCTGGTACATCTGGCCATGACAAACTGCTGCTAGCCTCCTCTCATCAATCAAATTTATCTGGTCCAGTCGAGTCTGAATCCACTCATCTTCATCCAAGCCTGCATCCTTCATAATTCTCAAGGAGGGGATCTGAACTTCAATGGGCAGAACTGCTTCCATACCATAGACTAAGGAGAATGGGGTTGCCCCTGTTGAAGTACGTATTGTAGTACGATAACCATGAAGAGCAAATGGTAACATCTCATGCCAATCCTTGTAAGTAACAGTCATCTTCTGTACAATCTTCTTAATGTTCTTATTAGCAGCCTCAACTGCCCCATTCATCTTTGGACGATACGGAGAAGAGTTGTGATGCTTAATCTTGAACTGTGTGCAGAGATCAGTAATCATAGTGTTGTTCAGATTAGAGCCATTGTCAGTGATAATCCTTTCGGGGATGCCATATCTACATATGAGATTATTCTTAATGAACCGAGCCACAACATTCTTGGTAACAGATGCAAATGAAGCTGCCTCTACCCACTTTGTAAAATAATCAATAGCCACCAGGATGAAACGATGCCCATTAGAAGCAGTAGGTTTGATCTCACCAATCATATCAATGCCCCACATGGCAAAGGGCCAAGGAGCAGTCAACACATTCAAAGGTGATGGAGGTACATGAACTTTATCAGCATAGATTTGACACTTGTGACAAGTTCTGGAGTGTTGATAACAATCAGCTTCCATGGTAGACCAATAGTAACCTGCTCTCAAAATCTTCTTTGCCATGGTATGACCACTAGAATGAGTGCCAAAGGTCCCATCATGCATCTCTTCCATAATTTCTGTAGCTTCCTTCTTATCCACACAACGAAGCATAGTTGAATCATGATTACGTTTATACAGAATGCCATTACTCAGAAAGAACTTAGCAGAAAACCTTCTCAGGAACTTCCTATCTTGGACAGATGCCCCTTCAGGGAACTCCTGAGCTTCAAGATATCTTTTCACTTCATAGAACCAAGGCTTCTCCTCTGCCCCTTCAGTGTCAATCTCATTGCAGTATGCAGGCTTTTCAAATCTATCAATAGTAATCTTGGGAGCTTCATCATCCCAACTAATCTCAAACATAGATGCCATGGTGGCCAATGCATCTGCCAACTGATTCTCTCTTCGTGGAATATGTCCAAAGGTAATCTCTTTGAAATGTGGGATCAAAGACAACACATGTTCTCTGTAAGGAATGAGATTATCATGCTTGGTATCCCAATCTCCTTTAATCTGACTTACTACCAGGGCTGAATCTCCATACACATCAAGGAACTGAATCTTCATATCAATAGCAACTTTAATACCCATGATACATGCCTCGTACTCAGCTATGTTATTGGTACAATAGAAACAAAGTCTGGCAGTAATCGGGGTATGACAACCTTCAGGGGAACTAATTACAACACCAACACCATTACCATGTGCATTAGAGGCACCATCAAAAACCATAGTCCATCGGGATCCTTGTTCAGGCCCGTCATATTGTCCATGTTCTTTGGTAACAGTCATAATGTCTTCATCAGGGAACTCAAAATTCATTGACTGGTAATCATCTACTGCTTGATGAGCCAAATGATCAGCAACAACACTTCCCTTAATGGCCTTCTGAGTAGTATACTGTATATCATATTCTGTCAAGATCATTTGCCATCTTGCAATTCTTCCGGAGAGAGCAGGTTTCTCAAATATGTACTTGATTGGATCCATCTTAGAAATCAATAAGGTAGTATGGGTCAACATATACTGTCTTAGTCGGCGAGCAGCCCATGCCAAAGCGCAACAAGTTTTCTCGAGCAGTGAGTATCTTGTTTCACAGTCGGTAAACTTTTTGCTAAGGTAGTATATTGCCTGCTCTTTTCGACCAGACTCGTCATGTTGCCCCAATACACACCCCATTGAGTTGTCTAACACAGTTAAGTACATAATCAAGGGTCTTCCATCAACTGGTGGCATCAAAATTGGTGGCTCTAGCAGATATCTCTTAATCTCATCAAAGGCGGTCTGGCACTCATCATTCCATTCCATCACCTGACCTTTCTTCAATAACTTGAAGATTGGCTCACAGATGGTAGTTAATTGGGAAATAAATCTTGCAATGTAGTTCAATCGTCCCAAGAAACCTCTAACCTCCTTCTCAGTACGGGGAGCTGGCATCTCTCGTATAGCTTTCACTTTTGCAGGATCCACCTCAATACCTTTTCCACTGACAATGAAACCCAGGAGCTTTCCAGATCTAACTCCAAAAGTACACTTGTTTGGGTTCAACCTCAACTTATATTTCTTCAACCTCTCAAACAACTTGTGCAGATGATCAAGATGTTGCTCTTCATTCTGAGACCTGGCTATCATATCATCTACATATACCTCTATCTCATGATGAATCATATCATGAAACAAAGCCACCATAGCACGCTGATATGTTGCCCCTGCATTCTTCAAACCAAATGGCATTACCTTATAGCAAAAGGTGCCCCACTGTGTCACAAATGTTGTTTTCTCCATATCTTCAGGTGCCATCTTGATTTGATTGTAACCAGAGAAACCATCCATAAAAGAGAATATCTTATGCTGAGCAGTGTTGTCTACCAAAATGTCAATATGAGGAAGTGGAAAGTCATCTTTGGGGCTAGCCTTGTTCAGATCTCTGTAGTCCACACACATACGTACCTTACCATCTTTCTTAGGAACCGGTACCACATTTGCAACCCACTGAGGATAAGAAGTCACTGCTAAGAACCCTGCATTGAACTGTTTCATTACCTCTGCCTTGATCTTTTCTGACATTTCAGGACGCATACGACGAACCTTCTGCTTCTTTGGACGACAATCTTCTTTCACTGGCAACCGGTGAACCACAATGTCTGTATCCAACCCTGGCATATCTTCATAAGACCAAGCAAAGATCTCCACATAGTCACGTAACATCTGAATCAACCTGCTCTTGATACTGTCCTCTAAATCAGCCCCTACCTTGACCTCTTTTCTGTCTTCCTCAGTTCCCAGATTCACAACTTCGATTGGCTCTTCATGTGGCTGTATAGCTTTCTCTTCTTGTTGTAACAACCTAGCAAGCTCTACAGGTATTTCACAATCGTCCTCATTTCCGTCTTCAGTTTGATAGATCGGATTCTCGAAATTGTAATTGGCAATAGTAGAACTGTTATCAACAGGATCCAGAGTGGATGAGGATCTGCATTTTAGTGATGTGGGTGTGTGTAAGAACACATAGCTGATAAAGCAAAAATAAAGAAAAAGAAAGACAAGGAACACAATATTTACGAAAGCAAAACGTCCACTGATTTTATTGAATGAAGTATGCAAATGAAATGACAGCCCGTAACAAGCACACCATTGTGCCCCGGGTAAGGCACATGGCTTGAAAGTTTTAATTGTTTTACAAATTTAAAAAAACATAACACAGTAATAGTATTTACTCCTGACTAAAGGAGATAGGGATAACATCTTCAGCTTTCCAATTATTGAGTCCAGCACCCACAGTAGGAAAAATCCATGCATCCAAGTTGTAATCTTCATCATAGTCTCCCACAGCATTAATAACCCCTTGATTGGTGATACGAGCAGCACGAGCACGACGAACAGCCTTCTGGGACTCTGCAGTGAAACCCAAACCAAACTTGTCAGACTTGTATGGAATATCGGGAAGCTGACCCCAAATAGTACAACCACCTTCATCCACCACAGCTCTAGCATCATTGAGGGCAGCCATTGCCATTGTTGGAGGTTTTCTGATGGCCACAGGAACCTTCTTCACAGCAGGAGGAGCTACACAATCATTAACAACCCAGGGAACCACTTCAAATGACTGACACGGAGTCTCAATGTATTCACCTTCCACTTCCAGATACTTGAAAGTGTTTACATGGCTGACAAAGTATTCTTCCTCTCCAAAGACAGTAACAACTTTTCCATTCACCGGATATCTCAACTTTTGGTGCAATGTAGAAGTCACAGCACCTGCCCCATGGATCCAGGGACGACCAAGCAGACAAGAGTATGAAGGACGAATATCCATCACATAAAATGTAGCAGTAAACACCTGAGAACCAACCTTGATTGGGAGATCAATTTCCCCATGCACTACTCTTCTAGAACCATCAAAAGCCTTTACCACAATATTACTGGGCTTCAACACAGTATCTTCAGGACTCAGCTTATTCAGGACTTCTTTGGGCAACACATTCAGAGAGGAACCATTGTCTATCAGTACATGAGACAGGGTAGTGCCCCTGCATTCAATTGAAATATGCAAGGCCCTGTTATGATCCCTCTTGGCAGGGGTCAAATCAGCATCAGAGAATCCTAACCCATTATCATAAGTCAGGTGGGCAACACAGTTCTCAAATTGGTCAACAGAAATTGCACTGGGCACATGAGCAGACTTCAGAAACTTGATCAAGGACTTAGCATGAGCCTCAGAACACAGCAACAAGGACAACATAGAAATCTTTGAGGGAGTATGCCCCAACTGATCCACAATGTCATAATCACTCTTGCGAATGATTTTCAATACTTCTTCCATCTGCTTAGAGAGATCATCAGCAGCTGGCACATCAGTAGATACAGGCTCAATAACAGGACCTTTGCCCCGAGCATCAGTGGTGGAAGTGGCAGCAGGAGTAACTGCACTCTTAGAAGCAACTGGAGGAGAGAAGACTCTTCCACTACGAGTGATCTTACTAGATCCAGCAATATTATCAATGTCAGCAGGCACATCAGGTAAAGGCTCCTGCTTAACACCATGGATGTAAACATCAGACCCATAGTGCCAAGGCACAGCTTTATCAGATGTATAAGGAATAGGACCAGGAGTGGTAATGATCAGAGGAGCCACTCTGGCTTCAGCAACAACTTTCACAGGACCTTCAGCAGTAATCTTGATTGGGCCCTGACGAGTGATTTTAATAGGACCCTTTGAAGTGATTCTTACCGGTACTTTGTCAACCATATCAACCTCTTCAATCTTCTTACCCCGAGTCAGATGATCCACCATATCTTCTACAGATGCTGGTCTTCTTTCAAACACTATAGTATACTTATCCATGAGACGTTGAATTCCATCTCTCAAAATGAAGCAACTATCCGACTTATAGGTACAATACAAACAATCTTCACGACAACCTGGAAAGATCCCAGCTTGTACTAACCTCTTTTTGATAACAGACAATGGTGTGCTCAACTCCATAACTGAATAGACATGGAGATCTTCATCAATGTCTTCATCAATGGCATTGACAGTCTTCTCGTGATTTGGCAGTGGTGCTGTAATCACATTTGGTGGATCAAATTCAATTTCTCCAGCATCAATCATATCTTGAATTTTGTTCTTCAAGACCCAGCAGTTATTAGTATCATGTCCTGGACAGTTTGAATGATATGCACATCGTGCATTGGGATTGTACTTGGGAGAGGTAACATTGGGATTCTGAGGAGCCTCCCTCAGGGTAATAAGTTCAGCCTTCAACAAGTGTTGCAATGCCTGAGCCATTGACATGTTGATCTTCGTGAACTGTCTTCTAGCCCTCTGTTGGTTGCCCTGAGGCTGCTCTGTTGTTGCAGGAGTTGGATTTGAAATGTGAACTGCACTAACAGACTGATGCCTTCTGTTACGATCAGGTTGACCATAAACAGCATTGGATTCCTTCTTCCCAGTGGGAGGCTTCTTTGCAGTACTTGATGAAGAAGTGCCCACTTGGATCTTACCATTCTTGATACCATTCTCTACCCGTTCTCCTGTCATGATCAATTCAGTGAAGCCAGATGATGAACTTCCAATGAGATGACTGTAAAAAGGACCATTCAGCGTACACATGAACATGTCAACCAATTCCCTGTCAGTCAAAGGGGGTTGAACTCTTCCAGCTAAGTCTCTCCACTTCTGAGCATACTCCTTAAAACTTTCTTTGGCACCCATAGACATGCTCTGAAGCTGCATGCGAGTGGGGGCTAAGTCAGCATTGTATTGGTACTGCTTATAGAAAGCTTCAGCAAGATCATTCCAGTCTCTGATGTTGACACTCTCCAACTGATAATACCACTCCAGCTGAGCTCCAGATAAGCTCTCTTGAAAAAAGTGGATCCACAACTTCTTGTCAGCAGTGTGGGGTTGGATCCTTCTAACATAAGACCTTAAGTGCAGCTTGGGACAAGAGACCCCATCATAAACCACAAAGGTAGGAACTTTGAAACCAATGGGTATCACAACCCCAGATATCAGACTCAAATCTTCAAAATCCAGCCCAGATGATTTCTGCAATTCCATAGCATCCATCCTATCCACCAGCATCTTGAATTTGTCTTCATTAGGCTCATGGTAGTAATTAGCCTCAGAATCAGAGTCCCCCATAGTGTTGTGGAGGCTGCCTCTCTCTTTCTCAGATTCCTCAGATTCATAGTCATCAATTTGTTCCTTGGTCTTGACAGGACCCTTGAACCTTCTTCCCATGTTGAGCAACCCAGCAGACCTTCTAGTCTTCTTAGTCTTCTTGGCCAGCAGTGCCTTCAAATCATCTTGCCCCTTGGACAGGTTCAAGATCAGCTCTTGGAACTGTGCATTCTGTGCCTGAAGGTCCTTAACTGATTGTTCAAGAGTCATTGCTGAAATAAACAGCGAGAAGATGAGAAACCTGTGCACAATTATAAACCTGTGATGCAATGAAATGATATGGGAATGCATATGCAATGTTTTCAAGGACCGCAGGATTTAAATTTGCTTAAACAAACAAGAAAGTAACTTTTTATTAGTAATAACTTGTTTTGCCTTTTAGGCTTACAAAAATGGAAATGAAATAAGTACAAAAGATGGGGTTTTAAGTCTCCCATGGACGTTTCCTCTTTGTGTTGAGGTATGAGTTGAGGTTTCGTTCCTCGTGAAGTTGCTTTGTGAGCTCTAGGATTCTTGCTTGGCTTGCTTTGTAATGAGCCTCGAAAGTATCCCTTTGCTCCTTCAGTTGGATCCATGATCTCTGCAAGTCTTCCTTATCAGTAGGCATGTCTGGGTGAAGGATGGTATAAGCAGTGTCTCTTTCAGCAACAGGTTCCACGGTAACTGGTAGGACGGCAGGATATGGCATCATGAGTGTCTGAGCACGAGATCGCGCCCATCTGAGATATGCCTCCATAGGAATAGTGTACTTAGGCTCCAGTGTCTTGCTGTCAACCCTGTTTACCTTTCCCCAGGCTCGTATGAATCTCTGACGGTAACCCTGAAGATCGTTGTCGTAATCAAACACAATGCCCTGAATCAACATGTCATGTGGACCATCACTTCGGGCGTAACCAAACTGTCGTAAAGCTAGAGAGGGGTTGTAGGTGATGCCTCCTCTTATGCCTAGAAGTGGCACATTAGGAAACTCCCCACAACGGTCAATGATGGTGACATTCTCCATAGATCTGGAGCACCAATGGATATCTGAGTGAGATAGTGACATGATCCTCTTGGACCATCTGAACCCTTGCTCATTCTTCATTACTGAGCGAGGAAGGTGAGAAATAAACCACCTAGAAAGCAAAGGTATGCAGCACATCAAAGTTCCTCTGGCCCTTGTAGTACGGGTGTGAAGAGAATGCAGGATGTCTCCAAGCAATGTAGGCACTGGATTGTGACTCAGGAAAATGTTGATGGCATGAATATCTATGAACTGATCTGGATTGGGGAACAATACTAATCCATATATCAGTAAGGCTAAGATCTCCTCAAAAGCATCATAGCTCATGGCCTTCAAGAACATTTGAGCTTTGTCCACTAATACCTTGGCAAGAATACCCTTGACTCCACTTCTCGTCTCTAGAACAATGTCAGACTTCTTCAGATGTAGGGCTGCAGCAATAACCTCTGGTTTAAGCTCCTTTTCCAAGCCTGTGAAGGGTCTTTGATCAAGAACAGGTATACCCAGAAGCTTAGAGAACTCTTCCATGGTTGGAACCAGTTGGTAGTCAGGGAATGTAAAGCAATGGTGCTTAGGATCAAAGAACTGAAACAGCACACTCATCATGTCTTCACTGAACCCTGAAGTAACTAGACCCAATAAGTGACCATGTCTCTTGTTGAACTGGGAATGATCAGGCACTTGGGAAACCAACTCGTTGAGCTTAGGAGGTATCCCTACAAAGTTGATCCTGATGGTGTTTCTACGAGCAGAAGCCATGACCTACAACAAAGAACAAAGATAAATCCTTTGGTCCTTGAAATGGTTAGTGAAAATGCTATGCTTATGATGCATGATGATGTCATGATGTTATGTTCAATCACAAACATGTGGCACACACAAGCAAGTCACACAATTGCCCTAGGTTTAAAGGCTTGCATGAGGTTCAAAGGTAAATACCCTCCCCTGAAGTTAGATGGTTCATCCTGTCCTACAAAGTAACCGGGTTCTAAGGGATCTCAATATCATTAATCCTTCACAAGGGTGGTTGATCAGAAGGCAACTTACTTGCCAACCAAAACCCTCCAAGTTTAAGATCTCAATGAGCGTAGTATCGAGTGTCAACCAACTTCAGTCTGCACTAAAGCCGGTTACCTCACTACTTTCTAAAGGCCAAGATGAGTTAACTAGGGTTCTAAAAGTTAGTTAGTGCATTGACAACATATGGCAGCCTCAATATTATCCTCAACTTGACTTAAGGAATATAAGCACCAACCAAGAAGTCGCACTAACTATGGCCACCAGATCAACCGTATCGATATACGTCGTACAGTTTCCTTGGTCTATTGCCATTTACCTAAGGTACACTAGATCCGGGTTAGGATCTTTCACACATGAGAGCACCCCAACAATATAATAATAAAGCAAACAAATCAAACCATATTAAAGTGATCTTAATTCCTAAGGGTACCCCTCTTAAATTTAAATCCCCAGCAGAGTCGCCAGTTCTGTAACACGGTGGGAGAACTGACTTTAAGCAATGTTGCGGATAGCAAGAGTCGCCACCGACTTTTATTTTATCCATAAGGAAAGGTTATAAAAGAACAGGAAAGACCTTAGAGAATATTTTGGGTCCGGGGGGTAGGTTATGAAAAGGGAAGGTATTAGCATCCTTTTCATCCATGGTTATCCATGGGCTCTTAGGTACTTAAGCTCACTTTAAATTGTTTTGAAAGTGTAGTGTGTGAATAAAAATTTTTCAGAATAGTTAATAAATAATCCATGTAAGGATGTGTTAAAAACTTGTTTGAAAATTTGTTGAAAATTTGTTTAAGTGTGAAAAAGTTTTGAAGTGAGCAAGTATCTAGGAGTAACCTACCCTAATGTTTAAGGTCCTTCTTATTCTTTATCTTTTCCTTAGTAAGACTATCCCTACTATAATGGAGTAGGTAGTCCTTACTTTGGATATTTAAGGGACATATGAGGGACATTCTGATTTTGGAAGCCATTGTGGGGTGTAATAAGCATAAAGAAGGGACTATCATCATTTGTTTCGAAGGGACTCGATTCGTAAAGGCAACCATAAGGGACTTTGATGATTTTTTATTTTAAGGGACTTGCTTTATACACCCCACTTGACCATTATTCGTAGGCAACTTGAGGGATAACCTTAGGAAGTGAGACGGCGATTAAAATCGACTTACGTGTGTGACGTGTTTAATTTAATTATCTTATATTAAAAGTGATCTAAGTTTATTTTTAAATAACAAACATGTTTTGTCACTCCCTAATTACTAACCATAACAATAATAATTACAAATTTACATCCAGGAACAATTACATAATAATTATAAAATAAATGGCAAATAAATAAATATAATAGCAAAATATAAATAATAAATAAATAAATAAGCAAATTATAATTAGTGGTTAGTAGAAATAATAATAATAATAAGTTAGAAATAATAAACAAGGTTAGAAAAATAATAAATAATAATATGGTTAGTAAATAAGAATAAACAAAATTAATCAAAATAGTATAATAATAAGAAATTAACAATTTTTAATATAAACAACTAAAAAACAAATATGAATAAACAATTATTTTAATTTGCAATTTATTAAGTTATATTTTAATTATAAAGTTACTACAAAAGTCTAATTATTATAAACACAATTATTTCTAAACAAAAGTTATATAAAAAAATGTTTATTTAATATATAAAGAGAAAAATAACTTATAAGTATATTTACAAAATTTGTAAGAATTATAGTAGACATATGTATATAATAATTATATTAGAAAATAAAATTAAAAAAAATAGAATTAGATTTGTATTTAAAAAAATATTTTTTAGAGTTTTATAAAATTAGGGTTTTATGTGAGAAATAATTTTTTAGGGGTTTAGAATATACAAAAATTTATTTTTTTAATGATCATACAAAATTATCTTAATTAATATAAACTATACAAATAAAATTTAAATAACAAAAAAATCAAGAGTTTTATATTTTTTTTAGAAAATTATTTTAAGAGTAATTAGACTATATAATATATATACATATTATGATATAGAAAATAATAACATTTTAATTATTTAAATTAATTAAATTAAATGGAGAACAAGAAAAATAAAAAAAAAGAAAGGAAGAAAAGGAACCTGGTGGGATTTGATCCCAAGACCTCTTACTTGCAGGCAGCAACAAGAACCACTGGGCCAGCCAAACGCAGGTGATAGAAGAATGAACCAAGTTTGTTTTATGCCTTGCCCTTTGAAAATCCAGAAAAATAATAAAAAAAAACCAAAAGGCCTGGGATAAGACTTGAACCCAGGACCTTTACATTAGCAAGCGTACGCATCACCACCCGGCTGGAAGAGCCCCTCTGTTAGCTTGTTGGTAAGTAATAATAATATATTGAATCTTCTTTTGACCTGAAAAATAAAACAAAAACAAATGCACTTGGCCAGGAATCGAACCAAGCACCTTTCAACATACATAGGCTGCGCTTACCACCAGGACACACGCATGTGTGTGTTAATGAAACAACCAAACAACATAAAATATATTAATAATATTTGAATTTTTGAAACTGGCGCGCAGGGCCTTCGTCTTCAACCTCCTGAGCTTCGAAATTTCCTGCGAATTCAGGTGCAAATTTTCCTGCGAGTTCTTCAAGCTTCTTGACCTGCGAAAATCAAACTCTTGCCAAACAGTAACGATTCATCAAATTGATTACAGTTTTATGATCCTTAGGTCTCATGGAACACTCCCATGTTCTTAGAATTTATTTAAATTCATTGAATCATCAAGCCCTAACTTCAAGAGCTAAACCCTAACAATGGCCGAATCTTTATTAGGTCACGAAAATCCAATTGAGTTGTCCAGAATTATTCTAGGGATCAAAATAAACACATATCAACCATCAAAAACAATTTATAATACATATATCAATGGAATCGAAAAAATTTATTTTAAGACAAAGATGAGTTCGGGTAGAGCAATATGGTGCACATGAGATGCATATGAGTGATGGTTCATGATCAGAGAAGTCCCAGGAAGCTTGCTATGTGCTTGCTTTACCTTCAAATGGCTTAAATCCAAGAATCCGAATGTGACTTGTGGAGAGGTTTTTGAACAATGGTGAACTTACTCTTGGGCTGTGGAAATCGTCAATGAGGCTAGGGTTTGTGTTATGTATATATAGGTGGATCATTCTAGGTCAAAACATTGATTAATTTTGTGGAAGAATTGATTTAAAAAGATTAAGAAAGATCATGCCATGAAAGTTCAATATTTTGTACCAATGCCTTCTATTTTAAGCCAATTCATATAATTCTTGCATCAATTTGTTCTATATTGACTTTATGACTTTCTAGAATCAACAAACCAATTAAATCTTCATATTTAATATTTTATTTAAATTTAAAATGATTTTAAGAATAAAAAATCATAATAAATTAATTAAATAAAATAAAAATTATGAAAATATTATGGAAATTTCGTGCAAGCTATTATGAAGTGGATTGGGTCACAATTTGGGCAGCCCATTTGGAAAGAAATGATTTTGAACCTCCCTTTTCAACATAAACCATCACAAAATTTCCTAACTTTGCAAAGGCACATCTCCCTCAATTTTAAAGGTATGAGGGTGTTCTTGGACTTTTTGGAAAGCTTGAAGAGTCCTCTAAACAACCCCATTGGTTTCAGGTCCATATCATTTACCAATCTCAAGTTATGCCCTTTTGAAGTTGTTGACTTTTTGTTGACTTTTGAAATGACCTATAATGTCTTAGATCATATCTTTCAAATGAAGCATTTTTGGGCTTAACTTTCAACATCAAAGTTGTAGAGAATTCAATTTCCTTCAAAATGAGCTTTTGATGGAGACTTGGTGATGAAGTATGTGAAAATTATGCCTGGTCAAAGTTCAGTTGACTTTTACTGAGGAAACCCTAATTTAGAAACTCCTGATTATTGATGATCTGGAATCTCCTTGATGAATCATGATCAAACCTTGATCAAATGATGAATTTTACTTCATATAATTGATGTTGGCAAAAAATCATGAGGTTTGACTTTAGTTTGACCACAGTTGACCTCAGTTTGACTTTTTAACTGCTTTGACTGATTTTGACTTATCTGATCATCTGACTGAGCAAACTTTTGAGAAAAGTCTTGAAACTTGTCATGGGGGTTCTTACACACATATAAGATGTTATGAAACTCACTTGAGGTATTGGAAGTCCATTTAGCCTGATTAAAGTCAAAACCCTAGTTTTGGATGCACTGCTTAGGAGGTGCATTGTCTGAGGGAATTATCAACTTCTTTGACCAATTGTGAACTTTGTGAACCTTGTGAATCTTCTTAGATGTCTTGTGATACTCATGGGAGGTATTGTGAAGCTTGTGAACCTTGTGAACCTCATGAAGTGACTTTGTAGACCTCATAAACCTCAGGAAAGCTTTGTAATCATTTGTGAAACTTGTGAACCTTGTGAATCTTCAAGAAGCAACTTATGGACTTCATGAACCTCATGAAAGGTCTTGTAAATGTTGAGAAGCTTGTGAACCTTGTGAACCTTCAAGAAGTGACTTGTAGACTTCATGAACCTCATGAAAGGTTATATAAGCATTGAGAAACTTGTGAACCTTGTGAACCTTCATAAAGTAACTTGTAGACTTCATGAACCTCATGAAAGGTTATGCAAGTGTTGGAGAACTTGTGAACCTTGTGAACCCTCTTAGAACACAAAGTCTTGTATTGTGAGGGCAAATTTTGGGGTGCAACAGCTGCCCCTGTTCAATTTTCTGAAACCTGAGGGGTTAGATTGGTATATTTGCCAGTCGTAACCTGGAAGGTTGAAGGGGATTGAACACAAAAGCCCAAAAATTTGCACTCACCAGTGCATAGAGTGATATTGATGGTTGGTTGAACATGCTTGAGTGGGCTTAAAGATGCCACTAGGGGAAAGTTCTTCAGCAGTATAATGAGAGTTGTCAGGAGTCTGGGGTAATATTGATGTAACAGTATGTCTTCATGAGGATAGAGCAATCAATAATGATAACCCTAAAGCAGTCTTGAAGAAATAATATGATTTCAGGAGGATAGAGCAATCAATAATGATAACTCTAAAGCAGTCTTGAAAATATGATTCAGGAGGATAGAGCAATGGATAGCTCTAAAGCAGTCTTGAAATAATGATATGACTCCAGGAGGATAGAGCAATGATAACTCCCAAGCAGTCTTGAAGTAATAATGTGATTTCAGGAGGATAGAGCAATCCATAGCTCTAAAGCAGTCTTGAAATAATAATGTGATTTATCTTCAGGAGGATAGAGCAATGGATAGCTCTAAAGCAGTCTTGAAGTAATAATGTGATTCCAGGAGGATAGAGCAATCAATAGCTCTAAAGCAGTCTTGAAATAATAATGTGATTTGTCTTCAGGAGGATAGAGCAATGGATAGCTCTAAAGCAGTCTTGAAGTAATGATATGACTCCAGGAGGATAGAGCAATGGATAGCTCTAAAGCAGTCTTGAAGTAATGATATGACCCCAGGAGGATAGAGCAATGGATAGCTCTAAAGCAGTCTTGAAGTAGTAATATGACCTCAGGAGGATAGAGCAATCAATAATGATAACTCCAAAGCAGTCTTGAAGTAATAAGATGATTTCAGGAGGATAGAGCAAATGGATAGCTCTAAAGTAGTCTTGAAACCATGAGAAGTTATCAGGAGGATAAAGTAACCCCGAGGTTACAATAAAGCAGTCCCAAAGTAATAAGAAGCTTGTCAGGAGGATAAAGTAACCCTGAGGTTACAATAAAGCAGTCCCAAAGATCATAAGTTTGTTTGTTGGATAGTTAACCTGAAAACAAGGTAGCATCTGAATAATAACATTAGTTCATGCTTTATGCATGTATGTATGATATGATGCACTTAGGTAATGTACTATATGTCTATGGATATGTATGCTATGGTATGATGTAAATGATGTATGTATGATATGATACTGCCGGAAGCGTCTGGATATCTTCGTATAACAACTGCTGGCCAGGGGAAATAAATCCCGATTTGTTGCTGAAGAATATATAACCCTCCGTCTGCTGGGGATAGTAAGGTATAGATATAACCTCCCGTTGTTGGGGATGGTAAGGTATATATAACCTCCCGTTGTTGGGGATGGTAAGGTATATATAACCTCCCGTTGTTGGGGATGGTAAGGTATATATAACCTCCCGTTGTTGGGGATGGTAAGGTATATATAACCTCCCGTTGTTGGGGATGGTAAGGTATATATAACCTCCCGTTGTTGGGGATAATAGGGTATATATAACCTTCGTCTTCGTTTGATAGTAGGACAAGTATAACATCCCGTCTTCGTTCGTCGTACCCTTATTGGAAAGTAAATTCCCGAATATCCGTATGAGGATAAAAGAGATGGATATAAATTCCAGGGGAGATAAGACTTTATGAAGATGGATTCGTCCTACTGAGGGTTTGTAACTGTCTGGTAAAGGTGAACCGGCGAAGCTTCGTTGAGATCCTTCCCTCGTTCGTCCTTAGTAAATACTATTACTGCATTTTCATGCATTTCTGGTAAACATTAATCATATTAAAAGCATACATGCATTTCTGGTAAACATCAATCATATTCAAAAGCATACATACATTCAAACACAACCAATGGACGTTTCGCTTATGTAAATAGGGTAAAAGTAAATCTGGATTCAAAAGATGGAATTTATTTATATCAAAAGGTGACCCATACACGGGTAAGTTTGTACAAGGAGACATAAACCCTAATAAGAGGATTTTGTCATAAAGTTTTTACAAAACAAAGAATATCAGCTATGTGGGAAACAATCCTATTGAGTTTCAATTCTACTATTGCCACTCAAGTATCTCATCTTCTTGCTGTCGAGACGGAAACGATTGAATTGAGCTTTTATCTGTTTGAGCTTGAATAAGTAGTACAACTGGTTGCAGTTTCATGGGTGATCCAAACGAGACATAGTCATACGCTTTAATCCCTAACTTTTGCCTGGATTGCCCTTTCAGGTTTTCAATCCACCGGGATACCCTTTTTTGCCCAAGTCGCCTTTTCAGGTTTTCGACTTGCCGGGTGTACATCTTTTTATATATATCCCTAATTTTTGCCCAAACCCTTTTGGTTTGCCGGGATGCCCTTATTTTTGCCTAGGCCTGTCAACCTAGCGGGTCTCTTTTTATGCGTAGTATTTTTTAACTATGTCTGCGTTTACAGGCTGTGGGAAGTCTTCACCATCCATTGTAGTCAGTATCATGGCACCTCCTGAGAACACTGTCTTGACTACAAATGGTCCTTCATATGTTGGAGTCCACTTGCCCCTAGGATCACCCTGTGGTAATATGATGCGCTTGATTACCAAGTCACCAGCCTAATATACCTTTGGCTTAACCTTCTTGTTAAAAGCTTTGATCATTCGCTTCTGGTACATCTGGCCATGACAAACTGCTGCTAGCCTCCTCTCATCAATCAAATTTATCTGGTCCAGTCGAGTCTGAATCCACTCATCTTCATCCAAGCCTGCATCCTTCATAATTCTCAAGGAGGGGATCTGAACTTCAATGGGCAGAACTGCTTCCATACCATAGACTAAGGAGAATGGGGTTGCCCCTGTTGAAGTACGTATTGTAGTACGATAACCATGAAGAGCAAATGGTAACATCTCATGCCAATCCTTGTAAGTAACAGTCATCTTCTGTACAATCTTCTTAATGTTCTTATTAGCAGCCTCAACTGCCCCATTCATCTTTGGACGATACGGAGAAGAGTTGTGATGCTTAATCTTGAACTGTGTGCAGAGATCAGTAATCATAGTGTTGTTCAGATTAGAGCCATTGTCAGTGATAATCCTTTCGGGGATGCCATATCTACATATGAGATTATTCTTAATGAACCGAGCCACAACATTCTTGGTAACAGATGCAAATGAAGCTGCCTCTACCCACTTTGTAAAATAATCAATAGCCACCAGGATGAAACGATGCCCATTAGAAGCAGTAGGTTTGATCTCACCAATCATATCAATGCCCCACATGGCAAAGGGCCAAGGAGCAGTCAACACATTCAAAGGTGATGGAGGTACATGAACTTTATCAGCATAGATTTGACACTTGTGACAAGTTCTGGAGTGTTGATAACAATCAGCTTCCATGGTAGACCAATAGTAACCTGCTCTCAAAATCTTCTTTGCCATGGTATGACCACTAGAATGAGTGCCAAAGGTCCCATCATGCATCTCTTCCATAATTTCTGTAGCTTCCTTCTTATCCACACAACGAAGCATAGTTGAATCATGATTACGTTTATACAGAATGCCATTACTCAGAAAGAACTTAGCAGAAAACCTTCTCAGGAACTTCCTATCTTGGACAGATGCCCCTTCAGGGAACTCCTGAGCTTCAAGATATCTTTTCACTTCATAGAACCAAGGCTTCTCCTCTGCCCCTTCAGTGTCAATCTCATTGCAGTATGCAGGCTTTTCAAATCTATCAATAGTAATCTTGGGAGCTTCATCATCCCAACTAATCTCAAACATAGATGCCATGGTGGCCAATGCATCTGCCAACTGATTCTCTCTTCGTGGAATATGTCCAAAGGTAATCTCTTTGAAATGTGGGATCAAAGACAACACATGTTCTCTGTAAGGAATGAGATTATCATGCTTGGTATCCCAATCTCCTTTAATCTGACTTACTACCAGGGCTGAATCTCCATACACATCAAGGAACTGAATCTTCATATCAATAGCAACTTTAATACCCATGATACATGCCTCGTACTCAGCTATGTTATTGGTACAATAGAAACAAAGTCTGGCAGTAATCGGGGTATGACAACCTTCAGGGGAACTAATTACAACACCAACACCATTACCATGTGCATTAGAGGCACCATCAAAAACCATAGTCCATCGGGATCCTTGTTCAGGCCCGTCATATTGTCCATGTTCTTTGGTAACAGTCATAATGTCTTCATCAGGGAACTCAAAATTCATTGACTGGTAATCATCTACTGCTTGATGAGCCAAATGATCAGCAACAACACTTCCCTTAATGGCCTTCTGAGTAGTATACTGTATATCATATTCTGTCAAGATCATTTGCCATCTTGCAATTCTTCCGGAGAGAGCAGGTTTCTCAAATATGTACTTGATTGGATCCATCTTAGAAATCAATAAGGTAGTATGGGTCAACATATACTGTCTTAGTCGGCGAGCAGCCCATGCCAAAGCGCAACAAGTTTTCTCGAGCAGTGAGTATCTTGTTTCACAGTCGGTAAACTTTTTGCTAAGGTAGTATATTGCCTGCTCTTTTCGACCAGACTCGTCATGTTGCCCCAATACATACCCCATTGAGTTGTCTAACACAGTTAAGTACATAATCAAGGGTCTTCCATCAACTGGTGGCATCAAAATTGGTGGCTCTAGCAGATATCTCTTAATCTCATCAAAGGCGGTCTGGCACTCATCATTCCATTCCATCACCTGACCTTTCTTCAATAACTTGAAGATTGGCTCACAGATGGTAGTTAATTGGGAAATAAATCTTGCAATGTAGTTCAATCGTCCCAAGAAACCTCTAACCTCCTTCTCAGTACGGGGAGCTGGCATCTCTCGTATAGCTTTCACTTTTGCAGGATCCACCTCAATACCTTTTCCACTGACAATGAAACCCAGGAGCTTTCCAGATCTAACTCCAAAAGTACACTTGTTTGGGTTCAACCTCAACTTATATTTCTTCAACCTCTCAAACAACTTGTGCAGATGATCAAGATGTTGCTCTTCATTCTGAGACCTGGCTATCATATCATCTACATATACCTCTATCTCATGATGAATCATATCATGAAACAAAGCCACCATAGCACGCTGATATGTTGCCCCTGCATTCTTCAAACCAAATGGCATTACCTTATAGCAAAAGGTGCCCCACTGTGTCACAAATGTTGTTTTCTCCATATCTTCAGGTGCCATCTTGATTTGATTGTAACCAGAGAAACCATCCATAAAAGAGAATATCTTATGCTGAGCAGTGTTGTCTACCAAAATGTCAATATGAGGAAGTGGAAAGTCATCTTTGGGGCTAGCCTTGTTCAGATCTCTGTAGTCCACACACATACGTACCTTACCATCTTTCTTAGGAACCGGTACCACATTTGCAACCCACTGAGGATAAGAAGTCACTGCTAAGAACCCTGCATTGAACTGTTTCATTACCTCTGCCTTGATCTTTTCTGACATTTCAGGACGCATACGACGAACCTTCTGCTTCTTTGGACGACAATCTTCTTTCACTGGCAACCGGTGAACCACAATGTCTGTATCCAACCCTGGCATATCTTCATAAGACCAAGCAAAGATCTCCACATAGTCACGTAACATCTGAATCAACCTGCTCTTGATACTGTCCTCTAAATCAGCCCCTACCTTGACCTCTTTTCTGTCTTCCTCAGTTCCCAGATTCACAACTTCGACTGGCTCTTCATGTGGCTGTATAGCTTTCTCTTCTTGTTGTAACAACCTAGCAAGCTCTACAGGTATTTCACAATCGTCCTCATTTCCGTCTTCAGTTTGATAGATCGGATTCTCGAAATTGTAATTGGCAATAGTAGAACTGTTATCAACAGGATCCAGAGTGGATGAGGATCTGCATTTTAGTGATGTGGGTGTGTGTAAGAACACATAGCTGATAAAGCAAAAATAAAGAAAAAGAAAGACAAGGAACACAATATTTACGAAAGCAAAACGTCCACTGATTTTATTGAATGAAGTATGCAAATGAAATGACAGCCCGTAACAAGCACACCATTGTGCCCCGGGTAAGGCACATGGCTTGAAAGTTTTAATTGTTTTACAAATTTAAAAAAACATAACACAGTAATAGTATTTACTCCTGACTAAAGGAGATAGGGATAACATCTTCAGCTTTCCAATTATTGAGTCCAGCACCCACAGTAGGAAAAATCCATGCATCCAAGTTGTAATCTTCATCATAGTCTCCCACAGCATTAATAACCCCTTGATTGGTGATACGAGCAGCACGAGCACGACGAACAGCCTTCTGGGACTCTGCAGTGAAACCCAAACCAAACTTGTCAGACTTGTATGGAATATCGGGAAGCTGACCCCAAATAGTACAACCACCTTCATCCACCACAGCTCTAGCATCATTGAGGGCAGCCATTGCCATTGTTGGAGGTTTTCTGATGGCCACAGGAACCTTCTTCACAGCAGGAGGAGCTACACAATCATTAACAACCCAGGGAACCACTTCAAATGACTGACACGGAGTCTCAATGTATTCACCTTCCACTTCCAGATACTTGAAAGTGTTTACATGGCTGACAAAGTATTCTTCCTCTCCAAAGACAGTAACAACTTTTCCATTCACCGGATATCTCAACTTTTGGTGCAATGTAGAAGTCACAGCACCTGCCCCATGGATCCAGGGACGACCAAGCAGACAAGAGTATGAAGGACGAATATCCATCACATAAAATGTAGCAGTAAACACCTGAGAACCAACCTTGATTGGGAGATCAATTTCCCCATGCACTACTCTTCTAGAACCATCAAAAGCCTTTACCACAATATTACTGGGCTTCAACACAGTATCTTCAGGACTCAGCTTATTCAGGACTTCTTTGGGCAACACATTCAGAGAGGAACCATTGTCTATCAGTACATGAGACAGGGTAGTGCCCCTGCATTCAATTGAAATATGCAAGGCCCTGTTATGATCCCTCTTGGCAGGGGTCAAATCAGCATCAGAGAATCCTAACCCATTATCATAAGTCAGGTGGGCAACACAGTTCTCAAATTGGTCAACAGAAATTGCACTGGGCACATGAGCAGACTTCAGAAACTTGATCAAGGACTTAGCATGAGCCTCAGAACACAGCAACAAGGACAACATAGAAATCTTTGAGGGAGTATGCCCCAACTGATCCACAATGTCATAATCACTCTTGCGAATGATTTTCAATACTTCTTCCATCTGCTTAGAGAGATCATCAGCAGCTGGCACATCAGTAGATACAGGCTCAATAACAGGACCTTTGCCCCGAGCATCAGTGGTGGAAGTGGCAGCAGGAGTAACTGCACTCTTAGAAGCAACTGGAGGAGAGAAGACTCTTCCACTACGAGTGATCTTACTAGATCCAGCAATATTATCAATGTCAGCAGTCACATCAGGTAAAGGCTCCTGCTTAACACCATGGATGTAAACATCAGACCCATAGTGCCAAGGCACAGCTTTATCAGATGTATAAGGAATAGGACCAGGAGTGGTAATGATCAGAGGAGCCACTCTGGCTTCAGCAACAACTTTCACAGGACCTTCAGCAGTAATCTTGATTGGGCCCTGACGAGTGATTTTAATAGGACCCTTTGAAGTGATTCTTACCGGTACTTTGTCAACCATATCAACCTCTTCAATCTTCTTACCCCGAGTCAGATGATCCACCATATCTTCTACAGATGCTGGTCTTCTTTCAAACACTATAGTATACTTATCCATGAGACGTTGAATTCCATCTCTCAAAATGAAGCAACTATCCGACTTATAGGTACAATACAAACAATCTTCACGACAACCTGGAAAGATCCCAGCTTGTACTAACCTCTTTTTGATAACAGACAATGGTGTGCTCAACTCCATAACTGAATAGACATGGAGATCTTCATCAATGTCTTCATCAATGGCATTGACAGTCTTCTCGTGATTTGGCAGTGGTGCTGTAATCACATTTGGTGGATCAAATTCAATTTCTCCAGCATCAATCATATCTTGAATTTTGTTCTTCAAGACCCAGCAGTTATTAGTATCATGTCCTGGACAGTTTGAATGATATGCACATCGTGCATTGGGATTGTACTTGGGAGAGGTAACATTGGGATTCTGAGGAGCCTCCCTCAGGGTAATAAGTTCAGCCTTCAACAAGTGTTGCAATGCCTGAGCCATTGACATGTTGATCTTCGTGAACTGTCTTCTAGCCCTCTGTTGGTTGCCCTGAGGCTGCTCTGTTGTTGCAGGAGTTGGATTTGAAATGTGAACTGCACTAACAGACTGATGCCTTCTGTTACGATCAGGTTGACCATAAACAGCATTGGATTCCTTCTTCCCAGTGGGAGGCTTCTTTGCAGTACTTGATGAAGAAGTGCCCACTTGGATCTTACCATTCTTGATACCATTCTCTACCCGTTCTCCTGTCATGATCAATTCAGTGAAGCCAGATGATGAACTTCCAATGAGATGACTGTAAAAAGGACCATTCAGCGTACACATGAACATGTCAACCAATTCCCTGTCAGTCAAAGGGGGTTGAACTCTTCCAGCTAAGTCTCTCCACTTCTGAGCATACTCCTTAAAACTTTCTTTGGCACCCATAGACATGCTCTGAAGCTGCATGCGAGTGGGGGCTAAGTCAGCATTGTATTGGTACTGCTTATAGAAAGCTTCAGCAAGATCATTCCAGTCTCTGATGTTGACACTCTCCAACTGATAATACCACTCCAGCTGAGCTCCAGATAAGCTCTCTTGAAAAAAGTGGATCCACAACTTCTTGTCAGCAGTGTGGGGTTGGATCCTTCTAACATAAGACCTTAAGTGCAGCTTGGGACAAGAGACCCCATCATAAACCACAAAGGTAGGAACTTTGAAACCAATGGGTATCACAACCCCAGATATCAGACTCAAATCTTCAAAATCCAGCCCAGATGATTTCTGCAATTCCATAGCATCCATCCTATCCACCAGCATCTTGAATTTGTCTTCATTAGGCTCATGGTAGTAATTAGCCTCAGAATCAGAGTCCCCCATAGTGTTGTGGAGGCTGCCTCTCTCTTTCTCAGATTCCTCAGATTCATAGTCATCAATTTGTTCCTTGGTCTTGACAGGACCCTTGAACCTTCTTCCCATGTTGAGCAACCCAGCAGACCTTCTAGTCTTCTTAGTCTTCTTGGCCAGCAGTGCCTTCAAATCATCTTGCCCCTTGGACAGGTTCAAGATCAGCTCTTGGAACTGTGCATTCTGTGCCTGAAGGTCCTTAACTGATTGTTCAAGAGTCATTGCTGAAATAAACAGCGAGAAGATGAGAAACCTGTGCACAATTATAAACCTGTGATGCAATGAAATGATATGGGAATGCATATGCAATGTTTTCAAGGACCGCAGGATTTAAATTTGCTTAAACAAACAAGAAAGTAACTTTTTATTAGTAATAACTTGTTTTGCCTTTTAGGCTTACAAAAATGGAAATGAAATAAGTACAAAAGATGGGGTTTTAAGTCTCCCATGGACGTTTCCTCTTTGTGTTGAGGTATGAGTTGAGGTTTCGTTCCTCGTGAAGTTGCTTTGTGAGCTCTAGGATTCTTGCTTGGCTTGCTTTGTAATGAGCCTCGAAAGTATCCCTTTGCTCCTTCAGTTGGATCCATGATCTCTGCAAGTCTTCCTTATCAGTAGGCATGTCTGGGTGAAGGATGGTATAAGCAGTGTCTCTTTCAGCAACAGGTTCCACGGTAACTGGTAGGACGGCAGGATATGGCATCATGAGTGTCTGAGCACGAGATCGCGCCCATCTGAGATATGCCTCCATGGGAATAGTGTACTTAGGCTCCAGTGTCTTGCTGTCAACCCTGTTTACCTTTCCCCAGGCTCGTATGAATCTCTGACGGTAACCCTGAAGATCGTTGTCGTAATCAAACACAATGCCCTGAATCAACATGTCATGTGGACCATCACTTCGGGCGTAACCAAACTGTCGTAAAGCTAGAGAGGGGTTGTAGGTGATGCCTCCTCTTATGCCTAGAAGTGGCACATTAGGAAACTCCCCACAACGGTCAATGATGGTGACATTCTCCATAGATCTGGAGCACCAATGGATATCTGAGTGAGATAGTGACATGATCCTCTTGGACCATCTGAACCCTTGCTCATTCTTCATTACTGAGCGAGGAAGGTGAGAAATAAACCACCTAGAAAGCAAAGGTATGCAGCACATCAAAGTTCCTCTGGCCCTTGTAGTACGGGTGTGAAGAGAATGCAGGATGTCTCCAAGCAATGTAGGCACTGGATTGTGACTCAGGAAAATGTTGATGGCATGAATATCTATGAACTGATCTGGATTGGGGAACAATACTAATCCATATATCAGTAAGGCTAAGATCTCATCAAAAGCATCATAGCTCATGGCCTTCAAGAACATTTGAGCTTTGTCCACTAATACCTTGGCAAGAATACCCTTGACTCCACTTCTCGTCTCTAGAACAATGTCAGACTTCTTCAGATGTAGGGCTGCAGCAATAACCTCTGGTTTAAGCTCCTTTTCCAAGCCTGTGAAGGGTCTTTGATCAAGAACAGGTATACCCAGAAGCTTAGAGAACTCTTCCATGGTTGGAACCAGTTGGTAGTCAGGGAATGTAAAGCAATGGTGCTTAGGATCAAAGAACTGAAACAGCACACTCATCATGTCTTCACTGAACCCTGAAGTAACTAGACCCAATAAGTGACCATGTCTCTTGTTGAACTGGGAATGATCAGGCACTTGGGAAACCAACTCGTTGAGCTTAGGAGGTATCCCTACAAAGTTGATCCTGATGGTGTTTCTACGAGCAGAAGCCATGACCTACAACAAAGAACAAAGATAAATCCTTTGGTCCTTGAAATGGTTAGTGAAAATGCTATGCTTATGATGCATGATGATGTCATGATGTTATGTTCAATCACAAACATGTGGCACACACAAGCAAGTCACACAATTGCCCTAGGTTTAAAGGCTTGCATGAGGTTCAAAGGTAAATACCCTCCCCTGAAGTTAGATGGTTCATCCTGTCCTACAAAGTAACCGGGTTCTAAGGGATCTCAATATCATTAATCCTTCACAAGGGTGGTTGATCAGAAGGCAACTTACTTGCCAACCAAAACCCTCCAAGTTTAAGATCTCAATGAGCGTAGTATCGAGTGTCAACCAACTTCAGTCTGCACTAAAGCCGGTTACCTCACTACTTTCTAAAGGCCAAGATGAGTTAACTAGGGTTCTAAAAGTTAGTTAGTGCATTGACAACATATGGCAGCCTCAATATTATCCTCAACTTGACTTAAGGAATATAAGCACCAACCAAGAAGTCGCACTAACTATGGCCACCAGATCAACCGTATCGATATACGTCGTACAGTTTCCTTGGTCTATTGCCATTTACCTAAGGTACACTAGATCCGGGTTAGGATCTTTCACACATGAGAGCACCCCAACAATATAATAATAAAGCAAACAAATCAAACCATATTAAAGTGATCTTAATTCCTAAGGGTACCCCTCTTAAATTTAAATCCCCAGCAGAGTCGCCAGTTCTGTAACACGGTGGGAGAACTGACTTTAAGCAATGTTGCGGATAGCAAGAGTCGCCACCGACTTTTATTTTATCCATAAGGAAAGGTTATAAAAGAACAGGAAAGACCTTAGAGAATATTTTGGGTCCGGGGGGTAGGTTATGAAAAGGGAAGGTATTAGCATCCTTTTCATCCATGGTTATCCATGGGCTCTTAGGTACTTAAGCTCACTTTAAATTGTTTTGAAAGTGTAGTGTGTGAATAAAAAATTTTCAGAATAGTTAATAAATAATCCATGTAAGGATGTGTTAAAAACTTGTTTGAAAATTTGTTGAAAATTTGTTTAAGTGTGAAAAAGTTTTGAAGTGAGCAAGTATCTAGGAGTAACCTACCCTAATGTTTAAGGTCCTTCTTATTCTTTATCTTTTCCTTAGTAAGACTATCCCTACTATAATGGAGTAGGTAGTCCTTACTTTGGATATTTAAGGGACATATGAGGGACATTCTGATTTTGGAAGCCATTGTGGGGTGTAATAAGCATAAAGAAGGGACTATCATCATTTGTTTCGAAGGGACTCGATTCGTAAAGGCAACCATAAGGGACTTTGATGATTTTTTATTTTAAGGGACTTGCTTTATACACCCCACTTGACCATTATTCGTAGGCAACTTGAGGGATAACCTTAGGAAGTGAGACGGCGATTAAAATCGACTTACGTGTGTGACGTGTTTAATTTAATTATCTTATATTAAAAGTGATCTAAGTTTATTTTTAAATAACAAACATGTTTTGTCACTCCCTAATTACTAACCATAACAATAATAATTACAAATTTACATCCAGGAACAATTACATAATAATTATAAAATAAATGGCAAATAAATAAATATAATAGCAAAATATAAATAATAAATAAATAAATAAGCAAATTATAATTAGTGGTTAGTAGAAATAATAATAATAATAAGTTAGAAATAATAAACAAGGTTAGAAAAATAATAAATAATAATATGGTTAGTAAATAAGAATAAACAAAATTAATCAAAATAGTATAATAATAAGAAATTAACAATTTTTAATATAAACAACTAAAAAACAAATATGAATAAACAATTATTTTAATTTGCAATTTATTAAGTTATATTTTAATTATAAAGTTACTACAAAAGTCTAATTATTATAAACACAATTATTTCTAAACAAAAGTTATATAAAAAAATGTTTATTTAATATATAAAGAGAAAAATAACTTATAAGTATATTTACAAAATTTGTAAGAATTATAGTAGACATATGTATATAAGAATTATATTAGAAAATAAAATTAAAAAAAATAGAATTAGATTTGTATTTAAAAAAATATTTTTTAGAGTTTTATAAAATTAGGGTTTTATGTGAGAAATAATTTTTTAGGGGTTTAGAATATACAAAAATTTATTTTTTTAATGATCATACAAAATTATCTTAATTAATATAAACTATACAAATAAAATTTAAATAACAAAAAAATCAAGAGTTTTATATTTTTTTTAGAAAATTATTTTAAGAGTAATTAGACTATATAATATATATACATATTATGATATAGAAAATAATAACATTTTAATTATTTAAATTAATTAAATTAAATGGAGAACAAGAAAAATAAAAAAAAAGAAAGGAAGAAAAGGAACCTGGTGGGATTTGATCCCAAGACCTCTTACTTGCAGGCAGCAACAAGAACCACTGGGCCAGCCAAACGCAGGTGATAGAAGAATGAACCAAGTTTGTTTTATGCCTTGCCCTTTGAAAATCCAGAAAAATAATAAAAAAAAACCAAAAGGCCTGGGATAAGACTTGAACCCAGGACCTTTACATTAGCAAGCGTACGCATCACCACCCGGCTGGAAGAGCCCCTCTGTTAGCTTGTTGGTAAGTAATAATAATATATTGAATCTTCTTTTGACCTGAAAAATAAAACAAAAACAAATGCACTTGGCCAGGAATCGAACCAAGCACCTTTCAACATACATAGGCTGCGCTTACCACCAGGACACACGCATGTGTGTGTTAATGAAACAACCAAACAACATAAAATATATTAATAATATTTGAATTTTTGAAACTGGCGCGCAGGGCCTTCGTCTTCAACCTCCTGAGCTTCGAAATTTCCTGCGAATTCAGGTGCAAATTTTCCTGCGAGTTCTTCAAGCTTCTTGACCTGCGAAAATCAAACTCTTGCCAAACAGTAACGATTCATCAAATTGATTACAGTTTTATGATCCTTAGGTCTCATGGAACACTCCCATGTTCTTAGAATTTATTTAAATTCATTGAATCATCAAGCCCTAACTTCAAGAGCTAAACCCTAACAATGGCCGAATCTTTATTAGGTCACGAAAATCCAATTGAGTTGTCCAGAATTATTCTAGGGATCAAAATAAACACATATCAACCATCAAAAACAATTTATAATACATATATCAATGGAATCGAAAAAATTTATTTTAAGACAAAGATGAGTTCGGGTAGAGCAATATGGTGCACATGAGATGCATATGAGTGATGGTTCATGATCAGAGAAGTCCCAGGAAGCTTGCTATGTGCTTGCTTTACCTTCAAATGGCTTAAATCCAAGAATCCGAATGTGACTTGTGGAGAGGTTTTTGAACAATGGTGAACTTACTCTTGGGCTGTGGAAATCGTCAATGAGGCTAGGGTTTGTGTTATGTATATATAGGTGGATCATTCTAGGTCAAAACATTGATTAATTTTGTGGAAGAATTGATTTAAAAAGATTAAGAAAGATCATGCCATGAAAGTTCAATATTTTGTACCAATGCCTTCTATTTTAAGCCAATTCATATAATTCTTGCATCAATTTGTTCTATATTGACTTTATGACTTTCTAGAATCAACAAACCAATTAAATCTTCATATTTAATATTTTATTTAAATTTAAAATGATTTTAAGAATAAAAAATCATAATAAATTAATTAAATAAAATAAAAATTATGAAAATATTATGGAAATTTCGTGCAAGCTATTATGAAGTGGATTGGGTCACAATTTGGGCAGCCCATTTGGAAAGAAATGATTTTGAACCTCCCTTTTCAACATAAACCATCACAAAATTTCCTAACTTTGCAAAGGCACATCTCCCTCAATTTTAAAGGTATGAGGGTGTTCTTGGACTTTTTGGAAAGCTTGAAGAGTCCTCTAAACAACCCCATTGGTTTCAGGTCCATATCATTTACCAATCTCAAGTTATGCCCTTTTGAAGTTGTTGACTTTTTGTTGACTTTTGAAATGACCTATAATGTCTTAGATCATATCTTTCAAATGAAGCATTTTTGGGCTTAACTTTCAACATCAAAGTTGTAGAGAATTCAATTTCCTTAAAAATGAGCTTTTGATGGAGACTTGGTGATGAAGTATGTGAAAATTATGCCTGGTCAAAGTTCAGTTGACTTTTACTGAGGAAACCCTAATTTAGAAACTCCTGATTATTGATGATCTGGAATCTCCTTGATGAATCATGATCAAACCTTGATCAAATGATGAATTTTACTTCATATAATTGATGTTGGCAAAAAATCATGAGGTTTGACTTTAGTTTGACCACAGTTGACCTCAGTTTGACTTTTTAACTGCTTTGACTGATTTTGACTTATCTGATCATCTGACTGAGCAAACTTTTGAGAAAAGTCTTGAAACTTGTCATGGGGGTTCTTACACACATATAAGATGTTATGAAACTCACTTGAGGTATTGGAAGTCCATTTAGCCTGATTAAAGTCAAAACCCTAGTTTTGGATGCACTGCTTAGGAGGTGCATTGTCTGAGGGAATTATCAACTTCTTTGACCAATTGTGAACTTTGTGAACCTTGTGAATCTTCTTAGATGTCTTGTGATACTCATGGGAGGTATTGTGAAGCTTGTGAACCTTGTGAACCTCATGAAGTGACTTTGTAGACCTCATAAACCTCAGGAAAGCTTTGTAATCATTTGTGAAACTTGTGAACCTTGTGAATCTTCAAGAAGCAACTTATGGACTTCATGAACCTCATGAAAGGTCTTGTAAATGTTGAGAAGCTTGTGAACCTTGTGAACCTTCAAGAAGTGACTTGTAGACTTCATGAACCTCATGAAAGGTTATATAAGCATTGAGAAACTTGTGAACCTTGTGAACCTTCATAAAGTAACTTGTAGACTTCATGAACCTCATGAAAGGTTATGCAAGTGTTGGAGAACTTGTGAACCTTGTGAACCCTCTTAGAACACAAAGTCTTGTATTGTGAGGGCAAATTTTGGGGTGCAACAGCTGCCCCTGTTCAATTTTCTGAAACCTGAGGGGTTAGATTGGTATATTTGCCAGTCGTAACCTGGAAGGTTGAAGGGGATTGAACACAAAAGCCCAAAAATTTGCACTCACCAGTGCATAGAGTGATATTGATGGTTGGTTGAACATGCTTGAGTGGGCTTAAAGATGCCACTAGGGGAAAGTTCTTCAGCAGTATAATGAGAGTTGTCAGGAGTCTGGGGTAATATTGATGTAACAGTATGTCTTCATGAGGATAGAGCAATCAATAATGATAACCCTAAAGCAGTCTTGAAGAAATAATATGATTTCAGGAGGATAGAGCAATCAATAATGATAACTCTAAAGCAGTCTTGAAAATATGATTCAGGAGGATAGAGCAATGGATAGCTCTAAAGCAGTCTTGAAATAATGATATGACTCCAGGAGGATAGAGCAATGATAACTCCCAAGCAGTCTTGAAGTAATAATGTGATTTCAGGAGGATAGAGCAATCCATAGCTCTAAAGCAGTCTTGAAATAATAATGTGATTTATCTTCAGGAGGATAGAGCAATGGATAGCTCTAAAGCAGTCTTGAAGTAATAATGTGATTCCAGGAGGATAGAGCAATCAATAGCTCTAAAGCAGTCTTGAAATAATAATGTGATTTGTCTTCAGGAGGATAGAGCAATGGATAGCTCTAAAGCAGTCTTGAAGTAATGATATGACTCCAGGAGGATAGAGCAATGGATAGCTCTAAAGCAGTCTTGAAGTAATGATATGACCCCAGGAGGATAGAGCAATGGATAGCTCTAAAGCAGTCTTGAAGTAGTAATATGACCTCAGGAGGATAGAGCAATCAATAATGATAACTCCAAAGCAGTCTTGAAGTAATAAGATGATTTCAGGAGGATAGAGCAAATGGATAGCTCTAAAGTAGTCTTGAAACCATGAGAAGTTATCAGGAGGATAAAGTAACCCCGAGGTTACAATAAAGCAGTCCCAAAGTAATAAGAAGCTTGTCAGGAGGATAAAGTAACCCTGAGGTTACAATAAAGCAGTCCCAAAGATCATAAGTTTGTTTGTTGGATAGTTAACCTGAAAACAAGGTAGCATCTGAATAATAACATTAGTTCATGCTTTATGCATGTATGTATGATATGATGCACTTAGGTAATGTACTATATGTCTATGGATATGTATGCTATGGTATGATGTAAATGATGTATGTATGATATGATACTGCCGGAAGCGTCTGGATATCTTCGTATAACAACTGCTGGCCAGGGGAAATAAATCCCGATTTGTTGCTGAAGAATATATAACCCTCCGTCTGCTGGGGATAGTAAGGTATAGATATAACCTCCCGTTGTTGGGGATGGTAAGGTATATATAACCTCCCGTTGTTGGGGATGGTAAGGTATATATAACCTCCCGTTGTTGGGGATGGTAAGGTATATATAACCTCCCGTTGTTGGGGATGGTAAGGTATATATAACCTCCCGTTGTTGGGGATGGTAAGGTATATATAACCTCCCGTTGTTGGGGATAATAGGGTATATATAACCTTCGTCTTCGTTTGATAGTAGGACAAGTATAACATCCCGTCTTCGTTCGTCGTACCCTTATTGGAAAGTAAATTCCCGAATATCCGTATGAGGATAAAAGAGATGGATATAAATTCCAGGGGAGATAAGACTTTATGAAGATGGATTCGTCCTACTGAGGGTTTGTAACTGTCTGGTAAAGGTGAACCGGCGAAGCTTCGTTGAGATCCTTCCCTCGTTCGTCCTTAGTAAATACTATTACTGCATTTTCATGCATTTCTGGTAAACATTAATCATATTAAAAGCATACATGCATTTCTGGTAAACATCAATCATATTCAAAAGCATACATACATTCAAACACAACCAATGGACGTTTCGCTTATGTAAATAGGGTAAAAGTAAATCTGGATTCAAAAGATGGAATTTATTTATATCAAAAGGTGACCCATACACGGGTAAGTTTGTACAAGGAGACATAAACCCTAATAAGAGGATTTTGTCATAAAGTTTTTACAAAACAAAGAATATCAGCTATGTGGGAAACAATCCTATTGAGTTTCAATTCTACTATTGCCACTCAAGTATCTCATCTTCTTGCTGTCGAGACGGAAACGATTGAATTGAGCTTTTATCTGTTTGAGCTTGAATAAGTAGTACAACTGGTTGCAGTTTCATGGGTGATCCAAACGAGACATAGTCATACGCTTTAATCCCTAACTTTTGCCTGGATTGCCCTTTCAGGTTTTCAATCCACCGGGATACCCTTTTTTGCCCAAGTCGCCTTTTCAGGTTTTCGACTTGCCGGGTGTACATCTTTTTATATATATCCCTAATTTTTGCCCAAACCCTTTTGGTTTGCCGGGATGCCCTTATTTTTGCCTAGGCCTGTCAACCTAGCGGGTCTCTTTTTATGCGTAGTATTTTTTAACTATGTCTGCGTTTACAGGCTGTGGGAAGTCTTCACCATCCATTGTAGTCAGTATCATGGCACCTCCTGAGAACACTGTCTTGACTACAAATGGTCCTTCATATGTTGGAGTCCACTTGCCCCTAGGATCACCCTGTGGTAATATGATGCGCTTGATTACCAAGTCACCAGCCTAATATACCTTTGGCTTAACCTTCTTGTTAAAAGCTTTGATCATTCGCTTCTGGTACATCTGGCCATGACAAACTGCTGCTAGCCTCCTCTCATCAATCAAATTTATCTGGTCCAGTCGAGTCTGAATCCACTCATCTTCATCCAAGCCTGCATCCTTCATAATTCTCAAGGAGGGGATCTGAACTTCAATGGGCAGAACTGCTTCCATACCATAGACTAAGGAGAATGGGGTTGCCCCTGTTGAAGTACGTATTGTAGTACGATAACCATGAAGAGCAAATGGTAACATCTCATGCCAATCCTTGTAAGTAACAGTCATCTTCTGTACAATCTTCTTAATGTTCTTATTAGCAGCCTCAACTGCCCCATTCATCTTTGGACGATACGGAGAAGAGTTGTGATGCTTAATCTTGAACTGTGTGCAGAGATCAGTAATCATAGTGTTGTTCAGATTAGAGCCATTGTCAGTGATAATCCTTTCGGGGATGCCATATCTACATATGAGATTATTCTTAATGAACCGAGCCACAACATTCTTGGTAACAGATGCAAATGAAGCTGCCTCTACCCACTTTGTAAAATAATCAATAGCCACCAGGATGAAACGATGCCCATTAGAAGCAGTAGGTTTGATCTCACCAATCATATCAATGCCCCACATGGCAAAGGGCCAAGGAGCAGTCAACACATTCAAAGGTGATGGAGGTACATGAACTTTATCAGCATAGATTTGACACTTGTGACAAGTTCTGGAGTGTTGATAACAATCAGCTTCCATGGTAGACCAATAGTAACCTGCTCTCAAAATCTTCTTTGCCGTAATGCTCCGTATTAGACGGAATGCTACGCTCTGAGGGGATATTATGATGCAAATGCCATGATTATGCAAAGATATCAAACCGGGATTCGGATCCCGTTGCCGTGAAGATCTCTGGTTGATCTGTTTGAGGTGAACCTCCCAGCTGGGGATGAGATCATTGGTAGATCCGGAGAGATGTATCCACTTGGGGATATAGGTTACTGACTGGCATATCCTTGTAATACGAGACCCAGCTGGGGTTTGCAGAAGCCTTCTGTACTCTGTTGTGACTTCTTCGTGCGTTGTTCTTCTGGATAGAGGCTGAGGACATCGTGGGGAGATGATTCTCTGATTCCTGCATTTGCCGAGGAAGAATGATTGGTACAACAGCTGGGGGATGCTGTTGGTAGCCCAGCTGGGGAGAATAACAAGAGGCAACTCAACTGGGGATAGAGAATTTCGGATGCTGAGATCTTTTGTTGATTTGCCAGCTTGATGAGATGTAGCTTGCATGCCCCAAGTTGCGTCCTGTATACCTGCGATCCTGCAAAGATAAGGAAACGCACAAAAGGTCCCGAGGTATCCTTTACTGGATTCCGTCATAGGAGTTAAGCATTTTCGAGAGTAAGTATATTCCCTGTAAGCATGTGTTTTATTATTATTATTTTTGGGAGAAAAACATCTGTACTTATGCAATTGAATTTTTTAGAGACATCAGACATCCTTTGCGAATAAAAATATACAAAACGAAACATGACTGAAAAAAATCTGATTTTATTAATTCATGTGCCCTGAATTGGCAAGATATAGTCAAGGAAACATGTCTCCTGAAATGAGGAGATTGTTACAAATTGAGAAGCAAAGTGCTGGCAGTGTTGATGACGCTTTAAGGAGCTTCCTCTTCCGCTATGACTCGTATGACTTTTGACTTTCTTCTCGTCTTGCTTTCTGAAGAAGACTGATTCTGATTGAGGCTTGATCCTTTGGAGTTTTAACCAGGTTGTAAGTGATACAGACGAATTCAGAGTGCAGTTGTTCGCTTATTCCCTTATTTTGCATGGATCGCCCTTTCGGGTTTTCAATCCATCGGGATACCCATTTTTGCCTGAGTTGTCCAACGCGGCTTTTCAACTCAGCGGGTGTACATTTTTCACTTATTTCCCTTATTTTGCATGGATCGCCCTTTCGGGTTTTCAATCCATCGGGATACCCATTTTTGCCTGAGTTGTCCAACGCGGCTTTTCAACTCAGCGGGTGTACATTTTTCACTTATTTCCCTTATTTTTGCCCGAGTCTTTTTATTCTGTTTTTGACTCGCCGGGATGCCCTATTTTTGCCTGGACTTACATTCTGTTTTTATGTCCAGCGGGTCATTTTATGCGAAGTATTTTTTAACTGCATCTGAATTCACAGGGGATGGAAAATCTTCACCATCCATGGTGCTGAGCATCAGTGCTCCACCAGAGAAAACTTTCTTTACCACGAATGGCCCTTCATAGTTTGGAGTCCATTTGCCCCTGTGGTCTGTATGAGGAGGGAGGATTCTTTTCAGCACAAGATCTCCCACTTGGTACTCTCGATGCCTGACTTTCTGATCGAAGGATTTCTTCATTCTCTTCTGATACAATTGTCCATGACAGATTGCACCCAATCTCTTCTCTTCAATCAGACTCAGTTGCTCGTATCGGGACCTAACCCATTCTGCTTCACTCAGTTTGACATCCATCAAGACTCGCAAGGAGGGTAATTCAACTTCAACTGGTAGGACTGCTTCCATACCATACACGAGTTGATACGGTGTTGCCCCAGTGGATGTCCTGATCGATGTGCGATACCCATGCAAGGCAAATGGTAGCATTTCATGCCAGTCTTTGTAGGTGACTACCATCTTCTGCACAATCTTCTTGATATTCTTATTTGCCGCCTCAACAGCACCATTCATCTTTGGTCTGTAAGGAGAAGAATTGTGATGTTGGATCTTGAAGTCCCGGCACAGTTCAACCATCATCTTGTTGTTGAGATTGGAACCATTATCAGTAATGATTCGCTCGGGAACTCCATATCGACAGATGATATCTCTTTTCAGAAATCGGGCTACCACTTGCCTTGTAACATTTGCATATGAGGCTGCTTCAACCCACTTAGTGAAATAGTCGATGGCGACCAGGATGAATCTGTGGCCGTTTGAAGCAGTTGGCTCAATCTTGCCAATCATGTCGATGCCCCACATGGCAAAGGGCCATGGTGAAGACATGATGTTCAAAGGATTCGGAGGTACATGCACTTTATCTGCGTAGATCTGGCATTTGTGGCATTTTCTGGCGTAGGCACAACAGTCTGCATCCATTGTGATCCAATAATAGCCTGATCTTAACAACTTCTTAGCCATTGCATGTCCTCCAGCATGGGTACCAAAAGAGCCTTCATGCACTTCATGCATCAACAAATCTGCTTCCGTCTTGTCAACACATCTGAGGAGTACCATATCAAAGTTCCTCTTGTATAAAGACCCATCAGTGTTCAGAAAGAAACTTCCAGCAAGCCTTCTCAAGGTCTTCTTATCATTGGAAGATGCCCCAGGTGGGTATGTTTGATCCTCCAAGAAGCACTTAATATCATGGAACCAAGGCTTATCATCTTTGACAACATCTGCTGCGAATACATATGTTGGTCTATCAAGTCTCGATACTGAAATCTGAGGTACAAAGTTAGCAGCTTGAACTTTGATCATGGACGAAATGGTAGCCAAGGCATCTGCAAACTGATTCTCATCCCGAGGGATATACTCAAGTTTGACTGTTGTGAAGAAAGTCAATAACCTTCTTGTATAATCCCTGTAAGGTATCAGATGATCCTGGTGTGTATACCATTTCCCATTGGTCTGATTGATTACCAAAGCTGAATCTCCGAATACGGTCAATGTCTTGATCCTGAGGTCAATGGCTTCCTCAAGACCCATAATGCAAGCTTCGTATTCAGCTTCGTTGTTAGTGCAGTTGAAAGCGAGTTTTTCCGAGAAAGGCATGTGAACCCCTTTGGGTGTAATGAGTACTGCACCAACACCACGACCATTCATGTTAACAGCCCCATCAAACATCATAGTCCATTCTTCCTCCGGGTTGGGCCCTTCAGTGTGAACAGGCTTTTCATGATCTTTTGCTTTTATGAACATGATGTCTTCATCAGGGAAGTCAAATCTCATAGGCTGGTAATCATCAATGGGTTGCTCAGCAAGATATTCAGACAATACACTGCCTTTGATGGCTTTCTGAGATGTGTATTGGATGTCATACTCTGTAAGGATCATTTGCCATCTTGCAACCCGTCCAGTAAGAGCTGGCTTCTCAAATATGTACTTGACTGGGTCCATCTTTGAGATTAGTAAGGTAGTGTGGGTCAACATATACTGCCTTAGTCGGCGAGCAGCCCACGCTAAAGCACAGCAAGTTTTCTCGAGCAGTGAATAACGTTGTTCACAGTCGGTAAACTTTTTGCTTAGGTAGTATATTGCATACTCTTTTCGACCAGACTCGTCATGCTGGCCCAACACACAACCCATTGACTCTTCTAATACTGTCAAGTACATGATTAGAGGTCTTCCTTCAACTGGAGGCATAAGGATTGGAGGTTCTTGCAGATACTCCTTGATTTTGTCAAAAGCCTTCTGGCAATCCTCATTCCACCTGGCCGTCTGTTCTTTTCTTAACAGCTTGAACAAAGGTTCACAGGTTGCCGTAAGGTGAGATATGAACCTTGAAATGTAGTTCAATCGACCTAGAAACCCTCGAACTTCTTTCTCAGTTTTTGGTGCAGGCATCTCTTGGATGGCTTTGACTTTATCAGGGTCCACTTCAATCCCTTTCTCGCTTACAATAAATCCCAGCAGCTTACCGGACCGCACCCCGAATGTGCATTTGTTGGGGTTCAACTTCAATTGATACTTTCTCAGACGCTTGAACAACTTGAGCAGATTCACCAGATGATCTTCTTCAGTAAGGGACTTGGCAATCATATCATCCACATAACATTCTATTTCTTTGTGGATCATATCGTGGAATAATGTTACCATAGCCCGTTGATACGTTGCACCGGCATTCTTGAGCCCAAATGGCATTACTTTGTAGCAGAACGTGCCCCAGGGTGTGATGAATGTTGTCTTCTCCATGTCTTCAGGTGACATTTTAATCTGGTTGTATCCTGAAAATCCATCCATGAAGGAGAATACCGAGAACTGAGCCGTGTTATCAACCAATACATTAATGTGAGGTAGAGGGAAATCATCTTTCGGGCTGGCTCTGTTCAGATCCCGGTAATCAACACACATTCTTACTTTGCCGTCCTTCTTAGGCACAGGTACTATATTAGCAACCCACGGCGGGTAGCTAGTTACAGCAAGGAACCCGGCGTCCCATTGCTTTTGTACCTCTTCCTTGATTTTCATAGCCATGTCTGGACGAGTACGGCGCAACTTCTGTTTGACCGGAGGGCATTCTTCTCTCAAAGGCAGCTTGTGCACAACAATGTCGGTATCCAACCCTGGCATGTCTTGATACGACCAAGCAAACACATCCACATACTCTTGAAGTAGATCAACCAGTTGCTTCTTCACTGAGTCTTGCAGGCAGGCCCCGATTTTAACCTCTTTCACGTCTTCCTCTGTACCAAGATTAATCACTTCAACCTCCTCCTGGTGAGGGGTAATAACCTTCTCCTCTTGTCTTAACAACCTGGCTAGCTCTTCAGGAAGCTCATATTCTTCTTCAACCCCTTCATCAGCTTGATTGATCGGATTGTCAAAGTCATACGATGTCATAGCCGTGCTGTTGTCGGTGCTGTCTGGAAGGCACTCTCTGCAAGGGTTAAGTTTGTTCATTTTAGTGATCTGATTTTAGTTTTATTTAGAAAAGTGAAATGAAGTTGTCATTTTGAAAACACCGCCATTTATTTTTGTACAAAAAGAAAAATGGAAAAACAGTGAACGAAAAGAAAAGGACTCGTTTGCAAAAAGATGTCTGATATTTCATTAATTGATCTTGTTTGCACAAAAAGTACAGATGGCCCGATTACAAAATGAGTCTTGTCATCTTGGGCAAGATGCAAAACTTTGATGCATGCTTATAAAAATACAGGAAATAATAATTACTCTGCATGAGTAACTCTTATAATTTCCTGGGAAGACCAGTTCGAGACACTGCTCCCCGGGATCTTTGGACGAATCCAGCTTTCCAGGTTGCGTTCCTCTTCCAGCTCGTCTTCCAGACAGTTGATAGCATCAGGGGTAAGCATCCCCCCACTCACAAAATTGGGCTCTTTCGCAGCCGCTGCTTGATCTTGTTGAGTTGGTTTGTAACCCAACCCAAATTTGTCTTTCTTCTCCTCCACAGCTAAAACTTTGCCCCAGCCCAGGGCAGTTCCTTCCTCAACAACCTTCCGGGCTTGTTGGTATGATGCCATTGGAGTACCAGGCACAGCAGATGTTTCATTCACATTCAAGGCTTCAAACCCCTGGCTCATTGTTTCATGGATCTCTCCATCCATTTCAATGTATTTATAGGTTGCCAGGTGGCTGACAAAAATGTCCTCCTCTCCGCAGATTGTAACGATTTGACCCTCCCACTCATATTTTAACTTCTGGTGAAGGGTAGAGGTCACGACGCCAGCAGCGTGAATCCACGGCCTACCCAACAAACAGTTGTAGGCGGGCTGAATGTCCATCACATAGAAGATAGTTTTAAAGGTCTGCGGGCCAATCGTTATGGGCAATTCAATTTCTCCCAGAACCGATCTCTTTGAGCCATCAAAGGCTCTCACCACCAGGTTGCTGGGTCTCAATGCCAATCCATCATATTCCAACTTCACCAGAGCCTTCTTTGGTAAGACATTCAGGGATGAACCTGTGTCTACCAGCACATGAGAAAGGACAGCTCCTTTGCATTCCATGGTTATGTGCAAGGCTTTGTTGTGGTTGCGGCCATCCGCTGTCAAGTCAGTATTGGTGAACCCTAGCCCATTGCTAGCAGTAACATTTCCAACCACGGTTTCCAACTGGTTGACAGTAATCTCCTCAGGCACGTAAGCTGCGTGCAAGACTTTGAGTAATGCATTCCGATGGGCTTCGGAACACATCAGCAGTGAGAGGATGGAGATCTTGGATGGCGTCTGGTGAAGCTGATCCACAATTTTGTAATCACTCTTTTTGATGATTCTCATAAACTCATCAACTTCTTGATCGAACGGTGTCTTCAAGGTTTCTTTAACAGTTTGATCTTCCTGCACCGGGCTCTTCCCTTTTGCCTTGGCGGCAGCTTCTGCTTCGGCTGTGGGTCTCTGAATTTGTGGAGCGAAAAGACGTCCGCTTCGAGTGAAGCCTCCGCCTCCACCCACATTGTCTACTTGTAGTGTAGGGGTTGATGATTCAAAAGTGATTCTTTGTCCTTCACAGTACAAGTCAGAGCCGTAATGCCAGGGGATGGCATTACTGCTTTCATAAGGCACGGGTCCAGGCACCGTGATGGTGACTGGACTGATTGCAGCTGTTGAAGGAACTGTGATAGTTTGTGGATCGTAATAGATTGTAACTGGTGCCCTAGTGGGAGCAGCACCTTCTGAGTTGTAGACGGAGTTGTTTTCAGGATCGTAAAAGATTGTGACAGTAGAGACATCTTCATGATTTATTGCTGGTGTTGTAGGAGACAATGGTGGCAGAACGGATGTTGTTGTTGTAGGAGGTTCAAAATGGAGTGATGCTGGAGTTGTAGCAGGAAAATTTGTTGAAAACTGATCAGTTGAGATAATAGATGAAGTACTTGTTGATGAAGCCGAAGAATTGTCGGGAACAATGGTTGCTGCAGTTGTAGGAGGTTCTGAAACCGTTGATGATGAGATTGCTGGATTTGTTGGAAATGATGTGGTGATCTGAAGCTGGCCACTCTGAACAAGGCTGTCTATGCCATTCCTCAAATTATCGCACCCATTTACAGAGATACTGCAGTAAGCACAACCCAACTCACACCCTGGGAACATGTTGCATTCCAAGAGCTGGGCCTTGATTTCTACCAATGGTGTCCTGATCTGTCCCACACTGGTTATTAAATAAGACGGTTTGTCTTCTTCAATAGCGTTAATTCGGGGACCACCATGATTTGGCATAGGATTTTTATTGACATTGGGTGGCGGTGCAAAATTCAGAGCTTTCGAGTCCACCAGGTCTTGTACCTTCATATGCAGGGCTCTGCACTTTTCCGTACTATGGCCAGGTGCGTTTGAATGAAAGGCACACCTAGCGTTGGAGTCGTAGTTCCTGGGTAAACTGTTGGGATCTGGAGGTGCCAGCGTCCTTAGCTCAACTAGGTTGAGTTTCAGGAGTTGTGGCAGCAGGGTAGCATATGGCATAGGGATCGGATCGATCACCCTATTAGCTTGAGATGGCCTCTGTTGGAATGGCCTTTGTTGACTGTTGCTGTTGGTGTTGCTGTTGTTGTAATTTCTTGGAGGATACTGATTTTGTTGATGGTACTGAGGTTGCTGTTGATAGCTTTGCTGAGGAGGTTGATAGACTGGCTGAGGATGAGCTGGAGCAGGGATGGTGACTGCTGCTATTGACCTTTGAGCATATTGGGGCCTGCCCCTGTTGGTGTGGATGGCATTGGTCTCGCCAGTTCTTCTCGGGCCTGCAAAAGGCTTTCTTGCATTACTGGACGAGCTGACACCATTATCAGAGATCTTACCCATTTTCAACAGGCTTTCAATTCTCTCCCCAGCTATGACAACATCTGCAAAGCTAGTAGAAGAGAAAGCAGCCAACCTGTCAATATATGTTCCCTGAAGGGTGTTCATGAACATATCTGCCATTTCCCGTTCAGACATAGGTGGTTGAACAGCAGCAGCCAGTTGCCTCCATCTCTGGGCATATTCTCGGAAACTCTCCCTTGAAGACTGTGACATTCCCATCAGGAGGGTCCTGTTGGGTGCCATGTCTAGATTATACTGATACTGTCTGATGAAGGCCTCTGCCAGGTCCTTCCAGCATCTAATAGTTGCTCTTGTCAGATGGGAATACCACTCCCTCGAAGCTCCAGTCAAGCTATCTTCAAAATAGAACATCCACAATTTCTCGTCCATGGTATAAGCTTTTAATCTCCCGAGGAAAGATTGTAGATGGGTTCGAGGACAAGAAGTCCCATTATACTTTTCAAAACATGGAGGCTTGAACTTGTGGGGAATCCTAACCCCGTCTACCAAGCCCATGTCCATGACGTCGAAGCCCAAAGAGTTTTGAGATTCTAAGGACCTCAACTTCTCAGCTATTTCATCCAATCTTCTATCATATGCTTCTTCACCAGCGCCCATTACTGTGAATTGGTCCTCCTGAGGATCCTCTTGAAGTACCCTAGCTGCGGTGGCAGTCCCTTGAACATTTGCCGGAATATTGACCTCAGGATGGAGGTGTGGCCCAAATACCGGGGGGTTGACGTGAGGTTGTACCCTTTCATTGTTACTGGTACCGGCAGTTCCTATATGTGGATCCTCTTGATTTTGCCTTTCCACCATGGCTCTCAATCTTTCCTGGCTCTGAGCCATGTTGTTCATAACTTCCATAAACTGAGTCATTTGGTTCCTCATTTCTAGCCTTTCATTTGCCATTTGATTTCTGACCTCAGTGAGGTCCTGCTGCATCTGATCCATTTGAATTCCCGGAAGGTTGTTTCGGGTTGGATAACGGTGCGGACGGTTGAGGGGAAATACTCGGCGCCTAGCAATAGTTCCTGAACATCACAACAGAGGTTAGCGACAATAAAACAAAAACCTACAAAACAAACAAAGGGTTAGCATGCAATGCAGTTATGCTTATTTGTTCTCAAGGTATCCGGTTTGGCCTTCAGTTTTGACCCTTCCAGACCCTTGAAGATGCTGTTGATGTTGCTTCCGAAGTAAACTTGGATGGAACAAACTAACACAAATATATTATAGAAGGTGAAATAATACAGCTTGTTCATTTTACAACACAAGTCCCCTAAGGGATCAAAATACATCACAAAAAAAGTAAAAGTACATGGAATAGAAACAACAACAAGCAAATGATCAAACACCAAGGCCAAACTCATCCTCACGAACTTCCTTGAGAAGTGCTTCGGTCACAGGATCAGCCGGCCGCTCCGTGAGATTCCGGATAAGGAGGTTCCGGGTTGCAATAGCTGCTGCTAGCTTCTTGTGCTGAGTTTGGTCCTTGGACCTCTTCACCCCTGCTTTGATCTTCAATTCTGATATCTCCCTCTGGGCTGCTGCCAGGGCTTCTTGCTGTTCTTTTGCACTAGCCTCCAGTTGATCCACCTTGTCTTGAACTCTCTTGTCTTCCAGGGTACGAGCCTCGGTGATCCTGACCCACCGGGCTTGACTCTCCTTCAAGTACAAGTCTGTTCTTGCTCTCTGGAACTGGGCTTCTTTGCAAGCATTCTTCAGAATTTGTTCACCAGCCTTAGACTTTTTGATATAATCCCCAGACTTTTCAATCTTAGTCAAATGCTCCACTCTCAACTTCTCCAATCTCTCAATCTCCCTCATACCTTCACTCCTCTCCCGGAGGGTCTTCTGCAAAGCCTGGGTTAGCTTCTCATTTCTTTCCTTCAAGCTCTCAAACTCCTCCAAACTGATGGTGGCAGGGGGTGGTGCTGAAGATGACTCAGGCATGTCTTCTATGGTAAAGGGCATTCCAGAGAATTGGGCCCTGGCACGGGACCACTCATAATATTGTGCTGATGCCACATTATTGCACTTCCCCAGAATGGTCACTCCCTTGGTTTGAACATTATCCCAGGCCCAGGCAGCCTGCCTAACAACAATCAGACTAATCTTGTTCTCACAATAAAGAGTTTCAACCAAGTCCTGTGCCCTAGGAGTGTGGACCAGTGCATAGCCCAATTGCCTCCTGAACAGCAGAGGGTTGTAATTGATACTTCCCTTAACTCCTATTAAAGGCACATTGGGAAAATGTCCACAGCTGGTGATGATATCCCTGCCCTTGGTGCTTTGAGTGCACCATCTGATATCGGCTGAAGTTAGGACAGTGAGTCTCTTAGCCCAGTTGCTTTGCTGATGAGGGTTTAAAAATGCATCTGTCCTGGGTAGATGCCTGAGAAGCCAAGTGTGGAACAATGGAGCACAACACCTCACTAATCTTCCCCTCTGCTTTTCATTCTTCTGATGCACTGAATAGTAAAGATCCCCCAATAAAGTTGGCACTGGGTTCTTCAGAATGAACAGATGGATGGCATTCTTGCTAATGAATCGAGGCTCATCTGCAAACAACACAATTCCATATACACTTAGGGCCAACAAAGTACAAACAACTTTCCACTCCCCCAGGGAAGCCTTCAGACTAGCTTGAGAAATTAAGAAGTCCAGATGAAAACCAGGGATTCCAGCTTTAGAGGTCATATGCTGCTCAACCAAAACAGGTTCCAGATGCAAAGCTTTTGCTACTTCTCCATTAGCAGGAAAGACCATCTCAGGGTTGAAAGGGATTCCACCCCTGATAGGCAAACCAACCAATGATGAGTATTCTTCTAACAGAGGACCCAACTGAAAGTCTTGAAAGGTGAAACATCTCAGTGGGGGATCATAGAATTGAATGCAGGTGTGGATGAGGCTTCTTTGTGATGGGTCCAGATCCATAACCATGTCAAGTATATCCCCATAATGCTCCCTGAACAAGGGTATGTGATCTGGAGTGATCAGGGTCTGAATCCTCCTGATGTCTGATAACTCTGGTTGGAAGAAGTGATAGGTGATGTTGCTCTTTTTAGGAGCCATGATGCTGAGACTGGGTAGAGACAGGTACTGATGCTGATGCTGAAGAAGAGGGCCACTGACTGGCTGGTGCTGGTGATAACTGAAGCAGGTGTTGGTGAAGATAGGTCAATACAAAAGATGGGGTCAAAACCAAAACCAGATGAATGATGGATACCCTGAAACACAAATAAGCAAATGTCAATATGGTGCAATGATTATGTATGCAAATGAAATGCAAGGGTCTGTGACTGAGCTGGATCTGATCAAAACTCTGATATAAGTCCAAGTGTGTTCAAGGATTCCAGATGAGGTCTATAAATCCAGTAACCAAGGTGGGGGACTCAAATAAAGAGCCACATGTCCAGGGTTTTAGAATCACAAGAACTGTCCCAAATTGGAGTATTCTTAAACAAGTCAAAGTAACAGGGTACTCTGAGGTCAAGGTACCTGCAAACCTGTAAACAGCCCAACCCCCCTCACAGGTGGTGTTCTAGAACAAGGATCCTCAGACTCGGATCAGTTATGAGAAGTGTAAGCACTTCTAACCCGGAGGCACAATGTTTACAATAACCATAAAAGTTCCTCCTCTAATTCACCTCAGTTTCTGAAGGTCAAAACTAAAGGTCATCCAGACTTAGCAGGCTTCCCAGATAGCCCTAGTACTGCAGGAAATCCGCAACACAGAGTTCTCAAGAAGAAACCCATATCTGAACCGTGTTTCATATTCCCGCACCAGACCGAGATGGAATGGGAAAGAATATGATTCACTCTAGCCTAGGTGTCACTCAGGTCCCAGGTATAGGACCTTAACTCTCAATGAATCACCCACCCACCAAAACAAAGACCAGACCCAGCCAGCAGCATGACAGTATGATATATACAAAAGCAATAAATAAAGCAGTAAAGCAACTGTACATAAAGCAAAAATAAATACAAAAATACAAACACAAATAAGCACATAACACCCCAGTAAACACAAATCAAACAAGCGCTAGGAGGAACCCACAAAAAGAACCAGAAGCCCTGGTTGCAATATAAGGTTCCCCAGCAGAGTCGCCAAGCTGTCGCTCCCGACAAATGAAAATGGATCATATGAAGGTACAGACGCGAACGGTCGGCGAGAGGGACAATGAGAACACACAGCCGTGAACTCACTGGAAAATGAATAGAGTCGCCAGCTAGGCATTTTTATCCCGGAGGAAAGGTAATGCTGCATAGACCTAGGAAGAGATGGATAAGACGGTTTGCGAACCAAAGAGAGACTGAGAAAGGGGGTTGGTTACAACCTAGGAAGGTATTAGCACCCAGATTGTCCGTCGTACTCGACGGGATCCACTCTTAAAAGATTTGTGTTTTAAAGGGGTAGTGTCAGTGCAATCTGTGTATAAGGAGGCTGGAAGAAAATGTGCAGGTGTCAGTGTTAAAGAAAGTGATGTGTAATATATATACAGTGTCAGTGTAAGAACAGAGTGAAATGCTCAAGATCATGAGGCTAAAGAATAAAGCTAGAAAGAGGGGGGATGTACAAAGACTTTTGTCCGATAACTGTTAAGTTATGCCTACGTATCCTCTCGTGCAATGAGGAAGTCAGAACACCGTAGTTCGACCCAAAGAGACTGAAAGATGAATTGACTTGTGAACTGCTTACTTGTCTATGCTCAAGTGTATGACCTGTCTGGCTCAGGTGCCAACTGTCTTGCATTAGACGGAAGAAGCAAGTTCTCGTTTATGAGTGAATGAGATGAGAAAAGAATCCCGAAGGAGACGATTATTGTTTGTTTTTTGTATTTTCAGTCTTTTATTGCTTTTGAAAGTCCGTCATAAGTTAATGAGCTGGAGCCTAAACCAATGGATTTAGTAAACTCATCACATCTTCCCTCTGATTAGGGGTAATGAGAATACCTTAAGTGTGAAGTCAGATTCTCACACTTAATCACCTTTGGTATAGGATTAAGATCATTAACCTACTTGTGATTATTTAGATGTTTTTGTTGTTTTTGTTTAGTGTTGAGTAATGAGGTTAAGCCATAATCAAGGATTAAACAGACTCATTACACCATCCTAATAGAAGGATAATAGATGAGAATGTTCAAGCTGAGGAAAGCTCCTCAACTTAATCCATGATTAGGGATTAAGCTCATGACAAAACAAGCCTTTGATTAGGTGGATTTTATTCAATGATAAGATGATGAAGTGAATTTTATGATTTGTAAGACAACTTGAGGGGGACTTGTCCATTAACACTAGGGTTAGTCCTTCTTAACCAGTTAAGGAAGAATTAGAACCCTAATGCAAGGCCCAAGTTACAAGTGTGAAGTCTTGATGATTATTATGTGAATTGATTAAAGGAGTTAAACACATTAAGGGTTTAACACTTAGGATTAAAGTTATACACTCCATCCTAAGAGAAGGATGCAGGCATAAGCTTAATCACAAAGCCTTAAAGCCTTTAGGGTTTAGTCCCTGATTATGAGGTGAGAAGAGAAGACTCAAAGAGACACAAAGGTAAAACTAAGAGGGGAGACTAATCAAAACCCTAATCATTGTCATGCTTGGTTGTCCCTAAGGTTTGTGAGGTTTTCAAGAGCAACCTTCAAAGAGAACCACCAGGATGCAGATGAACAGGATCAATAGAAGCAAAGTGACTTGCTTCATTCAAGAAGTCAAGTCACTTGAGGAGAGAAAGTAAGAGGAACAAGAATGAGCAAGCTCAAACTCAAACACATATAAAAATGCAGCAAGGGATGCAAGAGAGATGAAAAGAAAAGTTATGAGAAGTGAAGGCAAATTCACTTCTCAAGTTTACTTACCACCTGAAATGTTAGAAAGAAAAGCAATGCAATGCCAAATGGGATGAAATGGTATGAGGATACACAAAACCAGAAGTATGTTGATGATGATAATGATGCTATGGAGATGCTACAAACATGAGGCAGCACATGGAAATGTTCATACAAGATCATGGATGCAAATGATGCAAGCTTAGAAGCATGGATACACATGAAAAGTTAGGAAGCATACAAAGCATACAACATGGCAAATATGTAATGAAATGATCAAACATACTTTCTACATGTCTTATGATGTAAAATGAATCAAATGGAGGCATGGAATGGCATGGCAAGTCATGTTATGCAAGAGAATGCAAGAGGTATGCAAATGAAAGCCCAAATTAGGGTTTATGGATCAAACAACAAACAAAAACCAAAAACAGAAGCAAAACCTAATTTAAAAAATGGAAAATGCCACCCAAAGAAAACCTAAACCTATACTAAACCAAAGTCCAAAGGGGAGGTCTCAACTCTCAACCAATCTCAAGATATGAATTTCCTAAGTTATTAGGGTTTTTAGGGCTCTTAAACAAAAGAAATACCAAACAAATTGAAAATGAGGAAACAAATCATGGCCATTTTACCCTAGAAACTACATGCCAAACACAAAACAAAGCAAAAAGAATCAATGTCCAACTCTTCTCAAATAGGCAGAAATGATTTTTTGAACTTATGATCAAAATAATGCACAAAATATGATTTAATTCAATGAAAAATTCTTAAAATGCATCAAGATCAAAAAAGAAATTTGGTTTGAAGGTTGGACAATGTTTCTAAATGTCTTAGAACATTTCATGAATTTTTTGGTGATTTTTAAATACCTAAAAGTATTTTTAATTAATTAATTTCCATTAATCAATTAAAAATAATCTTTTAAATATTTAAAAATACTTTTTTAATGATAAAAAATAAAATAAAAATATTTTTGGGTCATAAAAATTAATAAAACTCAGAAGAAAAAGTTTCATAATTTTTATGCATTTTTTACTATTTTTAAATAATTTTGCAAAACAAATGAAATAAATATGAAAATAAATGAATTTTAAATGAATTAATGAGAAGTAATCAGATCCTAAGGTGGAGATTCAAACTCACACGCGCGGGAGTTGACTACGCGCCACATCTCACGGCTCAGATTCAAATTTCGCTAATCAATGCTTAAAACCCTAACCCTGCCGTTAATCACTCTCAGATGACCAGAACAGTGTTCCGGTCATCTTCTCCGTTCACCTCAAAATGCTATCTCTCTCCCCAGGCCATTTTAGAAGCTCTAACTCTCCAGAAATCATCTACTAACTACCCTAAGCACGAATCCAGCATCAAATCACATTTAAACTCACACACAAACAAGAATCGAAGCAAAGAAATTTCTAGGTCAAACTTTCAGAACACCATAACAAGCTCATTTCTTGATCATTTTCAAAAGTAAATAGATCCCAATGATCAGTGCAACATGCTAAACAAGATTCTAACAAGAAAATGGAGTTCTGGAAAAAAAGTTCATGGTGTCACCTGAGATGGAGCTTTTGATTCAGGAGCTTTCTGGATGATTCTTTGGCTCAATCAGGTCCCAATGATCCACCTTTGAAGCTTTGGATGCTTAGTTGGAGTTTAAACAACCTCTGGAGTGAGTTTGCAGAAGCTCTGACCAAGGGCATGTGAAAATCGTATTTGAGACATGGGGTGTTTCAGGCCAAAACAATGGTTGGTTTCTGGTCAGTGAGGTGAGTAGAGATTGTTGGTGGAGTTTGTTCTTGTGTTTGAGGTTTGTGGAGAGAGATTCGAAGGAAAATGCAGGCTGAGGTGAAGAATGGCAATGGGGTGTTCTTGCTCAAATCAAGCCTGGCTCTTGGTGCTTTGAGGTCTATGAAGTATGGTGAGTTGAAGTGTGGAAATGGTTTGAGTGTTATGAGCTTGTGGAGGCAGATTCGAAGGCTTATGCAAAAAGGAGTGTTTTTGTGAATGTGTTGGATGAGTGAGTTTCAGCCTTGCTAGATGTATGGAATGGCTTGCTCTTTGTCCACATAAACCTCTCTCATTGGTCAGATGATTGGACATGTGCTTTATTGATTGGTAAGTCACCTTTTGCAAAAAGTCAAATTTTGTGTAAGGAAAGTATGGGTTGATCTATAGCTAGTACATGGGCTGGTTCTGGTGCAACAAGGTGAGGTGAGAGGCTAGCCAAAGTGCAGCATCCAATGCATCAAGTGGGTGAAGTGATCATGATGATTTTGCAAGTTGTTGGCTTTTTGGTTCATATGGAAAGACCTTGTCCCAAAAGTCATGAAACATGAGCAATGCCTAGTTCATTCTGAATTTTAGGACTTACATGATGTTTATGTGATGGTTTGATGCCAATTAGAAGTTGCATTTTGCCTTGGTACATGATTTTGCAACTTTCACACTTGGTGCATATCTTGAAAATAAATGATTTTTGCTAATTTTGTCACACCATAACTTTTGATCCAAAAAGAATTTGATCATGTTCTTGTACTTTTTGAAAAGGGAAAGATGAGATCTACAACTTTCATGACCAAAGTTTTTCCATTTGAAGCTTTTTTTGATCAATAATCAAGGCTTGAAAAATGACCTAAAATGAAGCATTCTTGAAAAGTCAACTATGCCCAAAAAGTCAACATTTGCAAAAACCCTAAATTCTTGATTTTTATGAACTTCAACCTTCTTCCATGATCAAATAAAGATCATATACACTCAAAATGATGAAGATCACCCATTGGTTGGGTCATTGGGGGTCTCAGATGCCCTGATTTTACACTGACTTGTCTGAAAAGTCAACTCTTGATCAGATGACTTCCCCATGGAATTTCTTCATGAAAATTGATATGCATACTCCCTATACCATATAGAGACCAATGGAAACAAGAATGACCAAAAAATTTGGGGTTATGGCCTCTGAAACCAAAACCCTAATTTTAGGTCAACTGTGCAGTCAAACCTGGCTCTGCATCCATACCAAACCCAGTTCTTGTGATTCTTTGGAATTTTTGACTTTGAGAGGATGTAATATGATATAAGAACACACATGGATCCCTTTGAAGTGATTGGTGGCCTTTGGAGTGGCTCAAGAAGCTCTTGGATTGCTTAGATCACAAACCCTAGATGCAGATGACTTAGAAACTATGCAGTGAATCAAAATTGAAACATGAGGTGATATGATTGTGCTTATGCATATGAGAATGATCACAAGCCATGGTGTGAATGGGTGGGGGCAAATTTGGGGTGTTTACACATTGGAGCAGTAATCACATTTGGAGTACCCGGAGGATCAAACTTAATTTCTCCAGCATCAATCATATCTTGAATTTTGTTCTTCAAGACCCAGCAGTTATTAGTATCATGTCCCTGACAGTTTGAATGGTATGCACACCGTGCATTGGGATTGTACCTGGGAGAGGTAACATTGGGATTCTGAGGAGCCTCTTTCAAGGTAATGAGTTCAGCCTTCAACAAGTGTTGCAATGCCTGAGCCATTGACATGTTGATCTTCGTGAACTGTCTTCTAGCCCTCTGTTGGTTGCCCTGTGGCTGCTCTGTTGTTGCAGGAGTTGGATTTGAAATATGAACTGCACTAACAGACTGATGCCTTCTGTTACGATCAGGCTGACCATAAACAGCATTGGATTCTTTCTTCCCAGTGGGAGGCTTCTTTGCAGCACCTGATGAGGAAGTACCCACTTGGATCTTACCATTCTTTATACCATTTTCTACTCGCTCTCCTGTCATTATCAACTCAGTGAAGCCAGATGATGAGCTTCCAATGAGATGACTGTAAAACGGACCATTCAGCGTGCACATGAACATATCAACCAGTTCCCTGTCAGTTAAAGGGGGTTGAACTCTTCCAGTTAAGTCTCTCCACTTCTGAGCATACTCTTTAAAACTTTCTTTGGCACCCATAGACATGCTCTGAAGCTGCATGCGAGTGGGAGCTAAGTCAGCATTGTATTGATACTGCTTATAGAAAGCTTCAGCAAGATCATTCCAGTCCCTGATGTTGACACTCTCCAACTGATAATACCACTCCAGCTGAGCTCCAGATAAGCTCTCTTGAAAAAAATGGATCCACAGTTTCTTATCAGCAGTGTGAGGTTGAATTCTTCTGACATAAGACCTCAGATGCAGCTTGGGACAAGAGACCCCATCATAAACAACAAATGTAGGAACCTTGAAACCAATGGGTATGACTACCCCAGATATCAGACTCAAATCTTCAAAATCCAGCCCAGATGACTTCTGCAACTCCATGGCATCCATCCTATCCACCAGCATTTTGAATTTGTCTTCATTAGGATCATGGTAGTAGTTAGCCTCAGAATCAGAGTCCCCCATAGTGTTGTGGAGACTGCCTCCCTCTTTTTCAGATTCTTCAGATTCATAGTCTTCAGCTGGTTCTTTGGTCTTGGCAAGACCTTTGAACCTTCTTCCCATGTTGATCAAACCGGCTGACCTTCTAGTCTTCTTAGTCTTCTTGGCCAGCAGTGCCTTCAATTCATCCTGCCCCTTGGACAGGTTCAAGATCAGCTCTTGGAACTGTGCATTTTGTGCCTGGAGATCCTTAACTGATTGTTCAAGAGCCATTGCTGAAATAAACAGCGAGAAGATGAGAAACCTGTGCACAATTATAAACCTGTGATGCAATGAAATGATATGTGAATGCATATGCAATGTTTTCAAGGACCGCAAGATTTAAATTTGCTTAAACAAACAAGAAGGTAAACTTTTATTAGTAATAAATTTGTTTTGCCTTTTAGGCTTACAAAAAATGAAATGAAATAAGTACAAAAGATGGGGTTTTAAGTCTCCCATGGACGTTTCCTCTTTGTGTTGAGGTATGAGTTGAGGTTCCGCTCCTCGTGTAGTTGCTTTGTTAGTTCTAGGATTCTTTCTTGGCTTGCTTTGTAATGAGCCTCGAAAGTATCCCTTTGCTCCTTCAGTTGGATCCATGATCTCTGCAAGTCTTCCATATCAGTAGGCATGTCTGGGTGAAGGATGGTATAAGCTGTGTCTTCTTCAGCAACAGGTTCCATGGTAACTGGTAGGACGGCAGGATATGGCATCATGAGAGTCTGAGCACGAGATCGTACCCATCTGAGATAAGCCTCCATAGGAATAGTGTACTTAGGCTCCAGTGTCTTGCTGTCAACCCTGTTTACTTTTCCCCAAGCTCGTATGAATCTCTGACGGTAACCCTGAAGATCGTTGTCGTAATCAAACACAATGCCCTGAATCAACATGTCATGTGGACCATCACTCCGGGCGTAACCAAACTGTCGTAAAGCTAGAGAGGGGTTGTAGGTGATGCCTCCTCTTATGCCTAGAAGTGGCACATTAGGAAACTCCCCCACAACGGTCAATGATGGTGACATTCTCCATAGATCTAGAGCACCAATGGATATCTGAGTGAGAAAGTGACATGATCCTCTTGGACCATCTGAACCCTTGCTCATTCTTCATTACTGAGCGAGGAAGGTGAGAAATAAACCACCTAGAAAGCAAAGGTATGCAGCACATCAAAGTCCCTCTTGCCCTTGTAGTACGGGTATGAAGAGAATGCAGGATGTCTCCGAGCAATGTAGGCACTGGATTTTGACTCAGGAATATGTTGATGGCATGAACACCTATGAACTGATCAGGATTGGGGAACAATACTAAGCCATATATCAGCAAGGCTAAGATCTCCTCAAAAGCATCATAGCTCATGGCCTTCAAGAACAACTGAGCTTTCTCTATCAACACCTTGGCAAGAATACCCTTGACTCCACTTCTCGTCTCTAGAACAATGTCAGACTTCTTCAGATGTAGAGCTGCAGCAATAACCTCTAGTTTAAGCTCCTTCTCCAAGCCTGTGAATGGTTTCTGATCAAGAACAGGTATACCCAGAAGTTTAGAGAACTCCTCCATTGTAGGAACCAGCTGGTAGTCAAGGAATGTAAAGCAGTGGTGCTTAGGGTCAAAGAACTGAAACAGAACACTCATCAAGTCTTCATTGAACCCTGAAGTGACTAGATCCAATAGGTGACCATGTCTCTTGATAAACTGGGAGTGATCAGACACTTGAGAAACCAACTCTTTAAGCTTGGGAGGTATCCCCACAAAGTTGATCCTGATGGTGTTTCTACAAGCAGAAGCCATGACCTGCAACAAAGAACAAAGATAAATCCTTTGGTCCTTGAAATGGTTAGTGAAAATGCTATGCTCATGATGCATGATGATGTCATGATGTTATGCTCAATCACAAACATGTGGCACACACAAACAAGTCACACCATAGCCCTAGGTTTAAAGGCTTGCATGAGGTTTAAGGTAAGTACCCTCCCCTGAAGTTAGATGGTTCATCCTGTCCTACAAAAGTAACCAGGTTCTAAGGGATCTCAATATCATTGATCCTTCACAAGGGTGGTTGTTCAGAAGGCAACTTACTTGCTAACCAAAACCCTCCAAGTTTAGGATCTCAATGAGCGTAGTATCGAGTGTCAACCAACTTCAGTCTGCACCAAAGCCGGTTACCTCACTACCTTCTAAAGGCCAAGATGGGATAACTAGGGTTCTAAGAGTTAGTTAGTGCATTGACAACATATGGCAGCCTCATATTATCCTCAACTTGACTTAAGGAACATAAGCACCAACCAAGAAGTCGCACTAACTATGGCCACCAGATCAACCGTATCGATATACGTCGTACAGTTTCCTTGGTCTATTGCCATTTACCTAAGGTACACTAGATCCGGGTTAGGACCTTTCACACATAAGAGCACCCCAACAAGATAATATAAAGCAAACAAGGCAAACAATTTAAAGTGATCTTAATTCCTAAGGGTACCCCTCTTAAATTTAAATCCCCAGCAGAGTCGCCAGTTCTGTAACACGGTGGGAGAACTGACTTTAGTTATGTTGCGGATAGCAAGAGTCGCCACCGACTTTTATTTTATCCAAAGGAAAGGCATAAAAGAACAAGAAAGACCTTTTTAAAAGATTTTTGGGTCCGGGGGGTAGGTTATGTAAAGGGAAGGTGTTAGCACCCTTTACATCCATGGTTATCCATGGGCTCTTAGTTACTTAGCTCACTTTGAATTGTTTTTGAAAACGTGAAGTGTGTGAATAAAAATTTTCATTAGAGTTTGATAATGATCCATGTACGGATGCGTAAAAAACTTGTGTTTGAAAATTGTTTGAAATTTATGAAGTGTTTGAAAAGTTTTTGAATAAAGTGAGCAAGCAACTATGAGGAACCTACCCTAAAGTTTTAAGTCTTCCTGTTCTTTATCCTTTAAGTGGTAAGACTATCCCTATTATTAAGGAATAGGTAGTCATTACCTTGGATGTAAGGGACATATGAGGGACATCTGTTTTATGAAGGCAACTGTGGGGTGTATTAAGCAATTTTTGGAGGGACTGTCATCATGATTCAAAAGGGACAATATCTTTTATGAAGGCAACCATTTAAGGGACTTGATGACTTTTCTTTTTAAGGGACCTGCTTTATACACCCCACTTGACCTTATGATTAGGCAACATTGAGAGGCAACCCTAGAAAGTGAGATGGCGAATAAAAATCGACTTACGTGTGTGAGTGTTTAATTTAATTTATCTTTTAATTAAAATGATCTAAATTCAATTTTAAAATATAATACATGTGTACACTCCCTATTTTACTAACCATGGCATGAAAATTAAATAAATTAAATATTTACAAAAATTTACACCAAGGAGCAATTACAATAATTATAATAAGCAATTAAAAATAAATAGCAAAAAATAAATATAGAAGCAAAATATAAATAATCAGCAAAAATAAATAAATAAGCAATAAATAAATATAATAAGGGGTTAGTAATAATTATAATAATAAAAAATAAATAAGGTTAGTAAAATAATAATAATAAGCATAATAATAAAGTAAATGGATTAGTAATAATATGTTTAATAATTAAAATAAATGGAATTAGCAAAATATTATAAGAACATAATTAAAATAATAAACAAAAGTTAGATTTTTAATATAGACAATTATTTAAAAAAAAACAAGAGGAAATATGAACAATTAAATAATTATTATAATATTTTAATTTATGTACAAATTATTAAATTATTTTTAAACATATTATAATTACAAAATAAAATTATCATAGGTTCAATTATTTCTAAACACATATTAAAAATTATTTATATATAATTTAGATTACAAACAAATTTTTAAAAATATTTACATATTATATAAAGAAAATAAGTTATAATTATATTTACAAAACTTAATTTAAATAAATATGTACATAATAATTATATTTTACAAAAAAAATAAAGTTAGAGAAAATAAAATTAGGTTTTAACATTTGTTTAGAGAAATAAATTAGAGTTTGTTAGAAAAATACTTAAGCATTTATAACCTAATATACAAAATTATATTATAATTTAATTACATAATAAAACAAAAATAGTTTTTTTGAATTAAGAAAAATAATAATAATTTTTTTAGAACTTTAGAAAATAAAGTGTTATTTTAGAATTATTTGAATATATATATTGGCATAATTATTTTTTTAATTAATAGTAAGAAAGCAATTAAACAAATTAATTAAATAAATGAAAACAGAAAAAAGTGGTAAAAAGAACATACCTGGGTGGGATTTGAACCCAAGACGTTCAGATTGCCATCAACAAAACATACCACTGGACCAGCCACGCAGGTGTGATAAAGAAGTGGACCAAATTTGTTTTATGCAATGTCCTGAAAAATCACAAAAAATAATGAAAACCAAAAGGCCTGGGGGAGGAATCGAACCCAGGACCTCTTAACACACAAACGCACGCATGACCATCCAGCTAGGTGAGCACATCTGTTAGAATGTTGGCTATAAACAATAATATATTAAAACTATAATTTAAATGGAAACGTATCAAAAAGGAATGGCTGGAGGCAGGATTCGAACCCCAGCCTTCCCCCCCAACACGCGCGTCTGCTTTTCCACCAGGCCACAAGCATCATTTGAATTTTAAATACAAACGAAAACTATATAATATAAAACAAAATTTGAATCCCAGGCTGCGCGCGAAAACTTCATCTTCAACCTCTGATGCTGCGAATTTACCTGCGAAAGTTACTGGGAATTTTCCTGCGAATTTTTCTACGTTTGAAACCTGCAAATCTTCAATCATCATGAATATGCAATCATTTGTTAAATTAAGCACAGGGTTATGATCATCACATCTCACACAATCAATTTACGGTCTTAAAATCAATTTATACATCCTAAATCGAAGAACCCTAAATATGACTCAAGAACCCTAATCATGGCTGTTTTCGGTTTAGGCACTCATTCTTCAATCTCTTTGTCCAGAAAGCATCTATGCATCATCACTAACACAAATATACAGTTAGATTTCATTGTTATGGCATAAATAGTTCAAATCGAAAAAAATTGAAAGATGAACAAGATGCATTCGGGTTGGCCATATATGCATGATTTGAATGTTGTAAATGACTCAAATATGTTCAATGATGTTCATAGAACATGTCTCCACCTTCTAATTGTCTTGAGAGGGCCTGAATTATGAAATCCGAATTTCAAATTTGGAGTGATTTTTGAAACTATGAACTTACACTTGAGGCTGCCCAAATCGTTTGTTTGTGTTAGGGTTGTGTTTAGTACTTATAGGTGATTGATTTTAGGTCAAAAAATTGATTGGTTATGTGAAGAATTTGATATGAAAAGATCCACAATGATCATGCCTTAAAAATCAAATATTCATGTGTGAATGCTTGCTATTTTTGGCCAAACCTCATGATTTCTTTCCTCTTCAATTCAAATCAATATTTAAGACTTTCTAGAAGCTTAATCCCAATCAAATCTTACATTTTCATATTTTATTTTTATTTAAAATGATTTTTAATGAATGAAATCAAAATAAATAAAAATAAAATAATAAAAAATCTGATTTTTAATGGTTTGGTTCGTGCATGAAGTTGTTGTATGGGTTGGGTCATTATTTGGCAAGCCCATTTGGAAGAAATTGGTTTTAGACCTCCTTTTTCATCATAAACCAACTCAAAATTTCCCAACTTTGCAAGGGCACACATCCTTCAATTTTAATGCTATGAGGGTGTTCTTGGACATTTTGGAAAGCTTGAAGAGTCCTCTAACCAACCCCACTGGTTTCATGTCCATATCATTTACCAATATCAAGTTATGCCCTTTTGAAGTTGTTGACTTTTTGTTGACTTTCAAAAGGACCTATAATGTCTTAGCTCATACCTTCCAAATGAAGCATTTTTGGGCTTGGCTTGTGAGACACAAAGTTGTATAGAATCCAATTTCCTTCAAAATGAGATTTAGATGGAGACTTGGTGATGAAGTATGTGAAAGTTATAGCTGGTCAAAGTTCAGTTGACTTTTACTGAGGAAACCCTAATTTAGAAACTCCTGATTCTTGATGATCTGAAATCTCCTTGATGAATCATGATCAAACTTTGATCAAATGATGAATTTTACTTCATATACTTGATGTTGGCAAAAAATCATGAAGTTTGACTTTGGTTTGACCACAGTTGACCTCAGTTTGACTTTTTAACTGCATTGACTGATTTTGACTTATCTGATCATCTGACTGAGCAAACTTTTGAGAAAAGTCTTGAAACTTGTCATGGGGGTTCTTACTCACATATAAGATGTTATGAAGCTCACTTGAAGTCTTGTAAGCCCATTTAGCCTGATTAAAGTCAAAACCCTAGTTTTGGATGCACTGCTTAGGAGGTGCATTGTCTGAGGGAATTGTCAACTCTTCTGACCAATTGTGAACTTTGTGAACCTTGTGAACTATCATAAAATGTCTTGTGATACTCATGGGAGGTATTGTGAAGCTTGTGAACCTTGTGAACCTTGTGAACCTTCATGAAGTGACTTGTAGACTTCATGAGCCTCATGGAAGGTCTTGAAAGCATTGTGAATCTTGTGAACCTTGTGAACCTTCATAAAGTGACTTGTAAACTTCATGAACCTCAGGACAGGTCTTGTAAGCATTGTGAAACTTGTGAACCTTGTGAATATTCATGAAGTGACTTGTAGACTTCATGAACCTCATGAAAGGTCTTGTAAGTGTTGAGAAACTTGTGAACCTTGTGAACCTTCATGAAGTGACTTGTAGACTTCATGAACCTCATGAAAGGTCTTGTAAGTGTTGAGAAACTTGTGAACCTTGTGAACCTTCTTAGCACACAAAGTCTTATATTGTGAGGGCAAATTTTGGGGTGCAACAGTATTGCATGTACATACTGCCATTCAAAATAAGGTCGTATCTTAACCAGTGATTCGCTCACGAAGGTTAGCGATCCATTTTCAAAACTTCAAGATTAACATGTTTGTTGCATTAGAATTTTCATTCTAAGAATAAACATTTTCTCGCTTGCATACATTTGTTTGGCATCATAAATGGTTCACATGCGGGAATTCAATCCAGAAGCTCAAGCTTGCCAGGTTGAGAAGTCTAAAACTTCCGAAAGACAGTCAGGTCGAGGTGCACTTTTTCGAAAAAGGCTCCATTGAGTAAAGACTTTCCTAATTAGTCACAGTAAGAGCTAGCCAATCCGGGGCAGTTAAGTCGAGCAATTTCTTCAAACTTCAGTTAAACTGGGGCAATCACCTCGAGATTCAGATCTCTCCAAGAGCGAAGATTAGTCATCCAGGTGCAAAGATATTCAAATACTCGTACTGGGGCAGGCCATTCCAATAGTACGAGAGTTCATTCTTTCCCTAAGACAGACGATCGGAAGCATTTACCCGGAGTTTAGAATACTGTGGTCACTTGTCAAGCCAACTATCTTGTTCAGCACTTCTGACAGATACAAACTCATTCGCATTGGCAATGGTTACTTCCCCAGCAAGGTTGTTACGCTAGTCCATGCAGTCGTTATGATACCTAAGAGTTTAAAGACGCCAAGTCTTTTGTAAAATCCTCTTGAGGTAAAAATCCATATGGAAGCAACTGATCCCCAGTACGAGACAACCTGAAATCTTCCCTCCTCAGCAGGACGTGTCTCGGTGTTGTCATCTCCAACATGCAAATGGAAGTTATCCTCACTAAAGTCAGAAGTTTTTCCTTCAGATGGTTTCCTTGATCTCGGTTCCTCAACAGATCTAAAGCGATTCTTATTCCCCTAGAAGATTTCAGATAAATCATTCTCCTCCCCAGCAGATCCATAAGAGTGGATAATCCCCAATAATCGAAGTATTCCCAGGCACGGCCTTCAAATCTAAAGTCCAATTTATTTTTGGCAAAGGTGGTAATTTGGGATAAATGAATTATTCACGCTCTTCTCCAACAGAGATGTTATCCCCACAGGACTTCTTGGGATCGAATACGAGATCATTGTGTTTCCCCATAGAGTTAGCAGGGACTTATTACTTCCGCGTCAGGAATTTCTTTCACATTCACACCAGTTTATTAACAATACTCAAGACATAACATCCCCAGTGTCATGGGGAAATATGCCATGCAATTCAACTTATGCAAAGTCTAGCCACAGACTGGCCAAAATCCATCTTCGGGTGGCAAATTTCAAAAGTCCAGCCGCAGACTGGCCGAAGTCCATCTTCGGGTGGCAAATTTCAAAAGTCCAGCCGCAGACTGGCCAAAGTCCATCTTCGGGTGGCAAATTTCAAAAGTCCAGCCGCAGACTGGCCAAAGTCCATCTTCGGGTGGCAATTTTCAAAAGTCCCCCACAGTGGGCAAAAGTCTCCCACAGTGAGCAGAAGTCCACCCGCAGTGTGGCAAATCTCTAAAGTCCCCCACAGTGGGCAAAAGTCTCCCACAGTGAGCAAAAGTCCACCCGCAGTGTGGCAAATCTCAAAAGTCCCCCACAGTGGGCAAAAGTCTCCCACAGTGAGCAGAAGTCCACCCGCAGTGTGGCAAATCTCTAAAGTCCCCCACAGTGGGCAAAAGTCCCCCACAGTGGGCAAAAGTCTCCCACAATGAGCAAAAGTCCACCCGCAGTGTGGCAAATCTCTAAAGTCCCCCGCAGTGGGCAAAAGCCTCCTGTAGTGAGCAAAAGTCCACCCGCAGTGTGGCAAATCTCTAAAGTCTCCCGTAGTGAGCAAAAGTCCCCCGCAGTGGGCAAAAGCCTCCCGTAGTGAGCAAAAGTCTCCCACAGCGAGCAAAAGTCCCCCACAGCGGGCAAAAGTCCCCCACAGTGGGCAAAAGTCTCCCACAGTGAGCGAAAGTCCAGCCACAGACTGACCAAAGTCCATCTTCGGGTGGCAAAATTCAAAAGTCTCCCGCAATGAGCAAAAGTCAACCCGCAGCGCGGCAGATCGTATCGTAAAGTCCAACCGTAGATTGGCAAAAGTCCATCCCCAGGGTGGCGAAGTATCTTAAAATTCGATCGCAAACTGATCAAAGTTCACCCACAACGTGGCAAGTCGTTATTCGTCTAACTCCATCCGATAATACACCATTAAGGCATTGTTGCAGCCTATCAAAGTCCACCCGCAGCGTGGCAAGTCAGTAGCCGTCTGACATCACCCAAAAGGCATCCCCCGGTTATGATTCTTACCATCATAATTATATTCAAGCAGAGTTCATTCGGTCGAGTTTGTTTCCCTGTTCTTCTGCTAAAAAGGGCAAATTTTCTGGATGTTTCTAGTATTCAATCCCTGCATACCTCAAACGTCTGAAAGCAACTGCTATCATCCATTCAGGTCTACAGTGATTGAATAGGGGCAGCTGTAACACCCCAAAATTTGCCCTCTCATTTATTACCACTAACTGGATTATGTTTACAGTCATCTGTCTTTTTCACTAGGTCATAATACTCTCAATCATATATTCGCATTGAACTCCTCGGGCCCGAGATCAAAGCATTTCCTTATGATATGAATTGTTGTTATTTGGAGGTGATTCATCTAGCCATGGCACTCGAATTAGGACGAAGGTTTGAACTAACGACATCACGAGCATCTTTTTATCAAAGCTCATCCAATTACCAGGCTTTTATTTGCCAAGACTTATTAGGAGTTTATTCCTTATGCAGTGACAGAAGATCCTCATCAGGATCTAGCTTACCTTTTCGATTAGTGTTTTGTGTAAGGTATTGCAGTTTATAGATTAAATCATGGTAATTTGGTTTCGAGGAATAGTTCAGAGGTTTGTGAAATTCAGTTTTGGTATGATCTACGGATTTAATTCAAGACTGATTAATGGTCTGCCTTATCTCTTGCGGATTGATCTAATTTGGTCTCAGAAACGACCTTTCTCTGGGGGTTCGATCCAATTATCGCCATATGAGATGTTATTCAAGGTGTAAGGTGATTTGGATCCAGTGAAGAATTATCCATTCAAGCAGTTACTTAATACCATGAATTCAGGATATGCGAATTAATCAAATGGATCAAAGTTTTTTCCAAAGCATGTAGATCGGGGTATCTAGTCATGTTTCGTTACTTAGAATTCGAGATATAAGTTTTTATTTTTCTAACCGATGGCCATTCTCATCTAGATATCCCGTTTCGACATAACCTGTTTCGTTAGTCCAATTGACTAGATTCTCGTCCACTCTTAGCCAAATTCAATAAAAAGGAAATTTTATGTTCAAATATAAGTCAATTCTTATCTTCAACCATAACCCAGTTATATTGTATCCAAATATCTATTTTAAAGGCCCATATTCGTTTGACCATGTCAATTATAAGTTTCGTGGTCCATATTCGTTTAAAGTCGGAAGAGAGTTATATTATATTCGTTTATCAAATATCTATTATGAAAATAGAAGAAAGTTAAACTAAACACAAAATTCAGAAGAGGGGGAAGTATTGTCCAGATTCATTCAAATCACAAAGGAAACTCAAAGATCCAGCTACAACAATTGTTCACAGCAGGAGTATCAAAAATTACAAGAGAAAAGCCATACAAAAATTCAGTTGAAAAATTCATACACAACTCTAAACAAAAAGAAAGCCTCTAACTAATTTGTAACCAACTCTTAACAGAATTTATCACAAGTTTACACTCATGATCCCATGACTTTCATCATCTATAAAAGGGAATTCCTGCAACTTTGAAGAGGATGATTATTTTCTGAATTTCAACGCCCTTCAATCATCCATCTTCTTCTTCATATTCAGTTCACAATTCCTGAATTTCTTCATCTTCTTCTCCATCCAGTTCACTTCCTTCATCATAATTTTCATGTCACTCTTCTCCACCATTTGCATCTCCTTCACCTTTTTGCATCGCTAGCATCAACTATAACCTGCAGGATTCAACCACAACTCATAACCAATCCAGAATCGCAAGAAAGAGAAGTGGAAGAGGAGAATCACCAAAACAAATCGCAAATAAGAAGGAGATTACCAGAATTAGAGACATAACTCAGAAAACGCTCCAGAAAACGTCAATCATCTCAATCCTATTCTTCAAGCAGTAAAACATCGGGCTTCACCAACAAGTCATTACCTTCTTGATCAACCCCTCTGCATCAAGAACCCTAACTGAGTGAGCTTCAATCACCAACTTCAACTATCACCATCAATCCACGGAAACCGCAACCTGCATCACGAAAAAGCATAGCATCAAGTTCAACTATCAACTCAGATTGAAAGACACAAGAACATTGTGAAACCGATCGACATAAGGGCAGCCAAACATACCTGAGCACAATTTTCTTCAACTTTTCATCAAGCCTTATCAGCAAACCTTCATCCTTAACACATCTCCATAACTTTCAACCATCATCAAGATCGGCAGCGATCAATGTTGATCAGCCTGCACCAAGAACATGCTTCATCAACAATATAACTCAGAAGCAAGATTGGTCAAAAACGCGTTACTACCGCACAACATGACAATGAAGATTCACAAACCTGGGCGAACATCAAGTCATCAATAGTGACTCATAATCGTGGGGTAGAATTTTGATCCAGGAGTCCTTGATACACCTTCAATCCGCGGCGTATGGGCTCAAGAGTGGGAATCAACATCAACAACGCAAAAAGATTCAGAGTCCGTGAGTGAAAAAGGCTCCGACGCGCCGAAGATCAATAAACGTCAATTTGAAGAATGATGACTTGGTAGTCGGATCAATGGAAGGTATGAAGCTTCATTTCATGTTTCGGTGTTGAGCATCTTTATTGCTTCGATTCGTAGCTTTGAAGACGGATTAGGTTAATTAGGGTTTCGGATTTGTGGACAAAGATGAGGTTTAGGCGGTGATTGAGAGGGGGGGGGGGGGCGTCGTCTTCTTCAATTGAGTCGCGGCGGCGGCGCTGTTTAGGCTTAGGCGGAGTAAGGATTCGGGTTATGTCTTGTGTGAGGATTTTAGGTTTTAGAAAAGGGTTGGTGGCAGCGAAGGAAAGAAGATGATGATGGGGTGGGGTTTATCGGAAGAGGAGTAAGGAAGAAGAAGGGAAGAAACAGCTCGGGAGAGAAGGAAGGGCCGCCGTGAGCATGAACAGAGAAAGAGGGCTTAGGGTTTCTTCATAAGTTTTTCGTCCCTTTCGTTTTGTTCTTTTTCTTTTTCTTTTTATTTTTTATATAAGTTTAGATTTAATTAGGAATAATGATAGGAATTAAAGGTAATTAATAATAATGTTAATACGAATTAAGAATAATCAACACTCCGGCGGTGACACTTGTCACCGTCCGGTTGGCACTTCGTGGGACCATTCGTGTGTGTGAGGTGTACCATAGATCTCCTGGACGTGCGTTTGGGAACACCAGATGAGGTTACCTTGGGAAGACTTTTGATCGGACGTCTAAGATGAAGTCAACTATATGTTGACCGAATTCCACCATGCTCCCTCAGGATTTGGGTTATTTGGGCCTAGTTTATGTGATATTCGTACACCCCACGTGCAGGCCCATAGGCTCATCTTAACTGAAAATGATTTCTTTTCTCACCCCTTCTCTATTATTTTTATTTAAAAGTTTCTATTTTATGCAGTTTTCAATTAATTCACAAATAAATAGTAAAACACATATTAAAATTCTATAAAAATTACAGTAGAATATTAAGTCAATTTAGAAACATTCCCAATTTTTACTTTCTGAATTTAATCATTTTTCGATTTAATTTCGATTTTTCATTTCAATTGATTTTAGAGTGAATTCTTCATAAACACATAAATTTGTACAATTTATTTCTGCCACTTCCCATAACATTTTTTGCCCATTCTTTTTGCTATGATTAAAAGACAAATTAAAGTATTTAGAATATTTTTGGTGTATTTTTTAGGACATTGTTTCTACTGTTTTGGTAGTGTGAATTGTATAAATTTGTGATTGAACTTTTGATAGAATTAAGTGACCATTTGACATAGTTAGGATTAGAATTTTTAAGAGATCTTTTGACACAATGTTATAATCAGGTTAGAGACCCTAGGGAATTAATTTCATATTTTTTCCATAACTTTTGATATTTTTTGGCATTTTAATTCATTTCCATCATATTATGCATATTCATGGTTCATGTCATTCACTAACTATTTGCTTTTTGTGCAAGGTATTTTTTCAAGGATTGGCTTATGGACTTGGATATTTTTGTGCCTCAATTATGTTTGTATGCTTTGTGATGTAATAGCGTAATACTTGTATGCTTTTATAATTCCCATAATTAGGATAGAAAAGATAAAACAAATCGTTAGAAAACAAAATCTCAAAAATGAAATAAATAAGATACTCGATCCAACGTCGAGTAAATTTTCAAATAAATAAATAAAATTTAATATGACTTTAGGGTTCCTAGATTACCATCGTTCCATTCCATTCAACCAAAAGCAAGCCTTGTATGTTGCACACCATAAGTCGTGCGTCTCAGCACCACGCAATCGACCCACCCGATCCATTGTTTCATTCCATTTATGTTTCATACACGTTTTTTACCCACCATGACTTAGGAGGACCATATTGTTCACTATTGCCTTTCGTACTTGCATTTCTAGTTTAATATCTCTTAGGTAGATTTATTCTTTCAAACCTCACTAACCATAGGTCATCATTAAACTCCATTGATTTAGGGTAAGTCTAGTTTCCCTTAGAGTTTTTTCCTTTGATAACTTGAGTCTCACTTCTCTTCTTAAAATAAAATCAAAAAAACACGTAATAAAGGAAAATGTGTACAATGCGTCACGAGCCTTAAGCTATACGGGAAATGATTAGTGGAGGTCTCTTTCACTCTTCTAGGATGCTTTACAAACATTCCATTGGGGGCGATCTTGGAAAGTATTCTCTCCTGTGTCATAGTCTTTAGTGTTGTACATACAATAAACACAATCTTAAAACACTTCTTATAAAAGACAACAAACCAAGAAGTCACGTCTTCTCATCTCATCTCATACTCTTTGCGGACGAACATGACTTGTCTCGACAGTTCAAACAGCGATACGGTAAACACCCTCGAGTCAGAGCCGGTAACACCTGAGCTAGAGCTATGGCAATGTCATCATAAAAATCACAAACAAGTGTAAGCCTTAGTTAGACGAACTACGGCGTCTCTGATCCTCATTCATCCCGATGAGGTATGTAGGCAGTGGGGTAGGGCCCATTCGAGCACAATCTTTATTTTTCCTACATTTTTTCCCCTTTATTCCTATTTCTCAGTTCCATTTCTTTTCTCATTTCCATTCCATTCCAGATAGCCATTCTTTCATTCAAACAACATATTATTTCTCACCCTTTGAAAACATACTTATAAGCGTGGATCCCGTCGGGTACGGCGGACGGATTGGGGTGCTAATACCTTCTCAATTCGTAACCGACTTCCGTATCCAGATCTTTGGTTCGCAAGGCCTCGTCCTTTTCCTTCTTCCTCAGGTTTGTGCAACATTACCTTTCCCATTCCTTCGGGATAAAAATGTCTGGCTGGCGACTCTAACTTTTCCGCGCCACTTTCGCGTTTGTACTAGGATGAAAATCCCGGGAGCGACACTCATCCAGTTCCTTTTCTTTTGTAGAAACTTTCATTTCTTCACCCTTTGAAACAGTTTCTTTGCAAGTGTGGATCCCGTCGGGTACGACGGACGATCTGGGGTACTAATATCTTCCTAGGTCGTAACCGACTCCCGAACCCAGATTCTTTTGTTTGCAAGACCTGTTTCCTTCCTTTTCTTTTCTTTGGTTTGTGCAACATTACCATTCATGTTCCTTCGGGATAAAAATGCCTGGCTGACGACTATACCCTTTTCCGCCCCACTTTCGCGTTTGTACCATGATGGAAATCCAGGGAGCAACACTAAGTATTGGACTCTTTGTTACATGCACGTTACTAACAGAGGGCAACATTCAAACAAAAGGGGTGAGATATCGAATAACATAAACAAGATACAATAATCAATATGTGAAAGGGATAATCATGTAATCATACCACTTCACACAACAAAAAAATCAACATATAACTTACATCCAACAAACAACAAACAACATAATTATTATGCAACTCGATGCGACTCAACTTATATGCATGTGGTACCATTTGGAGTAAACTCCCAACTTAAAACATTGCCAGGTTATCGAGGCATTATCAACTTATTTGCCAATCCATGCCAAATTGAATCGAGCATACGCTCCAACTTGAAATATGCACATGTATGCAACTATGAATGGCATACAACAACAACAATATAATCATCAACTTAACAACACAACAACTTGAACAACTCAGCAACATGAATCAACATTGGTCATATGACCTACAAGATATTATTCTTTCCAAATATCGGAACAATCGCAGCTTATAACAACCTCTACCTTGAAATAACAAAAAATTAATATAATCCAACAACAAAGCAACTAATCGTTCATCCCCAAAGTGTTACGTATCAGAGCATCGACACCGACTCGAACTAACGAAGATAACAATCTTCCTTCAAGCTAACCTACACGTTACCAACATAGGGGTAACATTCAAACAAAAGGGTGAGATATCGAATAATATAAACAAGAGTATGATAGTTAATACTTTAGACAAAATCATACAATTTCACTAGCATCTGACAATAACAACTTAACAATCTCCCACAATCTATCAACATACTTTATCAACTTATTACACATATCGACATTTACTACATAATCAATATAATCAACTCAACAACTTAAATAACATAATCACATAATCAACTTAATCTACTTCACGACATATTCAATATAGGAACATAATCCACTTAAGTAACATAATCAACTTCATCGATATAACCCACATAAACAACTTCATCAACTTAATCAACACCAACAACTTCTTCAACTTAATCAACATAAATAATGCAACACAAATGTGACTCAACTATACAAATGCATGTGGTACCATCGGAGTAAAACTCCAAACTTAAAATATACCAGGTTATCAAGGTATCTACAAGGCATAAGCCTTCAACTTAATAATTATGCCAATTCAGGCCAACGTGGTGAACATTCGCTCCAACTAAAAAAAATGCAATGTATGCCATGATACAATCGACATTACACATAACGATAACCAACTCAGAATAATATACACCAAACAACATAGCTACTTTAATTCCACACGGTTCAACTTTGGCCATATGTCTACAACTTATATACATAGAAACGTTGGTCATACGACCTACAACTTTAATAATCAACGTTGGTCATTCGACCTGCAACTTAAAAGTACCCATAAATCAGGACAAAATAACATATTCGACAATACTAGAAATCCACATATTCAACACAAATTCAACAAAATAAACCGACTAAAATCTCATACTAATTATTAATAACTACCTCAACAATTTTCGTTAAATTCCGGACAACTAATTTTATCGCGTAATTTCACCTGGTCGACTAAATCGGTACAATTTTACACTCTATTATCGCTACTAATAAATTCCACTGAATCTGTCAATTTCCAGCTTGCTAATACATTTTTCCTACTACCAATTGCTTATTATCTTAAAAACTCAATTCTACTATGATATATCAATATTTGTTAGTTACCTGTTTCCTGCTAAAACCTGTTATTTCTAAAAATTACTATATCATTCTGATTCACCTGCATAATACCACGTCTTAATTAATTCTACTAATCACATTACCTGTATAACCCTTAATTAATTAACTTATGACTTATTCATGCCACCACTAATTAATAACTAAGAGTACATATGTATAATAATTAATTAATGTATTCATAACAACTAAATCAATTAACTAATACATACAGGAACCAAAGAAAAGTGGTCCCCACCTTTTCTCTATGGCATGCACCACTTTTGTGGTGGCTTTCACCATATGGGATGTGGTTCTCGTCCTGGATATGGTGGCTCTCATCATAGAATTATTTATCTAACTACATTAGCGATTAGTTAACTTACTTATCATGTAGATAATATTTAATTATGCCAAGCATTTCATAAATATGATTGATACTTAATATAATTATATGGTTATAAATATGTGAATTAGTAACAAAAGGAAAAAGTAATGGTCCCCACTCTACAAGGGATGACCTGCACCATCCCCACTACACCAATACATGGCTTGCGCCATGATCAAGGGGTGGCTTGCCCCTCTCCCCATGCACATCCCATGGCTTGCGCCATGTTGCTTCTTCAATGGGTGGCTTGCGCCACCATCCCTTAATGTTGGTGGCCAACGCTACCCTCTACATAGGGGTTCCGCCCCCAAATCTAACTTTTCCAGAACGATCCAACCCAACAACAAATCACAAAAGAAAATCGATTATACAATTTCCATAGAAAACATAATTTTCACAACAATTCCAAAAAACAACACAATTCAATGCCAAAATCAACACAGACAGTATACAATTTATATAACCCCAATCCAACATACTAATAATCATAATCCCATTTATATAATTCAAACCCCACCTTTACCTTCAATTGATGGACGCTCGAATTTTCTGACCAAATTTCCAGAACTTGGCTCTGACGACAACAAACCCTCGTATCCCTCTTTCTCCAGTTGCCCTCCTTCTCTCTACTGATACACAACTTAATTTTCTATTTCTTTTCTTTGTTTTCTAATAATTATTATTATAATTATAATATCTATTGGACTTACTAATCAACACCCCCACGATTACTACTATCAACGCAAGGACTAGGCCCACTTAAAAAAACATTCTTATAATTCCATAATATGAATTCCAATATTATTTCTCCTGACTAAATCGACTAATTACCGACTATCAAATAATTCGTCCAAACAATCCAAATCAACATATCCTACCATAAACGGAAAATATTCAATATTATTTTCCACAACTTAAAGCAACTTATTTAATCAATTCAATTCTAACCAACTTAGAAACATCAACATAATATTCCGATATTTCGGAAGTCAACTTGAATCAACACAAATACACAAATCAATGCAAATTCAACACAACATGATACAATTATATTTAATTAAATAATTAATTAAATAAACGGGCGCTACAACTCTCCCCTACTTAGAATATTTTCGTCCTCGAAAATTTATCCGATTCAGCTATTCCAACTACTTATTCCATCCGACTAATCAACTCTCGACCCCAAAAGGAAACTCCCCATATAATACAAACAATACTCCATAACATCAACAAAGACAACAACACAAATACTACTCAAGTGATACACTTGACAACTAACATCACAACACAAAGAGTAACAAACTTAAGATTTTACCAGTTTAAGAACTAGAACATAACAACATAAGAACATACACCTTAAACACAACATTAATACAACCAAGCTACCAACATCGTTGTTACTCACATATGAACAACTGCACTACACCACGCGTTCATTGCGCACTCTGATTACTTACAAAGTATCAACTCTACTAAGTTTACCTCCAACTGCCAATCACCAAAATTGACATAATAAAAGACTTCGACTTAATCCTTCGGAAATTCCATCTCAACGGGCATTCTACACTTTTGTAGTTTCTGAATACTTCGAACTTAGATTTGTAATACAACACCTCTGAACGTTCAACATAATTACAACGACGACCACTTCTCAATTCTTGGATAAAATATTCATATACTTTCATGAATTCCCAATGATCATAAAACATAACTACAACTTTACCATCTTTTAATAACACATTCTCCAAAATTTTCTTAACACGTAGCAACATTATAACCAAATATGATACATGGGTCCAACTAATTCTGACAAGATAACTCATCCTTTTCACTTCCAACTAACTCAACATACTGAATCATCGATTCCTACTTATTTTGACACATTACTTCATAAATTCTTATCTGAATCAACGCAACCAAGTAACTCATCTTTTTCCAACCAAGACTCGCACTTTAATAAACCAACTTATAATTTCACTTCTTTTAATACTTACAACTCAACTCTCAAATACTCTACGCGTTCTTCTTCTGATTTTATAACAGCTTAAAACATTCGCAACAAACACCTGTTACAACTCATCCAAACAAATATGGAAGATACACTTCATACTCCATACACACACCTTAAGGCATACTAGCCATTTACTTCATCACAAACAACCACTCAAATTATCCAGAACTCGACTGTGAGTTTCCATACTACTCATCAATCCAATTAAAACCTCATGCTACATCCGCAAACCCAACCATTATTCTTACATGAATCTTCATTTGACGAATAAAACAATACTCAAGCGCTCGACTTGACTTCAATCAATTCAACGCACATACTATACTAGGTGGAATGACACGTATATCCATAAATTATGATTCTGTCTACTATCAACAAGAGATTAAGGGTGATCAGTTTCTCAATTTGTCAATAGACAACCGGCAACCATAACAGTGATATAAACCATCGTTACCCAACACAATAGTGTACTTCGACTTGTGCCCAAAGTCCGTAAGCATAATGCTTCGCCAACTCTCTAAGGCTTACCAAAGTCTTATTAGTCTCCTTAATTTTAACTTTGTCAATGATTTCAACACTAATCAACATTCATCTTTCCTGAATCCATTCTTCTTTTAATATTACCGTCACATAACATCATTACTATAATCATTCTCAATTTTCAGCAATAGTCGCTCAACTTCGAACACATTTATCTCTTCCAATACAGACCTCCCAAATATAAAATTATATACCAAAATGAAGATAATTTTGTGCATATGTCAGAACTTCAAGAATCGCTTGAATCTGAGTTATGAGTAAAACGTTATCCTCCTTACACTGGGACTGGTTCAGAATCTCCGTATGCAGAATTTTCCAAAAATCAGCATCAGACCCCAATATTAAAACTCACTTTTATCTCTCTTTACAAACTTCTCGAAGGAAAATATTATATGAAAAATGTAGGAATTTTGTAAGCTTTCCAAAACTTTTAGAATCATTGCAATCAGAATCACGGGTAAAATGTTATGACTTTTTTACTGACAGTTGTTCCAAAATTGAAAAAAAAAACAGAATTTGAGAGTGATGAAAATAAGTTCCCCCTCTCTCTCTCTCTCTCTCTCTCTCTCTCTCTCTCTTGCTCCCAAGACCTACCAACAATCCTTTTTTTCACCAAACTCTAAAATTACTCGACTTTAATCCAACTATACTAAAGGCATAATAATCTACCGACTTGATCCATAAACTTATCATTTACAATGGGATAATTCCTTATTCTCAATCAATTCCTCATCCATATTCTACGCACTTCTCAAACTCAACCGATATGGATTCATGTGTCTAAACTCTCTCCGGTCCGTAACAACATCGCTTCAATAACGTTTGCACTCTTGCAATCAACATCAGCTTGAACCAACTTCTTCATACCAACAACACGTTCGGGAGACAAGCCTCTCCCCCACTTAATTCCAAACCAACACCTGCAGACAATGACTAGAAATTAACAAACAAGCACCGACATTGTTTCACACACATGTCGAGTACTAAGGAATAAATGATATTAGACAACATTGGCCGGGCGGACCGACCTGCTCTGATACTACTAATGTAACACCCCATTTCTACTCGACAATTATCGATAAAATTAGAATAAAAAAATTCAACCAACAAGTAATAAATAGGATGCCACATTTCAACTTTCAAAAACTCATTCATTTAATTAAATAATAACACATCGATATATAACACTTTCAATTCAGATGAAAACGTAACACCAACTTTTATTCAATCTTTGAAACAAATAACTTTTTACAACTAAGCAGCGGATTCGTAAATATTTAACTAAACATGGTATAACATTTTTGTTCAACTTAAACAACTTAGTAACAACATCTTTTAATGAAGACACCTTAAAACAACAACAACTTAATATAATCCAACAACAAAGCAACTAATCATTCATCCCCCGAGTGTTACATATCAGAGCATCGATACCGACTCGAACTAACGAAGATAACAATTTTCCTTCAAGCTAACTTGCACGTTACCAACATAGGGGTAACATTTAAACAGAAGGGGAGATATATGGAATAATATAAACAAGAGTATGTTAATTAATACTTTAGATAAAATCATACAATTTCACTACCATCTAACAAGAACAACTTAACAATCACCCACAATCTATCAACATACTTTATCAACTTATTACACATATCGACATTTACTACATAATTAACTTAACGACTTCAACAACATGATCACATAATCAACTTAATCTACTTCACGACCTATTCAATATAAGCACATAATCTACTTAAGCAACATAATCAAATTCATCGATATAACCCACATAAATAACATCATCAACTTAATCAACACCAACAACTTCTTCAACTTAATCAACATAAATAATGCAACACATATGTGACTCACCTATGCATATGCATGTGGTACCATCAGAGTAAAACTCCCAACTTAAAATATACCATGTTATCAAGGTATCTGCAAGGCATAAGCCTTCAACTTAATAATTTTTCCAATCCAGGCCAACGTGGTGAACATCTGCTCCAACTAAAAAAATGCAATGTATGTTATTATACAATCGACACTACACATAACAACAACTAACTCAGAACAACATATAACAAACAACATAGCTACTTTATTTCCACACGATTCAACTTTGGCCATAGGCCTACAACTTATATACATAGCAACGTTGGTCATGCGACCTACAACTTTAATAATCAATGTTGGTCATTCGACCTCCAACTTAAAAGTACTCATAAATCGGGACAAAACAACATATTCGACAGTACTAGAGATCTACACATTCAACAAAATAAACTGACTAAAATCTCCTACTAATTATTACTAACTACCTTGACAATTTTCGTTAAATTCCGGACAACTAATTTTATCGTGTAATTTCACCCGGTCCACTAAATCGGTACTGTTTTACAATCTATTATCACTACTAATAAATTCCATTGAATCTGTTAATTTCCAGCTTACTGATACATTTTTCCTACTACCAATTGCTTACTGTCATAAAAACTCAGTTCTACTATAATATATCAGTATTTGTTAGTTACTCGTTTCCTGCTAAAACCTGTTATTTATAAATATTACCATATCATTCTAATTCACCTACATAATGTCACTTCTTAATTAATTATACTAATCACATTACCTGTATAACCCTTAATTAATTAAATCATGACTTATTCATGCCACCACTAATTAATAACTAAGTACACATATATAATAATTAATTAATGTATTCATAACAACTAAATCAATAAACTAATACATACATGAACCAAAGAAAAGTGGTCCACACCCCTCCACTATGGCTTGCGCCACTTTTGTGGTGGCTTTCACCATATGGGATGTGGCTCTCATCGTGGATATGGTGACTATCATCATAGAATTATTTATCTAACTACATTACCCATTAGTTAACTTACTAATCATGTAGATAATATTTAATTATGCCAAGCATTTCATAAAACTGACTAATACTTAATATAATTATATGGTTATAAATATGTGAATTATTAACAAAACGCAAAAGTAGTGGTCCCCACTCTACAAGGGATGACCTGCACCATCCCCACTACACCAATACATGGCTTGCGCCATGATCAAGGGGACAAGGGGTGGCTTGCGCCACTCCTCATGCACATCCCATGGCTTGCGCCATGTTGCTTCTTCAATGGGTGGCATGCGCCACCCTCCCTTAATGTTGGTGGCTTGTGCCACCCCCTGCATAGGTGTTCCGCCCCCAAATCCAACTTTTGATCCAACCCAACAACAAATCACAAAAGAAAATCGATTACACAATTGCCACAAAAAACATATTTTTCACAACAATTCCAAAACAACACAATTCAATGCCAAAATCAACACAGACAGTATACAACTTATATAACCCCAATCCTACATACTTATATTCATAATCCTAGTTATATAATTCGAACCCCACCCTTACCTTCAATTGATGGTCGCTCGAATTTTCCGACCGAATTTCTGGAACTTGGCTCCGGCGGCAACAAACCCTCGTATCCTTCTTTCTCCAATTGCCCTCTTTCTCTCTACTGATACACAACTTAATTTTCTTTTTCTTTTTCTTTGTCTAATTATAATTAATATTATAATTATAATATCTATTGAGCTTACTAATCAACATCCCCACGATTACTACTATCAACGCAACGACTATGCCCACTTAAATAAACACTCTTATAATTCCATAATATTAATTCCAATATTACCGACTATCAAATAATTCGTCCAAACAACCCAAATCAACATATCCAACCATAAACGGAAAATATTCAATATTATTTTCCACAACTTAAAGCAAATTTTTTAATCAATTCAATTCGAACCAACTTAGAAACATCAACGTAATATTCCGATATTTCGGAAATCAACTTGAATCAACTCAAATACACAAATCAACGTAAATTCAACACAACATGATACAATTATATTTAATTAAATAATTAATTAAATAAACGGGCGTTACATATTGGATTCACATGGTTATGTTGGTTGACTGAAGTATCGCAGTGAGGGTTAATGGGGATGGAGGTTCCGTAATGAAGAACGGGGGTGTTTCACGGTTTTGGAGTGGTTTTGATGGTGGAATGAGGATGATGAAGGTGGAAATGAGATGAGTTTTGCTAGTCGTGGAAGGTGATATTCACTGATTTGCTTATGGTTTTTATGAAGAAGAAAATGGCTTGGTTGTAATGGATTTTATAGTTTCAAATGGTTGTTTGGTGGGCTGAGTTTTGTAATGTTAAAGTTGATGGCGTAGGAAGTAATGATGTGATGCTAATGGTGATGGTGTTTTGTGATATGGGTTGAATCCATGGAGGTCTTTATGAATCTTTTTTGTTATTGGTTATTGAGGTTTTTAAATAAAAGCATGGATTAAAGAGTCCTCTGAAGGAATCTGTATCAAATCCATCCCTTTCTCTCTCTGTTTTTTTATCCTCCTTGTATCAGAACTCCCCTTCCCTCTTTCAACACAAATTTTTCAATTGCATTATTGTTGGTTGTTGTTGCTGCAGATGTGTAGGCTCAATGTCGATTGTGGCCTGCTGCTTGTTGCTTGTACGATTATGTCGTTGCCTTGTATTTTTGGAGCAGAGTATTGTCGGGTGTGGGATGGAAGCGGGATATTGGTTTTGTCTTGGTCAAAGGTGCAAGGATTTTGGAGTGTAGTGGCACTGTGGTGGGGCAGGCTTATTGTTAGATGTTTTGCACGATGGCTTCATGATACTTGTAGTCTTGTGGCTTCATGTCCTCTTTGAATTTTCTTGTAATAAAAATGTAATTACATATATTGTAATGGACTTTGTGAAAAATGAATGCTGACTTTTCTTTTGTGAAACATCTTGTAGTAATGAGCAGGATATGTAGGGAATATGCATGAATACATGTGAGTGATAAAAATCATTGAATTAATTATGATGAAATTAAAAATGTTTGATGTGAATTGAATTTTAATTTTGATATGAACTTGAATGTGATGATGTTTGATTGAAATGAATTTTCTTATGAATTGAATGTAATGTTGAATTGGAATAGGAACATGTAAATGCATACTTAAAGTATTTGAATAATGATATGAATGAATTGTGTTTGCATGCTTGAAAAGGTAAATGATGAATGATCTTGAATGAGTTTGGAACATGAACTTGGAATGAATTTGGAGCTTGGGTTTGAAACTTGAAGTTGCAATTTGAAAATGAAACTTGAATAGGAAGTTGAATTGAAGACTTAAATTAAACTTTAAACTAGAAATTTTGAATTTAGATTTGCAATAAAAATTGAAATGGAAAACAAAAATAGAATTTGAAAATTGAACAAAGTTTAAATGGAAAGAAAAAAGAAATGGAATTTGAAATTTGAACTTGAAATAGAAATGAAAACTTGGGACTTAAATATAGAACTTTGAAAAGAAGATAAAACTTAGAATATAAATTGGAACTTGAAAAATGGAATTGAATATACAAAGGAAATGACTTGTAACATGAATCTTGAAGGAAAATTGGAAAATTTAGCATTTGAATTTAGAATGAAATTTGAAAGGTGCTTGTGAGTTTGAAAATAGGGAGTAGAAAAAGAATTAAAATTGATCTTGAAAATTAAAATGGGAAAGAAATTGAAAATAGTGGGATTGCAATTTTGATTTTAAATATGCATTGCATGAAAATTGAATTTGAATGAAAAAGAAAAATGGATTTTGGAATGAATGTCTTTTAAATGTGATGAATGGTATGCGAATGTAAATAAGGGGTAAAATTTGGGGTGTGACAGTTGCCCCTATTTAAATAACTTTACCATATGGCATGTGTGGCGGTAGGCACTCATGAGATCAGGGTGAAATGTATTTAAATAAAGAAATAACCGTAAATTTTCCCCCAAGTGCAATGGCATGCTAGACTACAGACTAACTGACTCTTTTTTTATAATTTTTTTTATGCAATGAATGGTGATTATGATATGAATGATAACTATGAGATATGTCGACAACCATGGGGAAAGACTCACTGGGTATGACATATACTAGGGATGGAGAAATGAGACGAGAAATATTCAAAGTGATCATACAATAAGTTCAAGTGTAACTTTTGACACTATGAATAACAAAAGACGGAAACAAAAGGGTTGACATTGAGAAATAAAAACAACAACATATTCGAAGTGAATGCACAACGACTCAATGCGACTAACTGACACTAAGAATATCAAAATACGAGAACAAGATAAATATTCAGAGTGGATTCACAATGGATTCAAAACTGATTGACACTAAGAATACCACAAAAGAAAACATTCAAAGTGAATGCGCAACGAGTTCAAAACCGGTTGACACTAAGAATGGAAGAAATGCAATAATCGAAGTTAATGCGCAGTGGCGCGATGCAACCAAATTGTCACTAAGAATAAAGGCGGGATAAAAATATAAACATCCAAAGTGATGGGTTAGCAAGTTCAAGTGTGACTGCTAACACTAAAAATATTCAAGGTAAATTTGCAACAGGTTCAAGACTGATTGACACCAAGAATAAATAAACAGGATATTCAAAGTGAATACACAGTGGCTTGATGTGACCAAATGACACTAAGAATAACAACAAAGAAAATATTCAAAGTGAATGCACAACAGGTTCAAGACCGATTGACACTAAGAATGGAAACGACAAAATATTCGAAGTGAATGCACAACGACTCGATGCGACCAAACTGACACTAATAATAGCGATGAAGAAAATATTCAAAATGAAAGCACAACGGGTTCCAGAACGGTTGACACTGAGAAAGGCAACAAAAAAACTATTCAAAGTGAATGCACAACGGCTCGATGCGACCAATTGACACTAATAATAAATGCATGATAAAAAATCTGAACATCCAAAGTGATGGATTAGCAGGTTCAAGTGTGACTGCTAACACTAAGGATAGAGAGAAAATTCAAAGTGACCGGCTAAGAAATAACAACAAAGCATGTTGGAGTTTTCAAATAAGATAAAACATCTAATCTGTAGAAATTCCTTCAGGAACCATCAGGAGAAAAGTACAATAATCAGTGTTTACAATAATCATAAAAGATCCTCCTCTAATTCACCCCAGATTCTGAAGGTCATAATAAAGGTCATCCAGACTTAGCAGGCTTCCCAGATAGCCCTAGCACTACAGGAAATCTGTAGCACAGAGTTCTCAAGAAGAAACCCACATCTGAACCGTGTTTCATATTCCTGCACCAGACCGAAATGGAATGGGAAAGAACATGAACCACTTTAGCCTAGGTGTCACTCAGGTCCCAGGTATAGGACCTTAATCACTTAGTGAGACCCCACCCACCAAAGAAAACCAGATCCAGCACAGTGATAATGACAGTATGAAATATGCATAAGACTGTAAAAGAAAGCAATAAATAAAGTTGTACATAAAGCAATAAATAAAGCAAATAAATAAACACAATTAGCACATAACACCCCCAGTAAACACAAATCAAACAAGCGCTAGGAGGAACCCATAGAAAGAACCAGAAGCCCTGGTTGCAGTATAAGGCTCCCCAGCAGAGTCGCCAAGCTGTCGCTCCCAAAGATTTACATCCCGGTACAAGCTCGAATGGTCGGCGAAAGGAGAACATGAAGATGAACTGAAAAGAGTCGCCAGCTAGGCATTTTTATCCCGAAGGAAAGGTAATGCTGCATAAACCTAAGAAAAGATGGATAAGATGGTCGCGAACCAGAGAGACTGAGAAAGGGGGTTGGTTACAACCTGGGAAGGTATTAGCACCCAGATTGTCCGTCGTACTCGATGGGATCCAATCCTGAAAGATTTCTGTTTTAAAGGGGTAGTGTCAGTGCTATTCTGTGTGCAAAAGCTGGAAAAGAATGCAAGTGTCAGTGTAAAAGAGATGTGAAGTGAACAAAAGGAGTGTCAGTGTAGGAAAGAGTGCAAAGCTCAAGACTATGAGGCTTAAAACAATAAAGCTGGAAGAGGGGGGAATATACAGAGACTTTTGTTCGATAACTGTTAAGTTATGCCTACGTATCCTCTTGTGCAATATAGAAGTCAGAACACCGTAGTTCGACTCAAAGAGACTGAAGAAGAAAAATTGACTGATGAACTGCTTGCTTGTCTATGCTCAAGTGTATGACCTGTCTGGCTCAGGTGCAAACTGTCTTGCATTAGACGGAAGAAGCGAGTTCTCGTTTATGAGTGAATGAGATGAGGAAAGAATCCCGAAGGAGACGATTATTGTTTGTTTTTGGTATTTCAATATTTTATTGCTTTTTGTAGTTTGTCATAAGAAAATGAGCTTAAGCCTAAACCAAGGGTTAGTAAACTCATCACATCCTCCCTCTGATTAGGGGTAATGAGAATACCTTAAGTGTGAAGTAAGCACCTCACTCTTAATCACCATGATGTAGGATTAAGATCATTAACCTACTTGCAATTATTTAGATGTTTTTGGAGTTTTTTGTTTAGTGTTAAGTAATGAGTTTAAGCCATAATCAAAGATTTAATGGACTCATTACACCATCCTAATAGAAGGATAATAGATGAGAGCATTTAAGCTGAGGAAGATACCCCAACTTAAGTCATGATTAGGGATTAACCTCATGGCAAAACAAAGCCTTTATTAAAGTGGATTTTTAGTTCATGGTAAGATTAAGAAGTGGATTTTATGATTTCTAAGACAACTTGAGGAGGACTTGTCCATTAACACTAGGGTTAGTCCTTCTTAACCAATTAAGGAAGAATTAGAACCCTAATGCAAGGCCCAAGTTACAAGCTTGATGTCTTGGTGATTATTAGATGGATTGATTAAGAGATTTTAAACACATTAAGGGTTTAACACTTAGGATTAAAGGTATACACTCCATCCTAAGATAAGGATGCAAGCATAACCCTAATCCCAAAGCCTTAAAACCTTGAAGGTTTAGTCCCTAATTATGAGATGAGAAGAGAAGACACAAAAGATGACACAAAGGTAAAACTAATGGGGGGACTAATCAAACCCTAATTGTTATCATGCTTGGGTGTTCCTAGGGTTTATGAGGCTTGCAAGAGATCTTCAAGAAAATCCACCAAGGAAGAAGCAGATGAAAGGAGGAGAAGCAGAAGAAGCAAGTCAACTTACTTCACTTAAGAAGGTAAGTTGCTTGAAGAAAGAAAGTGAGGAGGGAACATGAATGAAAAAGCTCACTCTAATACAAATACAAAATGCAGCAATGAATGCATAAGACAGATGAGAAGAGATTATGAAAAGTGAAGGCAAATTCACTTCTCAAAGTAACTTACCAACTGAAAAGTTAGCAAAAGGAAATGAAATGAAATGGAAATGAAATGAAATGAAAAGATGCAAACCAAAACCAGAAGCACATTCATGATGTAAATGATGCTAAGAGAAGATGCAAATGTATGCCAAGAGGTGTGAATGATCATACAAGTAATGAGGATGCAAATGAAGCATGAAAGGAGCATGAAAGTTCATGAATGCACATGAGATCAAATGAATGCATAACATGGAAAATGGATGATGCAATGATCAAACATGATTCCAATGTGTCATAAGATGTCTTAGAAGTCATGTGAATGCATAAAATGTCATGGCAAGTTCATGGATGCAAGCATATGCAAGATGAATGCAAGTGAAGATACAAAATTAGGGTTTTCATGCAACATGAGATGCCAAACTCAAAATCAGAAGCAAATGACAAGATAAAAAATTGAAAATGCAATCAAAAGAACCCTAAACCCATATGATTTCACACCCCAAAGGAGGAGACCTAACTCTTAACCCTAAGGGACGTATGATTTTTCTAAGTTTTCTAGGGTTTTTTGGGTACCTAAAGAGAAAAAATTCCAATCAATTCAAAAAGGCAGAAGAAATTCATGACAAAAATATGTTAGAAACTACATCTCAAATTAAGATCAATGCAAAAAGAACCATGGTCATACCATTCTTGGGTAGGCAGAAAATAATTCTTGAAGTTAGGGTTCAAAAATGGGATTTTATGAACCCTAAATTCAAAGAAAAAATGTCAAAATGATTCAAAACCAAAAAGGAAATTTTTGTGGATGGTATGACAATGTTTCTAAATGTTTAAAGATGCAATGTGAATTTTTTGGGATTTTTTAGAAACCTAAATGATATTTTAATTAATTAATTTTTATTAATTAAATAAAATAAACATTTAAATTTCTAAAAAATAATTTTTAAATGTAAAAAATAAAAATAAAAATATTTTTGGGTTGAGAAAATTATTTGGAATGGAAATGCAGAAAGAAAATATTTTTTTGGATTTTCTATGTATTTTAAATAAAATGTGCAAAATAAATAAGAAAAATGAATTTAAAAAATGAAATAAACAAAAGTATGTTGAATGGATGGTTTGGATGGATTCCGGGTTTGGATCTGTTGACTTGGCGCGCTATCCTACGGTCCAAATTCAAATTCTAATAATCCTAATTAATTAATTCATTAATCCAGATTAATTTTAAATGAGTTAATCTCCACCCCCCATCTCACGCGGGAAAGATACATCCAAGGGCCCTCATTTAAACAGAAACCCTAACCCTAATTAGTCACTTAATGACTTTCAGGTGGCCGGAGAAGACCTCCGGTCATCTTCTCCGGCCAACTCCTCCCCTGAAAATTTTCAAATCACTCCCTAGGTCATTTCTGGAGCTCTAAAGCTCCAGATTCATTCCTTTCAATCCCCTAAGGTCAAATCCACCCTCAAAAACAATTTCTTTTCACTCAAACTTAAGATTCGAAGCAATGAACAAAAATGGTGAAACTTTCAGACAAGCAATACATCCTGGTTTCTCAATCATTTTCAAAAATAATCACATCCCCGTGATCAGGGGAGCACACAGAATCATTCAAGAACTAAAAAGCAAGTTTATGGAAAAAAAAGTTCTTGATAGCTACCTGAGTTGAAGCTTTCGAAACCGGAGCTTTCTGGCCACTCCCTTGGTGCTTTTCCACTCCAATGAGCCCCTTGATGCTTCTGGTAAGCTTGAAACAAGTTTGTATGGACTATTTTGAAGGTTTCAGTTTAGAGGTGATGAAAATCGTGTTTTTGTTTGATGTGGTTTCAGGCTGTTTTGGTGGGTGGGAAATGATCCTGGGATGATGCTGAGTTGTTTTGTGAAGGAAGTTTGAAGTTTTGTTAAGTGTGCTGAGAGTTTCGAAAGAAAATGCAAGAGAGGTGATTTTTGTGAACTAGGGCAATGTTGAGGATTCAGGCTTGGTTCTTGTGTGTTATGGCTTGCATAAAGTCCACATATCAAGTTGTGATAAGTCAATGGAGTTGGTGTGGGCTATGATGATTGGTATGGGTGAATATGCAAAAAGTCAAGGTTGGTTGTACTTTGAGGTATGGACTGGTTCAGGCTTGGTACAATGGGATGTCTGGTGCAGCAAGGATCAAGGATGGCCATGGAAATCACTTAGAGGCAATTCAGCATGTGGGGAATAAGTTATGGGAGGTTTTGCAATTTCATGAAATTTTGGCCCCTTTTGGATTTCTTGATGTGCAAGTCATGAAAATGTGAGATTCTTGGGGCAATTTGCAGCAAAGTGAGTCATGTGATGTTGTTATGATGTTTTGAAGTCAATTAGAGGTCACTTAGAATCTTGGTAAGTGAATTTGCAAAAATCCCTCTTTGGCATGAAACATGAAATTATGTGATTTTTGCCAACTTTGGAAAGCCATAACTTGAGTTCAAAAATGAATTAGATCTTGTTCTTGTACTTTTTGAAAAGGGAATGATCCAATTTACAACTTTCATGACTAAAATTTTTTCATTTGAAGAATTTTTGGTTGAGAAAGAGGAGGTTGAAAAACTTTCCCAAAATGGAAAGTTTACATTACAAGTCATTTCCATTTTTGGCAACTTTTGGTTTTGCTCACTTTTCTTCAAATTTGTGAACTTCTAAGCACTTCAATGATCAAATAGAGACCATATAACTTCAATTTGATGAAAAATCCACTTTGGTTCCATTGTTGGGGGCCTCAGATAACCTGATTTTGCTCTGACTTGCTCAGGAAGTTACCCAGTGATCGGATGACTTCCACAATGAATTTCTTCATCAAACTTGGTACACATGATCCTTATATCATATTGAGACCAATAGAAATAAGAATGACCAAAAAATTTGGAGTTATGGCCTCTGAAACCAAAACTCTAATTTTAGGTCATCTGTGCAGTTAAACCCTAGCTCTGCATCCATGCTTTCTCAGTTCTTGTGATTCTTTGACTTCCTTGATCTTTGGAGGATAAAATATGATGATTGAACATACATGGACCCTCTTGAGATGATTGAAGACCTTTGGAGTGGCCCAGAAAGATCTTGGATTGCTCAGATCATAAACCCTAGATGCAGATGAACTTAAACTAATGCAGTGAAGCAAAAATGCAACATGATATGATATGATTGAACTAATGCAAATGAAAAAGATCACAAGCCATGGTGTGAACTTAGTGAGGGAAAATTTGGGGTGTTTACACTCATCCTATAGATATATGTACCTTTCAGACTCTATCCATTCCAAAGGATTTCTCGAGCAACACACTAGTCTGCAACTCCATGTTACAGGAAGTACAACTCTTAAGAAGACTCCAACTGAGCTAACCATATATCCCTCTGCTAACTCTGGGCTTAAGCCTACTCTCACATCACAAGTTACGACAACACTTCAGAGTCCTCATGGTCGCACAACCATGATTCTACCTATCACATACATAGCATTAGGTTGATCAGGCCCAATACTACATAATATGATATTAAGAACCAAGCTGGCAAGACACACTTAAGAGGAAAGAAAGATTTACTTATGATGTTTCAAGGCTAGGTCGAGGATACGACCTGCTCTGATACCAACTATAACGCCCATATAATATATATCTAGAATAATATCATACAAGTGTTATTTTGGTAATGACACCATCATAAGTGCCTAATAGCATAATTCACATTCTTGACCAATTCTAATATTCTGTACAACAATGGTACAAGACATGGAAATCATACTAAAATAAAAATACTAAGATCAAATACAATATCCATTATTGTATAAATATAAATACACAACGGAATCTAAATCTATGCTTCTCTTGAAACATCCCGAGCATAGCTCCACTTATAAATCAAACCTGCAAAAGAAACCTGAAAAGCAACAACAATAGTCGGGTGAGATATCAACATCTCAGTGGGTTCCCTATCTTAGAATTCTCTCATCTCTAAAGGCTCAATCTAATCATTACTCAAGTCGGGGAAAAACCTATACTTTGAGTTCACATAATAACTAGAGTCATCAAGTGAAATAAACAGAGCACAGCGTTCTTTAAGGCATCTTTCCCCGGCCAACCACAAGGGCAATACGACACGGGTCACTCGATCCTTAACATATAGATAACTTTCCCCGCCCATCCACACAAGGGCACTACATCACGGGTCACTCATTATCTATCTAAGTTACTTTCCCCGTCCAACCACACAAGGGCACTACAGTAAGGTTCACGGTACCTTATCACAAAGTAACTTTCCCCGGCCATCCCACACACAGAGATCTCGACACGGGTCACTCGTTATTTATCTTAATGGATACTTTCCCCACCCAGCCACACTAGGGAACTTCAGCACGGGTCATGGTCATTCATTAAGGGATTCAAATCCACTAATTAATTATGTCTCCCCGGTTGTCCCGCCTCATGGAATATCGACACGAGCTAAACATAATTAAATTAGGATTTTAATGTGATGGGAACATATCCTCCATCTGTTCACAACTATTTAGCACGAGGATACTATTCGAGTATCGACATCTATGCATTTCTATGTCTCTATACTAGTTTTTGTATCAACCTAGGGTAATCCTAAGCATCTCACAAATCATACCATCTAACCATTTCTAGTTACATTATTAGGTCATACTATGGTTTATGGTAAGGTTTCCTCACTCTTTTTCCATTCTTGATGTCTTTAATTATATAATTCTCGATTACATAATCTAACATTTTAATTTAATTATCACAATTAAACTAATCCCACGAAATCTTTTAGTCTCTACTTTCATTCAATCCTCATGATTAATCACATAATCCACAAATCAATTTATACTATAATTCCCTAACTAACATAAGTACAACTAATTAGGAAAGTTGGGTAAAAGTCGGCTCAAAATAATATTTCTCGTTCTCAAAAGATAGAATATATTACTAGCTTCAAATTGATATAAAGAACACATAAATCAGATAAGGGATGAAGAATTTAAGAAGTTTTAAAAGAAGAATAAAAAATAATATTTTTAATCGGCATAAAATAAATAATTATTTTCCACTTCAAAAGCAATATTTTCCTCTACCATTAGATAGTATGTTGTCTTAGCTTTCCAACGATATAAAGTTTGCCTCAATCAGATACCCGAATAAAAAGTTATGAATTTTCTAAGAAATGTCATTTTTCAGAACACGACAATGGTAACCGGTTACTACCAGAAGGGTAACCGATTACCAGTGTGAAATTCGCCCAGAAACTCAATTTTTCAATAGGTAACAGGTTACTACCCATAGGGTAACCGATTACCACTGCACCAGAAGCTGAAAACCCCTATTTTCTCATCATAAAACTCATCCAAACTCATTCCTAACATTATGGATCATCCAAGCAATCATAGTAGGTTTAATGTACATGTATCCCGACTATTCTACCCGATTATATCAACATTTTATCCGTTAGATTTCATGATTAAGCAATTTTATCAAATCTAACCTAAAACTCTAGAATCCCAAAACTCTAAAACAAAAGTTTCTATCTAGAACCCACCTTGCAATCGACGAGGAGTTTGATGAAGATGATGACTTGAGAATCATGGCAAGCTTCTCCATGAATTTCTTCTTCTTCTAATTGCTTCTTTCTCTCTTCTAGATTTCTTCTTCTTTTCCTCTTCTTTCCTTTCTCTTCCCACAAACTTGTTTCTAATTTTGTGTTAATTGTCGCTTCCGAAGATTTGCATCTCGGTACAAGCGCGAACGGTCGGCGAAAGGAGGAAATGAAATGAAGTGAAAAGAGTCGCCAACTAGGCATTTATATCCCGAAGGAAAGGTAATGCTGCATAAACCTAGAAAGATATGGATAAGACGGTTGTGAACCAGAGAAACTGAGAAAGGGGTTGGTTACAACCTGGGAAGGTATTAGCACCCAGATTGTCCGTCGTACTAGACGGGATCCACTCTTGAAAGTTTTGTATTTAAAGAGGTAGTGTCAGTGTTATCTGTGTGCAAATGCTGGAAAAGAATGTACAGGTGTCAGTGCAAAAGAGATGTGAAGTGAAATGCTCAGGAATGAGGCTTAAAAGAATAATGCTGGAAGAGGGGGGGAGAGAAAGAGACTTTTGTTCGATAACAGATAAGTTATGCCTACGTATCCTCTCGTGCAATGAGGAAGTCATAACACCGTAGTTCGACTCAAAGAGACTGAAAGCTAAATTGATTGATGAACTGCTTGCTTGTCTATGCTCAAGTGTATGACCTGTTTGGCTCAGGTGCTAACTGTCTTGCATTAGACGGAAGAAGCGAGTTCTCGTTTGTGAGTGAAGATGATGAGAAAAGAATCCCGGAGGAGACGATTATTGTTTGTTTTGATATTTTCAATCTTTTATTGCTTTTTTGGGTTTTTCATAAGTCAGTGAGCTTAAGCCTAAACCAAGGGTTAGTAAACTCATCACATCCTCCCTTTGATTAGGGGTAATGAGAATACCTTAAGTATGAAGTAAACACCTCAAACTTAATTACCATGATGTAGGATTAAGATCATTAACCTACTTATGATTATTTATATGTTTTTTTTGAGTTTTTGTTTAGTGTTAAGTAATGAGTTTAAGCCATAATCAAGGATTTAATGGACTCATTACACCATCCTAATAGAAGGATAATAGATGAGAACATTTAAGTTGAGAAAGATATCTCAACTTAATCCATGATTAGGGATTAACCACATGACAAAACAAAGCCTTTATTAAAGTGGATTCTAGTTAATGGTAAGGTTAAGAAATGAATTTTATGGTTTGTAAGACAACTTGAGGGGGACTTGTCCATTAACACTAGGGTTAGTCCTTCTTAACCAATTAAGGAAGAATTAGAACCCTAATGCAAGGCCCAAGTTACAAGCTATTGTCTTAGTGATTATTAAGATGGATTGATTAAGATATTTAAACACATTAAGGGTTTAACACTTAGGATTAAAGTTATACACTCCATCCTAAGAGAAGGATGCAGGCATAACCCTAATCACAAAGCCTTAAAACCTTAAAGGTTTAGTCTCTGATTGTGAGATGAGAAGAGAGACACAAAGAAGACACTTAGGTAAAACTAAGGGGGACTAATCAAAACCCTAAGATTATCATGCTTGGATGTTCCTATGGTTTGTGAGGCTTGCAAGAGATCTTCAAGAATAGCCACCAAGGAAGAAGCAGATGAAAGGAGGAGAAGCAGAAGAAACAAGTTAACTTACTTCACCTAAGAAGATAAGTTACTTTAAGAAAGAAAGTGAATAAGGAACATGAATGAGCAAGCTCACTCTAAAGCAAAAGAAAATGCAGCAAGGATGCATAAAAGAGAAGAGAAGAGAAATGAGAAGTGAAGGCAAATTCACTTCTCAAAGTACTTACCACCTGAAATGGTTAGCATAAAGGAATGAAATGAAATGAAAATGAAGCAAATGCCAAGGTGCAAACCAAAATCAGAAGCATAAACATGATGCAAATGATTCTAAGAGATGATGCAAAGGCATGTTAAGTGCAATGGATGATCATACAAGGGATGAGAATGCAAATGAAGCATGTAGGAAGCATGAAAGTTCATGGAATGTAATAAATGCATACCATGGAAAATGGATGAAGAAATGATCAAGTATGATTCTAATGTGTCCTAGGATGTCTTAAGAGTCATGTGAATGCATGAAATGTCATGGAAAGTTCATGAATGGATGCATATGCAAGATGTATGCAAATGAACATGAGAAATTAGGGTTTTAATGCAACATGAGATGCAAAAGTCAAAAACAGAAGCAAATCATAAAATAAAAAATTGAAAATGAACTTAAAGGAACCCTAACCCCATATGATATCACACCCCAAAGGAGGAGACCTAACTCTTAACCTAAAGAAAGTTGAGATTTTTCTAAGTTATCTAGGGTTTTAAGGCACCTAAAGGGAAAAAATGCAAATCAAATCAAAAATGCAAAATAAATTTGTGACAAAAATATGCTAGATACTACATGTCAAATGAAGATCAATGCAAAAAGAATAAAAGTCATACCTTTCATGGTTAGGCAGAAAAGAATTCTTGAAGTTAGGGTTCAAAAATGGAAATTTTATGAACCCTAAATTCAAAAAAAATGTCAAGATTGATTCAAAACCAAAAAGAAATTTGTATGAATGGCATGACAATGTTTCTAAATGTCCTAATGTGCAATGTGAATTTTTTTGGGATTTTTAGAAACCTATATGATATTTTAATTAATTAATTTCCATTAATTAATTAAAATAAACATTTAAATGTTTAAAAAATTATTTTTTAATGCAAAAAAAAAAAATTGGGTGAAGAAAATTATTTGGATGCAAAATGCAGAAGAAAATATTTTTTTTGGGATTTTCTAGCTATTTTAAATAAAATATGCAAAATAAATGAGAAAAAATGAATTAAAAATGAATTAAAACTGAAGTAGGATGATCTAAAGGTCTGGATTCAAAGCTGAGGAATTTATGTTGACTACGCGTGTAATCCTAGGGCCAGAATTCAAATTCAGCTAATTCTAATTAATTAATGAATTAATCCAGATTTAAAATTAATGATCTAATCTTAACCATCCATCACACGCGGGAACCCAAGATTAAACTGCCATAATTTAAACTTTGCCCTAACCCTAATTAAACACTTAATCACTTTCAGGTGGCCGGAGAAGACCTCCGGTCATCTTCTCCGGCTAGCTTCTCCTTGAGCAACACCAAAACTTCACCCCTAGGTCATTTCTGGAGCTTTAAAGCTCCAGATCAACTCCTCTCACCTTCCTAAACACAAATCCAACTTCAAAACAAATTTATCATGGCTCATAAACAAGATTCGAAGGAAAAATCAAAAACTGAAAAAAGTTTCAGAGGTTCAGTAAATGCTCAATACGCAACCATTTTCAAAACTAAAGGTATCAGCATGATCAGCACAACATAATGAACATTCTAAGAACTTAAAATAACATTTCTGGAAAAAGTTTGAAGAAGCTACCTGAGCTTGAGCTTCCTCAGTTTGGAGCTTTCTGGTCACCTCTCTTGTGCAAACTCACTCTAATGATCCTTCCGAAGAAGCTTTGAGGCTTGGAAGGACTTTGTTTTGGCTGGTTTGTGTGATTGCACTTCAACTGGCCAAGAATCGTGTTTCAGGTTAAGGGTGCTTTGAGGCTGGTTTGATGGTTTCTTTGTGTTCAATAGATGATTTTGAGATGAATGGTGAAATTTGTTTTGAGTTTGAGTGGCTGAGTAGTAAGTTTCGAAGAATTTTGCAAGAGGGGTGATTTTTAAGAACTTGGGCAATCTGAAGTGTTAGGATGCAATGTTGTGTGTTATGGCTTGGGTTTGATCCACATAACAAGTAGTGATATGCCATAGAGTGGGTGGTGGCTGCAGCTGATTGGTATGGGCAAGTTGCCAAAATGTCAACATGACTTGTACTTGAGGTATGGGAATTCTTGAAGCTGGCTTTTTGGCATGTCTTGGTGCAACTAAGAACATGAGGTCTATAGAATTGGTTTTGAGGCAATTCAGCAAGTGGATGAAAGGTTATGTGCCCTTTTGCAAATTTGAGAAAGTTTGGCCCCTTTGTAATTTCTTCATGGGCAAGGCATGAAAACTTGAGATTCTTTGGGCAATTCTGAGTTTTAGGCAATGCACTAGGTTGGTATGATGCTTAGAAGTGTGTTTGAAGTCACAAAATGAATTGGCAAGTGGTTTTGCAAAAATCCCTCTTTGGTGCATTCTTGAAAATTATGTGATTTTTGCCAACTTTGAAAAGCCATAACTTGAGTTCCATAATTAATTAGAACTTGTTCTTGTACTTTTTGAAAAGGGAATGATCCAACCTACAACTTTCATGACCAAAAATTTTTCATTTGAAGCATTTTTGGTTGAGAAAAAGGAGGTTGAAAAACTTTCCCAAAATGGAAAGTTTACATTACAAGTCATTTCCATTTTTGGCAACTTTTGGTTTATCTCAGTTTTCTTCAATTTTGTGAACTTCCAAGCACTTAAATGATCAAATAAAGATCCTATAACTTCAATTTGATTAAAAATCCACTTTGGTTCCATGGATGGGGGACTCATATGCCCTGATTTTGCCCTGACTTGCTCAAGAAGTTACCCAGTGATCAGATGACTTCCACAATGAATTACTTCATCAAACTTGGTACACATGATCCTTATAACATATTGAGACCATTAGAAACAAGAATGACCAAACAATTTGGAGTTATGGCCTCTGAAATCAAAACCCTAATTTCAGGTCATCTATGTAGTGAAACCCTAGCTCAACTTCCATGCTTTGCAAGTTCTTGTGATTTGTTGACTTCCTTGATCTTTGAGGGATGTGAAATGATGATTGAACATACATGGACCCTCTTGGAATGATTGGAGACCTTTGGAGTGGCTCAGATGGATCTTTGGATTGCTCAGATCACAAACCCTAGATGCATATGAATTTGAACTAATGTAGTGAAACAAAAATGCAACATGAGATAATATGCTTAAACTAATGCAAATATGAAAGATCGCAAGCCATGGTGTGAACTTAGTTAGGGAAAATTTGGGGTGTTTACAGCTGCTCCTATTCAAGCATGAGTTAGCTGTGCAGGGTGTAAGCGACGGGCTTATCAGACAAACAAGATAACTTGTGGTTGAATACCAAAGACAGTCCAAAATTTGCACTCACTGGGTAGAGGAAGAAAAAGGATATAAATTGTAAAAGGAAAGTATAGTATGTTTGTAAAGTGCGGGCGATGGAGGACGACCATCGAGTAGAGGACGACTGCTGGGGTAAAGCGATGACAGGGACGACCGACATGCTGGGGAAATAAAGAGACCACGACGGGGACGGCCATCGGGTTAAGAAGTAAGATTCTCTGAGGATTAAAACAAAGGTAATGATGGGGACGGCCATCAGGTTTGCAAAGTAAGATAAACAACAATGGGGACGGCCATCAGTTCCATGAATAAATGAAATAATGAAGAGGGACGGTCATCAAAGGTGAAGGACGATCACCTAGCAGGGGACGGCTGCTCTTTATCACGACATAGGACGAATGTCGGATAGAAAAGGTCGACGATGGGGGGCGGCCATCAGATAAGCATGATGAAGGACGATCATCAAGAGGTGAAGGACGATCACCTAGCAGGGTGCGGCTGCTCTCAGGGTTTATCATGACATAGGACGAATGTCAGATAACAAAATCAACGATGGGGACGACCATCGGATAAAATGATGAAGGACGATCATCAAAAAGGTGAAGGACGATTGTCGCTCCCGAAGATTTGCATCCCAGTACAAGCGTGAACGGTCGGCGAAAGGGACAATGAGAACACACAGCCGTGGACTCACTGGAGATGAATAGAGTCGCCAGCTAGGCATTTTTATCCCGGAGGAAAGGCAATGCTGCATAGACCTAGAAAAGATGGATAAGACGGTTGCGAACCAGAGAGACTGAGAAAGGGGGTTGGTTACAACCTGGGAAGGTATTAGCACCCAGATTGTCCGTCGTACTCGACGGGATCCACGCTTAAAAGATTTGTGTTTTAAAGGGGTAGTGTCAGTGCAATCTGTGTATAAAATAGCTGGAAAAGAATGTACAGGTGTCAGTGCAAAAGAAGTGAAGTGTGATATATACAGTGTTAGTGTAAGAACAGAGATGAAATGCTCAAGATAATGAGGCTAAAGAATGATGCTGGAAAGAGGGGGAATGTACAGAGACTTTTGTTCGATAACTGTTAAGTTATGCCTACGTATCCTCTCGTGCAATGAGGAAGTCAGAACACCGTAGTTCGACCCAAAGAGACTGAAAGGTGAATTGACTTGTGAACTGCTTACTTGTCTATGCTCAAGTGTATGACCTGTCTGGCTCAGGTGCAAACTGTCTTGCATTAGACGGAAGAAGCAAGTTCTCGTTTATGAGTGAATGAGATGAGAAAAGAATCCCGAAGGAGACGATTATTGTTTGTTTTTGTATTTTCAGTCTTTTATTGCTTTTTGAAGTTTGTCATAAGTTAATGAGCTTAAGCCTAAACCAATGGATTTAGTAAACTCATCACATCTTCCCTCTGATTAGGGGTAATGAGATTACCTTAAGTGTGAAGTCAGATTCTCACACTTAATCACCTTTGGTGTAGGATTAAGATCATTAACCTACTTGTGATTAATTAGATGTTTTTGGTGTTTTTGTTCAGTGTTAAGTAATGAGGTTAAGCCATAATCAGGGATTTAGCAGACTCATTACACCATCCTAATAGAAGGATAATAGATGAGAATGTTTAAGCTGAGGAAAGCTCCTCAACTTAATCCATGATTAGGGATTAAACTCATGACAAAACAAGCCTTTGATTAAGTGGATTTTATTTGGTGATATGATGATGAAGTGATTTTTATGATTTGTTAGACAACTTGAGGAGGACTTGTCCATTAACACTAGGGTTAGTCCTTCTTAACCAATTAAGGAAGAATTAGAACCCTAATGCAAGGCCCAAGTTACAAGCTTGATGTCTTGGTGATTATTAGATGGATTGATTAAGAGATTTAAACACACTAAGGGTTTAACACTTAGGATTAAAGTTATACACTCCATCCTAAGAGAAGGATGCAGGCACAAGCTTAATCACAAAGCCTTAAAGCCTTTAGGGTTTAGTCCCTGATTATGAGATGAGAAGAGATGACTCAAAAGAGACACAAAGGTAAAAACTAAGAGGGGAGACTAATCAAAACCCTAATCATTGTCATGCTTGGTTGTTCCTAAGGTTTGTGAGGTTTTACAAGAGAAGCCTTCAATGGAACCACCGGGAAGCAAATGAAAGGATCAGGAGAAGCAAAGTAACTTGCTTCATTCAAGAAGTCAAGTCACTTAAAGAAAGAAAGTAAGAAGAAGGATGAGCAAGCTCAATCTCAAACACAAACAAAAATGCAGCAATGGATGCAAGAGAGATGAAAAGAAAAGTTATGAGAAGTGAAGGCAAATTCACCTCTCAAAATCACTTACCACCTGAAAGGTTAGAACAGAAAATGCAATGCAGTGCCAAAATTGGATGAGATGACATGATGAGAAACAAAACCAGAAGCATTTACATGATGCTAATGATGCTATGAGATGCTACAAACATGAGGCAGCACATGGAAATGATCATACAAGTTCATGAATGCAAATGAAGCAAGTTGAGAAGCATGGATATACATGAAAAGTTATGAAGTGCACATGGCATACAACATGGCAAACACATGATGCAATGATCAAACATGCTTTCAATATATCTTATGATGTCAAATGAATCAAATGGATGCTTGAAATGTCATGGCAAGTCATGTTATGCAAGAGAATGCAAGGTGGATGCATATGGAAGCCCAAATTAGGGTTTATGCACAATGCATCAAAACCAGAAGCAAACAACTTTCTAAAAAATTGAAAATGCCACACAAAGGACCCCTAATCCTATACTAAACTACTGCCCAAAGGAGAAGCTTCAACTCCTAACCAAGCTCAAGTTATGATTTTCCTAAGTTTACTAGGGTTTTAGGGTTCCTAAACAAGAAAATTACCAAACAAATGGAAAATGAAAGATCAAATCATGGCCATTTAATCTCACAAACTACATGCTAAACACAATGCAATGCAAAAAGAATCAATGTCCAACTCCTTATGAATAGGCAGAAATGATTTTTTGAACTTTGGATCAAAATAATGCACAAAAATGATTTTAATTCAATGAGAAATTCTTAAAATGCATCAAGATCAAAAAATAAATTTGGTTTGAAGGTTGGACAATGTTTCTAAATGTCTTAGAACATTTCATGAATTTTTTGGTGATTTTTAAATACCTAAAAGTATTTTTAATAAATTAATTTCCATTAATCAATTAAAAATAATCTTTTAAATATTTAAAAATACTTTTTTAATGCTAAAAATAAAAATAAAAGTATTTTTGTGTTTTAAAAATTAATGAAACTCAGGATAAAAAATTTCATAATTTTTAAAGCATTTTTGCTATTTTTAATAAATTATGTAAAACAAATGAAATATATATGAAAATAAATGAATTTAAACTGAAATAAGTAAAAGTCAACAGATCCAACGCATGAGATTCAAACTGGCCAGCGCGCGCATTGACCTGGCGCCATATCCAAGGGCCAGCATTCAAACCTGGCTAATTAATGCTTAAACCCTAATCTCGCCGCTAATCACTTTCAGATGACCGGAACAGTGTTCCGGTCATCTTCTCCGTTCACCCCAAACCTCAAACTCCTTCAAAACGCATCTAAAACGAAATCTAAAAACACAGAAATGATTCCCACTCACTCACGAATCAAAACCCTAAATCAAAACAAATTTATTTTTCCAGGAATGGCTGAATCGAAGCAAACAAGAACTAGGGCAAAAGAGTTTCAGAGGCTGATTAAACTCTCATCTCTCAACCATTTTCAAAACTAATGATATCAGAGTGATCAGGAGAACATATAGAACAACTTAAGAACTTTAAAAATGATTTCTGGAAAAAAAGTTCTTGAGCTACCTGGGTTTCGAAGCTTTCACTCCAGCAGCTTTCTGACCTCTCCCTTTGATGCAATCCACTTTACTTGGTCCCCTGATGATCCTTGAATGCTTAGGAGGAGTTTATGTTGGCTGGTTGAGGAGTTTGAACAGCTTCTGCTCAAGCTCAGTTGAAAATGGTAATGGTGATTCAGGCTGTTTCAGGCCAAGGTAAGTGGTTCTTTGTGACCAGGATGATGAGTGGAGAAGGTTTGTGGAGTTTGTTTGGGTGTTTATGGCCTGTGGAGTGAGTTTCGAAAGCTTTGGCTTTGAGAGTGAAAAATGGAAGAATGGTGTTCTTGCTTGATTCAGGCCTAAGTCTTGTTGGTTTTTGGCTCAGTGAAGCAAGGTGAGTTGATGTGTGGAATTGGTTTGAATGTTTGTGAACTGTGCAGAGAGATTCGAAGGCTTTGGCTTTATGGAGTGAAAATGGAGAAGTGATGATATGGCTTGCTTCAGGCTCCCTTGTTGTGTCTAATGGCCAGCATTTGATCCACATAAACAAAGCTTATTGGTCAGTTGATGTGACCTGGCCTGCTGTGATAGGTAAGTCACCTTTTGCAAAATGTCAACTTTGTTGTAAGGTGGGCATGGGCTAAGTTCTAGCTTGGTACAAAAGCATGGGCTGGCGCAACATGGTGTGTGAGTGAGGCTAGGGTGGTTCAAAGGCCAATGCAACAAGTTGGTGAAGTGTGATGAGTGGTTTTGCAACTTGGTTACCTTTTGGTTCACATGGAATTTTCTTGCTATACAAACCATGAAACATGAGGGATCTTGGTTCAAATCTGATTTTTAGAAGTTGTGTGATCATGTTGAGTGAATTAGAGGCCCATATGATGACTGAATTGGCCTTGAAAGGAGAATTTGCAACTTTGCCTTTTGGTGCATAACTTGAAAATTAGTGATTTTTGCCAACTTTGACACACCATAACTTTTGATCCAAAATGAATTAGATCATGTTCTTGTACTTTTTGAAAAGGGAAAGATCTAATCTACAACTTTCATGACCAAAGTTTTTCCATTTGAAGCATTTTTGGACCAAAAAGCAAGGCTTGAAAAATGGCATAAAATGACATATTCTTGAAAAGTCAACCATGCCCTAAAAAGTCAACTTTGCAAAAACTTCAAATTCTTGAATTTTGTGAACTTCAACCTTCTTCCATGATCAAATAAAGATCATATACACTCAAAATGATGAAGATCACCCCTTGGTTGGGTCATTGGGGGCCTCAGATGCCCTGATTTTGCATTGACTTGTCTGAAAAGTCAACTCTTGATCAGATGACTTCCCCATGGAATTTCTTCATGAAAATTGATATGCATACTCCCTATACCATATTGAGGCCAATGGAAACAAGAATGACCAAAAAATTTGGAGTTATGGCCTCTGAAACCAAAACCCTAATTTTAGGTCAACTGTGCAGTCAAACTTGGCTCTGCATCCACACCAATCCCAGTTCTTGTGATTCTTTGCATTTTTGACTTTGAGAGGATGTAATATGATATAAGAACACACATGGATCCCTTTGAAGTTATTGGTGGCCTTTGGAGTTGCTCAAGAGGCTCTTGGATTGCTCAGATCACAAACCCTAGATGCAGATGACTTAGAAACTATGCAGTGACTCAAAATTGAGATATGAGATGATATGATTGTGTTTATGCATATGAAATGATCACAAGCCATGGTGTGAATGGGTGAGGGCAAATTTAGGGTGTTTACAACGATCACCTGGCAGGGGACGGCTGCTCTTTATCACGACATAGGACGAATGTGGATAGAAAGGGGTTCCAATTATGGAGACTCCGCTGAGGAAAGGATGAGGGACGGTCATCCAAAGGTGAAGGACGATCACCTGGCAGGGTACGACTACCGAAAGTATCATGACATAGGACGAATGTCAGATAGAAGAAAAGTTACTTTTACTGGGGAATGGTAAACACGGACGAGTTCTTACATCCAAGAAATAAAAGGTATAAATGTTTTGACGCTATGTAAAGATTAAATATGCGGACGAGCATCCTTAAGACCATGATACAGACGAGTATCGGTAGAAACAAACGCTGACGCATGTTCATAAATGATGGTACGACCAAGTACCAACTGGTTAACAAAGAACACGGACGAGTGTCGAATCTGTAGGGAATAAGTGTATACACAAGATACAGACGAGTATTTGTATAAGTATGAACAAGTATTGTGAAGTATGAGCACAACACGAATGAGTGTTCAACTTGCTGGGGAATGAGTATGACACGGACGGGTGTCATAAGAGAAAGTGTATAAGTTATAGACTTATGAGTGTAAAAGGTAATCTGGTGACCTGTGGGGATAGGATGACACGGACGGGTGTCGATGAGAGTGTATTATAAACAAGTGTTTGGTTTGTAGTAAGTGTTTGGGCAACCATGCTGGGGAGCGGTGACACGGACGGGTGTCAGGAGAGTATATAGATATATCTACATGGGAATGAAATGGCACGGACGAGTGTCAAAAAAGGTATATGTATTTGTGTTGGAGAGTGCAAAGGGGACGCTTTGGCTTTCTGTTGGGGAAATATGAGATGACACGGACGAGTGTTGGGGAGAACATGTTATGGACAAGTATCTGCTGGTAGAAAGTGTTCTGGCAACTTTATTGGGGAAAGGTGACACGGACGAGTGTCAAAAGGGATATGTATAAACATGTATCTGTATTTGAGAGTGCAAAGGGGACGCTTTGGCTTTTATGTGCAAGGGATGTATTTTGTATATTGCTAATGAGGTACTGTTGATATTTACAGGTAACTGGTTCGAACCTGACTTGTGATCATGCAATATGTTTGATTTTTGCTGCAATGCTCCGTATTAGATGGAATGCTACGCTTTGTGGGAAAAATGATGTGAATGATATGATTATACAAGAGAAACCGATTCGGGATTCGAATCCCGCTGCCGTGAAGATCTCTGGTTGATCTGCTTGGAAGGAGAATCCCAGCTAGGGATAAGATCATTGGTAGATCTGATAAAACATATGGTTCTGCTTGAGGGACTAGATCTCTGATAGATCTATCCGATAAGGAGATATCCCAGTTGGGAACTCTGGGGGGAGATGGTTCTGCCATCTCAGAGAGATCTGACACTCTGTTGGGGAGGAAAGGTCACTGGAAGATCTTCCTAGAGAACTATGTGAGGATCCTGGCTAGGGATGAAGAGGCTTTGGTAACTCTTCTGGGGAAAAGCTTTTCAGATGCTGCTTGGAGAAGATGTGCTGGGGAAGTGATGTTTGGCATGCCCCATGTTGCGTATTGAATACCTGCAATCCTGTTAAGACAAAGAAACGCACAAGTGTCCTGAGGTATCTCTTACCGGATTCCGTCATAGGAGTTAGATATTCCTGAAAGCAAATACATTTCCTGCAAGCATTTGATTAGGAAGGCACATTTGTTTTATGCAAATATTATATCATGGACATTGGACATTTTGCAAACGAAACAAAAATGTACAAAATGAGGTGTGACTGAAAACTCTGATTTTATTAATCTGGGTGCCCTGAGTTGGAAAATACAGTCAAAGAAACAGATCCCCTGAAATGAGGAGATTGTTACAAATTGAAAAAAAAAGTAAAAGTGTTGGCAATGTTGACGACGCTCCGGTGAGCTTTCCTTGCTATGACCCGTATGACCTTGACTCTCTTCTCATCTTGCTTTTTGAAGAAGGTTGATTTTGACCGATGCTTTATCCTTTCGAAGCTTGCCTGTGTTGTAAATGATACAGAAAAATTCAGAATGCAGTTGTTCGCTTATTCCCTTATTTTGCGTGGATCGCCCTTTCGGGTTTTCAATCCACCGGGATACCCATTTTTGCTTGAGCTGTCCAATGCGGCTTTTCAACTATGCGGGTGTACATTTTTTTGATTTTTCCCTTATTTTTTCCCGGGTCTTTTATTCTGTTTTTGACTCGCCGGGATGCCCTATTTTTTCCTGGTCTTACATTCTGTTTTTATGTACAGCAGGTCATTTTATGCGAAGTATTTTTTAACTGCATCTGAATTTACAGGGGATAAGAAGTCTTCACCATCCATAGTAGTGAGCATCAGTGCTCCACCAGAGAAAACCTTCTTTACTATGAATGAACCATCGTAGTTTGGAGTCCAATTGCCCCTGTGGTCTGTATGAGGAGGAAGGAGTCTTTTCAGCACAAGATCTCCTACTTGGTATTCCCGAAGCCTGACTTTCTGATCGAAGGCTATCTTCATTCTTTTCTGATATAGCTGCCCATGACAGATTGCAGCTAATCTCCTCTCTTCGATTAGATTCAATTGATTGTACCGAGACCGGACCCATTCTTATTCATTCAGCTTGACATCCATTAGTACCCGTAAGGATGGTAGTTCAACTTAAACAGGTAGGACAACCTCCATACCATACACAAGTTGATAAGGTGTTTCCCCAGTAGACGTTTTGATTGAGGTTCGGTACCCATGCAAAGCAAATGGTAGCATCTCATGCCAGTCTTTTTAAGTAACCACCATCTTTTGCACAATCTTCTTGATGTTCTTGTTAGCTGCCTCAACAGCGCCATTCATCTTTGGCCTGTAAGGAGAAGAGTTGTGATGTTGAATCTTGAAGTCCCGACACAGTTCTGCCATCATTTTGTTGTTCAAATTGGAACCATTATCAGTAATGATTCGCTCGGGCACTCCGTATCGACATATGATGTCTCTTTTCAGGAATCTGGCTACCACTTGTCTGGTGACGTTAGCATACGAAGCTGCTTCAACCCATTTGGTGAAGTAATCAATGGCTACTAGGATGAATCTGTGGCCATTTGAAGCAGTTGGTTCAATCTTTCCAATCATGTCAATGCCCCACATGGCAAAGGGCCAAGGTGAAGACATTACGTTCTAAGGATTCGGAGGTACATGCACTTTGTCTGCATAAATTTGGCATTTGTGACACTTCTTGGCATAAGCACAACAGTCTGCATCCATTGTGATCCAGTAGTAACCTGATCTTAGCAATTTCTTGGCCATTGCATGTCCTCTAGCATGGGTACCGAAAGATCCTTCATACACCTCGTTCATCAGCAAGTCTGCTTCTTTCTTGTTAACACATCTGAGAAGAACCATATCAAAGTTTCTCTTGTATAATGATCCATCAGCATTCAGGAAGAAACTACCAGCCAGTCTTCTCAACATCTTCTTATCATTGGATGATGCCCCAGGTGGGTATATCTGATCTTCTAAGAAGCATTTGATGTCATGGAACCAAGGCTTGTCATCTCTTACAGTGTCCATAAAGAGTATGTTTGTCGGTCGGTCAAGTCTGGATACTGAAATCCGAGGCACATAATTGGCAGTCTGAACCTTGATCATGGAGGAAATGGTAGCCAAAGCATCTGCGAACTGATTTTCATCTCAAGGGATGTACTCAAGTTTGACTGTTGTGAAGAAAGTCAGTAATCTCCTTGTATAGTCACGGTATGGGATTAGATGCTTTTGGTGAGTGTACCATTTTCCGTTGGTCTGATTGATTACCAAAGTTGAATCCTCGAATATAGTTAAAGTCTTGATCCTGAGGTCAATGGCTTCGTCAAGACCCATGATACAGGCTTCGTATTCAGCTTCGTTGTTAGTGCAGTTAAAGGTGAGTTTTGCCGAGAAAGGCATATGAACTCCTTTAGGCGTAATGAGCACTGCACCAACTCCACGTCCATTCATATTAACAGCCCCATCAAACATCATTGTCCATTCTTCTTCTGGGTCAGGCCCTTTAGTGTGAACAGGCTCTTCATGATCTTTTGCTTTCAGGAACATGATGTCTTCATCAGGGAAGTCAAATCTCATTGGCTGGTAATCATCAATGGGTTGCTCAGCTAGATAGTCAGACAGTACACTGCCTTTAATGGCCTTTTGAGATGTGTACTGAATGTCATACTCTGTCAGAATCATTTGCCATCTTGCAACCCTTCCGGTAAGTGTTGGCTTCTCAAATATGTACTTGACGGGGTCCATCTTTGAGATCAATAAAGTAGTGTGAGTCAACATATATATTCTTAGTCGGCGAGCAGCCCACGCTAAAGCACAACAAGTTTTCTCGAGCAGTGAATAACGCTGTTCACAGTCGGTAAACTTTTTGCTTAGGTAGTATATTGCATACTCTTTTCGACCAGACTCGTCATGCTGGCCCAACACACACCCCATTGACCCTTCTAATATTGTCAGGTACATTATTAGAGGTCTTCCTTCAACTGGAGGCATAAGGATTGGAGGTTCTTATAAGTACTCCTTGATTTTGTCAAAAGCCTTCTGGCAATCTTCGTTCCACCTGACCGTTTGTTCCTTTCTTAACAATTTGAACAAGGGCTCACAGGTTGCAGTGAGATGAGATATGAACCTTGATATGTAGTTCAATCTACCTAGAAACCACCGAACCTACTTTTCAGTCCTAGGTGCAGGCATCTCTTGAATGACTTTGACTTTGTCAGGATCAACTTCAATTCCTTTTTCACTTACAATGAATCCCAGCAGCTTACCGGAACGCACCCCGAATGTGCATTTGTTAGGGTTTAGCTTCAGCTGATACTTTCTCAGACGCTTGAACAACTTAAGCAGATTTACCAGATGGTCTTCTTCTGTGAGGGACTTAGCAATCATGTCATCCACGTAGCATTCAATTTCTTTGTGGATCATGTCGTGGAATAATGTTACCATAGCCCGTTGATAAGTCGCACCGGCATTCTTCAATCCAAATGGCATCACCTTATAATAGAATGTGCCCCAAGGTGTGATAAAGGTTGTCTTCTCCATGTCTTCGGGTGACATTCTGATCTGATTATAACCGGAAAATCCATCCATGAAGGAAAATACCGAGAACTGAGCCGTGTTGTCGACCAATACATCAATGTGAGGTAAAGGGAAATCATCCTTTGGGCTAGCTCTGTTCAGATCCCGGTAATCTACACACATCCTTACTTTGCCATCCTTCCTAGGCACTAGTACAATATTAGCAACCCACGGCAGATAACTAGTTACAGCAAGGAAACCGGCGTCCCACTGTTTTTGTACCTCTTCTTTAATCTTCATGGCCATATCTGGACGAGTACGGCGTAGCTTCTGTTTCACTGGAGGGCAATCTTCTTTCAAAGGCAGCTTGTGCATAACAATGTCAGTATCCAGACCTGGCATGTCTTGATAGGACCAAGCAAAGACGTCGACGTATTCTCGAAGCATGTCAATAAGTTGTTCCTTCACTGAATCTTGCAAACTGGCCCCGATCTTCACTTCTTTGAAGTCCTCTTCGGTACCAAGATTAACTGTCTCAACCTCCTCCTGATGAGGAGTGATCACTTTCTCTTCCTTTCTCAACAACCTGACTAACTCTTCAGGTAACTCCTAGTCTTCTTCAACCCCTTCACCAGCTTGATTAATTGGATTGTTGAAGTCATACAGGGTAATAGCAGTGTTGTTGTCGGTGCAATCTGGAGGATAATCTCTGCAAGGGTTGAGATTGGTTCGTTTTAGTGATCAGTTTTAATCTTGCTTAGAAAAAGTGAAAATGAAGTTATTATTTTGAAAACATTGTCATTTTATTGCTTTGTACAAAAGTGAAAAATGAAAAGACAGTGAGCAAAAAAGAGACTCGTTTGCAAAAGATGTCCTGATATTCATTGATTAATCATTTGCACAAAGTATAATATGGCCCTATTACAAAATGAGTCCTGACACCTTGGGCAAGATGCAGGACTTGATGCATGTTAAAAAAGACAGGAAATAATAATTACTCTGCAGGAGTAACCCTTATAATTTTCTGGGAAGACCAGTTAGAGACTTGGTTCCCCTGGATCCTTGGACGTATCCAATTCTCCAGGTTGCGGTCGCTTTCTTCCTCGTCTTCCAGATTGTTCACAGCATCTGGGGTGAGCATCCCCCCACTGACAAATTTGGGCTCCTTGGCAGCCTTTGATTGATCTTGTCGGATTGGTCTGTAACCCAACCCGAATCTGTCTTCTTTTTTCTCCACCGACAATAGTTTTCCCCAGCCTCTGGCGTTACCCTCTTCAACAACCTTCCGGGCTTGCTGATATGAAGCGATAGAATTTCCAGACACAACAGTTGCTTCATTGACGTTAAGGGCCTCAAACCCCTGGCTCATAGTCTCGTGGATCTCCCCATCCATCTCAATGTACTTATAAGTAGCTAGCTGGCTAACGAAAATGTCTTCCTCCCCGCAGATTATGATGATCTGGCCTTCCCACTCGTATTTTAAATTCTGGTGAAGGGTAGATGTAACAGCACCAGCGGCGTGAATCCAGGGTCTACCCAACAAACAGCTGTAGGCCGGCTGAATGTCCATCATGAAGAAATTAGTTTTAAAGACTTGTGGTCCAATCACCATGGGTAATTTAATCTCTCCAAGCACTGATCTCTTAGAGCCATCAAACGCTCTTACCACCAAGTTACTTGGACGCAATGCCAAACCATCATATTCCAGTTTCACCAAGGCTTTCTTTGGGAGGACATTGAGCGAGGACCCAGTGTCTACCAGCACATGAGAAAGAACAGCACCTTTGCACTCTAAGGTGATGTGTAAAGCCTTATTATGATTGCATCCCTCTGTCGTTAAGTCAGCATCTGTGAAGCCCAGTCCATGACTAGTGTTAACATTTGCAACTATTGTTTCCAGCTGATTAACCATGATCTCTTCCAGCACGTAGGCTGCGTGCAGGACCCTCAAAAGTGCATTCCTATGGGCTTCGGAACATATTAACAATGACAAGATAGAGATTTTGGAGGGTGTCTGATGAAGTTGGTCCACCACTTTGTAATCACTCTTTTTGATTATTCTCATAAACTCATCCACCTCTTGGTCAAAAGACGTCTTCGGAGTTTCTTTAACAGCTGGCTCTTCGAGTACCACACTCTTCCCTTTTGCTTTAGCAACAGCCTCTGCTTCAGCATTGGGTCTCGATATTTGTGAGGCAAAAAGGTGTCCACTTCTGGTGAAGCCTCAGCCTCCCCCAACATTGTCAACTTGTGGTGAAGAGGTTGATGAATCTAGAGTGATCTTCTTTCCGTTACAGTAGAGATCAGAGCCGCAGTGCCAAGGTATGGCATTACTGCTTTCATAAGGAACGGGTCCAGGTATGGTAATGGTGACTGGACTGATTACTGCAGTGGAAGGAACTGTGATGGTATGCGAGTCGTAATAGATTGTGACTGGAGATCTGAAAGTAGGTGTTGCAGTTTGTTGTTGAAAATTGTTGTTGGGATGAACAGTTGCCGGTTCATAATAGATTATGACCGTTGAGACATCTTCGTTAGCGTTTGTTGGCGTTGTAGGTGATTCTGTTGATAAGATGGGTGTTGACGTTGTAGAAGTAAGCGTAGCTGAACTTTGGTTTGTTGAAATAATGGATGGAGTGATTGCTGGAGTTGTGGATGAATCAGTGGGAATAATGGTTGTTGCAGTTGTAGGAGGATCTATTGTTGCTGAAGAAAGAGTTGTTGATGTTGTAGACGCCGTTGTGGTAATATGCAAAATTCCATCTCTGATAAGGCCATCTATGTCAAGCCTTAGCCTCTCACAACCATTAATAACAGTCTTGCAAGATTTGCAGCAGGCCTCACAACCTGGGAACACCTGGCATCTTAAGAGTTGAGCTTTGACTTCTGCAAGCGGCGTTTGAATATGTGCAACACTATCAATCAGTGCAGATGGTTGGTCCTCCTCTATGGCATTAATCCTGAGCCCACCATGACTAGGCATAGGATTTCTGGTAACATTTGGAGGAGGTGCGAAGTTGAGAGCTTTGGAATCGACCAGATCCTGAACCTTCATTTGCAAGGCTCTACACTTCTCAATATTGTGACCAGGTGCGTTGGAATGAAAGGCACACCTAGCATTGGCATCATAATTCTTCGGGAGGTTGAGAGGATCTGGTGGAGCCAACGTCCTTAACTCAACCAGGTTGAGCTTTAGGAGTTGTGGCAGTAGGGTGGCATATGGCATAGGAATCGGGTCAATTACCCTATTTGCTTGAGATGGCCTATGTTGAAAGGGGCGCTGCTGTTGGTTGTTGTTGTTATTGTTGTATGATCTTTGTTCCGGAAAGTGTGGTTGTTGCTGATAGTGTTGTTGTTGCTATTGTTGAGGAAAAAATGGCTGTTGTGGAGCTGGAGTCGGGATAGTAACGACTGCTACTGATCTGTGAGAGTATTGGGGTCTGCCCCTGCCTGCATGAATAGCATTTGTTTCACCCGTCCTTCGGGGTCCTGGAAAAGGTTTTCTTGTATTGTTGGAGGAACTTGCATTGTTGTCAGAGATTTTTCACATCTTCAGAATACTCTCTATTTTCTCCCCAGCTATGACTACATCAGCAAAGCTAGTGGAGGAGAATGCAGCAAGTCGGTCGATATAAGTTCCATGCAAGGTATTCATAAACATGTCTGCCATTTCCCGTTCAGACATGGGTGGCTAGACAGCAGCAGCAAGCTGTCTCCACCTCTGAGCATAATCCCGGAAGCTTTCCCTTGAAGACTGAGACATGCCCATTAGAAGGGTTCTATTGGGAGCCATGTTTAGATTGTACTGGTATTGACGGATGAAGGCTTCGGCCAAGTCTTTCCAACATCTTATAGTTGCCCTGGTCAGATGCGAATACCATTCTCTTGATGCTCCAGTCAGGCTGTCCTCAAAATAGAACATCCATAACTTCTCGTCCATGGTATAAGCTTTGAGTCTCCCCAAGAAAGACTGCAGATGAGTACGCGGGCAGGAGGTACCATTATATCTTTCAAAGCACGGGAGTTTGAACTTGTGAGGAATTCTCACCCCATCCACCAGCCCCATGTCCATTACATCTAAGCCTAGGGAATTCTGGGATTCAAGAGACCTCAGTTTCTCAACAATCTCATCCAGCCTTCGGTCGTAAACTTCATCCCCAACTCCAATAACTGTGAACTGCTCTTCTTGAGGATCCTCTTGCAAGATCCTACCTCCAACAGTGTTACCTTGAGTATTCCTCATGACATTAACATCTGGGTTTAGATGAGGCCCAAACTCTGGTGGATCAATGCGAGGCTGCCCGCGATCATTGTTACTGGTACCTCCTGTACCGGGATGGTGTTCATCAGGAGTTTGTCTTTCCACCAACTCCTTTAGCCTTTCCTGGCTCTGAGCTAAGCCAGTCATCACAGCCATGAATTGGGTCATTTGATTCCTCATCTCAACCCTTTCATTTGCCATTTGGGTCCTTACTTCATTCAAGTCCTGATGTACTTGATCCATCTGAATGCCCGGAAGTTTGTTTCTCGTCGGGTACCGGTGTATTATGTTGACAGGGAACACTCTTCTGCGAGCAATGTTTCCTGAAACCACAACAAAGTGAGAAACAACAATAAAACAAAAACCTACAAAACAAAGAAAATGTTAGTATGCAATGCAATATGCTTATTTGTCTTCCAAGGGTATCCTGTTTGGTTCTTTGGTTTTGACCTTTCCAGACCTCGAGGAAATGCTGATGATGTTGAGAGATAAAGCCCACCAAAATAAAACAAACTGATATATTACAAAGGATGAAAATACATAGTTTGTTTACAATACATGCCCGTGGTGGGTCAAAATAGAACAATCAAAGGAAAAGTACATCAAAAGAAAGAAATACAAGTAAAAGGATCAGACATCCAATACAAAGTCATCCTCCCTGACTTCCTTCAGGAGGGCTTCAGTCACTGGCCCCACTGGGTGCTCTGTAATAGTCCTGATGAGGAGGTTCCTGGTAGCAATGGCACTGGTTAGCTTCTTATGCTTATCTTGATCCTTTGACTTCTTTAACCTCGCTCGGAGTTTCAATTCAGATATCTCCTTCTGAGCTGCCAACAAAGCCTCCTTATGCTTCTTCTCACTAGCCTTCAGCTGCTCTATCTTAGGCTGAGTCCTTTGGTCTTCTTGTGCACGGGCTTCAGTGATCCTGATCCACCTAGCCTGGCTCTCCTCTAGATAATGCTCTACCCTAGCCTTCTGAGTCTTTGCCTCCTTGCAAGCATTCTTCAGAACCAACTCCCCTGCTCTTGCCTTCCTGATGTAGTCATCTGTCTTTTCAATTTTGGTCAGATGCTCAATCCTGAGTCTTTCCAATCTCTCATTATCCAGACGGCTGTCATTTCTCTCCCAGAGAGTCTTCTTCAGGGCTTTAGCTAGCTGAGTGTTCCTCTCTTTCAGCTTTTCAAACTCTTCCATGCTGACAGTTGCTGCAGGTTGCACTGTAGAAGGTCCAGGTGTATCTTTCAAGGTGAAAGGCATCCGGGTGATCTGAGCTCTGGTACGGGACCAATCAGAATACTGTGTTGAAGCAATGTTGTTGCACTTTCCAAGGATGGATGTCCCTTTAGTCTGGATGTTGTCCCAAGCCCAGGCAGCTTGTCTGACAACAGCAGAGTTGGGTTGGATTTCACAGTAAAGAGTTTCAGCCAAATCTTGTCCTCTGGGAGGATGAACCAAAGCATATCCCAATTGTCTCTTAAATAGTAAAGGGTTGTTGTTGATGCAACCTTTCACTCCTATAAAAGGCACATTAGGATACTGCCCACAAATGGTAATGATATCCTTGCCTTTGGTGCTCTGAGAGCACCATCTGATGTCATCTGATGTCAAGGCAATGAACCTCTTAGCCCAATTCTTTTGCTGATGGGGGTTCAAGAAGGCATCTGATTTTGGCAAGTGTCTGAGCAGCCAAAAGTAGTACAGAGGAGCACAACATCTAACCAATTTTCCTCTTTGCTTTTCATTCCTCTGATGGACTGAGTAGTAGAAGTTTCCTAGTAATGTAGGCACTGGGTTCCTCAGCAAGAACAGGTGGATGGCATTCTTACTCACAAACTTGGGCTCATCTGCAAACAAAATAACCCCATATATACTGAGGGCTAAAAGTTCACAGACATCCTTCCATTTTCCTATAGCAGCATGCAGGGTAGCCTGGGAAATCAGGAAGTCTAGGTGGAGGCATGGAACTCCAGCCTTGGTTGTCATGTTCTGATCAATGAGGGCAGGCTCCAAATGCAATGCCCTGGCTATATCTTCATTTCTGGGAGCAGTCATCTCTGGGTTGAAAGGGATCCCTCTCCTGATAGGAACTCCCAACAACAAGGAAAACTCTTCTAGCAAAGGTCCCATCTGGAAATCAGGGAATGTGAAGCACCTGAGTGGAGGATCATAGAACTGCAAGAAAGTATGGATCATGTTCCTCTGAGATGCATCAAGATCCATGACCATGTCTAATATGCCCCCATAGTGCTCTCTGAATAGTGGGATATGGTCAGGTGTAATGAGGGACTGGACCTGCCTGATGCCAGTCAAGGTGGGCTCAAAGAAGTGGTAAGAGATGTTGCTCTTTCTTGAAGTGTCCATACTGATGATGGGTGCCGGTGAAGAAACTGAGAGCAACTACTGATGAAGGTCACTGAGTGAGATGCTGGAGGTGAGTCTCTGATGAAGATAGCTGGAGGAGAATCACTGACAAACTGATGGAGATTGCTGGAGAAGAAAACTGAAGCAGTCTGAGTAGCAGAAGGGGTCAAAACCAAAACAAATATGAAGATGGATACCCTGTAAAACAAATAAGCAAATGTTAAATGATGTAGAAATGATGTATGCAAATGATATGCAAAGGGTTTGTGATCAAGAGATGGATCTGATTATCTGCCTTGGTAAAAGTCCATGTATGTTCAAAGGTCCGGATGGAGGCTTAGAAATCCAATAACCAGGTGGGGGACTCAAATAAAGAGTCACAAGTCCGGGGTAATCACAAGAACTGTCCAAAGTGGTGCATTCTTAAAACAAAACAGTAACAGGGTATGATGTGGCCAAGGGTTCCTGCAAACCTGTAAACAAACCCAGCCCCCTCACATGTAATGTTCTAGAACAAGGATCCTCAGACTTGGATCAGTTATGAGAAGTGTAAACACTTCTAACCCGGAGGTACAGTGTTTACAATAACCATAAAAGATCCTCCTATAATTCACCTCATATGCTGAAGGTCGTATAAAAGGGTCATCCAGACTTAGCAGACTTCCCAGATAGCCCTAGTACTACAGAAAATCTGTAGCACATAGTTCTCAAGAAGAAACCCATATCTGAACCGTGTTTCATATTCCCACACCAGACCGAAATGGAATGGGAAAGAATATGAATCCACTCTAGCCTAAGTGTCACTCAGGTCCCAGGTATAGGACCTTAATCACTCAATGAAACCCCACCCACCAAAACAGACAAAGATCCAGCACAATGATAATGACAGTATGAAAATGCATAATACTGTAAAAGAAAGCAATAAATAAAGCTGTACATAAAGCAATAAATAAAGCAAATAAATAAGCACAAGTAGCATATAACACCCCCGTAAACACAAATCAAACAAGCGCTAGGAGGAACCCACAAAAAGAACCAGAAGCCCTGGTTGCAGTACAACTTCCCCAGCAGAGTCGCTAAGTTGTCGCTTCCGAAGATTTGTATCCCAGTACAAGCGCGAATGGTCGGCGAAAGGAGGAAATGAAATGAAGTGAAAAGAGTCGCCAACTAGGCATTTTTATCCCGAAGGAAAGGTAATGTTGCATAAACCTAGAAAGATATGGATAAGACGGTTGCGAACCAGAGAAACTGAGAAAAGGGGTTGGTTACAACCTGGGAAGGTATTAGCACCCAGATTGTCCGTCGTACTCGACGGGATCCACTCTTGAAAGTTTTGGGTTTAAAGGGGTAGTGTCAGTGTTATCTGTGTGCAAAAGCTGGAAAAGAATGTACAGGTGTCAGTGCAAAAGAGATGTGAAGTGAAATGCTCAAGAATGAGGCTTAAAAGAATAATGTTGGAAGAGGGGGGAGATAAAGAGGCTTTTGTTCGATAACAGTTAAGTTATGCCTACGTATCCTCTCGTGCAATGAGGAAGTCAGAACACCGTAGTTTGACTCAAAGAGACTGAAAGATAAATTGATTGATGAACTGCTTGCTTGTCTATGCTCAAGTGTATGACCTGTCTGGCTCAGGTGCTAACTGTTTTGCATTAGACGGAAGAAGCGAGTTCTCGTTTGTGAGTGAAGATGATGAGAAAAGAATCCCGGAGGAGACGATTATTGTTTTTTTTTATGTTTTCAATCTTTTATTTCTTTTTTGGGTTTTTCATAAGTCAATGAGCTTAAGCCTAAACCAAGGGTTAGTAAACTCATCACATCCTCCCTTTGATTAGGGGTAATGAGAATACCTTAAGTATGAAGTAAACACCTCAAACTTAATTACCATGATGTAGGATTAAGATCATTAACCTACTTGTGATTATTTAGATGTTTTTTGGAGTTTTTGTTTAGTGTTAAATAATGAGTTTAAGCCATAATCAAGGATTTAATGGACTCATTACACCATCCTAATAGAAGGATAATAGATGAGAACGTTTAAGCTGAGGAAGATACCTCAACTTAATCCATGATTAGGGATTAACCTAATGATAAAAAAAAGCCTTTATTAAAGTGGATTCTAGTTAATGGTAAGGTTATGAAATGAATTTTATGGTTTGTAAGACAACTTAAGGGGGACTTGTCCATTAACACTAGGGTTAGTCCTTCTTAACCAATTAAGGAAGAATTAGAACCCTAATGCAAGGCCCAAGTTAAAAGCTATTGTCTTAGTGATTATTAAGATGGATTGATTAAGAGATTTAAACACATTAAGGGTTTAAAACTTAGGATTAAAGTTATACATTCCATCCTAAGAGAAGGATGCAGGCATAACCCTAATCACAAAGCCTTAAAACCTTAAAGGTTTAGTCTCTGATTGTGAGATGAGAAGAGAGACACAAAGAAGACACCAAGGTAAAACTAAAGGGGACTAATAAAAACCCTAAGATTATCATGCTTGGATGTTCCTATGGTTTGTGAGGCTTGCAAGAGATCTTCAAGAATAGCCACCAAGGAAGAAGCAGATGAAAGGAGGAGAAGCAGAAGAAACAAGTTAACTTACTTCACCTAAGAAGATAAGTTACTTGAAGAAAGAAAGTGAATAAGGAACATGAATGAGCAAGCTCACTCTAAAGCAAAATAAAATGCAGCAAGGATGCATAAAAGAGAAGAGAAGAGAAATGAGAAGTGAAGGCAAATTCACTTCTCAAAGTACTTACCACCTGAAATGGTTAGCATAAAGGAATGAAATGAAATGAAAATGAAGCAAATGCCAAGGTGAAAATCAAAATTAGAAGCATAAACATGATGCAAATGATGCTAATAGATGATGCAAAGGCATGTTAAGTGCAATGGATGATCATACAAGGGATGAGAATGCAAATGAAGCATGTAGGAAGCATGAAAGCACATGAAAGTTCATGGAATGTAATGAATGCATACCATGGAAAATGGATGAAGAAATGATCAAGTATGATTCTAATGTGTCCTAGGATGTCTTAAGAGTCATGTGAATGCATGAAATGTCATGGCAAGTTCATGAATGGATGCATATGCAAGATGTATGCAAATGAGATGCAAAAGTAAAAAACAGAAGCAAATCATAAGATAAAAAATTGAAAATGAACTTAAAGGAACCCTAACCCCATATGATATCACACCCCAAAGGAGGAGACCTAAATCTTAACCTAAAGAAAGTTGAGATTTTTCTAAGTTATCTAGGGTTTTAAGGCACCTAAACGGAAAAAATGCAAATCAAATCAAAAATGAAAAATAAATTTGTGACAAATATATGCTAGATATTACATGTCAAATGAAGATCAATGCAAAAAGAATCAAAGTCATACCATTCATGGTTAGGCAGAAAAGAATTCTTGAAGTTAGGATTCAAAAATGGGAATTTTAAGAACCCTAAATTCAAGAAAAATGTCAAGATTGATTCAAAACCAAAAAGAAATTTGTATGAATGACATGACAATGTTTCTAAATGTCCTAATATGCAATGTGAATTTTTTTGGGATTTTTAGAAACCTAAATCATATTTTAATTAATTAATTTCCATTAATTAATTAAAATAAACATTTAAATGTTTTAAAAATTATTTTTTAATGCAAAAAATAAAAATAAAAATATTTTTGGGTGAAGAAAATTATTTGGATGCAAAATGCAGAAGAAAAATTTTTTTTTGGGATTTTCTAGCTATTTTAAATAAAATATGCAAAATAAATGAGAAAAAATGAATTAAAAATGAATTAAAACTGAAGTATGATGATCTAAAGGTCTGGATTCAAAGCTGAGGAATTTATGTTGACTACGCGCGTAATCCTAGGGCCAGAATTCAAATTCAGCTAATTCTAATTAATTAATGAATTAATCCAGATTTAAAATTAATGATCTAATCTTAATCATCCATCACACGCGGGAACCCAAGATCAAACGACCAGAATTTAAACTTTGCTCTAACCCTAATTAAACACTTAATCACTTTCAGGTGGCCGGAGAAGACCTCCGATCATCTTCTCCGGCCAACTTCTCCCTGAGCAACCCCAAAACTTCACCCCTAGGTCATTTCTGGAGCTCTAAAGCTCCAGATCAACTCCTCTCACCTTCCTAAACACAAATCCAACCTCAAAACAAATTTATCATGGCTTATAAACAAGATTCGAAGGAAAACTCAAAAACTGAAAAAAGTTTCAGAGGTTCAGTAAATGCTCAATACGCAACCATTTTCAAAACTAAAGGTATCAGCATGATCAACACAACATAATGAACATTCTAAGAACTTAAAATAACATTTCTGGAAAACGTTTGAAGAAGCTACCTGAGCTTGAGCTTCCTTAGTTTGGAGCTTTATCGTCACCTCTCTTGTGCAAACTCACTCTAATGATCCTTCTAAAGAACCTTTGAGTCTTGGAAGGAGTTTGTTTTGGCTGGTTTGTGTGATTGCACTTCAACTGGCCAAGAATTGTGTTTCAGGTTAAGGGTGCTTTGAGGCTGGTTTGATGGTTGCTTTGTGTTCAATAGATGATTTTGAGATGAATGGTGAAATTTGTTTTGAGTTTGAGTGGTTGAGTAGTAAGTTTCGAAGAATTTTGCAAGAGGGATGATTTTTGAGAACTTGGGAAATCTGAAGTGTTAGGCTGCAATGTTATGTGTTATGGCTTGGGTTTGATCCATATAACAAGTAGTGATAGGCCAGAGAGTGGGTGGTGGCTGCAGCTGATTGGTATGGGCAAGTTGCCAAAATGTCAACATGACTTGTACTTGAGGTATGGGCATTCCTGCAGCTGGCTTTTCGGCATGTCTTAGTGCAGCTGAGATCAAGGAGTTCCATAGAATTGGTTTTGAGGCAATTCAACAAGTGGATGAAAGGTTATGTGCCCTTTTGCAAATTTGAGAAAGTTTGGCCCCTTTGTAATTTCTTCATGGGCAAGGCATGAAAACTTGAGATTCTTTGGGTAATTATGAGTTTTAGGCAATGCAATAGGTTGGTATGATTCTTAGAAGTGTGTTTGAAGTCACAAAATGAATTGGCAAGTGGTTTTGCCAAAATCCCTCTTTGGTGCATTCTTGAAAATTATGTGATTTTTGCCAACTTTGAAAAGCCATAACTTGAGTTCAATAATGAATTAGAACTTGTTCTTGTACTTTTTGAAAAGGGAATGATCCAACCTACAACTTTCATGACCAAAATTTTTTCATTTGAAGCATTTTTGGTTGAGAAAGAGGAGGTTGAAAAACTTTCCCAAAATGGAAAGTTTACATTACAAGTCATTTCCATTTTTGGCAAGTTTTGGTTTAGCTCACTTTTCTTCAATTTTGTGAACTTACAAGCACTTCAATGATCAAATAAAGATCCTATAACTTCAATTTGATGAAAAATCCACTTTGGTTCCATGGATGGGGGCCTCAGATGCCCTGATTTTGCTCTGACTTGCTCAAGAAGTTACCCAGTGATCAGATGACTTCCACAATGAATTTCTTCATCAAACTTGGTACACATGATCCTTATAACATATTGAGACCCTTAGAAACAAGAATGACCAAAAAATTTGGAGTTATGGCCTCTGAAATCAAAACCCTAATTTCAGGTCATCTGTGCAGTGAAACCCTAGCTCAACTTCCATGCTTTGCAAGTTATTGTGATTCTTTGACTTCCTTGATATTTGAGGGATGTAAAATAATGATTGAACATACATGGAACCTCTTGGAATGATTGGAGACCTTTGGAGTGGCTCAGATGGATCTTTGGATTGCTCAGATCACAAACCCTAGATGCAGATGAATTTGAACTAATGTAGTGAAACAAAAATGCAATATGAGATGATATGCTTAAACTAATGCAAATATGAGAGATCACAAGCCATGAAGTGAACTTAGTGAGGGCAAATTTGGGGTGTTTACATTAATGAGAAAAGGAAAAGAAATAATATCTTATACTATTAGTTAGTAAAACTAACTAATAGGTCTAATTTGAGGGAATCCAAAAATGTCTCTGAGTCGAATATTTAATAAAACCTCTGAGTCAGATAATACTTAATTAATTAATTTAAGTTCGTCGGTTGCTCTAATTATTTTAATTAAAAACTCTCAGTGCACACCGGAACCTTATTAATATTTAATTAATATTATCCATAGCATTTAATTAAATACGGGGTATTACAGAAGCCATCCACTTTCAATAATGTTTTGAAAACTCAAAAACTACTTGTTATCTCTATATTTTCAAAAAAGTTTGGAATCTTTTATGAACACTTGCAAAAAAATTCTTTCATCCTCTACCACATTCTTTTTCCAATGTTACATGGATCTAAATCTCATATTTGAAGATTTGTGATTGTCGAGGAGATTCGTTTATTGAATTTAATGTTTGTTTGAAGATTTGGTTAAGATGTTAAAGGTTCACAAGTTATGTGGTGTTTTGAGTGGTTTTGACCATTCTAGTGGAAAAGAAGGAAGCCCGTCTCTTCAGGTTCATATTAGAAGTGATGTGTGGAAGTTCACAGACAAGGTGCGAGTTCTTCTCAATCTTCATACAAACAAATACTCAAGATACCGTTAGGATCAATTAAAGATTGCTCCATTATAAAGATTGTGGATAGGTTGTTAGGGTTGGAAAATTCAAGGTGATTTCTCATAAAGATTCCACAAAAGAGTTCACTTGGTAAACTGTGTACAAAACAATGGATCCAGATTGAAGATCTTTATATTTTCAGCACTAATTTTTATATTGTAATTGTACTAAACTCGTGTAATTTTGTCACAAATATTATTGAAAGACCAAAAAATTTCAATGGTTAACCATTGAAGGGTGGATTAAGCTTGGCGGAGAGGATAATGGAACCACTATGAATCTCGGTGTACACTTCTCTCTCTCTCTCTCTCTCTCTCTCTCTCTCTCTCTCTCTCTCTCTCTCTCTCCTTCCTTTTTAATTTTGTAAACTTGAGTTGTTATTTATTGTTTTCTAGAATTGCATGCCATAAGGATTTCTTTTGGTAGCAATTTGTTTGTAAAGCGTATGTTTTGTTACAATTGGAACCTCAATTTTGTCTTGTTGAAGATTAAGCTGGAAAATATGATTTTCGAATCTACATAGTGTTGGTATCGTAAAATCACACATTTTGTATAATTTTGTCAATTATTCAATACAGGTCATTAGTTTATATATTTGGTTGAATTTGTATTTCAATCTTTATTGTGTTGTTAAATGCTTAAGTCATTACATATCAGTTCTAATCTATAAGCATAATCGCTATATTCGTTAAAAGTTATTTCTAGCGTGCAAAATCATTTTTGTTTTAAAAATCTTATTTAAAAACTTCTAAATATTTTCAACGAAAATTTTATTTGTGAGTTCTATTTGACCCCCTATAGACCATTGAATTCTACACATTCTCGCCCACCAACTGGCCTAATAATTGGTCGATCAGGTCTAAGTGACTCAAAAGTTTGAGAATATGGGTGACGGTGATCCAAAGGGAGCGTATAATAGAGCATCACTTTTTAAAGGCGATAATTATATTTATTAGAAGGAAAATCTATATGTACATTTAATCTCAGTTGACAAGTATCTGTCTGCGGGTAGCAATTATTGAAATGTCTTTTGTTTTCAAAACAAAGTCAGTAATTTTGTTAAACTCCAAAAAATTGGACAGATGATGAAATAAAAAAATGCATCATACGATTTGAAGGCGAGAAATATAACTATATCCGCATTAAATGTTAAAGTATATTACTCTATCTCACATTATAAGAGCGCACAAACAATGGAGAACACTATTCAAGTCCTTTGTGAGGGATCTGATGTCAATGTGTTGACAAAGGAGTATGAACTTTTCCGTATGGAACCTGGTGAATGTGGAATCTATGAAGACTCGTTTCCTCCATTTAATCTACAAGTTAGACAATCTGGGTAGGTCATTTTCTTACAAAGATTGTACTAACACAATTTTAAGATCTATGTGGAAAAAAATGTTTACAACCTTCAAAGAATGAAACGATCTTAATGATTTGGATATCACAAAATTGTATGGAAAGCTAGACGAACATGAGAACGAACTAAAATGGCTCGTTGCAAGCAAATTAAGCTCGGAAAAGCAAGATAAGGTCAAAGAAGAAATGCATAATCTTTCCTTGAAAGCTTTGTCGTCAAAGACAAAGAAAACCAATGATGGAAGTGATAATTCTGACAAAGAGTAATCTAAAGAAAAAGATACGGGGTTATTTGTCAAATGCTACAATCAATATATGAAGAAACATAAACATCAAATGTACTACTAGATAAAGATGAGAATGATGTAGAGATCAACAATACCAAATATTGTATTTGTCAAAAAAACACATATGTCACTACATATTCCTTCAAACGAGAGTGAAATGTTTTTGGACTTTTCTCGATATTTTATAGATTTTCTTTTTAAATAAAAAAATTAATATTTGCGAATTTTACAAAAACTAAATCATTTTTATGAATTTAATCTAATAAATATATAATTGATCAAATCCACCTTATCAAAGTTGAATATTTAAAATAAAACCATAGTTTAAATTGAATATAAGAAAACTTATCTAAAGAAAATAGTATGACATGAAGATGAAAGTGTGCAGCTTTTTGTTGACAATGACAGCCAAGTGACGTAAAATCATGACCTCATCAAATTTGTTTCTTTCAAGTACTAGTTCACCAATCAATTACTCCACACCACATGCAAACAGCAACAATAGTATTCTATCATTAGTGCAACGAATCCATACCACATATAAGAAGATGAAACGTACGAACAATAATGACGGTAAAGTCTGTACTGTACCAATTCTGTCTGGATTCACAAGAGTATTACTTCTGTCTCATTATCTCAAAACCTGATTCTCATAGTTGCCACGCCACAGTTTCGCATTCTATAGCTGTATAATAATGCAATTAATGTACTCCAAAGTTTCTTTCCAAGACAAGTTTCTTTTGAATTTTGTATCCGGAAAGTCCGAAAAGGTTAAAAGGAAGTCTTGAGAGTTATGAAGAAACAATGCAATGCACGTAAACTTTTAAAGTTGAGGTTGTAAGTGGGTCAGCAGATTTTGCATCCACAAAAATTTGTGTCGAAGATAGAACTATGATATATGAGATTGATTTATGTCAGTGAAATGAGTCAGGTAGAATAGGGGAAACAAAATCTGTTAAGTGGTGAAAAGATCGAAAAGTTGGAGTTCTTTGAACCTTGTGTGATTGGTAAAATCTGCAGAGTGAAGTTCAGTAAAGGCAAACAAAGAACATATGGATCTCTTGATTACATTCATGTTAATCTTTGGGGTCTGCATGAAATCCTTCACACTAAGGGAAAAAGTGTTTTCTATCCATAGTTGATGACTACTCCAAAAAGTTATCGATATTCACTCAGAAGAGTACTAAGGATGAAACTTTAGAGAATTACAAAAATCGGAATACTCTGGTCGAAAATCAGAGTGACACGAGTGCCAAGAGGTGAGGACCAATAATGACATTGAGTTCTACAATAAAACCTTCAACAATTATTGTGCTATGTATGGTATTGCTAGGTACAAGATTTTAGTAGGTACTCCTCAACAAAATGGTCTGACTGAAGGATTTAATCGAACTATTGTAAATGGTTAAATGCATGTTGGTTAGTGTTGGATTGAAGAAGGTGTTTTGGGATGAGGCTATTGTGACTACAACATACCTGATAAATAGGTGTCCCTCGACTGCTTTGGGGATGAAGACACCTGAAGAAGTTTGGTCAGGTAATCCACCAAATCATGACAAACTTAGAGTATTTGGCTGTGTAGCCTATGATCACTTTAAGAAAGACAAAGTCGAACCAAAAGACCTGAGATGCATGTTCCTTGGGTGTCTTAAGGGAGCTAAATCATATAGGTTGTAGTGCCTAGAACCAGATCATAGAAGGTGTATCACAAGTCATGATGTAATTTCTAATGAAGCATAAATGGCGTTCAAGAAAACTAATGACGCTAGTAGAAATGCAAAGATCGCTGAAGAAGAGAAAAAACAAGAAGAGATTCTTGTTGGTGGAACATAATGATACTGAATTGCATAACCCATATGAAATTGAAGAAGAATCACAAGTTACTGATGAAGATGAGGAAACTAATGACCACCTACTGGTAAGAGGCATGTTAAGAAAAGTCATCAGGTCACCTTAGAGACTTGGTTATGAAGATTTCATAGCTTTTGCCTTAATCTCTGCAGGTGAGGTTCTTGATGAAGAATATAAAGACTAAAAGGAAGTTGTGAGGAATCAAAATAAGACTGAATGGCTGAAAGCCATGGATGATCAGATGAAATTACTTCATGATAATAACACTTAAGAGCTGATCGAGAAACCTGCAAGGGTCTTGTTAGTCATCTATAAGTGGATTTTCAAGGTTAAGGAAGGAATAAATGAGTGATGTCGAAACGATTTAAGGGAGGTTTGATTTCTAGGGAGTTAACTTAACAATAAGGAGTTAACTTCAATGATGTGTTTTCACCTGTTGTAAAACACAAATCCATTAGAAAGTTGTTAGCCATTGTGGCAAAGTTCGACCTAGAACTTGAACAAATGGATGTAAAGATAACCTTCATGTATTGTATCTAGATGAAATAATTCTGATGAGGCAACCTAAAGGGTACACATAAATAGAAAAGGAAAATTAGGCGTGCAAGTTCAATAGGTCATTATAAGGCCTGAAACAATATCCTCGACAATGGATTCAACAAGTTCATGGCACATATAAGGTTCACTTGGAGGCAATTCGACCAATGTGTTTACTCAAGATTTTGACTTAGAAGTTCATTTGTTATTTTATTGCTTTGTGTGGATAATATCCTCATAGCAAACAACAATATCGAGGATGTAGTAAAGGTGAAGAATGAACTCGATAAGGTGTTTGACATGAAGAATATGGGATATGTCTCCAGGATTCTTGGGATTGACATCTAAAGATATAGAAAGTAGTCGAGACCATTATTATCTCAAGAGACATACCTAAGGAAGATTCTCAACAAATTTGGTATGTAGAATTTAAAGTCTGATTTAACACAAAAAAATCCTCAATTCAACCTAAGTATGACTCAAAGTCCTAATACTGAAGTCAAAAGATCCTATATGAATAATATTTCGTATGCTAGTATAGTAGGTTCTTTTATGTATGATATGGTCTATACGAGGTCAAACATAGTGTAAAAATTGAGCCTTGCAATCATGTATATGGTCAATCATGGGAAGGCACACTAACAAGCTTTGAAGTGGATTCGAAGATACATAAAAGGATCCCTAGGGTCCTAGTTTTGGTGGAGCCCTAAGTGATGGAAAATTTTAAATCAATGGGTTTGTTGACTATGACTATACAGGACGTATGGATACCAAAAAATCTCTTTCCGGATATGTTTTCACTATGTTTGGCACAACAATCAGTTGGAAAACTTCTCGTTAGAAGTTTGTTGTCTTATCAACCACTCAAGTTGAATATATTACTCTTACTGAAGTTGTAAAAGAAACATTATGGCTTGAAGGGTTTGTTAAGGAACTGAAACTTAAAGGCCAAGAATCATAGTTAAATGTGATAGTCAAAGTGTCATACATTTGTCGAAGCATATAGTTAAGGAGAAAAACAAGAAATGAGAAGTGAAAGTACTAAAGGTTTCGACTGAAGATAATGTTGATGATATGATCACCAATTCATTTCCTAGTAGTATGTTCTTTCATTGTATGCATCTGATAAAACTCCATGATGATATCTAGCTTGTTCCCTTGATATTGTAGAGTTTGTTCAAAGTGGAGATTTGTGGTATTTTAGATCGAACTATAGTCTCGACAGGGGTAACCAATTGGTTCGACTAAGATGTGACGTGCTGTAGTCGAAGACTGATTTAATACACAGTAGTCGAAGAGGTACATGTAGTAGTCAAAGTCTGTTCAAGCATACAAATGACTTAAGTTAGTTATGTATGTCATGTATGATGATAACAATCATAAATGACATACATATACTAGGAGTCTATATATAGATTGTACTCTAGTTTGTTAGAGTTGAGATTAAATTGTTATTCACTTGCAATCGTTTTACTCCAATCGAGAAAGTAAATAGAAAATCTGTTTTAACCAACCATGTTTCTTTGTCTTCTTTTCTCTTCCCTCTTCTCCCTTTCTTCGTAACTGAATTATTTTCTTGTGTTTGATAAAAAAAAATCTCTTTCTCACAACATTGTTCGTTACTGGTGCGACAATTGTCACAACAATTTTTATGTAACTACTTTTCAACTTACAACAAATTACTTATATACACCTTGTTATTTATACAAGATGAGATGGTGAAGACTAACAGCTAACAAATAGTTAATCGAACATTAGCTTTAACTAACAAACACAAATTTGACCTAAATTTGTTAATTCTTATAAAGAGAGCTTTGACCGACTCATGAGCTTATATCTCTAACACGCTTCAACACAATCAACTGAAAAATAGGATGAGAACCAAAATTCTAGAAAATTAAAATCCAAATGATAAAATTGTTTTAAAAAAATATTGATAAAAATTTCATTTTCGAAAAAATAGTGATTGATGGTAAATTTAAGCCAAAAAAATATTTCAACTTTGTATTGTGTATAAATGCTAGTGTAATTAACACAAACGGGCTCCATGCACATATGTGGTTAAGAATTATACCAGCAAGTAGCATTTAATAAAGAGAATCGTACTACACAACAAATATGGACAAAACAAACAAATAAAAAATCTATTGAACTCTGGTGGTCTATATATCATTGGTTAGCCTCTTTCTCTAGAATTCAAAAAATCTAATAAAGATTGAAATAGCAATGACATGTGTAAAAGGTTTGTTACGCAGGAGAGATGATGCCGTCATCTTGCACTCTTTAGAGTTGTGACTGAGTGCATCATATCTTCTCCGTAACAAACCTCACATATGTAAAATGCAAAATAAGTATGAAAACAAAATCAAAGGTAAGTTTTTGTTGCAGTTTGAGTGATTATGCTAACAATTTTGTTTCATTTTGTTTGGTGGTTGATCTCTTAAGTTGAAGAGTCTTGATGTTTTCTGAGGTATTGCTATAAGATCCATTGTTGTTAGAACAAAGTTTGCATCCATAATCACTCGCAATCCTCTATCTTGTTTGGAAATAGTAGGAGAGGGAAATTCAGAGTTGTGCAAAAGTGAAAATTAGGTTTTGAGATTTATTTTAATTAGTTAAATATCTCAGCTTTTGTTTTCTACAATTGGTGCTTTTTTATTATAATATCTTGCAAGTTCCATGATATTCAAAAGAAAGACCATATCAAAATCTTGGTGAATGTCCTCTTGTCTCATATTCAATTTGTTATTCTTAAACAGTACTTCATCAGTCTTGCAATAAATAATTCATTTTATAAAAGAAAAATTAAAGTGAATGATTCATTTTAATTTATAATAAATTATTTCTTTTTTCAATTATATCTTTTAATTATTATTATTATTATTATTATTATTATTATTATTATTATTATTATTATTTTTATCAATCTTAATACTTGATAATAGATATTTTAATAAAAGCACTTCTCTTTTTTATTTATATATATTTTTAATTTATGTGAAATGGTCAACTTGATTATTTATTATGATTTTTTTATGCTTAGCAATTTGTTAGTGATGTTTTGAAAGATGAAAACATTTCCTTCAATTTTAAAATTGAGTTAGCAAATAACTATTTTTTTTGGCAAAGAATGATGTCCGTTAACAATTTCAGAAAAAAATAAAACAAAAGATTTAACTAAATCTATTGTTTCTTTTTATGACAAATATATATGGTTAAGTACATCCTAATGAAAGATAAAAACACTTTCTTAAAATCAAAGATCAATAATTGCTTTTGAACGTGACAAACAGAAATGTTGTGCAATTGACTGTATAATTAAAATCTTTATCGAAAAAATTATTCAGAGTTTAATCATATTAAAAAATTTGATGTGTGAGACAAAGAACAATGAAAATCAAACAAATAGTCTTCAACAATAATAACTTTTGATGCAATAAAAAAGTTGTTCTGGACTGGGGTTTGGATTGCCCCACTGTTGGGCAAGGCCCAACCATGACTGGGGTCACGGGTTGTCCCATCGTCAGGCACGACCCAATCCAGTGTAACCAAAGGCCCGCTATGGGAGGCCCATAGACTGATGACTGTTGAGGACATCTCCCCCATATTCTCATCAACAATGTGCAGTCAACTGCCCCACGAGATTGCCTCTCACTTCCTAGATTCAAGGGACAGTTGGACCATGATGAAAATCATGTGCTAGGCTTTCCCCTGCTTCTTCGTAGATCTTGATAGTTCTCATCGTGGACCTAGCTATCCAGCCCACAATGAGGATCTTGACCCAGTGTTGGGACACATTATAAATACCTTATTTCATTAGAGGGTCGGGTATTAAAAACACTATACACCTTTACTATGTACTTGCTTTCTCTTCGATTATATTCTTACTTTGGCATCGGAGTACCTTTTAGGTACACCCCTTCCTCCTCTCCGACGATCGTAGTAGTGATAGCCGTCGAAGGTAAATTCTGATCAGCAAAGATGATCAATGGTGCCGTCTGTGGGGACATTCTGCTTCCCCGTCTTTCTCCCTTGAACGAAAGACCAAAAATCAACTTCCATCAACTGACCATCATGACTTGCAAATACGACAACAACCATGACGTCACCCTATTCAACTTCCCCGCCCGGCGAGGACGATAACCTCCATGTCATCCACGAAGCCGACTTTAGGGACGGGCAAACCGCCACTCCCACCCTTGAACTTGTGGCCAGCAGAGTTGCCTACCAGTACGTGGTCCCTGACTCCTTTGAGCCCATCCATGTGCCCGCCAATAGGGATCCAACATTGGTGGTTATGGTCCATGCCATCAACCAATCAAACTTCATGTTGTTTCAACAAAATGAAAGGATCGCCCTGTTGGAGGTTGGCCATCACTCCAACTCTCCCTCGCGGAGACACCGCCGAGAGGAATCGCGTAACCTATCACCACGATGACACTACCATTGTTCGCATTCTCCTCCGCAGAGACGGCGACAAGACATGTCCCGCAGCTCGTTGCCCCGCCAACAAGGACGCCGACCACACCTGGAGAAAAATCATCTGGGATCACCAAGAAGGGAGGTCCATATCCCCATCGAAATGAGCAACATTCTCCCGATCCCAAGAAGAACACGACCAATGGACGCTCCGACAAGCCAACGGTCTGGCCTATAGACTCTCCTCGCTGCAACAGAAGCCCCAAGTACGATCCCACTTCGCCAATAAGGAGCGACGGAGAGGACCCTCATTGCCCACTGTCACAAGCCATTATGGAGACCCAACTCCCCACAGGAATGGAAAAACCCCAAACTTTTTTATGTATGACAGAACAACCGACCCAGATGATCACGTCGAGAAAATTAACATCATTCTTAACTACCGCAACGTCGGGGGAGCCATCAAATGCAGATTGTTCTCCAAGATGCTCAGGAAGGGTGCCATGGCCTGGTACAAAAACCTGCCCCAGAGTCCATCATCTCGTGGAGAAACTTGAGGTCAACATTCACTAGACATTTCACTGCCTTCAGACGTCATCCGAAGTTTGAAGCCACGCTCGAAGCCATCATACAAGGGAAAATGAAACCCTTCATGCTTACATTGAAAGGTTCAACCAAAAGTCTGTCAAAGTCGACACCTCGGACAATATGAAGAAATATCTCCTCGAGAAAGGCTTACTCCCTAACAGGGAGTTCTCCAAAGATATCGGGATCGAGCCTCCCCGTTTGTTGGACGAACTACTACACAAAACACATACATATATCAGGTACGAGGAAACATAGGCCGCCCACAGTGCAAGAAACCATTGCAACCAGGACGACCTAAAGATTTCCAAATACAAAGACCCCGCTTCCCCTCGACGCGATGGTGAAAGAAGGAAAGATGATGAACCTCGTGAGCCCCGTGAGGGCAGAAGACCTACTGAACGCTTCTCCGAATACACCCTGTTGACCGCTCCTCGCAAGCGCATCTTGGTTGAGGGTATCAACTCCAAATTTAAGCAGGACAGGGTCCATTTCCCCAAAGCAATGACACCCAAGCCCCACAATGACTAGTCCAAGTAATGTTATTTTCATAGGAATCATGACCACGTCATGGGATACTGCGTTCACCTGAAGGACGCAATTGAAATACTCATCAAGGAAGGCCACCTCAAGCAATACACCAAGAGGAACGAGCCTCCCCGACATGACGACCACGTCACCAAAAGAGACCGAGAAGACACTTCACTCGACAACACTCCTTTTCAAGTAGCCCTTTGCATATACCGACCAGAAGATTTCCACATCCCCAAGGAAATGGAAGAACTCCCCTTAGAAATTCACATCCCTTGGGAAAACTTCCCAACGGCCATGATTATTTTTGGTGGCGGGCTGAACAACGAAAACGTCGTGGTATCGGTGAATAGAAAGTTCAAAGAACTCCAGATGGCCGCCCCCAACCAGCTTGCAACAATGACTAAAGCTCGAGGAAAATCCAACCCCATCTCTTTTTATCTCGAGGAACTCCTAGGGGGTTCTGCTAACTCAAATATTCCTTTGCTTGTAAGGGCGAAGATGGTGCAATTCGACGTCCACTGCATTTTGGTCAGCCAGGGCAGCTCCATCGACATTATGTATGCCCATCTGTTCAGGACTCTCCGACTCGATGAAAAGAACCTCTCACCTTACATAAGTTCTGACCTCCAGGGTTTCAATGGGTGACAACGAGGCCATGGGGCTATGTAGATCTCCTCATCACCTTCGGGGAAGACTAGACCTCCAGGAAGTCAAGGTCCAATTCCTAGTCATAGAGTGCACATCTTTGTACCAATACATCATAGGACGACCAACATTGGCTGAGTTGACCGTCATGTCCTCCACGGTCCACCTGAAGATGAAGCACTACACCAAGTTTGGCCGCATGGTTACATTGCACGGAGAAATCAAAGCAGCCAGGATATGTTTTAACGCGGCCACCAAAGGAAAAATCGTGGTCGAGATAAAGCCCAAAGAGAACAAGAAAGCTCGAGTCAAGGAGATGAAGCCACCACCTCGGATCACTTCCATCGCCCTCTAATATCGCCTCAATGAAGACGATGCCATGGAGGAGACCATCCAGGCTCCCACCAACAAGCGGGGACCTTCTCACCCCGTACACCCCATTCTAGACTGGGACTTTGAGCTCATCCTTTTCGGCGACGACCCCGATAAAAGCGTGAAGATTGGAACTGGACTGCCAGAACCAGTAAAGGAACAACTCAAGACCTGCCTCAGAGAAAATGTTGATTTGTTCGCACGGAGCACCATGGAGATACCCAGAATCGACCCCGAGGTCTACAGCCACCATCTCGCCATAGATCCTGCCGCTAGGGTAAGAACACAACATAGGCATAAGCAGACTCCTGAGAAAGAAGAGACTTCCGAACAGGCAGTAAAAGACCTCTTAGAGGAAATTTTTATTTCTGAAGCCCTGTACAGATCCTGGCTATCTAATGTTGTACTTGTTAATAAATATAATAAAACATGGATATTGTGTGTTGACTACATTGATCTCAATAATACATGTCCCAAAGATGCTTATCCCATACCTAACATTGACAAATTAGTTTATAACTCTACAGGTTTTAAACTCATATCCTTCATAGATGCATACATCGAATACAATCAAATCCCTATGTCGGGGAAAGACAAAAGACGCATGGCCTTCATGACCGAGTCGGGCAATTATTATTACAACGTAATGCCTTATGGATTGAATAATGTCGGAGCGACGTACCAATGGATTATGAATAAAGTCTTCAGAGCCGAGATCGAGGATATGCTCGAAGTATACATGGACGACATGATCTTGAAATCCTAGGAGGGATCCGACCATGCTCTCCTCTTGAGAAAGCTATTCGACCAGGCAAGGAAGTGAAAAATGAGATTTAACCTGGAGAAGTGCACTTTCAGAGTACGGGCAGTGAAGTTCCTCGGCTTTTACCTGACAGAGAGAGGTATCGAAGCCAACCCCGACAAGTGTCAAGCTTTCTCCGAATTCCCGACACCCGGGTCGAAGAAATCGATCCATTTCTTAAATGGGATGCTCACCTCGCTATCTTGTTTCGTGGCTAAATCAACCCAATGCACGCTCCCTTTCTTTAAACTCCTTTTCAAAGAAGCAACTTTCGAGTAGACCGAGGAATGCGGGAAGACCTTGTTCCACCTCAAACAAACCCTCTTTGAGCCACCAGTCCTCTCCCGACCAAGAATGGGAGAGACACTCTACCTCTACCTGTTCGTCGCTGCAGAGGCGGTCATCGCAACCCTCACCCGCAAGACAACCGATAGGTAGAAATCCATATATTTCATGAGCAAAGTCTTACAAGGTCCCGGGCTCAGGTACCAACAGATTGACAAGGTCTCATTGGCCCTAATCAATGCGGCCAAAAGATTGAGACATTATTTCCTCGCCCACACGATCAAGGTGTGAATGGACCAACCTATAAAATAGTTGCTCGCATCCCCAGATATAGCCGACAGAATGCTCAAATGGTCTTTGGAACTGTCAGAATTTGACATCCAATACGAGATCAGGAAATCCATCAAAGTGAAATTTCTGGCTGACTTCATGGCAGAGATGACCCATCCACTGTCCCCAACAAGTGGTGCACACAAGTGGACAATCATCGTGGATGGAGCCTCCAGCTTGACAGAGCGGGATAGGCATCATCCTCGAAAATAAAGAGGAAATTCTTATTGAGATATCCTTGGATTTATACTTCATAACCTCTAATAACCAAGCGGAATATGAAGCTTTTCTCGCAGGGTTACGTTTGTCCGAGGACCTGGGTGCAAAGCAAGTAAATATTTCCACTGATTCCCACCACGTCGCCTCCCAAGTATGAGGAGAGTACCAGGCCAAGAACGAAAACTTCGTCGAATACCTGACCCTGGTTAGGAAGGAAATGGAAAAATTCAACGCCTGGGAAGTTCAACATGTCCCATGCGAACACAATACGAGGGTTGACATACTGTCGAAATTGGCAAGCACATGTAAAAAAGGGAGGCAAAAAATCCGTCATCCAAGAGATCCTCCCATGATCGAGCATCGAAAAACCCATTGCGCCTCTTGACGTGAACGCCATCGATAACAACACCTGTTGGATGACCCCGATGTACAGATAACTCACCGCAGGCGAACTCCCAAGCAACCAGAAAGAGGCTACAATAACCAAAAGGAGGGCGTGCTCCTAGATCTTAATCTAAATAAACTATACAAGTGGGGATTCTCCATCCCCTCTTGAAATGTTTCGAGGAGACTAAGGTCCCCGACATCTTAAAAGAAATCCACGAAGGAATCAATGCCTAACACCTCGAAGGAAGATCCATTGCACGAAAATCCCTGCGACCACGATATTATTGGTTGATGATGCAACATGACACAAATGAACACATCAAGAAATGCGAGAAGAGTCAGAGACACGAGGACACGCACTTAGCCCCCCCCCCCCATCGAGCTCAAAACCTTATCGTCCCCATGGACTTTCACGTGGTGGGGGATGTAAATCTTAGGACCCTTCTAACAGGATCCTATCAGAATAAGTACCTGATTGTCGATGTCGATTTCTTCACTAAGTGGATCAAATCCGAAGCCCTCACCAAGATCACAATGCACAACATACTCTATTTCCACAAGAGGAACATCCTCGTTCGCTTCGGCGTACCCCAAGCACTAGTCACCGACAATAGTACACAATTCACCGATGGAAATTCCAATATTTTGTCGCCAAGTTAGGCACGAAACAACACTTTACATCCGTTGAATACCCCCAAACAAACGGGAAGGCAAAATCAGCCAACATGGTGATTCTGAGGGGCTTAAAGCGCAAGCTAGGAGAAGCATGAAATTATAGTTATGCAGATATTCCAATGTCCTATCTTAATATTAAGATAATGATAACTGCATTTTAGGAAACAAGGGAAATACATAGCAATTGTTTTAAAGTGATGCAACACAATCACCAACAGATGTTGAGACATCATGTTGGAACATCTCAGTCCAGAACATATAACATAAAACTTTAAATTGCAAAATAATAAGAACATATAATATGTTGACCAAGTTATGTGTTAACAAACCAACATCTGGGGGATACCAATCCAGGATGAAGACTCCACTATGTTGTAGTATTATCACAAAGCTAAACTCCCTCATTTACAACTTTGTCTCCTAATCACTACCCTAATGGACATCTTTATTAAAGCTACACTCCACCGTTTATAACTCTGATAAGAGAGCCTACTCACATCCTTCACAACTTGCATTACATCTGTATTCTACCATCACAAAACATGTCACAGTTTTCTTGACCAAGAAGTTATCTTGGACTTGCATAAAAGTTTCGTCCAATAAAAATACAACAACCATTACCTAAAGGCTTTTGGTAGTGTACATTCACTTATGTCATCCTCTCTGCATCCCATATTGCATAAGGGAACTACAACCCTAAGATCCAACGACTCTCAAAACCTAAACCCTTATTTTACAAAAGAGAATTAAGTTAGAATTGTTACATTATGCATATTTAACCCTAGGTCTAAGTCTTCATATATATATATATACTCTTCTGTTATTGGGCTTTCTATCTTTGTCTTGATCTAGTACTGAAATCCTCAACAAATTTTGGACATATTTGTTTCTAAATTAAATCCTACAATCCAGTCCAGGATGTCTCATCTTGCTGTTAAGACATCTTCTTTGATATCTTTATTCTGCATAGATTGTTTATCTTCCGTCTTCTTGTGTTTAGCCAAAATTTCATCAAACCTCAGGTGCTTTCATTCTCCCCTTTTGACAAATTTTAGCTAAAACATCTTCTATTATATGTAGTCAGCAAGACTCCACCTTAAGAGTTGATTGGAGCTTTTCTCTGAATTTGAATTTATATTCTTCCACAAATTTCTTTTTCCTTCCAAGAATGGTCCAGAAAAAGTGTAGAAGACTCCTCTAGAAAAGAACCATCAGTTGTAGCCTTCTAAACACAAAGTACAAGAATTATGTAACTCATGTCACAAGACACGACCTGCTTCACAACTCAAAATACAAGACACAAACAGATAGAAATTTGTAAATTAAGATGATAGAACATCATCTTCCCTTTGCACCATTCTTGCACTGCCACTACTTGAATAAACCATATTCTTCTCCCTCTTTTTAGCCAAAACTTGGCAAACGTAACCAAGACAACTCCAAATCCAGGAACAACCCATCCAGATTTTGAAAAATGCCATCGAGCACTTCTTTTGAAAGAAAGGAATTATAAGACTAAGAAGTGTCACAACAATCCAACTTATAGCAAGTAATTATCTTTGAAAGTAATGAACCATCGATCAAAACAATGGTCAATTCAACGAGCCAAAAACTCCACTAAAGGCGCACCGACCAAGACTATTGATTGTTTCTTATTTTAAGAACACCGTTCAAGGAAACCAGTTACATGTAACCAAGTTCCGAGACAATCTCCTGACATCATGCCAGACAATTTCTTTTCTTTACTGGCCTTTTCTCCTGATTTAACATATCCAAAGCATCTTCACAGGATCTACAGAGAAAAATAAATTCTCCCAGACTTATCAACAAATTCCTGAGCATCCATCAGGAACCATATATTTTGTATTGTCAAGTCTCCCCCAACTTGCAACAATACAATGTCAAGACATCACACTTGAGATCTTCATCCCTCCTAGATGGAAAAATATGCTTGAAACTCACCACAAACTTGATGTAGACTGCACCCTTGTAGTAGATCCTTAGATCAAAAGGCAACTCCCCATATCTAAGATAATATGTGCCCCCTGAGTATATGCATAGAAATGAATGGAAAACATAAGATGCATCTTCAATGTCTTTAAGAAATCACTCTCTGTCCAACCACCTACTGAAGAACATTCATTTTGGCACCACTATCCCTTCTGACGAGAAATAGCAGTCACTCACACATTAAGACCATCATGTTATCCGTAAGGCACATAAGGATCTCCATCTTCATAGTAAAAAACTGTTGGATTAAGATCAAAGCCCCATTGATGCCCCTTTTCCTGCAACCATCTACACATATTTAGAACTCCACCTGAGTCTTCATGTATAGAAATCCAACTGGTTGAAATAAAATTCAATTGGCCTATAATGTTTTTTTGAAATCTTGGTATCCGGCCTTTCGAACGGCTAATCCAAGAGGACCAATCCCACTGTCCACTAGCAGGGGTCCCGTTTAAAGCCAGAGCAAACCTCCATATGGACTAGCCCACAAAAGGATTGATTGCACTAACCTCTTAGTTTGTTTTCCTTTCATCAGTGTCAGATACTAGACACGTGTTTTAGAAAAGCATGACTTGCTAGACAGATTTCTTCCACAAGATTTAAAAAAAAAGATGGTCACCCAACTCTCAAAGGCAGTCATTCCATATCATTCTCCCGTATGATAATCTGGAATACTCCTGATCAGTTACTGACTATCCATATGCATACTTCCAAGAAATTAATACCCGATCTACTTCAGTATTCTCTACATTCTCCATCCAAGGAAGACCTTATACATCATCAATCTCCCGTATGAATATGTAGACGCTCCTTAGGCAATTAAGTCGGTAACAAGCTCCAGAACCAGAGCATAATCATCCTTCACCAAGGATATCCAACCCAGATAATGTCCTAACACCAAGTAAAAACATCTTCCACATATCAAAACAAAATTCTTGATATGCTTCGCCAACTGGACTTACTATAGCATAGTAATCCAAAGAACAGAAGAATTTCAATCAACACTGCGCCACCAGCTTGAACAAGAACTCTAGAAAAAAAGTAATAAACTCTCATACACCTTCAAGAAGAAATAATCTCCTTGAGTCTTCAACTCATCACCCTTTTGCCCAAGAGTAACTTGTTCCAAAACATTCCTCAAGACTAACCAGATGCCACATGCTAATTATCTTGATTCTTTGAACCCACTTCTGAGATCAACCAATTTCCACATTTTGATCACCTCCTTCATGAATCCTCATATGAAAAATCCAATTTCCACATATTGTCTTCTTCACGTTTATTAGAACTTTCACAAAAATATCCTGATCTACCCACTTAACTTGATCTTCAAGTTACATGTATCCACTTGCTCAATAACAAACACACTTAGACTCCATAAGCCGTAGATAATGTAACATATTCTCCTTCCTACAACTCCCGCAAACTGTCATAAGAACGATCTTTTTGAAGCATCATTGTTCATTCTTGTAGATCTCCCTATATTGAGTTGATGTTCCACTTCACCAACTAAGATTCTGATGTTGAACTAGATGTCAGAATATTATGATTCGACATCTAGTTGTTGAATTCAACTCCTTCTTCTGCCACTTGAAAGAAATCCCTCCCTTAATAGAACAAGAGTTCCATGCTATCATAGACTTAATTCACCAACCAAGTTTGAGTAGACAACCTCCATTATGTTGATTTTGCAATTATTCCAAACAATATCACACATTGATGAATACCTGCCAGTGTTTCTCCAAAGACTTCAAACCTGCCATTGTTTGAATTAATAGAAGGACTAGTTAAAACCTAACCCCATAGTTGTACCAAGGATGCCACCTTTCCTTGATTAGATTCATCTTCATGAAGTTGGTGATATTGCCACCTATTTGAACTCCATGATGAGCATTCTGGAATTCCCTAAAGTACTTGGATAAAAAATAAACCAATCCAAGTAGTCATCAAGATTATGATGTCTTCATAGTCTTCCATATTCATCTTTAAAAATGCATCACCATTTGGATAAGTCTCAATTCTTTCCAGGAAAAGATGTGAAGCCAATAATCTTAGGTCAAAAGCCTAGGAGACTTCTGAGTGAATGTAGAACCCATTCCATGATTCTCCAAACCTCTGATGAAAAGATCTTAGAACATCTGATATAACATCCTCAATCTTGAATCACAAGGATAATAAAATATAGACAAAGCAATTGATTTTTAATCCTTGTAGTTATAAACCTTGCCCGATTCCAGCATATTATGAATATCACAAAGATATTCCTTTTCATGTTGACTTCTTCTGTTGTTGTGCAAGTTGTTGAGATATCAAGGTTGCCCTTTGACCTAAGTTCTTAATATTCTCTCTGAAAAAATCCAAATTACCTCAATTGTGTGAACTCATCCTTATGGTGATTGTGAAGTTGCATGGTGTTCCCTTGTGTATTGTGTCAGATAGAGACCTGAAATTTACGTCGGAATTCTGGAAGAGTTTGCAAGAAGCATTGGGTTCTAAGTTGATAGTAAGTTCATTGTATCATCCTCAAACAGATGGTCAAACAGAGAGGACGATTCAGTCGTTGGAGGATTTGTTGAGAGCTTCTGTACTTGAGCAGAGAGGTTCGTGGCATACTTATCTTCCACTGATCGAGTTCACATATAATAATAGTTATCATTCTAGTATCGGAATGGCACCTTTTGAGGCGTTGTATGGCCGGAGATGTAGGACTCCGATGTGTTGGTATGAATCTGGTGAGAGTGTAGTGCTTGGAGCAGAGATAGTTCGAGAGACTAACGAGAATGTGAAGTTGATTCGAGAGAAGATGAAGGCTTCTCAAAGTCGGCAGAAAAGCTATCATGATAAGCAAAGGTAGGATATAGAATTTCAAGCTGGTGATCATGTATTTTTAAGAGTTACGCCTGTGACAGGTGTTGGGAGAGTGTTTAAATCTAAGAAGCTTACTCCTTGTTTTATTGGCCCATATCAGATTTCATAGATGGTTGGAAATGTTGCTTATAGAGTGGCCTTACCGCCAAACTTGTCGAATTTGCATGATGTGTTCCATGTGTCACAACTCCAGAAGTATATTTCAGATCCTTCTCATGTGATTAGTATGGATGATGTGCAAGTACATGATAATCTCACGGTGGAGACTATGCCAGTACGAATTGAGGGTCGTGAAATGAAGACTTTAATAGGAAAAAAGATTGATTTAGTAAATGTTGTTTGGTTGGGAGTTGTCGGAGAAAGTATAACTTGGGAGTTGGAAAGCAAGATGCAAGAATCATACCCTGAGTTATTTGAGCGAGGTAAGATTTTCGAGGACGAAAATGTTCTAAGTGGGGGAGAGTTGTAACACCCGTAATTAATTAATTAATTTAATTAAATATTATTGCGTGTGTTTCCCGATTTTAAGTTGTTAAATGTTATTTTATCATTTGTGTAGTTAAGTCGTTTAAGCTGTTTAAGTCGATTTTTATGTTGTGGGTTAAGTTGTGTTTAAGTGGTTTATTTAATTAAATTAAGTCGACTGAATAAAATAAGTGTTATTGAGATAATATTAAGTGGGCTTAGTTTTGTGGTGTAAGAGTAGTAAGTTGGGTGTGCTAAGTTAGACCCATTAGTAATTAGGTTAATTAGTGAAAGTTTAGTAAAAACAAGATGAAAACCTAATTAGAGAGAATAATCAAAATTTGGTGAGAGAAGGAAGAAAAAATCTTAGAGAGAGTTCAAGAAGAGACTAGGTTGAATATTTTTGAAGGAAATTTTGCGGTGAATTTGAGCTGCCTTCAAACCAAGGTAAGGGTGGGGTTCGAATTCCATAATCGAGACTAGATAATCGTATGTAGGTTGGGATTTTCGTGTAATTTCATTGTTGTGTTCTGTGATATGATTTTTGTTGTTTATTTCGTGTTTATAATCAATGAAGAAGCATGTCGTTCTTGTTGTATTGCTGATATGAATGTTGTTTGTGTTGTTTTTGGACTGTTGTTGCAGAATTCGTATAGAAGGAGTTAAGGTTCGTAAAATCGATCATAGAATTTGATAGATGAATAGATACATGAGTTTTTGAGAGTAGAATCAATGTAGAAACCCAATTAAGATTAAACAGAATGAAGAAAGTGTGAGAAATCATAGCAGAGTTGGATTTTGAGGCATTCTGGTCATTTGCGTAACAGGTCTGGTGTTACGCGTAATAGACAAGGCTAATACGCGTACCAAGGAGGCTATATGTGTATGGGTAGGGCAAGTGCGGAAAAAATGTGGTTTTTGGCGATTCGGCCTGTTTTCACATTCGTTGGATTGATCTTAGACTTAAAGTAAAGATAAAATAAGTTATTTATAGTAGATTTGAGAGTTTAAAATAATTAAATAGTAATTTAGTCAATTTAACCATAAATTGTCGTTTTCACGTCGAGGTTGTTATAAGCTTCGATTGTTCCGATATTTGGAAAGATTAATATGTTGTAGGTCCTATGACCAATGTTGATTCATGTTGTTGAGTTGTTCAAGTTGTTGTGTTGTTAAGTTGATGATTATGTCGTTGTTGTTGTATGTCATTCATAGTTGCATACATGTGCATATTTCAAGTTGGAGTGTATGCTCGATTCAAGTTGGTATGGATTGGAAAATAAGTTGATAATGCCTCGATAACCTGGCAATGTTTTAAGTTGGGAGTTTACTCCAAATGGTACCACATGCATATAAGTTGAGTCGCATCGAGTTGAATAATAATTATGTTGTTTGTTGGATGTAAGTTATATGTTGATGTTGTTGTTGTGTGAAGTTGTGTGATTATATGATTATCTCTTTCACATATTGATTATCGTATCATATTTATGTTGTTCGATATCTCACCCCTTCTATTTGAATGTTGCCCTCTGTTGGTAATGTGTAGGTAACGAAGAGTCCAGTACTTAGTAGCTTCGAGTTGGTGTTTGTCGCTCTGATACGTAGCACTTCGGGGGGATGAACGCATGTTTTGTCTTTGTGATTTTGTTTAAGTTTATGAACTAGTTTTAAGTTGTTTTATGTTGAAGAACCAAGTTGAGATTATTTTGATGTTGAATTATTTGAAGTTGAATTAAAGTTGAACATGTTGATCCGCTGCATTGTTTTTCAAAATAATTATATTTAATGAAGTTGTTATTTGGTTTTAACGTTGAAAAATGTGATATCCCATGTTTGTTGATGAAATTTTATAACTCTGATTAATAATTAAAAGTCGGGTAGAAATGGAGTGTTATAGTCCAAACTCATTTTACACAATATCTTATTGTCCTCATAAGTATGGTTCGGCAGCGCGTTACCTTCGGGAAGCATTTCTTCTACAATTCGAGTAATTCAGTGAAACTTTTATCCGTCCATCCACCTCTTGCCTTAAGATTAAATAGTTTTAACACAACTGATAATCTTGGAAAAATATTACATCCTGGATACAACAAATCTTCTATGTATCTTCGTAAAGTATCTACCACATTAGCATTCTTGAGAGCAGCAACTCTAATATCACAAATGATGTCTTCCAGAGTATCATTCATAACTTCATCATCTTCAACTGTATATGATAGAGATCTTTTTTTGTCGCTTCATCATGGCATACCCATTTAGTGTAATTTTGAATAATTTCATCACAACCACAATGATTGAATATAACATCCCTATGATATTTTTTCGTATTAAAGCAGTTTTTACAAGGACACCAAAAAATCTCATTATTGCCAGGAAGATTTTATTTCGGCGAAATCAAGAAATTGTTTCACTTCATTCTCATACTATTTACTTAATCTATTGACTTTCATCCAACTATGATCCATAATCACATAAAGCTTCTGGAAAAAATAGTACACATCCAACAAAAATAAAGCTTCTCAACAACAAAAATAATGGAGAATAACAAGAACAACAGTAATGGACCAAAGCAAGAAGAAGAAGAACAACAACAACAACAACAAAATTAACATACCGAAGAATAATGGTGAGTTTTTTCGTTCGCTAGGGCTCTTTAGAGAATAAGTATTCTTTCGTTGGCTGGAAAATAAGTGTTCTTTCGCTAGCGCTCGAAAAGTGAATGAGGTAGTCATCGAGGGAATAACAAATATAAAGAGAATAATAAGAACAACGGTAATGGAGAATAACAAGTACAACAGTAATGGACCAAAGCAACAACAAGAGCAAGAACAACAACAATAATAATGTACCAAAGAATAATGTTGAGAGAGTTTTTCGTTCACTAGGGCTCATTGGAGAATAAGTGTTTTTTCGTTGGTTGGAAAAGAAGTGTCATTTCACTAGGACTCGAGAAGTGAATGAGGTAGACACTGAGAGAATAAAAACTATAAAGATTATTTATCGAAGTTATACTGAAAACTAAGGTAATATATCCGACGTAAATTCTATAAAAAAATAAAGGTGTTTATTTACTTCCAAAAAGAATAAAAAATTAGAGACTATTTATCTCGGTTTTAATGAAAACCGAGGTAACATATCCGACGTAAAATCTATAAAAATTAAAGGTATTTTTTTTTGTTCCATATAAAACATAAAACTGCAGGAGCTGAAAATCGAATCTCAAACCCTGAACATATATTTATGTCAGTTTTTCATAAAACCGAAGTAACATATTGATTTTTTTATAAATAAAACAAGACGATCCCATTACATACACCCTCGATGTTATATTGTTCGTGGTGAAAATTTCGTCATAAAAAATATTGTTTATTGTAATTAATAAAATATTAATATTATAAATTCAAATTGCATGATTAAGAAAACTATATTATTGCATAAAACTTGATAACAATAAACTTAAACAACATACTCATACTAAATATTTAATTTTAAATTAAGTTAATATTAACTATTTATATATTCAAAAGAATGCCACAACATATTTACATACACACAAAATAATTCTTTAAATAAATAGCTTTACAATCAACGAAAACAATTCTAAAATTCAAAGTATATTTTAAAATTTAGAAAACCAAGTCTTTAACTTTACCTTACATTTTCTTAGATGTTTTTTTATATAATAAATTTTCCATAAATAATATATAATGACTAAATATATATTAAACAAATTTGTCTTTGCCATATCACTCACAATATAAGTATATATACAAAATTTATGTGAATCAAAATTGAAGAATAAAATAAAAATTAAAAATTAAATCAAATAATTTGATTTGAATAATAACTTTTTCACTTAAAACTAAATCATCAAATCACCAAAATAAGATTTTAAATTAATATTTATCACATTCAAATAATTGACATAAATATATATATATATATATATATATATATATATATATATATATATATATATATATATATATATATATATATATATATATATATATATATATATATATATATATATATATATATATATATATATATATATATTCATAAACAAATTCCCTATAGCCATAAATAAAATGTTTAGAATCATAATTCTTTAAAAAATATATTTTATATTTCATCATTCTTAAACATCAATCACAACATAATATTATTCTAAATATATTTAACATAATATATATTAAAGACAAATCTCCCTAAAAAATAAAAAATACTTTTCTTTCGGAAAAAAATCTAATTCAATTTTAAAACAAATCTTTATCATATAATTTTCAAATCAAATTTCAGACATATGTCATAGCAACTAACTATATTTTAATCAAATATAAAATTTATGAAATATATCACAATATAATATTTAAATTTTATAAACCGAAAAGAAGAAGAAAAACTTCTATTTGACTAAAATTATATATATATATATATATATATATATATATATATATATATATATATATATATATATATATATATATATAACTCGATTTCGTATAGGTTATTTCGATTCATTTCATGCATGTTTTATCGCATTTTATCGAGTCCTTATCGCTTTCCGTATTTATTTACCTTATGTTTTATTCATTTTACGTTTTCAGGACCCAAGTAGCTGATTCAAAGGAAAGAAGGAGAAATAGTGGCAAATCAGTGATAAAGAGGAAGAATTCTATGCATTCTGCACTCTGCATGTGAATGGCGTTCACCATTCCCCCAAATAAACCAAATGGCGCTCGCCATTTGCCACAAAGCCCTAGATTTTCACTAGCAGACCAATGGCGTTCGCCATTGGCATATGGCGATCGCCATGCATCGCGGGAGCAGTTTTCTTAGTAGTTTCATAACAGTTTTGCCCTGTTCGAATTTCAAACTCTCCAACTGTTTTGGAGCCACTTTTCCTCTATAAATAGGAGCCTTCAGAGCAGTTTTTCAAACGTCCAAATATCTTGCGAAAGCGCTGCCGAATTTTCATCAGATTTAGACATATTACTAGCCAAAGTATTAATCGCTCACATCGAGTGGTTAATACACCATTGTAATCGTTTTCTTTTCCGTTTTGCTTGTACTTGGATCACATTTGAAAATTAATAAAGTTTCATTTCAGTTTATTTTCAGGTTATTGATTTATTGCTTTCTTTAAATTTCTGCACTTTAATTTACTGTATGTTTATGTTTATGTTCATCACTTTAAGCACTTTTTCATAAAAACTCTTAAAACAAAATTTTCTTAAAATCAACTAGTTATGTATGTTTCTAAATGTTTTAATGTAATTATGTCAACTTTAAAACCAACTATGCTAGGCTAGATTTGCATGAGCCCGTAGTTTGAGGATCGTCGTCTCGACGGGACTCCGTAGGATAACCGACATATTTTTAATGCTTGAAATTCTGGTTTTGTATTCTAAGTTTAATTTAGGTAGTCTTGTCGTGAGAGCGAGAGGCTGCTTACTAGCGTTTCGTCACGAGAGTGAGGAATGCACTAAGACGAGTCCAATAGAGTGAGAGTTTTTGAGGTACGCGTCAGATAGTAGGCACAAGATACTGGAACCTAAACACAGCGAGAGCGTTTTAGGTATTTCTTTTCGATCTTATCCACCTTCAAAAAGACGTCCTTTAACTACCGAGCGAGCGAGAGCAAAATTTTGAGGTTATCAGTCGTGGCTCGGTCAATAGCGCGAGAGTGTGAGATCGAACCTTTAGGTTGGTATTTTCGTCAGAATAACTTCTGCATTAAATTCAGCCCTGGGTCCTATAGAGTCCCTAAGAGCCCCGAAAATCATTCTACGGTTTCGTTTCTTTTATTCGTGCAAGTACCCCTTTCTTTTCGTAATTATTATTTTATCCTTTTCTTCCGTGACAACCTTAGCGTTAGCCTTACACCACAATTATAGGACACTCCCTATTGACTATCAATCCATGTGGGTTCGACAATCTTTTAAAACTACGCGAACACCTATATGCTTGCAGTATCTATCTGACAAAACACATAGAGTCGAGCGATCAAGTTTTTGGCGCCGTTGTCAGGGATTGAATTAGTCTTTGTTGTGTTTCTTTCGTTGCACATTAACGACTAAGGCAATTTTTATTTTACTTTCCAATCGACCGATCGTATGCCCAGCACTCGCTCCCGAAGCGAATAGCCAGTGGAACCGATTGACGAAATCAAGCACTTTGCTTTATTGAGGTTTCGAATCAACGAATTCTGATTAAGATATAACCTTCCAGAACCTATCGTTTCTTACTCTGATACCGATACCAAAATTGAATCAGATCAAAACATGGCCCAAGGACCGCAAAACCGTCCACTCAAAGATTTCACTGTCCCATCGCAAGATGAACTGCATAGCAACATTGTTGCCCCGAAAATTGAAAGACGCGATTTCGAGTTGAAAGCTTCATTAATACAAGCCGTTCAGAAAAACCAATTTCCAGGAAGTCCTACGGATGATTCTAACCTACATTTATCTGTTTTCGTGCAATATGCCGACACTGTGAAAGAAAATGGAGTTAGCCCAGAAGCAATAAGACTCAGTCTTTTTCCATTTTATTTAAGAGATAGAGCTATAACTTGGCTTCAGTCTCTACCTGCAAATTTTGTCACTTTATGGGACAATTTAAAAAGAGTCTTTCTGATGCGCGGGAAAGATATAAAGACATGGTGAGTGGGAAAGATATAAAGACATGATGAGGCTCTGTCCATATCATGGACTCGAAAAATGGATGATAATCCATACTTTCTACAATGGTCTGTTGTACAACACGAAGATGAACCTAAGCACTGTCGCGGGTGCTGCTTTAATGGATAAACTGTATAAGGTATTCGTCGAACTCATAGAGAACATGGCCCAAAATCACTTCTAATAGGGAGGAGAATGTGCTTCTACCGAGAAACCAACTGTGAAAGGCGGAATGTACGAAGTTAATGCAATAGACCGCATACATGCTAAAGTGGATGCATTAACCCAAAAAATTGAAAGTTTGGCTATAACACAACCAACTTCTACAGTAGTTGCAGTGTCCCCTAATTGTAAAGTATGTGGTACCCCTAGACACACAAATGTTGAATGTCAGTTGCTAGTCGGTGCTCCCACTGACAAAGTGAACTACTCCCAAGGAAACCTGTACTCCAATACTTATAATCCTAGCTGGACAAATCACCCGAATTTTTCTTACAAAAACAACAATGCCTTGCAACCACCAAGTTCAACACCTGTTGTACCACCCGGTTTTCATAAAGGAGGAACATCTGCTCCACAGGTACCTAGAAAGTCAAATCTGGAGATTATGATGGAAAATTTCATGAACACCCAGATGCAGCAAAATAAGGAATTTGCGAACCAAAATGCCCATGCGAGCGAATTGATGAGGCAGATGACTAGTAAGTTTGATACAATGGCAACACATAACAATATGTTAGAAACTCAGATTTCTCAAGTAGCCCAACAACAACCAACCATACCAGCCCCATCTAGAACATTTCCTGGCTAACCTCAACCTAACCCGAAGGGAAAAGCAAACGATGTAACTCTGCAAAGCGGAACCAAATATGATGGACCGGTGAACCCAAGACTTACAAAACCAGCCATGTACCAAAGCCCAAATAAAAAGATTGAGAAGGAAGATGAACCCAAATCTAATGATGTGAATGATAAGAGTGACGAGGTCGTGGAGAAGGAAACACGATATGTGCCTCCACCATCGTATAAGTCACATATCCCTTATCCGTAAAGACTAACCAAAAATAAAAATAAAGGACAATTTAAGAAATTCGTAGAACTTCTAAAGAAACTAAATGTTACAATACCATTCACAGAAGCCATAACCCAAATGCCTTCATACCCAAAATTCTTGAAGGAAATTCTATACAACAAGAAAAAGCTTGAAGATAACGAAATTGTTATGCTCACTGCCGAATGTAGTGTTATTCTTCAAAATAACATGCCACCTAAGCTTAAGGACCAAGGGAGCTTTTTAGTACCATGCGTAATAGGAAAATATGTTATAGACAACGGTCTATGTGACTTAGGAGCCAGTGTTAGTTTAATGTCGTTATCTACGTGCAAGAGACTGGAATTAGGCGAAATGAAGCCGACTAAGATGACTCTACAGCTTGCAGATTATTCTGTCAAGTACCCTGTAGGTATGCTAGAAAACATCCCTGTTCGAATTGGCCAATTCTTCATTCCTACTGATTTTGTGATAATGGACATAAAAGAGGATTAGAATGTCCCCATTATATCAGGAAGACCATGTTTAGCAACAGCCGAAGCGATAATCAATGTTAAGAAAGGAAAGCTGACTTTCGAAGTAGGAGAAGAGAAAGTTGAATTCATTTTAGCTCAATTCTTGAAAGCTCTAGCTATTAATGATTCGTGTTGTTCGCTAGACATCATCGATGAATGCGTAAAGGATTTGGAAGTGAAATCAACAAAATTCGTTGAACCTTTTGTACTAGAGAATGAAAGTAGCAGTGAAATACCCATCGATGACCGTTTAGAAGAATGTCTTGCACCAACGCCGAAACCACCATCCGACGAACAAAAACTTGTTGTAGAACTAAAAAATTTACCTAAAGATCTGAGGTATGAATTCCTGGACTCAAAGTTCGAAAAAATGGTCATAGTAAACACTGACTTGGGACAAATAGAAACCGAGAAGTTACTTGATGTTCTGATGGGCTAAAGACGTGTCTACTTATGCGTCTAGCGGTATCTTACTGCAAGTGCACAGCCTATCGAAGTAATATTTAAGATTATCGATCCACAGGGATTCTATGGTTACCTAGTGCTAGATGAACTTCTAGTTTAGCTAAGGCGAATGGTTGTCACGATTTTTGTTGATTTTAGAATATTAAAGGCGGAATTAAATTTAAACTTTAATTAAGTAGTTTTAAGACGGTCGGTATGTAGTTATACTAACTTAGGTGGGTCAATCTAACCTAGGCTTATTTAAGATGTTCACTTAATCTATTCGGTAGGGATTACCAGTTTAAATACCCTCAACTCACACTCTCGTGGTCTTATATCAGATCTTATCCCTAAAGCCCTATGCCTGCTCTCGCTAGCCCATAAGTGTTTAGAGGTAATTTTTGGAAACTAAGTAATTCTAATTTATCTTAAAGCGCTCTCGCTGTGTTTAATTTAAATGCCTAACTTTAGCTATCTGGTTAAAATCTCACACTCTCGTGGTCTTGACCTAACCTAATACTCTTTTCTTACTCTCGTAACGAAAAGGTCTTTTTTACTTAAAAAGTGTCAGCCAGAATGTTAAGTGATTAATTATTTTTTTGCCTATGGTTATATTTTACCGGTTAAGTTCGTTCTAACTACATACCGCCCTAAGGTGTTTAGTTACTCATCGATGTTGAACCAGACAGAGACAGAAAATTAAATAATAAAATACTCATGGCAGGAAAATAAATAAACATTATAATTAATTAAATTGCAATATAAATAAAAACCTGGTTAACAATATCAGAGAGACTCCTTCTTCCACAGACCGGAAAGCTCGGAGTTGGCGAAATCAAAAATAAACGAATGATGAAGGCTTAGAAAAAATAATAAACGTATAACAATTTCCTGATATTGGAAATTGTTATATGGCGGGTTTGGATACAATAAAGCGAAAAAGAAAATAATGCAGAAAATAAAAACGGGTCGTAAATCAGTTCGGCAGAGCTTCCGCAGGAAATTGAATAGAAAATTGCTCTGTACATTCTTCATAAAACTGGTGCTATTTATAGAACTCCAAATGGGCTGGATTTTTGGACTTTAGTTGGTATGGGCCTTGCTGAATTTGTGGAGAAAATGTAGGTAGTGGCAACAAAATAGGTGGAAATGGCCTTCACGTAATTCTTTGACGACGTCTTGGTCAAAAACCTAGAATATCCTTTGTCACGGTCGTGACAATGCTTTTACGCTCGTGACTTGTGACTTTTAAGTGTCACGGTCGTGACACATATCTCACGGTCGTGATGCTTCAATTTGGGGTGTCACGGTCGTGACACCCTTGTGACGGTCGTGACTGCTGCAAAATATGCAGTTTTTGCAGGAAGCTTCATTTCTTCCTCTTTTTATGATCGATTTTGTTCCTTTTTGTCTTAGTTCATGATTTAGCTCCACATAATGGTGTACCTGCAAAATGGTAAGAAAAACTCGAGAAATCGAGTGTTAAAACGACGATTATTCGATAAAACGTTAATGAAACCTAGCAATATAATCGATACGTTTTCTCGTTATCAAACTTCCCCAAACTTAAACCTTTGCTTGTCCTCAAGCAAATAGTCGGTTGAAAATCGGCGGACAAGATGTTATTCACATATACTCATAACAAATCAAACGAGGGATCGTTTTTGTCGGATAATCCGATACTTTGATAGAACACTACCGATACACTAATGACGCAAGCAACAAGCTATGTCGTCGACTTCCCGTTAAATGAGCCAATCGGCAATTACTTTACGATTTCACCTAAAGTTTTTCGATCTTATTTCGCCCGGTTTCATTCTAGCGCAATCACATTAAGCCCTTTGCCTTAGCACGCACGTAGTGGAGTAGCCGGTTAGCGACTTTGATCCTTTTTTAGCACGGGGTCTGGTACACGAGTGTGGTAACCCTACATTTTGTATCCGATTTGGAGGTTGTAGGGGATCGAGCCGTAGCACGCCCTACCGAGTTCAGAACCAGTACCTCTGAACCAACCTGCAATGGACTCCTTCTCATATTTCTCGTTTCTTGTATGCGACCGTGTACTTTGGTGCAATTTCTTTTCATTTTGCATCGAGATATGAAGGATCATTATTGATTAGGCATCAAACGCTTATATTCATCGGCTCCCCACGTGGTTTGTGTTCAGACGGTGCTGACTGCTAGTATAAACTACTCGGGGTTACTTTTGAACTGAAACTAGAAGTGTACTCGTAATGGTAATCGGAGATGGAATCGCTTAAGTTGGAAGTCAAAGTTGTCAAGATTGTATTGGTCTTGTTTAATCATTCTCGGCTTCCTATTTACGATTTCGTAGGTAAGTCGGGTAATGCGAATAATTAAAATTTTTCGGTTATGGCTAAATAAACGGGAAATTTTGAAACTAAAGAAAATATTATAAAGATTTTGCACGCTTCATTAACTTGCTAAAGGGAAATACAATGGAATTGAAAATACAACGAAATGGAAAAATGCGAAAAGGGAAAAATACGGAAATGGGAAAAATACGGAAATGAAAGGTACCTCTCCCACACTATATCAGACATTGTCCCCAATGTTGTGATATAAATGCGGTTAAAGTACAGTACAAACGACAAAAACGAAAAACAAACAGAAGAAAAACAAAAACTATGGCTGCTGAGGACCGCGGGGTCGGCTTCTGGTACGGGAGCGGCGTCTGGAAGGAGTCGCTTCAGGATCAGAACCGGTGCTGGTGGTCCCAGTGATGTCGATACGCAAGGCTTCTAACTCGCCAAAAATCGCGTCAAACCTCTCATTAGTAGCTGCCTGGTTTGCTGCAATAGTGTCGAGCAAAGCATCGTACTGCTCCTTATGCCGTCGCTCCAGTGCGGCATTCATCTGGTTCTGCTGATGAATCGCACGGAGGACTTCCTCAAGTGTGATGTCCTGTGCAGGAGGCTGTCGGGTAGATGTCTCTGGTATATCCTGGACAGGCTCACCTGCATCCATAGCGTCCTGCATCTCATCCGCAGGGAGGTCTGCCTGATCATGGATAGGAGCGTGGTCAGCAGCATCAGGTAGAACAAAGAGCCAGTTGGCTTGGCTGGATGGGTCGATGCGGTCGCGGGACGGCAGAATTATATGATGAAATACGGTGCCATGGACAACAGGGCTGTACCTGCCATCCTCTCGTTGTGCAATCAGGTGAGCGGACCTGCAATAACTCTTGGTGAGATATTCGGCGGCTAGATGAGGCTGATCTGCGACCAAGTCACCAAGCCCCAACTGAATGGCCAGGGTGGTGACAATGCCGCCAATGAAGAACGGAGTGGATCCTCTGTGCGCAATAGCCTGGATGTGGTAAAGCATGAAAGGGGCAGCATTGATCGGCTCGTCATTAAGAGCACAATGCAAGAATAGAAGCTCCTTAGAGTTGAGCTTATGGTTGCTTTCTCGAGCGAAGATGGTGTTGCAAATGACTCGGTGGAAGTAGCGGATGGCCGGATTGTGAATGTGCGTGGCATTGAGGCTTTGGAAGGCGGATGCACGGGTGTTTGTTAAGTCGTGCCATAGAGTGAAAGCTTGTTCACTAAAATTATCGGGCACGCGACGGTGAGCCTCAGTTCCGTGATCGAAGCCTAATAACTCGGCGATCCTGTCTTGCGAAAGGTTGAAGTCTTGGCCATGCAATCTGAATTTTGCGAAACCAGTGAGCTGACTCAGAGAACCGGTGCCGGTGATGTAACTGAATGAACTTAAGAACTCCAGTGTCAGAAGTTCGAAGGTTGGCTGAGGTTGACTGCAAAGGTCCCAGAGCCCGACTTTGCGAAGCAGGTTCGTAACACTGGCCAGCATTCCGAGTTCCCTCAAACACACAGTGTCAATGTAACGCGTAGGTTGCACACTGCGGCTTTGGAAGCGGAGAAATCATTCTCTCTGAGTTTCTCCAGCATCACCTTCTCTAAAAGTGATAGTATCCATTGCATGCAAGAGCTTAGAGTGAGGAATGAAGAATTTTGAAGTTTTTGTGAAAAAAATGGTAAAATGGGAGAAATATTGATTCGGGATAAATAATGGAGAGTGAGAATGTAGTAGGTTGTGATAATGGGTGGTTAATGAGATTAAAGATGGTAAATGGGGTGTTACGGAGGTTATGGAGAAGATGGGTAGTTTTTTAGGAAGTTATGGAGAAGAAGAAGAAGAGGCACGAAGAGAAACAGTTTTGTTTCTCACGATTTCTGGTATAAGGGTCGTCACGGTCGTGACAGGGGTACGACGATCGTGAGACTCAAAAAGAGCGCGTCACGATCGTTATGGGGTAGTGACGACCGTGAGGCTTGCTACGTTAAATAATTTCCAGAAAAACACTTTCTCTCTTATTTCACATATTCTATATTAATGCATTTTCTTCACTAACACTCATAATAAATTATAAACACCATATAGTATATAGTTTCAACACAGTACTTCAATAACTTGCAAGGCATGAGAGATTTGTATATATAATGAATAAATGCAAGCATAACAGGACATAAAATTAAAAGTACATAAATTGCTAAAAATGGAGAATTTTTGGAATTAAAGATGCATTGCATAATGTAATTGAAAATGAAGTTACATAAACGGAAATTTGCGGTAAGAAATTGGTGCGAAAATTAAATCTAACTAGAAACGAAAACTATGAAAAAATTAAACTAAATCACTTATAACATTATCAAAAGCGTTTCTTCAAGTCTTCGATGGCGGAATTCAAGTGATAGAACTGTTCGCATGTTATGTCAGTCAATCCTATAATATCCAATCGCATGCTCTTAATGTCTTCTTTAAATAGGTTAATGTCAGTTTGGTAAGCATTGAGAGTGTTCATGATGTTTTGCAAGTTGTTAGCATAATCTCCTTGATTCACTTCAGGGCTTTCATAAACTTCTTCAGTGTGGCCAATGTCATGGTAACCAGGAGGCGTCTCAGGGTCAGTTTCGACATCGGTCATTGTATCATCTTTTATCTTGTAAGACTGAGGTGTTTCAGGAGTGGGTGGATAATCAGGTGGGTTTAACTCATAAAGCCAGTTATCCTTATTGTGAACACTTACTTTAGCATGGTTAGGCAATGTGAACAGGGTTACTACCTCGTTCCGGATTAGGTACTCAAAAGGTGGATGTCCTAAATTCCTTATGATATGTCTATTAAAGCAGAAGTTAAGATCCATAGGACGTATGTTACCTAAACGGTTGCACCTGTGCAATTGGTACCTAAGTCCTAAAGCATCAGCAATCATGGTTACAAGACCTCCTACTAAGATAGGTAATTCAGGTTCTTCTTGGATACGGGTGAAGGTTTGCATCATGAAAGGTACACCATTAACAGGTTGTCCAAGAGTGAAACATGACATAATAAATATTTCATCTTTAGAAACTCCGGTAATGTTTTCTTCTTTTCCAAAGAATGTGTGGGCAAGGAATTTATGGAAGTAACGGAGAGCAGGATTATGGATCTCATCATTATTCATGCCATTTGGTTCAGGGTGGTAGTTTCCGGTTAAAGTTCCCCAAAAGAAATCTAGCTCAATATCCATCAATTCTACCTGTGTGGTAGTAAAAGCAAATGGTCCACTAGGGAATCCTAACAAGTCAGCTAGTTCTTTATGGTTAAAATCATATTCTATTCCAAACAGGCGAAAACTAATAAATCCTTTCCTAAATCCAAAACCGCGCTCAGGTAGGTAAATTAAGGAGCTAAGGAACTCAAGAGTGAGCTCGCGGTAAGTCACAAACTTATGTTGGATCATTGAATTCTCCCATCCGATTCGGTTAAGCAAGTACATAATGCTATCATGTATTCCTAAGGTTTCCATAGTCCGATCATCCGGGTACAGGGTCAAATCCATTTGCCTCTGTGATAACTCTTCAAATTTCATTCTTTGGTTCCTACCCCTAAATTTGGTTTCCATGTGGTTAATTGGTTGGTTAGCCATAGTTGTCGCTCCCAAAGATTTGCATCCAGGTACAAGCGCGAACGGTCGGCGAAGGGAACAGTGAGAACACACAGCCGTGAACTCACTGGAGATGAATAGAGTCGCCAGCTGGGCATTTTTATCCCGGAGGAAAGGCAATGCTGCATAGGCCTAGAAAAAGAATGGATAAGACGGTTGCGAACCAGAGAGACTGAGAAAGGGGGTTGGTTACAACCTGGGAAGGTATTAGCACCCAGATTGTCCGTCGTACTCGACGGGATCCACGCTTAAAAGATTTGTGTTTTAAAGGGGTAGTGTTAGTGCAATTTGTGTATAAAATAGCTGGAAAAGAATGTACAGGTGTCAGTGTAAAAGAAATATGAAGTGTATAAATGATGTGTCAGTGTAGGAATAAAGATAAAATGCTCAAGGTTATGAGGCTAAAAGAATGATGATGGAAGGAGGGGGGAATATACAGAGACTTTTGTTCGATAACTGTTAAGTTATGCCTACGTATCCTCTCGTGCAATGAGGAAGTCAGAACACCGTAGTTCGACCCAAAGAGACTGAAAGGTGAATTGACTTGTGAACTGCTTACTTGCCTATGCTCAAGTGTATGACCTGTCTGGCTCAGGTGCTGACTGTCTTGCATTAGACGGAAGAAGCAAGTTCTCGTTTATGAGTGAGGGTGATGAGAAAAGAATCCCGAAGGAGACGATTATTATTTGTTTTTGAGTTTTCAGTCTTTTATTGCTTTTGAGAGTTTGTCATAAGTTAATGAGCTTAAACCTAAACCAGTGGATTTAGTAAACTCATCACATCTTCCCTCTGATTAGGGGTAATGAGAGTACCTTAAGTGTGAAGTCAGATTCTCACACTTAATCACCTTTGGTGTAGGGTTAAGATCATTAACCTACTTGTGATTATTTAGATGTTTTTGTGGTTTTTTGTTTAGTGTTAAGTAATGAGGTTAAGCCATAATCAAGGATTAAACAGACCCATTACACTATCCCAAAAGAAGGATAATAGATGAGAATGTTTAAGTTGAGGAAAACTCCTCAACTTAACCCATGATTAGGGATTAAACCCATGACAAAACAAACCTCTGATTAAGTGGATTTTATTTAATGGTATGATGATGAAGTGAATTTTATTGTTTGTAAGACAACTTGAGAGGGACTTGTCCATTAACACTAGGGTTAGTCCTTCTTAACCACTTAAGGAAGAATTAGAACCCTAATGCAAGGCCCAAGTTACAAGTGTAATGTCTTGATATTTATTAAGTGAATTGATTAAGAGATTTTAAACACCTTAAGGGTTTAATACTTAGGATTAAAGTTATACACTCCATCCTAAGAGAAGGATGTAGGCATAAGCTTAATCACAAAGTCTTAAAGCCTTTAGGGTTTAGTCCCTGATTATGAGATGAGAAGAGAAGACTCAAAGAGAGACCCAAAGGTAAAAACTATGAGGGGAAACTAATCAAAACCCTAATTCATTGTCATGCTTGGTTGTTCCTAAGGTTTGTGAGGTTTTCAAGAACAATCTTCAGAGGAGCCACCAGGAAGCAGATGAATAAGATCAAGAGAAGCAAAGTGACTTGCTTCATTCAAGAAGTCAAGTCACTTGAAGAAAGAAAGTGGGAGGAAGAAGAATGAGCAAGCTCAAACTCAAGCACATATAGAAATGCAGCAATGCATGCAAGAGAGATGAAAAGAAAAGTTATGAGAAGTGAAGGCAAATTCACTTCTCAAGTTTACTTACCACCTGAAATGTTAGAAAGAAATGCAATGCAATGCTAGATGGGATGAAATGGTATGATGCTAGACCAAACCAGAAGCATATAGATGATGATAATGATGCTATGAGATGCTATGAACATGAGGCAAGGCATGGAGATGCTCATACAAGATCATGGATGTAAATGATGCAAGCTAAGGAGCATGAACAAGCATGGAAAATTGTGAAGCATACAAGACAAATGACATGGCAAATATGCAATGCAATGATCAAACATGTTTTCTATATGTCTTAAGATGTCAAATGGATCACAAGAATGCACAAAATGCAAAGACAAGTCATGTTATGCAAGGGAATGCAAGGAGGATGCAAGAGAGAGCCCAAATTAGGGTTCATGAATCAAACATCAAACAAAAACCCAAAACAGAAGCAAACCCTAAGATAAAAATGGAAAAATGGCACTCAAAGAAACCCTAAACCTATAATGAACCACTGCCCAAAGGGGAGCTCTCAACTCTCAACCAAACTCAAGATATGAATTTTCTAAGTTATTAGGGTTTTTTAGGGTTCTTAACAAAAGAAATGCCAAACAATTAGGAAATGAGGAAACAAAACATGGCCATTTTATCCTAGAAACTACATGCAAAACAAAAGACAATGCAAGAAGAATCAATGTCTCAACCTTCTCCAATAGGCAGAAATGAATTTTTGAATCCATGATCAAAATAATGCATAAAAAATGATTTAATTCAATGAAAAATTCTTAAAATGCATCAAGATCAAAAAAGAAATTTGGTTTGAAGGTTGGACAATGTTTCTAAATGTCTTAGAACATTTCATGAATTTTTTTGTAATTTTTAAACACCTAAAAGTATTTTTAATCAATTAATTCTCATTAATCAATTAAAAATAATCTTTTAAATATTTAAAAATACTTTTTTAATGATGAAAAATAAAATAAAAATATTTTTGGGTCTTAAAAATTAATAAAACTTTAAAGAAAAAGTTTCATAATTTTTAAGAATTTTTTGCTATTTTAAAATAATTATGCAATTTAATTGAAAGAGAAATGAATAAAAATTAAATAAAATAAAAAGTAAACCAAATGAATGGCCAAGATGGAGCCTGAGTTCAAAAAGGTTGACCAGCGCGCAAATGAAGGGTGAGGATGCAATCTGGCCAGATTAAATTAATTACGAATTAATTAATATTAATCAAATGGATTAGGGCAAATGGGGTGATCCTGACCACTCACTGGCGCGCGGGAAACAAAGATCAAAGGCCCAAATTTAAAGTTCGTTAATTAATGATGGTTAACCCTAATTACACTCAGGCGACCGAAGATGAGCTCCGGTCGTCTTCTCCGGCCATACCAAAACCCTAGTTCTTTATCCAGGCCACCCCATGTCAAATCAACTGCCCAGAAACATTTCCCACACTTCCTACAACCCAAATCCATGATCAAACATCATTTTACCATCAAGAACAGCTTGAATCGAAGCAAAACAAAAAATGGGGCCAAACTTTCAGACACCCACCAAATGTTCATTTCTCCACCATTTTAAATTCTAAACACATCACAGTGATCCTCAGAGCATGCACTTTCGATTTGTAACAAAAGAAACAAGCTTTAAAAAGTTTGAAGTTTGAGACTACCTGAGGTGATAAATCCTGTTTCTGGGCTTCCAGGGCCGTTTCTTGATGCAAGCTAACTCTAATGACTCCCCTGGTGTCAATGGCAGGTTCGAAATGAGCTCTAGCAAGCTATTTCATGAGTTACCAAACTGATATAGCAGAGAATGAACTTGGTGTGTAGGCTGTTTTAGGTCAGTATAATGGGTGGTTTGGACTCCTTTGAGTGTTCCTGATTTGTTGGTGAAGGAAAATGGAGTGTTGGATGGCTGAAAAGTGGGATTCGAATAGAACTGGTTCTGAGGGTGAAGAATGGTGGAGCTCAGGTCAGGCTTGTTTCAGGCTTGAGCTTTGGTGGTTTCTTGTCTATGAAGTGTGTTGAGTTGGATGATGAAGAAAGCTTGAGTGTTTGCAAGCTGTCTAGAGGAATTCGAAGGCTTTTTGCAATGTGAAGGGATTTTGTGAATGTGTGGAATGTGGTGGTTTCAGCCTTGCTTCTTGTTATGGCTAGCTTGCAAATTGATAACATATTTTAATCCAAGTGGCCAGAGGATGTGACTTGTGCTGTGGTGATTGGGATGTTTGCTTTTGCATAAAGTCCACCTTTTGTGTAAGTGAGGCATGGCTTGACTCTAGGCAAGTACAAGGGCTAGGGCTGGCGCAGCATGGTGAGTGTGTGAGGCTGGCTTGATTCAAGGACCAATGCAGCAAGTTGGTGAAGCATGATCATGAGTTTTGCAACTTGGTTACTTTATGGATTTTCATGAAAAATGCCTTGTTACATGAACTAAGCACATGTGATCTTTGGTTCAAATCTGATTTTTGGGACTTAGAGAATGTTTGTGTGCTGGTTTGAGAGGAATTAGAAGTCACATAATGCATTGGTTCATGACTTTGCAAAATTTCACACTTGGTGCATATCTTGAAAATAAGTGATTTTTGCCAACTTTGCATTGCCATAACTTTTGATCCAAGAAGAGTTTGATCATGTTCTTGTACTTTTTGAAAAGGGAAAGATGAGATCCACAACTTTCATGACCAAAGTTTTTCCATTTGAAGCCTTTTTGGATCAAGAATCAAGGCTTGAAAAATGACCTAAAATGATGCATTCTTGAAAAGTCAACTATGCCCAAAAAGTCAACATTTGCAAAAACCCTAAATTCTTGATTTCTATGAACTTCAACCTTCTTCCATGATCAAATAAAGATCATATACACTCAAAATGATGAAGATCACCCATTGGTTGGGTCATTGGGGGCCTCAGATGCCCTGATTTTGCACTGACTTGTCCAGAAAGTCAACCCTTGATCAGATGACTTCCCCATGGAATTTCTTCATGAAAATTGATATGCATACTCCCTATACCATATATAGACCAATGGAAACAAGAATGACCAAAAAATTTGGGGTTATGGCCTCTGAAACCAAAACCCTAATTTTCAGCCAACTGTGCAGTTCAAACTGGCTCTGCATCACCTCAAACCTTAGTTCTTGTGATTCCTCTGCAATTTTGACTTTGAGGAGATGAAATATGATATAAGAACACACATGGACCCCTTTTGAAGTGATTGTTGACCTTTGGAATGCCTCAAGAAGCTTTGAGGTTGCTCAGATCACAAACCCTAGGTGCAGATGACTTAGAAACTATCCAGTGAATCAAAAATGAGATGTGAGATGATATGATTGTGTTTATGCATATGAGATGACCATAAGCCATGGTGTGAATGGGTGAGGGCAAATTTGGGGTGTTTACAGCTGCCCCTATTCAAACATGAGTTAGCTGTGCAGGTTGTAAGCGACGGCTTAACAGGCAAACAAGATAACTTGTGGTTGAATAACAAAGACAGTCCAAAATTTGCACTCACAAAATGAAGAAGAAAAGGGATATAGATTGTAAAAGTATATTGTAAGGTGTGGGCGACGGAGGACGACCGTCGAGCAGAGGACGACTGCTGGGTAAAGAGCGATGACGGGGACGGCCGACATGCTGGGAAAGTGCAGGAAAATAAAGCAATGACGGGGATGGCCGACATGCTGGGGATAAAAGGTAGAGCTAAGACGGGGACGGCCGACTAGCTGGGAAAATAAAATATCATGATGGGGACGGCCATCAAGATAAAGCTGTAAAACTCTCTGGGGGTTAATGAAACATGACGGGGACGGCCATCAAGTTCATAAAGGTAAAGTAACCAACGATGGGGACGGCCATCGGGTTAGAAGGAGAAGGGACCACGACGGGGACGGCCATCGGGTTAAAAGGAAAAGGGACCACGACGGGGACGGCCATCGGGTTAAAGAATAAATGAAATAAACAGCTGATGGGGTACGGCCATCAAAGGTGAAGGACGATCACCTAGCAGGGTACGGCTGCTCTGTTGGGTATAAAAGAAAAATGATGGGGACGGCCATCAAAGGTGGAGGACGACCACCTGGCAGGGTACGGCTGCCGAAAATATCAACGATGGGGACGGCCATCGGATAGAAAAGGTCAACGATGGGGACGGCCATCGGACGAGCATGATGGAGGACGACCATCAAGAAGTGGAGGACGACCACTCAGCAGGGTACGGCTGCTCTCAGGGTTATCATGACACAGGACGAGTGTCAGATAACCAAAATCAACAATGGGGACGGCCATTGGATAAAGTGATGAAGGACGATCATCAAAGGGTGGAGGACGACCACCTAGCAGGGGACGGCTGCTAAAAATCAACGATGGGGACGGCCATCGGATGAGCATGATGGAGGACGACCATCAAGAAGTGGAGGACGACCACTTAGCAGGGTACGGCTGCTCTCAGAGTTATCATAACACAGGACGAGTGTTAGATAAAGGAAAATTTGTTGGCGATCTACCGGGGAGGTAGTAAACACGGACGAGCGTTTACATCCAAGAAACAAAAGGTATAAGTGTCTGGTATTGTGTATGGATTAAAGATGCGGACGAGCATCCTTAGGACTATGATACGGACGAGTATCATGTAGAAACAAACTGACACATGTTCAGAGATGATGACACGGACGAGTATCAACTGGTTAACAAAGAACACGGACGAGTGTTGCATCTGAAAGGATTCTTCTGGGGAATAATAGACACGGACGAGTATCTATATTCAAGAAGACATAAGTGTTTGACACGGTGTATGGATTAAAGATGCGGACGAGCATCCTTAAGACTATGATACGGACGAGTATCATGTAGAAACAAACACTAGACGCAATGTTCTGAGATGATGGTACGGACGAGTACCAACTGGTTAACAAAGAACAAGGACTACTATCGAATCTGTGGGGATATGAGCGATGCATACAAGATACGGACGAGCATCTGTATAAGTGTACCATGAGTAGTGAGCGTTGTATTAATGAGTGTTTATCTGCTGGGGAGAGTGACACGGACGAGTGTCAAGAGAGAAAAGTATAATATTAACAAGTGTGTGGGTTGATGAAAGTGTACGCGACTGCGCTGGGGATATGACACGGACGGGTGTCAAAAAGGGTGTATATACAAGTACATGTGAGTGCAAAGAGGACCTCTTTGGCTTTCCGCTGGGATATGACACGGACGGGTGTCAGGACGTATCTGTAATGAGGGTGATTTGTTTGTAAAGGGTGTTCAGGCGACTTTATTGGGGAAAGATGGCACGGACGGGTGCCAAAATGAATATATACTGGTGTTTGTGATTTGTGAGGCAGTTGCTTTTGCTGGGACTCTGGTGGGGATTTTTCTGTATCATGATGATGAACGGTTTTGTTATTCACAAGTGTCACTTCAGAACATGGCTTATGATTATGCTATGCGTTTGATTTTTGCCGTAATGCTCCGTATTAGACGGAATGCTACGCTCTGAGGGGATAGTATGATGCAAATGCCATGATTATGCAAAGAGGCACAGATCCGGGATTCGGATCCCATTGCTGCGAAGATCTCTGGTCGATCTGCTTGAAGTGAACATCCCAGCTGGGGATGAGATCATTGGTAGATCTAATGATGTATCTGCTTGGGGATATAGGTCACTGGTTGACATATCCTTGTAATGAGGGACCCAGCTGGGGGTTGTATAAGCTTTCTTCACTCTGTTGTGATTCTCTGTGCTTTGCTCTTCTGAATAGAGGCTTGAAGCTCTGTGGGGAGATGATTCCCTGACTCCTGTACTCAGCTGAGGATGAAATGGCAACTCGGCTGGGGAATTGTGAGAGGCAACTCAGCTGGGGAATTGTGAGAGGCAACTCAGCTGGGGAAGTGGGCACCTTCCAGTGCCACGTGGAAGATAGACCGAGTTGATAATGATTCGCCCACTTGCTGAGACGTGGCTTGCATGCCCCAGGTTGCGTTCTGGATACCTGCAATCCTGCAAAGGTTAAGGAAACGTACAAAAGGTCCCGAGGTATCCCTTACTGGATTCCGTCATAGGAGTTAAGTACTTTCGAGAATAATCACATTCCCTGTAAGCATGTGTTTTTATTTTTATTTTTAGAGAAAGGCATCTGTACTTATGCAATTGTATTTTTAGAGATATCAGACAACTCTTTGCAAAACGTAAATGTAAAAACGAAACATGACCGAAAATCTGATTTTATTAATTCATATGCCCTGAATTGGCGAGATACAGTCAAAGAAACAAATCCCCTGAAATGAGGAGATTGTTACAAATTGAGAAACAAAATGCTGGCAGTGTTGGCGACGCTTTGAGGAGCTTCCTCTCCTGCTATGACTCGTATGACAATGACGTTCTTCTCGTCTTGCTTTCTGAAGAAAGTTGATTCTGATTGAAGCTTGATTCCGTCGAAGCTTTCTAAGTTGTAAGCGATACAGACGAATTCAGAACGCAGTTGTTCGCTTATTCCCTTATTTTGCATGGATCGCCCTTTCGGGTTTTCAATCCATCGGGATACCCATTTTTGCCTGAGCTGTCCGATGCGGCTTTTCAACTCAGCGGGTGTACATTTTTCATTTATTTTCCCTTACTTTTGCCCGAGTCTTTTATTCTGTTTTTGACTCGCCGGGATGCCCTATTTTTGCCTGGACTTACATTCTGTTTCTATGTCCAGCGGGTCATTTTATGCGAAGTATTTTTTAACTGCATCTGAATTCACAGGGGATGGGAAATCTTCACCATCCATGGTGCTGAGCATCAGTGCTCCACCAGAGAAAACTTTCTTTACAACAAATGGTCCTTCATAATTTGGAGTCCATTTGCCCCTGTGGTCTGTATGAGGAGGGAGGATTCTTTTCAGCACAAGATCTCCTACTTGGTATTCTCGGTGCCTGACTTTCTGATCGAAGGCTTTCTTCATTCTCTTCTGATATAACTGCCCATGGCAGATTGCAGCCAATCTTTTCTCTTCGATCAGACTCAGTTGTTCGAATCGGGACCGTACCCATTCTGCTTCGCTCAGTTTAACATCCATTAATACCCGTAACGAGGGTAGTTCAACTTCAACAGGTAGGACTGCCTCCATACCATACACAAGTTGATACGGTGTTGCCCCAGTGGACGTTCTGATTGACGTGCGGTACCCATGCAAGGCAAACGGTAGCATTTCATGCCAGTCCTTGTATGTGACTACCATCTTCTGCACAATCTTCTTGATATTCTTATTTGCTGCCTCAACAGCGCCGTTCATCTTTGGCCTGTAAGGAGAAGAATTGTGATGTTGGATCTTGAAGTCCCGGCACAGCTCTGCCATCATTTTGTTGTTTAAATTGGAACCATTATCAGTAATGATTCGCTCGGGCACTCCATACCGACAGATGATATCTCTCTTCAGAAATCGGGCTACCACTTGTCTTGTAACATTTGCATATGAGGCTGCTTCAACCCACTTGGTGAAATAGTCAATGGCAACCAGGATGAATCTGTGGCCGTTTGAAGCAGTCGGCTCAATCTTGCCAATCATGTCAATACCCCACATAGCAAAGGGCCATGGTGAAGACATGATGTTCAAAGGGTTGGGAGGCACATGCACCTTATCTGCGTAGATCTGGCATTTATGACACTTTCTGGCATAGGCACAACAGTCTGCATCCATTGTGATCCAATAATAGCCTGATCTTAACAACTTCTTAGCCATTGCATGTCCTCCAGCATGGGTACCAAAAGACCCTTCGTGCACTTCATGCATCAACAAATCTGCTTCCGTCCTGTCAACACATCTGAGGAGTACCATGTCAAAGTTCCTCTTGTATAAAGACCCATCAGTGTTCAGAAAGAAACTTCCAGCAAGCCTTCTCAAAGTCTTCTTATCATTGGAAGATGCCCCAGGTGGGTATGTCTGATCCTCCAAGAAGCACTTAATGTCATGAAACCAAGGCTTATCATCCTTGACAACATCTGCTGCGAATACATATGCTGGTCTATCAAGTCTAGACACTGAAATCTGGGGTACAAAGTTAGCAGCTTGAACTTTGATCATGGATGAAATGGTAGCAAGAGCATCTGCGAACTGATTCTCGTCCCGAGGGATATACTCAAGTTTGACCGTTGCAAAGAAAGTCAGTAACCTTCTCGTATAATCCCTGTAAGGTATCAGATGATCTTGGTGGGTGTACCATTTTCCGTTGGTTTGATTGACTACCAAAGCTGAATCTCCGAATATGGTCAATGTTTTGATCCTGAGGTCAATGGCTTCCTCAAGACCCATAATGCAAGCTTCGTATTCAGCTTCGTTGTTAGTGCAGTTGAAAGTGAGTTTTGCTGAGAAAGGCATGTGAACTCCTTTAGGTGTAATAAGTACTGCACCAACACCGCGACCATTCATGTTAACAGCCCCATCAAACATCATGGTCCATTCTTCCTCCGGGTCAGGCCCTTCAGTGTGAATAGGCTCTTCATGGTCTTTTGATTTAATGAACATGATGTCTTCATCAGGGAAATCAAACCTCATAGGCTGGTAGTCATCAATGGGTTGCTCAGCCAGATATTCAGATAGTACACTGCCCTTGATGGCTTTCTGAGATGTGTACTGTATGTCGTATTCTGTGAGAATCATCTGCCATCTTGCAACTCGTCCGGTAAGAGCTGGCTTCTCGAAAATGTACTTAACTGGATCCATTTTTGAGATTAATAAGGTGGTGTGGGTCAGCATATACTGTCTCAGTCGGCGAGCAGCCCACGCTAAAGCACAACAAGTTTTCTCGAGCAGTGAATAACGTTGTTCACAGTCGGTAAACTTTTTGCTTAGGTAGTATATTGCATACTCTTTTCGACCAGACTCGTCATGCTGACCTAGTACACACCCCAACGACTCTTCTAACACTGTCAAGTACATAATCAGAGGTCTTCCTTCGACTGGAGGCATGAGGATTGGAGGTTCTTGTAAGTACTCTTTGATCTTGTCAAAAGCCTTCTGGCAATCTTCGTTCCACCTGACCGTCTGTTCTTTTCTTAACAGCTTGAACAAAGGTTCACAGGTTGCTGTGAGGTGAGATATGAACCGTGAGATGTAGTTCAATCGACCTAAGAACCCTCGAACTTCTTTTTCTGTCTTCGGTGCAGGCATTTCTTGTATAGCCTTTACTTTATCAGGGTCAACCTCAATCCCTTTCTCGCTTACAATAAAGCCCAGCAGCTTACCGGATCGCACCCCGAATGTGCATTTGTTGGGGTTCAACTTTAGTTGGTACTTCCTCAGACGCTTGAACAACTTCAGCAGATTCACCAGGTGATCTTCCTCTGTAAGGGACTTGGCGATCATATCATCCACATAACATTCTATTTCTTTGTGGATCATATCGTGGAATAATGTCACCATAGCCCGTTGATACGTTGCACCAGCATTCTTCAGTCCGAATGGCATCACTTTGTAACAGAACGTGCCCCAAGGTGTAATGAATGTTGTCTTCTCCATGTCTTCAGGTGACATCTTGATCTGATTATATCCTGAAAATCCATCCATGAAGGAGAATACCGAGAACTGAGCCGTGTTATCCACCAATACATCAATGTGAGGTAATGGGAAGTCATCTTTCGGGCTGGCTCTGTTCAGATCCCGGTAGTCCACACACATTCTTACTTTGCCATCTTTCTTAGGCACAGGTACTATATTAGCAACCCACGGAGGATAGCTAGTTACAGCAAGGAACCCGGCGTCCCATTGCTTTTGTACCTCTTCCTTGATTTTCATAGCCATGTCTGGGCGAGTTCGGCGCAACTTCTGTTTAACTGGCGGGCATTCTTCCCTCAGAGGCAGCTTGTGCACAACAATGTCGGTGTCCAACCCTGGCATATCTTGATACGACCAAGCAAACACATCAACATACTCTTGAAGCAGATCTATCAGTTGTATCTTCACTGAGTCTTGCAGGAAGGCCCCGATTTTAACCTCTTTCACGTCTTCCTCCGTTCCAAGATTAATCACTTCAATATCCTCCTGGTGAGGAGTAATAACCTTTTCCTCTTGTCTCAACAACCTGGCTAGCTCTTCAGGAAGCTCATATTCTTCATCAACCCCTTCATCAGCTTGATTGATCGGATTGTCAAAGTCATACGATGTCATAGCCGTGCTGTTGTCGGTGCTGTCTGGAAGGCACTCTCTGCAAGGGTTGAGTTGGTTCATTTTAGTGATTGATTTTAATCTTGCTTTAGAAAAAGTGAAATGAAGTTATCATTTTGAAAACACCGCCATTTATTTTTGTACAAAAAAGAAAAATGGAAAAACAGTGAGCATAAAAGAGAAAGACTCGTTTGCAAAAAGATGTCTGATATTTCATTAATTTAATCTTGTTTGCACAAAAGTACAGATGGCCCTGGTTACAAAATGAGTCTTGTCATCTTGGGCAAGATGCAAGACTTGGATGCATGCTATAAAAATACAGGAAATAATAATTACTCTGCGTGAGTAACTCTTATAATTTCCTGGGAAGACCAGTTCGAGACACTGCTCCCCGGGATCTTCGGACGAATCCAATTCTCCAGATTGCGCTCCTCTTCCAGCTCGTCTTCCAAACAGTTGATAGCATCGGGGGTAAGCATCCCCCCACTGACAAAACCAGGCTCTGCAGCAGCCTTTGCTTGATGTTGAGTTGGTCTGTAACCCAACCCAAATTTGTCCTTCTTCTCCTCCACAGCTAATACCTTGCCCCAGCCTAGGGCAGTTCCTTCTTCAACAACCTTCCGGGCTTGTTGGTAAGATGACATGGAGATCCCTGACACAGCAGATGCTTCATTGACGTTCAAGGCTTCAAAACCTTGGCTCATTGTTTCATGGATCTCCCCATCCATCTCAATGTATTTGTAAGTAGCCAGATGGCTAACGAAAATATCCTCTTCCCCACAGATTGTGACAACTTGACCTTCCCACTCAAATTTTAACTTTTGGTGAAGGGTAGACGTTATTGCGCCGGCGGCGTGAATCCAGGGTCTACCCAACAAACAGCTGTAGGCGGGCTGAATGTCCATCACATAAAAGATAGTTTTAAAGGTCTGCGGGCCAATTGTCACAGGCAGCTCGATCTCTCCCAGAACCGATCTCTTCGAACCATCAAAGGCTCTTACTACCAGGTTGCTGGGTCTCAATTCCAATCCATCATATTCAAGCTTCACCAGAGCCTTCTTTGGTAAGACATTCAGGGAAGAACCTGTGTCCACCAGCACATGAGAAAGGACAGCTCCTTTGCATTCCAGGGTTATGTGCAAGGCTTTGTTGTGGTTGCGGCCATCCGCTGTCAAGTCAGAATTGGTAAACCCTAGCCCATTGCTAGCAGTAACATTTCCAACCACGGTTTCCAATTGGTTGACAGTAATCTCCTCAGGCACGTAAGCTGCGTGCAGGACTTTAAGTAGTGCATTCCGATGGGCTTCGGAGCACATAAGCAGTGAGAGGATGGAGATTTTGGATGGCGTCTGGTGAAGCTGATCCACAACTTTATAATCACTCTTTTTGATGATCCGCATAAACTCATCAACTTCCTGATCAAATGGAGTCTTCAGGGCTTCTTTGGCAGCTGGATCTTCCTGCACCGGGCCTTTTCCTTTTGCCTTGGCCGCAGCTTCTGCTTCGGCAGCAGGTCTTTGAACTTGTGAAGCAAAGAGACGTCCGCTTCGAGTGAAGCCTCCGCCTCCCCCCACATTATCTACTTGTGGTGCAGGTGTTGATGTTTCAAGAGTGATTCTTTTTCCTTCGCAATACAAGTCAGAGCCATAGTGCCAGGGGATGGCCCTATTGCTTTCATATGGTACTGGTCCAGGCACCGTGACAGTGACCGGACTGATTGCTGCTGCTGAAGGGACTGTAATTGTTTGTGGATCATAAAAGATTGTAACTGGTGCTCTGGTGGGAGCAGCACCTTCTGAATGGTAGGCGGAATTATTTTCAGGATCATAGAATATGGTGACGGTAGAGACATCTTCATGATTGATTGCTGGTGTTGTAGGAGGTACTGTTGGAAGGACTGTTGTTGTTGCTGATGGAGATTCAAAATGGAATGAAGCTGAAGTTGTAGCAGGAGAAACTGTTGAAAACTGGTCATTTGGGAGGACAGATGAAGTACTGGTTGATGGTGCTGATGAATTGTCGGGAACAATAGTTGTTGCATTTGTAGGAGGTTCTGAAACCGTTGTTGACGAAGTTGCCGGATTTGTCGGGAATGATGTAGTGATCTGTAGCAGGCCACTCTGAATAAGGCTGTCAATGCCATTCCTCAGGTCCTCGCACCCATTCCATGAAATATTGCAATAGGGACACCCTAGTTCACATCCCGGAAATATTTGGTTTTCACGGAGTTGAGCTTTGATTTCCACCAATGGTGTCCTGATCTGATCCACACTAGTTATCAAATAAGACGGTTGGTCTTCTTCAATAGCATTAATTCGGGGACCACCATGATTTGGCATTGGGTTCTTATTGACATTGGGCGGAGGTGCAAAATTCAGAGCCTTGGAGTCTACCAAGTCTTGTACCTTCATATGCAGAGCTCTGCATTTTTCTGTACTGTGACCAGGTGCGTTCGAGTGAAAAGCACACCTAGCATTGGAGTCATAGTTCCTTGGTAGACTGTTGGGATCCGGAGGTGCCAACGTTCTTAGCTCAACCAGGTTGAGTTTCAGAAGTTGTGGCAGCAAGGCAGCATACGGCATTGGGATCGGGTCGATCACTCGGTTAGCTTGGGATGGTCTTTGTTGGAATGGCCTTTGTTGATTGTTGTTGTTGGAGTTGTTGTTGAAGTTCCTTGGAGGATACTGATTCTGCTGATACTGAGGTTGTTGTTGGAAGTTTTGTTGAGGAGGTTGATAGACTGGCTGAGGATGAGCTGGAGCAGGGATAGTGACTGCTGCTATTGACCTCTGAGCATATTGGGGCCTACCCCTGTTGGTGTGGATGGCATTAGTCTCGCCAGCTCTTCTCGGGCCTGCAAAAGGCTTTCTTGTACTACTGGACGAGCTTGCACCATTATCAGAGATCTTACCCATTTTCAACAGGCTTTCAATTCTCTCCCCAGCTATGACAACATCTGCGAAGCTAGTGGAAGAGAAAGCAGCCAACCTGTCAATATACGTTCCCTGAAGAGTGTTCATAAACATGTCTGCCATTTCTCTCTCAGACATTGGTGGTTGAACAGCAGCAGCCAGTTGCCTCCACCTTTGGGCATACTCTCGGAAACTCTCCCTCGAAGACTGTGACATTCCCATTAGGAGGGTCCTGTTGGGTGCCATATCTAGATTATACTGATACTGTCTGATGAAGGCTTCTGCCAGGTCCTTCCAGCATCTTATAGTTGCTCTTGTCAGATGGGAATACCATTCCCTTGATGCTCCAGTCAAGCTATCTTCGAAGTAGAACATCCAGAGTTTCTCATCCATTGTATAGGCTTTCAGCCTTCCCAGAAATGATTGCAAATGAGTCCGGGGGCATGAAGTCCCATTATACTTTTCGAAGCAAGGAGGCTTGAACTTATGGGGGATCCTGACCCCGTCTACCAGCCCCATGTCCATGACGTCGAAACCCAAAGAATTTTGAGATTCTAAGGACCTCAACTTCTCAGCTATCTCTTCCAATCGTCTATCATATGTTTCCTCTCCAGCGCCCATTACTGTATACTGGTCCTCCTGAGGGTCTTCTTGAAGTACTCTGGCTGCTGTGGCTGTCCCTTGTATATTGACAGGGATGTTGGCCTCTGGATGGAGATGGGGTCCAAAAACTGGGGGATTGACATGAGGTTGGACCCTCTCGTTGTTACTTGTGCCAGCAGTTCCCACATGGGGCTCCTCTTGATTCCTTCCTTCTACCAAAACTCTGAGCCTCTCCTGGCTTTGAGCTAAATTGTTCATCACTTCCATGAATTGTGTTATCTGAGTTCTCATTTCCAACCTTTCGTTGGCCATCTGGTTTCTGACCTCTGTAAGGTCTTGCTGCATCTGATCCATCTGGATTCCCGGAAGGTTGTTTCTAGTTGGGTACCTGTGTGGCCTGTTGAGAGGAAATACCCGGCGGCGAGCAATAATTCCTGAACATCACAACAGAGGTTAGCAACAACAAAACAAAAACCTACAAAACAAACAAAAGGGTTAGCATGCAATGCAGTTATGCTTATTTGTTCTCAAGGTATCCGGTTTGGCCTTCAGTTTTGACCCTTCCAGACCCTTGAAGATGCTGCTGTTGAAGTTGCTTTTGATGTGAACCCAGATAGAAAACAACACAAATATATTACAAAGGTGAAATAATACAATTTGTTCATTTTACAATACCGGCCCCCTAAGGGGTCAAAATACATCAAAAAAACAAAAGTACATGGAAAAGGAACAACAACAAGCAAATGATCAAACTCCAAGGCCAAACTCATCCTCACGAACTTCCTTGAGAAGTGCTTCGGTCACAGGATCAGCCGGATGCTCCGTAAGATTTCTGATGAGAAGGTTTCTTGTTGCAACAGCTGCAGTCAACTTCTTGTTCTGACTTTGGTCTTTAGACCTCTTCACTCCTGCTTTGATTTTCAGCTCTGATATTTCCTTCTGGGCTGCTGCCAGGGCTTTTTCCATCTGCTCCATCTTGTCCTGAACTCTCTTGTCTTCTAGAGTACGGGCCTCAGTGATCCGGACCCACCTGGCCTGACTCTCCTTCAGGTACAAGTCTGTTCTTGCTCTCTGGAACTGGGCTTCTTTACAAGCATTCTTCAGAATCTGTTCACCAGCTTTAGACTTGTTGATATAATCTCCCGACTTCTCAATTTTAGTCAAATGTTCCACTCTCAACTTCTCCAATCTCTCAATCTCCCTTACACCTTCACTCCTCTCCCGGAGGGTCTTCTGTAAAGCCTGGGTTAACTTCTCATTCCTTTCCTTCAAGCTCTCAAACCCCTCCAAACTGATAGTGGCAGGGGGTGGTGCTGAAGATGACTCAGGCATGTCTTCTATGGTAAAGGGCATTCCAGAGAATTGGGCCCTAGCATGGGACCACTCATAATATTGGACTGATGCCACATTATTGCACTTCCCCAGAATGGTGATTCCCTTGGTTTGAACATGATCCCAGGCCCAAGCAGCCTGCCTAACAGTTGCCAGACTAATCTTGTTCTCACAGTAGAGGGTCTCAACCAAATCCTGTTCCCTTGGAGTATGAACCAGTGCATAGCCTAATTGCCTCCTGAACAGCAGAGGGTTGTAATTGATACTTCCCTTGACCCCTATTAAAGGCACATTGGGAAAGTGCCCACAGCTTGTAATGATTTCTCTGCCCTTGGTGCTTTGAGCACACCACCTGATGTCTGCTGAAGTGAGAGTAGTGAGCCTCTTAGCCCAGTTGCTTTGCTGATGAGGATTTAGGAATGCGTCTGTCCTGGGTAGATGCTTAAGAAGCCAAGCATGGAATAATGGAGCACAAATCCTCACTAATCTTCCCCTCTGTTTCTCATTCCTCTGGTGCACTGAGTAATAGAGATCTCCTAGCAAAGTTGGCACTGGGTTCTTCAGGATGAACAAATGGATTGCATTCTTGCTGATGAATCGAGGCTCATCTGCAAACAACACAATTCCATATACACTTAAGGCCAACAGAGCACAAACAGCTTTCCATTCCCCCAGGGAGGCCTTCAGGCTGGCTTGAGAAATCAGGAAGTCCAGATGAAATCCAGGGATCCCAGCCTTAGAGGTCACGTGTTGTTCAATCGAAACAGGCTCCAGATACAAAGCTTTTGCTATCTCTCCATTGCTGGGAAAGACCATTTCAGGGTTGAAAGGGATTTCCCTCTTGATAGGCAAACCAATCAAAGATGAGTATTCTTCTAATAGAGGCCCCAACTGAAAGTCTTGAAAGGTGAAACATCTCAATGGGGGATCATAGAACTGAATGCAAGTGTGGATGAGGCTCCTCTGTGAAGGGTCCAGATCCATAACCATGTCCAGTATATCTCCATAACTCCCCCTGAACAAGGGTATGTGATCTGGAGTGATCAGGGTTTGGATCCTCCTGATGTCTGATAAGTCTGGTTGGAAGAAATGATAGGTGATGTTGCTTTTCTTTGGAGCCATGATGCTGAGACTGAGTAGGATGAGTGTTGATGAAGATGCTGAGGAGTGGGCCACTGGCTGGCTAGTGCTAGTAACTGAAGTATATGGCTGACAGGCTGAAGCAAGTGCTGGTGGAGATAGGTCAAAACTGCAGATGGGGTCAAAACCAAAACCAAAGATGAAGGTGGATACCCTGAAACACAAATAAGCAAATGTTAATATGATGCAATGGGTATGTATGCAAATGAAATGCAAGGGTTTGTGACTGAGCCGGATCTGATTAACTGTCTTGATATAGGTCCATGTGTGTTCAAGAAATCCAGATGGAGGTCTAAAAATCCAGTAACCAGGGTGGGGGACTCAAATAAAGAGCCACAAGTCCAAGGTTTTAGAATCACAAGAACTGTCCAACATGGAGCATTCTTAACAAAGCCAAAGTAACAAGGTATTCTGAGGTCAAGGTACCTGCAAACCTGTAAACAGCCCAACCCCCTCACAGGTGATGATCTAGAACAAGGATCCTCAGACTTGGATCAGTTATGAGAAGTGTAAACACTTCTAACCCGGAGGTACAGTGTTTACAATAACCATAACAATTCCTCCTCTAATTCACCTCAGTTTCTGAAGGTCAATACTTAAAAGGTCATCCAGACTTAGCAGGCTTCCCAGATAGCCCTAGCATTGCAGGAAATCTGCAACACAGAGTTCTCAAGAAGAAACCCATATCTGAACCGTGTTTCATATTCCCGCACCAGACCGAAATGGAATGGGAAAGAATATGATTCACTCTAGCCTAGGTGTCACTCAGGTCCCAGGTATAGGACCTTAACTCTCAATGGATCACCCACCCACCAAGGCAAACAACAGATCCAGCCAGCAGCACAGTATGACAGTATGATATAATGCAAAGCTATAAAGAAAGCAGTAAAGCAACTGTACATAAAGCAAAAATGAATACAAATATACAAACACAAATAAGCACATAACACCCCAGTAAACACAAATCAATCAAGCGCTAGGAGGAACCCACAAAAAGAACCAGAAGCCCTGGTTGCAGTTTACTATGTCCCCAGCAGAGTCGCCAAGCTGTCGCTCCCAAAGATTTGCATCCAGGTACAAGCGCGAACGGTTGGCGAAGGGAACAGTGAGAACACACAGCCGTGAACTCACTGGAGATGAATAGAGTCGCCAGCTGGGCATTTTTATCCCGGAGGAAAGGCAATGCTGCATAGGCCTAGAAAAAGAATGGATAAGACGGTTGCGAACCAGAGAGACTGAGAAAGGGGGTTGGTTACAACCTGGGAAGGTATTAGCACCCAGATTGTCCGTCGTACTCGACGGGATCCACGCTTAAAAGATTTGTGTTTTAAAGGGGTAGTGTCAGTGCAATTTGTGTATAAAATAGCTGGAAAAGAATGTACAGGTGTCAGTGTAAAAGAAATATGAAGTGTATAAATGATGTGTCAGTGTAGGAATAAAGATAAAATGCTCAAGGTTATGAGGCTAAAAGAATGATGATGGAAGGAGGGGGGAATATACAGAGACTTTTGTTCGATAACTGTTAAGTTATGCCTACGTATCCTCTCGTGCAATGAGGAAGTCAGAACACCGTAGTTCGACCCAAAGAGACTGAAAGGTGAATTGACTTGTGAACTGCTTACTTGCCTATGCTCAAGTGTATGACCTGTCTGGCTCAGGTGCTGACTGTCTTGCATTAGACGGAAGAAGCAAGTTCTCGTTTATGAGTGAGGGTGATGAGAAAAGAATCCCGAAGGAGACGATTATTATTTGTTTTTGAGTTTTCAGTCTTTTATTGCTTTTGAGAGTTTGTCATAAGTTAATGAGCTTAAACCTAAACCAGTGGATTTAGTAAACTCATCACATCTTCCCTCTGATTAGGGGTAATGAGAGTACCTTAAGTGTGAAGTCAGATTCTCACACTTAATCACCTTTGGTGTAGGGTTAAGATCATTAACCTACTTGTGATTATTTAGATGTTTTTGTGGTTTTTTGTTTAGTGTTAAGTAATGAGGTTAAGCCATAATCAAGGATTAAACAGACCCATTACACTATCCCAAAAGAAGGATAATAGATGAGAATGTTTAAGTTGAGGAAAACTCCTCAACTTAACCCATGATTAGGGATTAAACCCATGACAAAACAAACCTCTGATTAAGTGGATTTTATTTAATGGTATGATGATGAAGTGAATTTTATTGTTTGTAAGACAACTTGAGAGGGACTTGTCCATTAACACTAGGGTTAGTCCTTCTTAACCACTTAAGGAAGAATTAGAACCCTAATGCAAGGCCCAAGTTACAAGTGTAATGTCTTGATATTTATTAAGTGAATTGATTAAGAGATTTAAACACCTTAAGGGTTTAATACTTAGGATTAAAGTTATACACTCCATCCTAAGAGAAGGATGTAGGCATAAGCTTAATCACAAAGTCTTAAAGCCTTTAGGGTTTAGTCCCTGATTATGAGATGAGAAGAGAAGACTCAAAGAGAGACCCAAAGGTAAAAACTATGAGGGGAAACTAATCAAAACCCTAATTCATTGTCATGCTTGGTTGTTCCTAAGGTTTGTGAGGTTTTCAAGAACAATCTTCAGAGGAGCCACCAGGAAGCAGATGAATAAGATCAAGAGAAGCAAAGTGACTTGCTTCATTCAAGAAGTCAAGTCACTTGAAGAAAGAAAGTGGGAGGAAGAAGAATGAGCAAGCTCAAACTCAAGCACATATAGAAATGCAGCAATGCATGCAAGAGAGATGAAAAGAAAAGTTATGAGAAGTGAAGGCAAATTCACTTCTCAAGTTTACTTACCACCTGAAATGTTAGAAAGAAATGCAATGCAATGCTAGATGGGATGAAATGGTATGATGCTAGACCAAACCAGAAGCATATAGATGATGATAATGATGCTATGAGATGCTATGAACATGAGGCAAGGCATGGAGATGCTCATACAAGATCATGGATGTAAATGATGCAAGCTAAGGAGCATGAACAAGCATGGAAAATTGTGAAGCATACAAGACAAATGACATGGCAAATATGCAATGCAATGATCAAACATGTTTTCTATATGTCTTAAGATGTCAAATGGATCACAAGAATGCACAAAATGCAAAGACAAGTCATGTTATGCAAGGGAATGCAAGGAGGATGCAAGAGAGAGCCCAAATTAGGGTTCATGAATCAAACATCAAACAAAAACCCAAAACAGAAGCAAACCCTAAGATAAAAATGGAAAAATGGCACTCAAAGAAACCCTAAACCTATAATGAACCACTGCCCAAAGGGGAGCTCTCAACTCTCAACCAAACTCAAGATATGAATTTTCTAAGTTATTAGGGTTTTTTAGGGTTCTTAACAAAAGAAATGCCAAACAATTAGGAAATGAGGAAACAAAACATGGCCATTTTATCCTAGAAACTACATGCAAAACAAAAGACAATGCAAGAAGAATCAATGTCTCAACCTTCTCCAATAGGCAGAAATGAATTTTTGAATCCATGATCAAAATAATGCATAAAAAATGATTTAATTCAATGAAAAATTCTTAAAATGCATCAAGATCAAAAAAGAAATTTGGTTTGAAGGTTGGACAATGTTTCTAAATGTCTTAGAACATTTCATGAATTTTTTTGTAATTTTTAAACACCTAAAAGTATTTTTAATCAATTAATTCTCATTAATCAATTAAAAATAATCTTTTAAATATTTAAAAATACTTTTTTAATGATGAAAAATAAAATAAAAATATTTTTGGGTCTTAAAAATTAATAAAACTTTAAAGAAAAAGTTTCATAATTTTTAAGAATTTTTTGCTATTTTAAAATAATTATGCAATTTAATTGAAAGAGAAATGAATAAAAATTAAATAAAATAAAAAGTAAACCAAATGAATGGCCAAGATGGAGCCTGAGTTCAAAAAGGTTGACCAGCGCGCAAATGAAGGGTGAGGATGCAATCTGGCCAGATTAAATTAATTACGAATTAATTAATATTAATCAAATGGATTAGGGCAAATGGGGTGATCCTGACCACTCACTGGCGCGCGGGAAACAAAGATCAAAGGCCCAAATTTAAAGTTCGTTAATTAATGATGGTTAACCCTAATTACACTCAGGCGACCGGAGATGAGCTCCGGTCATCTTCTCCGGCCATACCAAAACCCTAGTTCTTTATCCAGGCCACCCCATGTCAAATCAACTGCCCAGAAACATTTCCCACACTTCCTACAACCCAAATCCATGATCAAACATCATTTTACCATCAAGAACAGCTTGAATCGAAGCAAAACAAAAAATGGGGCCAAACTTTCAGACACCCACCAAATGTTCATTTCTCCACCATTTTAAATTCTAAACACATCACAGTGATCCTCAGAGCATGCACTTTCGATTTGTAACAAAAGAAACAAGCTTTAAAAAGTTTGAAGTTTGAGACTACCTGAGGTGATAAATCCTGTTTCTGGGCTTCCAGGGCCGTTTCTTGATGCAAGCTAACTCTAATGACTCCCCTGGTGTCAATGGCAGGTTCGAAATGAGCTCTAGCAAGCTATTTCATGAGTTACCAAACTGATATAGCAGAGAATGAACTTGGTGTGTAGGCTGTTTTAGGTCAGTATAATGGGTGGTTTGGACTCCTTTGAGTGTTCCTGATTTGTTGGTGAAGGAAAATGGAGTGTTGGATGGCTGAAAAGTGGGATTCGAATAGAACTGGTTCTGAGGGTGAAGAATGGTGGAGCTCAGGTCAGGCTTGTTTCAGGCTTGAGCTTTGGTGGTTTCTTGTCTATGAAGTGTGTTGAGTTGGATGATGAAGAAAGCTTGAGTGTTTGCAAGCTGTCTAGAGGAATTCGAAGGCTTTTTGCAATGTGAAGGGATTTTGTGAATGTGTGGAATGTGGTGGTTTCAGCCTTGCTTCTTGTTATGGCTAGCTTGCAAATTGATAACATATTTTAATCCAAGTGGCCAGAGGATGTGACTTGTGCTGTGGTGATTGGGATGTTTGCTTTTGCATAAAGTCCACCTTTTGTGTAAGTGAGGCATGGCTTGACTCTAGGCAAGTACAAGGGCTAGGGCTGGCGCAGCATGGTGAGTGTGTGAGGCTGGCTTGATTCAAGGACCAATGCAGCAAGTTGGTGAAGCATGATCATGAGTTTTGCAACTTGGTTACTTTATGGATTTTCATGAAAAATGCCTTGTTACATGAACTAAGCACATGTGATCTTTGGTTCAAATCTGATTTTTGGGACTTAGAGAATGTTTGTGTGCTGGTTTGAGAGGAATTAGAAGTCACATAATGCATTGGTTCATGACTTTGCAAAATTTCACACTTGGTGCATATCTTGAAAATAAGTGATTTTTGCCAACTTTGCATTGCCATAACTTTTGATCCAAGAAGAGTTTGATCATGTTCTTGTACTTTTTGAAAAGGGAAAGATGAGATCCACAACTTTCATGACCAAAGTTTTTCCATTTGAAGCCTTTTTGGATCAAGAATCAAGGCTTGAAAAATGACCTAAAATGATGCATTCTTGAAAAGTCAACTATGCCCAAAAAGTCAACATTTGCAAAAACCCTAAATTCTTGATTTCTATGAACTTCAACCTTCTTCCATGATCAAATAAAGATCATATACACTCAAAATGATGAAGATCACCCATTGGTTGGGTCATTGGGGGCCTCAGATGCCCTGATTTTGCACTGACTTGTCCAGAAAGTCAACCCTTGATCAGATGACTTCCCCATGGAATTTCTTCATGAAAATTGATATGCATACTCCCTATACCATATATAGACCAATGGAAACAAGAATTACCAAAAAATTTGGGGTTATGGCCTCTGAAACCAAAACCCTAATTTTCAGCCAACTGTGCAGTTCAAACTGGCTCTGCATCACCTCAAACCTTAGTTCTTGTGATTCCTCTGCAATTTTGACTTTGAGGAGATGAAATATGATATAATAACACACATGGACCCCTTTTGAAGTGATTGTTGACCTTTGGAATGCCTCAAGAAGCTTTGAGGTTGCTCAGATCACAAACCCTAGGTGCAGATGACTTAGAAACTATCCAGTGAATCAAAAATGAGATGTGAGATGATATGATTGTGTTTATGCATATGAGATGACCATAAGCCATGGTGTGAATGGGTGAGGGCAAATTTGGGGTGTTTACAATAGTCAGTGCAAATATGGAGGAAACAAATCAGGAGAAGAAGGAAGGTGGAAAAGACTTTTTAGAAAATCTGTAAAAAGTGATTTAAAAATAAGAAATTGAAATGCATAATGTAATGGCAATAATAGTAAAATAAAACTATGAAACGACAAAACAAATAAACAAATAGTAAACGATAAAAAAAAATGATGGAGAGAATAATTTAAATAGTTAAATGAGTAAATGGGTTGCCTCCCACTAAGCGCTGTTTTTATCGTCAAAAGCCTGACGTAATGCTTAAGTTTAGATTAATCAGGGGAATTAGTGGACAACTCTAAAAGCTTTAGATTATTCGCATAATCTCTATTTTCAACTTTATGATAATGTTTTAAACGTTGTCCGTTTACTATGAATGGTTCACTATTCCTACCCTTAATTTCTATTGCTCCACTCGGGAATACTTTAATTATTTCAAAGGGTCCTGACCATCTAGATTTTAATTTTCCAGGAAAGAGCCTAAGTCTTGAATTAAAGAGGAGTACAACGTCTCCCACACTAAATTCTTTCCTAGATAGGCGTTTATCATGCCATCGCTTAGTTCTTTCTTTATATATTTTAGCATTCTCATAAGCATCTAGCCTTAATTCTTCTAATTCGTTAATGTCTAGGATTCGCTTTTCTCCTGCAGCATTATAGTTTATATTGAGAGTTCTAATCGCCCAATAAGCTTTGTGTTCTAGTTCTACTGGGAGGTGACAAGATTTTCCATAAACTAATTTGAAAGGTGTGGTACCTATGGGTGTCTTGTAAGCGGTCCTATAAGCCCATAAAGCTTCATTAAGTTTAGATGACCAATCTTTCCGAGATATGGCGACAGTCTTTTCTAAGATTTGTTTAATTTCTCTGTTTGAGACTTCGACTTGTCCACTTGTTTGTGGGTGATATGGTGTAGCCACACGGTGTTTTACTCCATACTTAGATAGTAATTTGTCAAATATTTTTGAGATGAAGTGCGAGCCACCGTCACTTATGACGAGTCTGGGCACACCAAATCTGGGAAAGATTATATTTTTAAAAAGCTTTATTACTACTCGTGTATCGTTTGTAGGAGAAGCTATGGCTTCAATCCATTTCGAAACATAATCAACAGCTACGAGTATGTAATTATTACCGAAAGATGATGGGAATGGTCCCATGAAATCTATTCCCCAGACGTCAAAGATTTCTACTTCTAATATTCCTTTTTGAGGCATTTCATCTCTTCTTGAAATATTGCCAGTGCGTTGACACCGATCGCAATTTATAACAGCGATGTGGACATCCTTCCATAGATTAGTCCAGAATAAACCGGTTTGTAAGATTTTTGCACAAGTTTTGGAAGTGCTTGCATGTCCACCATAAGGAGATGAATGGCATTGAGCAATGACATCTTCTATTTCTTCTTCGGGAATACATCGGCGAAAGATTCCATCTGGTCCTCTTTTGAACAATAATGGTTCATCCCAATAGTAATGTTTCAGATTATGAAAGAATTTCTTTTTCTGCTGATAGGTCAGGTTGGGTGGAAGAGCTCCTGCAGCTAGGTAGTTGACAATGTCAGCGTACCATGGCAGTCCTACAGTTGTCTGGATTGTTTCCACGGATTCTGGTTCATTTATATCTAACCGAGCGAGGTCGCTTCCTAATTGTGCTATCAGCTGTTCATACGGAAAATCGTCGTTAATCGGCACTTGTTCAGGTTTAATACCTTCTATTCTAGATAAATGGTCCGCTACGACGTTCTCAGTACCTTTCTTATCTTTTATTTCTAAGTCAAACTCTTGTAAGAGTAAAATCCATCTCAAGAGTCTCGGTTTAGCATCTTTCTTTGTTAATAAATATCGGATAGCAGCATGGTCTGTGTAAATGATTATTTTCGCTCCTACTAAGTAAGAACGGAATTTGTCAAGCGCAAAGACAACTGCTAACAATTCTTTTTCGGTAGTGGCGTAGTTCATCTGGGCAGAATCTAAAGTTCTACTGGCATAGTAGATCGCATGAAGTTTCTTTTCCTTTCTCTGGCCTAGAACTGCGCCTACAGCATAGTCACTCGCATCACACATGATTTCAAAAGGTAATCTCCAGTCAGGGGGTTGCATGATTGGTGCGGTGATGAGGGCTGTTTTTAGAGTTTCGAATGCTTTAAGACAATCTTCATTGAATATGAACTCAGCGTCTTTCATTAACAAACCAGTAAGAGGTTTAGTGATTTTCGAGAAATCTTTGATGAATCGTCGGTAAAAACCGGCGTGTCCTAAAAAGCTTCGTATTTCTCGAACGGTTTTAGGGGGTTGAAGATCTTTTATTACTTCAATCTTAGCTTTATCAACTTCAATTCCCTTGTCTGATATTACATGACCTAATACGATTCCTTCATTGACCATAAAATGACATTTCTCCCAGTTAAGTACGAGGTTTACTTTTACACATCTTTCTAATACCATTTCTAAGTTCGATAAACATCCTTCAAAACTTTGCCCACATACAGAGAAGTCGTCCATGAACACTTCCATGATGTTGTCTATAAAATCTGCGAAGATTGACATCATACATCTTTGAAAGGTTGCAGGAGAGTTGCATAATCCAAAGGGCATTCGTCTATAGGCGAACGTTCCATAAGGGCATGTGAATGTAGTCTTCTCTTGATCATCTGGATGGATAGGGATTTGGAAAAATCCTGAGTAACCGTCAAGATAACAGAAGTACGAATGCTTGGCTAATCGTTCTAACATTTGATCTATAAAAGGTAGCGGGAAATGATCTTTTCGAGTGGCTTTGTTTAGTTTACGATAATCTATGCATACTCTATATCCCGTCACTACTCTTTGAGATATTGATTCGCCTTGAGCGTTCTTCACAACAGTGATACCTCCTTTCTTTGGCACTACATGTATTGGACTAACCCATTCACTATCAGAGATTGGATATATTATTCCGGCATCTAGTAATTTTTTAACTTCTTCTTTTACTACAGTGCTAAGGGTTGGGTTAATTCTTCTTTGAGATTCTCTGGAGGTTCTGCAATCTTCTTCTAGCAGAATACGATGCATACAAACTGAAGGACATATTCCTTTGAGATCAGATATGTTATATCCTAATGCAGTCGTATATTTCTTCAAAACATCTAAAAGTTTCTTTGTTTCTATAGTTCCTAAACTGGAATTTATTATAACTGGTCTTTTACATTCAACGTCTAAGAATTCGTACCTTAGGTTATGAGGTAAAGTTTTTAATCCTAATGTAGGTTTTTCTTTACTTGGCATAGGATCCGGTGTAAGTGCTAAACTTTCGCTTAGACTATCATCCTGATATGGTTTACGCCAATTATTATCTTCGAAAATTGGAGGGATTTGAATTTTCATAATTTCAGAATAAGTGGTCTCTTTCAGTTCCATTTCTCTTACACATTCGTCAATTACGTCCAATAGATAGCATGTATCCTCTATAGCTGGTGATTGTAAGAATTGTGTTAGAATAAATTCAACTTTCTCTTCACCTACTTCAAAGGTTAGCTTTCCTCTTTTTACATCTATTATAGCTCCGGCGGTAGCTAAGAATGGTCTTCCTAGTATGATAGGTGTAGTGGAGTCTTCAGAGATGTCCATGATTATAAAGTCAGTAGGGATGTAGAATTGTCCTATACGTACTGGGACGTTTTCTAGTATGCCTACAGGATATTTAACAGAGCGATCGGCTAGTTGAACAGACATTTTAGTTGGTCTTAGGTCTCCCATGTCTAGCCTTTTGCAAATCGTTAAGGGCATAACACTGATACTGGCTCCTAAATCGCATAGAGCTTTGTCAATGACGAATTTTCCTATTACACAGGGTATAGAGAAACTTCCTGGATCTTTTAGCTTAGGAGGCATTTTATTCTGAATTATGGCGCTACACTCGGCAGTAAGTGTAACTGTTCCGTTATCCTCTATCTTTTTCTTATTGGATAAGATTTCTTTTAAAAACTTAGCATACGAGGGTATTTGGGTAATTTCTTCTGTAAACGGAATAGTAATATTCAACTGTTTCAGAAGTTCGACAAATTTCTTAAATTGACCCGTCGTCTTGGAATTTATTAATCTTTGAGGGTACGGAATTGGTGGTTTATAGGGTGGTGGAGGCACATAAGGTTGTTCTTTCTCCACTACCTCTTGATTGTCATCTTCCTTTTCTTCTGGATCATTCACCATTTCAGTCGGTTTATCCGGTTGTTGGTACATGGCTGGATTGTCAAGTCTTGGATCGGTAGGTCCGTCAAGTTCCTTGCCACTTCTTAATATCACAGCGTTAGCATGTCCTTTCGGATTAGGTTGAGGTTGTCCAGGGAATACTCCAGCTGGTGCAGCAGTAGGTGCTTGTTGTTGAGCTACTTGTGAAATCTGAGTTTCTAGCATTTTGTTATGTGTAGCTAATGCATCTACTTTGCTCACTAATTGTTTGATCTGCTCATTAGTGTGAATGTTTTGGTTTAAGAAGTCCTTGTTTGTTTGAGATTGGTTAGCTATGAAGTTCTCCATCATCAATTCAAGGTTCGATTTTCTAGGGACATTAGGAGCAGTCTTTTGATATCCTGGTGATGTAGCTGGTGCTTGACCTGGTGCGTATAAAGCATTGTTATTCTTATAGGAGAAGTTCGGATGATTCTTCCAACCTGGGTTATATGTGTTTGAGTAAGGGTTTCCTTGAGCATAATTCACTTGATCAGTGGGAGTTCCTGTCAATAGTTGACAATCAGAAACTTCGTGTCCTGAAACTCCACATAACTCACAGTTAGGTGTTACTGCAGCCACGTTGGCTGTTGGTGTTATGGCCAAGTTGTCGATCTTTTGGCTTAGTTGGTCAAACTTCGCATTGACTTGGTCCATACTACTTACTTCATACATACCTCCCTTTGTTGGTTTCTCAGTTGCGACTCTTTCGCTTCCCCAGAGGTAATGATTTTGAGCCATACTTTCGATAAGTGCATAGGCATCATTATATTCTTTATCCATCAATGCACCGCCCGCAGCAGCGTCAATTTTCATTCTTGTATTGTACAAGAGTCCATTATAGAAGGTATGGATGACCATCCATTCTATTAATCCATGATGTGGACAAAGTCTCAGTAGATCCTTATAGCGTTCCCAAGCTTCGAATAATGATTCACTTTCTCTTTGCTTAAATCCGTTGATCTGAGCTCTCAGCATAGCTGTCTTGCTGGGTGGAAAATACCTGTTTAGGAAAACTCTCTTTAGTTCCTCCCACGTAGTTACTGAGTTCGAAGGCAGAGATTGAAGCCAAGCTCTTGCTCTGTCTCGAAGCGAAAAAGGAAATAAACGTAATCTAATAGCTTCTTGGGTAACTCCATTGGCTTTTACGGTATCGGCATATTGCACAAAGATCGAAAGATGAAGATTCGGATCCTCGGTAGGATTTCCGGCGAATTGATTTTGTTGCACGGCTGATATCAACGAAGGTTTTAGTTCAAAATCGTTTCGGTTGATAGCCGGCGCTGCAATGCTTGAATGCGGTTCAGCTTGCGAAGGACTGGCGTAATACTTGAGTGGATGAGTCTGTTCTTCAGCCATCTCTGCGTCCTTTGATGTTACGACTGGTTTAGGCGGATCTAATTGAAGATCTGGAATGTTGTAATTATTTTCGTAATCGAATATACGTCTTCTTACGTGTAAGAAGCGTTCCGATTCAGGGATTAGAGGTTGCAAGTCTTTGCTTTTAGAGCGAGTACTTGGCATACACTCGGAAATTAAATTAAATTAAATAGTTGATACCTTAGTCTAGACAATGCTACCTAAATGCACTAGTAACTAAATTAAGGAATCCCCGGCAACGGCGCCAAAAACTTGATGGGCTAAAGACGTGTCTACTTATGCGTCTAGCGGTATCTTACTGCAAGTGCACAGCCTATCGAAGTAATATTTAAGATTATCGATCCACAGGGATTCTATGGTTACCTAGTGCTAGATGAACTTCTAGTTTAGCTAAGGCGAATGGTTGTCACGATTTTTGTTGATTTTAGAATATTAAAGGCGGAATTAAATTTAAACTTTAATTAAGTAGTTTTAAGACGGTCGGTATGTAGTTATACTAATTTAGGTGGGTCAATCTAACCTAGGCTTATTTAAGATGTTCACTTAATCTATTCGGTAGGGATTACCAGTTTAAATACCCTCAACTCACACTCTCGTGGTCTTATATCAGATCTTATCCCTAAAGCCCTATGCCTGCTCTCGCTAGCCCATAAGTGTTTAGAGGTAATTTTTGGAAACTAAGTAATTCTAATTTATCTTAAAGCGCTCTCGCTGTGTTTAATTTAAATGCCTAACTTTAGCTATCTGGTTAAAATCTCACACTCTCGTGGTCTTGACCTAACCTAATACTCTTTTCTTACTCTCGTAACGAAAAGGTCTTTTTTACTTAAAAAGTGTCAGCCAGAATGTTAAGTGATTAATTATTTTTTTGCCTATGGTTATATTTTACCGGTTAAGTTCGTTCTAACTACATACCGCCCTAAGGTGTTTAGTTACTCATCGATGTTGAACCAGACAGAGACAGAAAATTAAATAATAAAATACTCATGGCAGGAAAATAAATAAACATTATAATTAATTAAATTGCAATATAAATAAAAACCTGGTTAACAATATCAGAGAGACTCCTTCTTCCACAGACCGGAAAGCTCGGAGTTGGCGAAATCAAAAATAAACGAATGATGAAGGCTTAGAAAAAATAATAAACGTATAACAATTTCCTGATATTGGAAATTGTTATATGGCGGGTTTGGATACAATAAAGCGAAAAAGAAAATAATGCAGAAAATAAAAACGGGTCGTAAATCAGTTCGGCAGAGCTTCCGCAGGAAATTGAATAGAAAATTGCTCTGTACATTCTTCATAAAACTGGTGCTATTTATAGAACTCCAAATGGGCTGGATTTTTGGACTTTAGTTGGTATGGGCCTTGCTGAATTTGTGGAGAAAATGTAGGTAGTGGCAACAAAATAGGTGGAAATGGCCTTCACGTAATTCTTTGACGACGTCTTGGTCAAAAACCTAGAATATCCTTTGTCACGGTCGTGACAATGCTTTTACGCTCGTGACTTGTGACTTTTAAGTGTCACGGTCGTGACACATATCTCACGGTCGTGATGCTTCAATTTGGGGTGTCACGGTCGTGACACCCTTGTGACGGTCGTGACTGCTGCAAAATATGCAGTTTTTGCAGGAAGCTTCATTTCTTCCTCTTTTTATGATCGATTTTGTTCCTTTTTGTCTTAGTTCATGATTTAGCTCCACATAATGGTGTACCTGCAAAATGGTAAGAAAAACTCGAGAAATCGAGTGTTAAAACGACGATTATTCGATAAAACGTTAATGAAACCTAGCAATATAATCGATACGTTTTCTCGTTATCATGTTCTAAGGAAATATCCAACTGCTTTAGAATATAATTTCCGACCTCAAAGGTATAATCCCATCTATTTGTATGCATCAAATTATGCTGGAAGAAGACAGTAAAACTTCTAGGGAGCATCAACGAAGGATAAACCCTATCATAGGCGATACAGTCAAGAAAGAAGTACAAAAACTCTTAGATGTCAATATCATAGACCCGATATCTGACAGCAGCTGGGTCAGCCCAGTACATACCGTACCTAAGAAAGGAGGAGTAACGATTGTTAGCAATGATAAAGGAGAATCTGTAGCAAAACATATTCAAACAGGATGGAGGATGTGCATAGATTACCGGAAGCTAAATAAATCCACTCGTAAAGATCATTTCCCTTTGCCCTTTATAGATCAAATGCTTGAGCGATTATCCAAACATTCATATTTCTACTATTTAGATGGATACTCAGGATGCTTTCAAATTCCTATCCACCCCGATTATCAAGAAAAGACAACCTTCACTTGTCCTTATGGAAAAATGCATATAGACGCGTGTCGTTCGGACTATGCAATGCACCTGCAACATTCCAAAGGTGTATAATGGCTATATTCACCGACTTTATAGATAATATAATGGAGGTATTTATGGATGACTTCTCTATGTGTGGGAAAAGCTTCGAAGGGTGTTTGTCAAACTTAGAACTAGTTCTCGAGAGATGTGTCAGAGTCAATCTGGTGCTAAATTGGGAAAATGCCATTTTATGGTCTGAGAAGGGATTGTGTTAGGACATGTTGTATCCGAAAGAGGGATCGAAGTAGACAAAGCCAAAATAGAGATAATAGAAAACCTTCAACCTCCGAAAACCATTAGAGAAATCTGTAGTTTTCTTGGACATGTCAGTTTCTACTGATGATTCATTAAAGACTTCTCTAAGATAACCAAACCATTAACTAGATTATTAATGTAGGATGTTGAATTCATATTCGATAAAGATTGTTTGGAAGCCTTTGAATTGCTTAAGAATACTTTAATCATCGCACCTATCATGCAGCCACCGGATTGGAATGAGCCATTTGAAATAATGTGTGATGCTAGCGACTATGTCGTTGGTGTTGTTTTAGATTAAAAAAGAGATAAAAAGCTCCATGCTATTTATTACGCAAGTAGAACCTTAGAAAGTGCACAACTGAACTACGCTACCATAGAAAAAGATATTTTAGTCGTCGTTTTCGCGTTAGACAAATTTCGTTCCTATTTGGTAGGAGGAAAAATAATTGTCTACACTGATCATGCTGCAATTAGATATTTGTTGAATAAGAAAGATTCTAAGCCTAGACTTTTAAGATGGATCTTGCTTCTACAAGAATTCGATTTGGAAATAAAAGATAAGAATGGAACCGAAAACGTAGTTGCAAATCACCTTTCTAGGATAGAACACCAAGAACCGAAGCGAGTTCCCATTAATGATGATTCCCCCTATGACAGACTTATCGCCCATATGGAAGAAGATAGTGAAAACCAAGGAAATCTTTTGGGATTTCAGGAACCCAACAAAGTTTTGTGTCGATTAGAAGCCTCACTGCCTTGGTACGCCGATTTTGTCAACTACCTAGCAGCAGGAGTGCTTCCACCTTATTTAACTTACCAGCAAAAGAAGAAGTTCTTTCATGATCTAAAAAATTACTATTGGGATGAGCCCTTACTTTTTAGAAGAGGCGCCGATGGAATCTTTTGTTGATGTGTCCCTAAATCTGAAATAAAATATGTCATATCTCTCTGTCACGCCGCACCATAGAGAGGGCATGCGAGCACCTCTAAGACATGCGCAAGAATTCTGCAATCAGGGATATTTGGCCTAAACTTTGGAAAGATGTTTATATCGCTGTTTTGAACTGCGACCGATGCCAACGCACATGTAACATTTCTAGACGTGATGAGATGCCACAAAAGGGTATTCTAGAAGTAGAAGTCTTTGACGTGTGGGGTATTGACTTTATGGGCCCTTTTCCCTCTTCTTTTGGAAACAAGTATATACTCGTCACAATCAACTATGTGTCAGAGTGGATCGATACGATAACTTCTCCCACCAACGATGCACGAGTAGTTATTAAGCTGTTTAAGAACACTATTTTTCTCAGATTTGGAGTGCCAAGATTTGTCATAAGCAATGGAGGATCTCATTTCATTTCCAACATATTTGAAAAATTATTGCTTAAATATGGGGTCCGACACCGAATAGCGACACCTTACCACCCTCAAACCAGTGGACAAGTCGAAGTATCGAATAGAGAAATCAAACAAATACTTGAGAAAACCATTGCTACATCTAGGAAAGATTGGTCGACTAAGCTTCATGAGGCTCTTTTGGGCTTATAGAACCGCTTACAAAACCCCTATTGGAACCACGCCATTTAAACTAGTTTATGGAAAATCTTGCCATCTGCCTGTAGAACTTGAGCATAAGGCGTATTGGGCAATAAAGACCCTAAATATAAATTACACAGCAGCAGGCGAGAAAATAATTTTGGATATCCATGAACTCGAAGAGCTAAGGCTTGATGCCTACGAAAATGCCCGCATCTACAAAGAAAGGACCAAAAAGTGGCATGTCAAAAGAATAACAAGAAGAGAGTTTAGAGAAGGGGATACAGTTCTGCTTTTCAACTCTCGACTCAAACTTTTCCCAGGAAAGTTACGCTCTAGATGGTCTGGACCATTCGAAGTTATTAGGATTCTACGTAGCGGTGCGGTCGAAATCAAAGGAAGTACGTGTGAACCATTCATTTTAAATGGGCAACGACTTAAGCACTACCATTCCATAGAAAATAAAGAATTTTATTCCAGTTGTAAGTTGGAGGAGCTTCCCGCCCTTCCAAACGACTAAAACCTTTTTTGTTTTGATGTCGAGATACCGACACTAAACATAGCAAGTGTTAGTAGTAGTAGTTATTTCTTTGTTTTGTTTTTGCATAGTAGATATTACCTTAGTAATTTAATTTGATTTGATTTGATTTAGTATTATTATTGTTAGTATTAATTTTTCTCACTTTAATTGTTATCTTTATGAGAAATGTTTTATTTATTGTTATTACCATGATTTTTGCACTATAGTTGTCATGATTGTTACTAGCACTAACCCCTGCAAGTAGTTTATTTCCCCTAACAATATATTATTTTCTTTAACTTTTCAGGATTCTTGTTCTTAGGATAGTTCTGCTATACAATCATGCAAACTTTTGATAATCACACCGTCGTGTTCAGGAATGATCTCCAAAGGCATCGCTTTGAGGCTCTCTCTCGAAGAGATTTTGCCCTTTCGATCTATCCTGACGATGCAACCATGGCTACACTGGGCATCAAGGACAATGTTGCTTACTTTTTCAGCCAGTTAGGATGGACAAACTTCGCTTTTGCTATAAAATTCAGCACTTACCGAAACCTAACCTTGGAGTTCCTTAGTTCCCTTTATTACGAACCTACTCGAGGATACGGATTTGGCCGTGGATTGGTCACCTTCCGTTTGTTTAGAAATAAGTACCGCTTCACTCATCACGAGATGGATGAATTGTTGGGACTACCCAATGACCCTAATGTTGTCACTAAAACATCGGAAGATGCTTTCACCGGATATGACCTCGAACAATTTTGGGAAAATATCACTGGTGACTAAAATCCTAACCTGAATGCCTTGTTCTCCGAGAGTATCCACAACCTAGGAATTAGGTATTTTCACAAGATCCTCGCACACACCCTTTTCAGAAAAGAAGAGAGCATTTATGTTGTGTCCCGGGATGAGCTTTATATCATGTATTGTGCCTCACAAGGAAGGTCGGTAAATGTTGCCCCGTACTTGTTAGCTAACTTCCTTAAGCTAGCCCGTGACTCTTTCAACCCCATTATCATTGGAGGACTAGTGACTATGATTTCCGAAACCATAGGCATACGCTACCATTTGAACCGTACTATCATTTTTGGTGGCATCCGCCTAATGGATATCGAGTTCTGTTTTAACCGAGGGATCATAGCTAATCCAGGACCAGTGGAGTTTAAATTGTTGATTGATAATATCGTTGTCCATGCCTTTACTTTACCAACCATGAGAGGACAAGTTTCCATAACAAAGAAAATTGGTTGTTTGACTTGGATGTAGTGGACGAGATACCTCTTCCACCCGAATCACCCCAACCCTTTAAGCATATGGATGCTACCATGCCTTAGGAAGTTACTGATAGTTCCACCAATGTTGTACCTGAAATGCCTAATCATTTTACAATAACCATTCCTAATGGCATTTACGCACTACAATTTGAAGTAGGTGATCTCCGTGCTGAAATAACATCACTTAGAGTGGACCATATTCAGTTTGTGGATGTTGTGAATGAGCAGTTTGACCATCTTTACCAAATTGTGTTTTCACTCCGCAATGTTGTCGACTCTTTAGTCGGGCGACTTAACGGATGATTCCCGCATTGTCAAACCATTTCCATGTTTTTCTTAGAACTAGTTTTCAATTCCTTGTATTGTTTTTCCCTTTCACGTATTGTAAGCTTACTCTTAGTATTTTCTCCGTCGGAATGCCGACGCGTTTGTACCGAACCATTCATTTCAAGTTATGTGTAAACACCCCAAATTTTCCCTCACCCATTCACACCATGGCTTGTGATCTCCTCATATGCATAAACTCAATCATACCATCTCATATCACATTTTTGATTCACTGCATAGATTCAAAGTCATCTGCATCTAGGGTTTGTGATCTGAGTAATCCAAGAGCTTCTTGAGCCACTCCAAAGGTCATCAATCACTTCAAAGGGGTCCATGTATGCTCAAGCATCATATTATATCCTCTCAAAGTCAAGAATGTCAAAGAATCACAAGAACTGAAAATGGCATGGAAGTAGAGCCAAGTTTGACTGCACAGATGACCTAGAATTAGGGTTTTGGTTTCAAAGGCCATAACTCCAAATTTTTTGGTCATTCTTGTTTCTATTGGTCTCTATATGGTATATGGAGCATACATATCAATTTTCATGAAGAAATTCAATGGGGAAGTCATCTGATCAAGGGTTAACTTTCTAAGCAAGTCAGTGTAAAATCAGGGCATTTGAGGCCCCCAATGACCCAACCAAAGGGTGTTCATCATCATTTTGATTATGTATGATCTTTATTTGATAATGGAAGATGTTATAAGTTCACAAAATTGAAGAATTCCAAGTCATTTGCAAAGTTGACTTTTTGGGAAAGTTGACTTTTAATGAAATTGCCATTTTGGGAAACTTTTTCAACCCTTGCTTTTGGATTCAAAAATGCTTCAAATGGAAAAACTTTGGTCATGAAAGTTGTAGAATGGATCATTCCCTTTTCAAAAAGTACAAGAACATGACCTAATTCATTTTGGATCAAAAGTTATGGCTTGTCAAAGTTGGCTAAAATCACAAAATCTGAAGTTTTCTACCAAAGAGACATTTTGCAAAATGGTTTGATCAAGTGTTCTAAGGGCCTCAAATGTGTATCATTTCTTCACAACATGATCGTGTGACATCTAAAATTCAGAATGGGCCAAGGGATCACTCATTTTCATGACTTATGGAGCAAGAATTTTCAAAAGAAATCAAAGTGAAGCAAGTTGCAAAAACTCACTCAAGTTTGAATCCACTTGCTTGCTGACTTCATAACCAATCCTAGGGCTCTCCACACTTCTTGCTGCGCAGGACACCCCATTTGTCCTTGGCTAGCTAGTAGCCCATGCCTCTCTTACACAAATTTGACATTTTGGCAACTTGAGCCATACCAATCACAACAGCACACATCAACTCATCTGACCAATCCCATTTGTTTATACAAACCAAAAGCAAGACATTTCACATAACACACAAGCCTAAAAGCACCAAGAACACAGCTCTCTCATTTTCACCCCATTTTGCAAAAGCTTTCGAAACACTCTCCACAAACTGCAAACACACAAACCAACTTCACAAATCAACTCAGCATACTTCACTGGTCACAAACCACCCATCACCATAGCCTGAAACTCACTGAAACCAAAATACGATTCCTGCCCCTCCTTGAACAGAACTTCAGCAATCTTCCAAACCACCCATTATAAACTTCAAACAAGCATTGAAAGCTTCTCAGGAGGTCCATTGGAGGTGATTGGAAGCAAGAAACCAGCCAGAAAGTGCCAAAAATCAAAGCTTCGATTCAGGTAGCCATGGAAATTCATTTTTCCAGAACTCCTTTCTCTTGTTTCTAAATTGATCTACATGCTTCCCTGAGTTCACTGAACATTTTATTTTTGAAAATGATTGAGTTTTGAGGTTGTATGCTTGATCTGAAAGTTTGCCCGAAAAATTGTTCTTGCTTGTTCCTCTTGATTCAGTGAAAATAAATGTTGTTTGAGTTAGGGTTTATGCTTAGGGTTGTTCATAGATTGATTCTGGAGATTTAGAGCTTTTGAAATGGCCTGGAGAATGAGATTGAGTTTTTGGTTGATCGGAGAAGATGACCGGAACACTGTTTCGGTCACCTGATTTTGTTTAGGGTTCAGATTAGGGCACTAATCATAATTAGCGAATTTTGAATCTTGGCCGTCTAGATGCGCGCCAAGTCCACTCCCGCGCGTGTGAGTTTGAATGTTGGCCATTGATTGTGTTGACTTTTCTTTTTTTCAGTTTAATTTCATTTTATTTGCATAAAAATTCATTTGTTTTCTTCATTTAATTAAAAATAGCAAAACATTTTTAAAAATTCTGAAAATTTTTATGCAACCTTTTATTAATTTTCAGAAACCAAAAACATTTTTATTTTTATTTTTTGCATTAAAAATTATTTTTAAATCATTTAAAAGTTTATTTTTAATTAATTAATGAGAATTAATTAATTAAAAATACTTTTAGGTATTTAAAAAATCACCAAAAAAATTCATGAAACCTTTAAAATCATTTAGAAACATTGTCCAACCCTCAAACCAAATTTCTTTTTTGATCTTGATGTCTTTTGACAATTTTTCATGGAATTAATTTCATTTCAAGGCATTATTTTGATCCAATCTTTGAAAATTCATTTCTGCCTAGTCTTTAAGAGTTGGACTTTGATTCTTTTTGCATTGCATCTTGCATATCATGAAGTTTATAGGATTAAATTGGCATGATTTGATCTTGCATTTTCATTTTGTTTGACATTTTTCTTGACAAGGTACCTTGAAACCCTAGAAATCTTAAGAAATTCATAACTTTCTCTAGGTCAAGAATTGGGTCCCCTCCTTTGGGCAGTGAGTTTGCATAGGTTTAGGGTTCCCTTGAGTGCATTTTCAATTTTTTATCTTGATGTTTTCTTCTGGTTTTGATTTTTGTTTTGTGCATTGATCATAAACCCTAATTTGGGCTTTCTTTTGCATTCATCTTGCATTTGTTTGCATACCATGACTTGCCATGACATTTTATGCATCCGTTTGATCCATGACACATCTTAAGACATATTAGAATCATGTTTGATCATTGCATCTTCCATTTGCCATTTTGTATGTCATTTGCATTTCATAACTTTTCATGTATGTTCATGGTTCTAAGCATGCTTTTCTTGCTTCCACATGTTTGTATGATCATCCTCATGCCTTGTTTCATGTTTGTATCACCTCATAGCATCATTATCATCACACACATGCTTCTGGTTTTGGTTTGCATCATGCCATTTCATCTCATTTTGCATGGCATTGCATTTCTTTCACTAACTTTTCAGGTGGTAAGTCACTTTGAGAAGTGAATTTGCCTTCACTTCTCACAATTTCTTTTCATCTCTCTTATGCATCATTGCTTCATTTTATCTTGTGTTTGAGATTGAGCTTGCTCTTTCTTCTTCTTCTTACTTTCTTTCTCCAAGTGACTTGTCTTCTTAAATGAAGCAAGTTACTTTGCTTCTCTTTGCTCCTTTCATCTGCTTCCTGGTGGTTCCTTTGAAGATCTTTCTTGTAAACCTCACAAACCTTAGGGACAACCAAGCATGACAATAATTAGGGTTTTGATTAGTCCCCTCACTTATTTTTACCTTTGTGTCTCATTGAGTCTTCTCTTCTCACCTCACAATCAGGGACTAAACCATAAAGGCTTTAAGACTTTGTGATTAAGCTTATGCCTGCATCCTTCTATTAGGATGGAGTGCATAACTTTAATCCTAAGTGTTAAACCCTTAATGTGTTTAAATATTTTAATCAATTCATCTAACAATCATCAAGACATCAAGCTTGTAACTTGGGCCTTGCATCAGGGTTCTAATTCTTCCTTAATTGGTTAAGAAGGACTAACCCTAGTGTTAATGGACAAGTCCCCCTCAAGTTGTCTTACAAACCCTAAAACCCACTTCATCATCTTATCATTAACTAAAATCCACTTAACAAAGGTTTTGTTTTGTCATTAGTTTAATCCCTAATCATGGATTAAGTTGAGGAGCTTTCCTCAGCTTAAACATTCTCATCTATTATCCTTCTATTAGGATGGTGTAATGAGTCTGTTTAATCCCTGATTATGGCTTAATCTCATTACTTAACACTAAAACAAAAACACCAAAAAAATTTAACTAATCACAAGTAGGTTAATGATCTTAATCCTACATTAAAGTTGATTAAGTGTGAGAAGCTGACTTCACACTTAAGGTACTCTCATTACCCCTAATCAGAGGGAGGATGTGATGAGTTTACTAAATCCATTGGTTTAGGCTTAAGCTCATTAACTTATGACAAACTTAAAAAGGCAATAAAAGACTGAAAACTCAAAAACAAACAATAATCGTCTCCTTCGGGATTCTTTTCTTATCTTATTCACTCATAAACGAGAACTTGCTTCTTCCGTCTAATGCAAGACAGTTTACACCTGAGCCAGATAGGTCATACACTTGAGCATAGATAAGCAAGCAGTTCACAAGTCAATTCATCTTTAAGTCTCTTTGGGTCGAACTACGGTGTTCTGACTTCCTCATTGCACGAGAGGATACGTAGGCGTAACTTAATAGTTATCGAACAAAAGTCTCTGTGTATTCCCCCCTCTTTCTAGCATCATTATTTTGGCCTCATTATCATGAGCATTTCACTTTGTCCTTACACTGACACTTGACTTATACACTTCACATGCTTTTTACACTGGCACTTGCATTCTTTTCCAGCTTTGATACACAGTTTTCACTGACACTACCCCTGTAAAACACAAATATTTTAAGCGTGGATCCCATCGAGTACGGCGGACAATCTGGGTGCTAATACCTTCCCAGATTGTAACCAACCCCCTTTCTCAGTCTCTCTGGTTCGCAACCGGCTTATCCATATCTTTCTAGGTCTATGCAGCATTACCTTTCCTCCGGGATAAAAATGCCTAGCTGGCGACTCTTTTCATTTCATCCTTTCGTCGACCGTCCGCGTCTGTACCTTATTTGAGCCAGTCTCATCTTTTGGGAGCGACAGCTTGGCGACTCTACTGGGGACCCTTATACTGTAACCAGGGCTTCTGGTTCTTTTTGTGGGTTCCTCCTAGCACTTGTTTGATTTGTGTTTACTGGGGTGTTATGTGCTAATTTTGTTTGTATATTTATTTTTATTTTTTTGCTTTATGTACAGTTTTGTTTATTGCTTTCTTTACAGCTTTACATATATCATACTGTCATATTGTTTTGGCTGGATCTGGTTTTGTTGCTTTGGTGGGTGGGGTTCTATTGAGAGTTGAGGTCCTATACCTGGGACCTGAGTGACACCTAGGCTAGAGTGGTTCATGTTCTTTCCCATTCCATTTCGGTCTGGTGCGGGAATATGAAACACGGTTCAGATATGGGTTTCTTCTTGAGAACTCTGTGCTACAGATTTCCTGTAGTGCTAGGGCTATCTGGGAAGCCTGCTAAGTCTGGATGACCTTTAGTATTGACCTTCAGAAACTGAGGTGAATTAGAGGAGGATCTTTTATGATTATTGTAAACACTGTACCTCCGGGTTAGAAGTGTTTACACTTCTCATAACTGGTCCAAGTCTGAGGATCCTTGTTTTAGAACACCACCTGTGAGGGGGTTGGGCTGTTTACAGGTTTGCAGGTACCCTTGACCTCAGCATACCCTGTTACTTTGTTTTGATTAAGAGTACTCCATTTTGGGACAGTTCTTGTGATTTTAACCCTGGATATGTGACTCTTTATTTGAGTCCCCCACCTTGGTTACTGGACTTATGAACCTCCATCTGGATTTCTTGAACATACATGGACTTATATCAAAGCAGCAATCAGATCCAGCTTGATCACAAACCCTTGCATATCATTCGCATACATCATCATTGCATCATTTAACATTTGCTTATTTGTTTTTTTCAGGGTATCCACATCATATATCTTGGCTTGGTTTTGACCCCTTTTATCTGATTAGACCCCTGTTCACCAGCTATCTGCTTCAGCCACATTCATCAGCTACCTGCTTCAGTCACCTGCATCACCAGCATCAGCTTATCAGTGGCCCATCTTCTAGTATCAGTCATCATCATCAGCATCTGTTTCAGCTCTTCTTCAGCAACATGGCACCCAAGAAGAGCAATATCTCATACCATTTCTTTGAGCCTGAGCTGACTGGCATCAGGAAGATCCAGGCCCTTATTACTCAAGACCATATACCACTATTCAGAGAACATTTTGGAGGCATCCTTGATGTGGTTATGGATTTAGACCCTTCTCAGAGGAGCTTGATTCACACTTGTCTACAGTTCTATGATCCTCCTTTGAGATGCTTCACCTTCCAGGATTTTCAGTTGGGACCCTTGTTGGAAGAGTATTCATCACTGATTGGTGTACCTGTCAGGGGTGGTGTCCCCTTCAACCCTGAGATGGCTTCTCCCAGTAATGAAGAAGTGTCAAAGGCATTGTATCTGGAACCTTGTCTGATTGAGCAGAACATGACGACCAAGGCAGGAATCTCTGGTCTACATTTGGATTTCTTGACTTCTTAGGCCATCATGAAGGCCTCCTTGGGAGAATGGAAGGCAGTCTATGCTTTGTTAGCCCTCAGCATATATGGGGTTATACTTTTTGCAGACGAGCCTAAGTTTATTAGCAAGAATGCCATTCACCTTTTCATTCTGAGGAACCCAGTGCCCACCTTAATGGGAGATTTCTACTACTCTGTTCACCAAAGGAATGAAAAGCAAAGAGGAAGATTGGTGAGGTGCTGTGCTCCCCTGTTCCATACCTGGTTGCTCAAACACTTGCCCAAGACTGATGCATTCTTGAATCCTCACCAGCAGAAGAACTGGGCTAGAAGACTCATTGCTTTGACCTCAGATGACATCAGGTGGTGCACTCAGAGCACCAAGGGCAAGGACATCATTACTAGTTGTGGGCAGTTCCCTAATGTACCTCTGATGGGAGTGAAGGGGTGCATCAACTACAACCCTCTGCTATTCAAAAGACAATTGGGCTATGCATTGGTCCACCCTCCTAGAGCACAAGACTTGGCTGAAACCCTTTATTGTGAGGTTAAGCCTAATCTAGCTATTGTCAGTCAAGCATCCTGGGCTTGGGACAATGTCAAAACCAAAGGGATGGCCATTCTTGGGAGATGCAACAATGTAGCCTCAGCTCAGTACTACGAGTGGTCTCATGCCAGGGCTCAGATTTCTGGGATGCCCTTCACCATTGAGGATGCACCTGGACCATCCACGGCACCACCTCCAGCCACTGTCAGCTTAGAGGAGTTTGAGAAACTGAAAGAGAGAAATGAGAATCTGACTCAGGCTCTACAGAAGACCCTCTGGGAGAGGAGTGATGGTCGTCTGGACATCGAAAGGTTGGAAAAGATTAAAGTGGAGCATCTAGCTAGGATTGAGAAGTCAGAGGACTACATCAAGAAGTCAAGGGTAGGAGAGCAGATTTTGAAGAATGCCTGTAAGGAGGCTCAGTTTCAGAAGGCCAGGACTGATCTCTATCTGAAAGAGAGTCAAGCTAGGTGGGTTAGGATCACTGAAGCTCGCACTCAGGAGGATAAGAGAACTCAGGACAAGATTGAGCAGTTGGAGGCAAATGCAAGGGAGCAACAAGAAGCCCTGCTAGCAGCCCAGAAGGAGATCTCAGAGTTGAAGATCAGGGCTGGTGTGAAGAGGTCAAAAGATCAGAGCAGGCACAAGAAGCTAACTACTGCTGTCACCACCAGGAATCTCCTTATCAGGAACCTCACAGAACATCCAGCTGACCCTGTGACTGAAGCACTTCTAAAGGAAGTCAGGGAGGATGAGTTTGGTCTTGGTGTCTGACTTTTGCTTGTTGTTGTTTTCATTTCATGTACTTTTCTTTTCTTATGTTGTATTTTTGACCCCTCAGGGGCATGTTTTGTAAAAAAAAAAAAAAACTAACTATGTATCATTCACTTTTTGTAATATATCCATTAGTTTGTTTCATTTGAATCTCTTTTTCAAAGCAACATCAAAAGCATCTTCCTCAAGGGTCTGGAAAGGTCAAAACCAAATGCCAAGCCGGATACCTTGGAAACAAATAAGCATATTGCATTGCATACTAACCTTTTGTTTTGTAGGCTTTTGTTTTGTTTGTTACTAACTCTGTTGTGGTTCAGGAACTATTGCTCGACGTCGGGTGTTCCCACTCAACCGTCCGCACAGATATTCTACCCGCAACAACCTACCGGGTATACAGATGGACCAGGTATAACAGGACCTTACAGAGGTCAGAACTCAAATGGCCCATGAGAGACTGGAAATGAGGAATCAGATGACCCAGTTTATGGAGGTGATGAATGGATTGGCACAGAGCCAAGAAAGATTAAGAGCATTGGTAGAAAGGCAGACCCAAGAAGAACCCCATCTGGGGACTGGTGGAACGAGCAACAATGAGAGGGTTCAGCCTCATGTTAATCCACCTGTGTATGGCCCCCATCTTCACCCAGAGATCAACATCCCTGCTAATGTACAAGGGAATGCTACTACAGGCAGAGTACTACAAGAAGACCCCCAAGAAGATCAGTTCACTGTGATGGGAGCTGGGGATGAAGCCTATGACAGAAGGCTAGATGAAATTGCTGAGAAATTAAGATCCTTGGAGTCTCAAAACTCCTTGGGATTTGATGTCATGGACATGGGCTTAGTGGATGGGGGTAAGAATACCTCACAAGTTTAAACCTCCGTGCTTTGAGAAGTACAACGGAACCTCCTGTCCACGAACCCACTTGCAATCCTTTCTGGGGAGGTTGAAGGCATACACCATGGATGAAAAACTGTGGATGTTTTATTTCGAAGACAGTTTAACAGGAGCTTCAAGGGAATGGTACTCTCATTTGACCAGAGCAACCATCAGATGCTGAAAGGACCTGGCTGAGGCCTTCGTTAGACAATACCAATACAACTTGGATATGGCTCCCAACAGGACCCTCCTGATGGGAATGTCTCAATCGTCCAGGGAAAGCTTCCGGGAATACGCCCAGAGGTGGAGACAGCTTGCTGCTGCTGTCCATCCACCCATGTCGGAAAGGGAAATGGCCGACATGTTTATGAACACCCTTCAAGGGACATACATTGACAGGCTAGCTGCCTTTTCTTCCACCAGCTTCGCTGATGTAGTTATAGCTGGAGAAAGAATTGAGAGCCTACTAAAGATGGGTAAGATTTCCGACAATGGAGCGAGCTCGTCCAACAACCCCAGAAAGCCTTTTGTGGGCCCAAGAAGAACTGGTGAGACTAATGTTATCCATACCAGCAGGGGCAGACCCCAGTATGTTCATAGGTCAGTGGCAGCTGTCACTATCCCCGCTCCAATTCATCCACAACCAGCATACCAACCACAGCAACAACCCCACTACCAGCAACAAACTCAGTATCCACCTCAGAGAAATTATAACAACAACAACACCAGCAACAATAATCAGCAAAGACCTTTTCAACAGAGACCATCTCAGGCCAATAGGGTGATTGATCTGATCCCTATGCCTTATGCCGCATTACTGTCATAACTCCTGAAACTCAACCTGGTTGAGCTAAGGACATTGGCACCTCCAGATCCTGCCAGTCTGCCCAGAAATTATGACGCCAGCGCCAGATGTGTTTTTCACTCCAACGCACCTGGCCACAGTACAGAGAAATGCAGAGCTTTGCACATGAAAGTGCAGGATCTAGTGGATTCCAAAGCTCTAAACTTTGCACCCTCGCCAAATGTCAGCAAAAACCCTATGCCCAACCACGGAGGACCCAGAATCAACGCTATTGAGGAAGATAAGTCGTCTTTCTTGATAACCAGTGTGGGGCAGATTCGGACGCCCCTGGTAGAGATTAAAGCTCAACTCCTTGAATGCCAGATATTCCCCGGGTGTGAGCTCGGGTGCGGCTATTGCAACATTTCGGTAAATGGGTGTGATAACCTGAGAAGCAGCATAAATGGTCTCATCCAGAGTGGCCTACTTCAAATCACAACATCAACACCTCCAAATCCAGCAATCTCCTTAACAACAATTCCCGGGTCTTCTACAACTGCAACAACAATTGTTCCAAACAACTCTTCAATCTCATCAACAAATGCTTCATCTGTTACTTCAACGGACCAAATATCAACAACCATCTCTTCTACAACTTCAGCATCCATCCAGTCAACAGTGTCTCCTACAACATCAACAGCAATTAATGAAAGTGTCTCAACGGTTACAATATATTATGATCCTGCCAATGTTCCTGCCTACAACTCACAAAATGCTTCCCCTGTCAGGGCACCAGTTACAATATACTATGAACCACACACTATCATGGTCCCTTCTGCAGCTGCTATCAGTCCATTCACTATCACAGTGCCTGGGCCAGTCCCTTATGAAAGCAATAATGCCATCCCTTGGCATTACGGCTCAGATCTATACTGCGAAGGGCAGAAAATCACTCTAGAATCATCAACTTCTTCACCACAGGTAGACAATGTGGGGGGAGGCGGAGGCTTCACTCGGAGTGGACGTCTCTTTGCCCCGCAAATTCCAAGACCCATTACTGAAGCAGAAGTTGCTGCCAAGGCAAAAGGGAAGAGCATGGTGCAAGAAGAACAAGTTTCTAAAGAAGTTTTAAAGACCCCTTTTGATCAAGAGGTTGATGAATTCATGAGAATCATCAAGAAAAGTGATTACAAGATAGTGGACCAGCTTCACCAGACACCTTCCAAAATCTCCATTCTATCATTGCTAATGTGCTCCGAGGCTCATCGGAACGCCCTATTAAAAGTCTTGCACGCAGCTTATGTGCCAGAGGAGATTACCGTCAATCAGTTAGAGGATGTGGTTGGAAATGTCAACGCTAGTCATGGACTAGGATTTACCAACACTGATTTGACAACGGAAGGTCGCAATCACAACAAGGCTTTGCACATTACCTTGGAGTGTAAAGGTGCAGTTCTTTCTCATGTATTAGTGGACACAGGGTCATCCCTCAATGTCCTACCTAAGAAAGCCCTTGTGAAGCTGGAGTATGAAGGATTGGCGTTACGCCCAAGTAACTTGGTAGTGAGAGCCTTTGACGGTTCTAAAAGATCCGTTCTGGGAGAGATTGAATTGCCTATAATGATTGGCCCACAGACTTTCAAAATGACCTTCTTCGTGATGGATATACAGCCTGCCTACAGCTGTCTATTGGGTAGACCATGGATACACGCCGCTGGCGCCGTGACGTCAACCCTTCACCAGAAGTTAAAATTCGAGTGGGAGGGCCAAGTCGTTACTATTTGTGGAGAGGAAGATATCTTTGTTAGCCATCTGGCTACATACAAATACATCGAGATGGATGGGGAGATCCACGAAACTATGAGTCAAGGGTTTGAGGCCTTGAACATAAATGAAGCATCCACTGTGCCTGGAACCTCAATGACATCTTATCAGCAAGCCCGGAAGGTTGTTGAAGAGGGGATTGCCCAAGGCTGGGGCAAGTTGCTGCCTGTAGAGAAGAAGGAGGATAGATTTGGGTTGGGTTACAAACTAACTCAACAAGATCAAGCAGAGGCTGCTAAGAAGCCCAATTTTGTCAGTGGGGGGATGCTCACCCCAGATGCCGTGAATAACTTGGAAGATGAGGATGAAAGCGACCGCAACCTGGAGAGCTGGATACGTCCAAGGATCCCGGGGAGCAGTATCTCGAACTGGTCTTCCCAGGAAATTATAAGAGTTACTCCCGCAGAGTAATTATTATTTCCTGTATTTTGAGCATGCATCAAGTCTTGCATCTTGCCCGAGATGACAAGACTCATTTTGTAATCGGGCCATCTGTAATTTTGTGCAAATAGATCAATCAATGACAATCAGACATCTTTTGCAAAATGAGTCTTTTTCTTTTCCGCTCACTGTTTTTCCATTTTTCTTTTTGTACAAAAAATAAATGGCAATGTTTTCAAAATGGTAACTTCATTTCACTCTTTCTAAACAAGATTAAAATCAATCACTAAAATGAACAAATCTGAACCCTTGCAGAGAGTGCCTTTCAGACCGCACCGACAACAGCACGGCTATGACTTCGTATGACTTTGACAATCCAATCAATCAAGCTGATGAAGGGGTTGAAGGAGAGTATGAGCTTCCTGAAGAGCTAGCCAGGTTGTTGAGACAAGAGGAAAAGGTTATCACTCCTCATCAGGAGGAGGTCGAAACGATTAATCTCGGTACAGATGAAGATGTGAAAGAAGTTAAAATCGGGGCCTGCTTACAAGACTCAGTGAAGAGACAACTGATTGACCTGCTTCAAGAATATGTGGATGTGTTTGCTTGGTCTTATCAGGATATGCTAGGGTTGGACACCGACATTGTTATGCACAAGCTGCCTTTAAGAGAAGATTGCCCGCCGGTTAAACAGATACTGCACCGTACTCGCCCAGATATGGCAATGAAGATTAAAGAAGATGTACAAAAGCAGTGGGACGCCGGGTTCCTTGCTGTGACTAGTTACCCGTCGTGGGTTGCTAATAGTGTACCTGTGCCTAAGAAAGATGGCAAAGTGAGAATGTGTGTTGACTACCGGGATCTGAACAGAGCCAGCCCGAAAGATGACTCCCCATTACCTCACATCGATGTATTGGTGGATAACACGGCTCAGTTCTCGGTATTCTCCTTCATGGACAGATTTTCAGGATACAATCAGATCAAGATGTCACCTGAAGACATGGGAAGACAACTTTTATCACACCCTGGGGCACGTTCTGTTAAAAGGTGATGCCATTCGGACTGAAGAATGCTGGTGCAACGTATCAACGGGCTATGGTAACATTATTCCATGACATGATCCATAATGAAATTGAATGTTATGTGGATGACATGATTGCCAAGTCCCTCACAGAAGAAGACCACCTGGTAAATCTGCTGAAGCTATTCAAGCGTCTGAGGAAGTACCAACTGAAGTTAAACCCCAACAAATGCACATTTAGGGTGCGATCCGGTAAGCTACTGTGATTTATTGTAAGTGAGAAAGGGATTGATGTTGACCCTGATAAAGTCAAAGCTATTCAAGAAATGCCTGCACCAAAGTCAGAAAAAGAAGTTCGAGGGTTCTTAGGACGATTGAACTACATTTCACGGTTCATATCTCACCTTACAGCAACCTGTGAACCTTTATTCAAGTTGTTAAGAAAAGAACAAACGGCCAGGTGGAACGAAGACTGCCAAAGGGCTTTTGACAAGATCAAGGAATACTTACAAGAGCCTCCAATCCTTATGCCTCCAGTTGAAGGAAGACCTCTAATCATGTACTTGACGGTATTAGAAGAGTCAATGGGGTGTGTGCTGGGCCAGCATGACGAGTCTGGTCGAAAAGAGTATGCAATATACTACCTAAGCAAAAAGTTTACCGACTGTGAACAGCGTTATTCACTGCTCGAGAAAACTTGTTGTGCTTTAGCGTGGGCTGCTCGCCGACTAAGACAGTATATGTTGACCCACACTACCTTATTGATCTCAAAAATGGACCCAGTCAAGTATATTTTTGAGAAGCCAGCACTTACCGGACGGGTTGCAAGATGGCAAATGATCCTCACAGAATATGACATCCAGTACACATCTCAGAAAGCCATCAAGGGCAGTGTATTGTCTGAATATCTTGCTGAGCAACCTATTGATGATTACCAGCCTATGAGGTTTGACTTCCCTGATGAAGACATCATGTTCATAAAAGCAAAAGATCATGAAGAGCCTGTTCACACCGAAGGGCCTGACCCGGAAGAAGAATGGACCATGATGTTTGATGGGGCTGTCAATATGAATGGTCGTGGTGTTGGTGCAGTACTCATTACACCTAAGGGAGTTCACATGCCTTTCTCGGCAAAACTCACCTTCAATTGCACTAACAACGAAGCTGAATACGAAGCTTGCATTATGGGTCTTGAGGAAGCCATTGACCTCAGGATCAAGACATTGACTGTATTCGGAGATTCAGCTCTGGTAGTTAATCAAACCAACGGCAAATGGTACACACACCAAGATCATCTGATACCTTACAGGGATTATACAAGGAGGTTATTGACTTTCTTTACAACAGTCAAGCTTGAGTATATCCCTCGGGACGAGAATCAGTTTGCAGATGCTCTGGCTACCATTTCATCCATGATCAAAGTGCAAGCTGCCAACTTTGTACCTCAAATTTCAGTGTCCAGACTTGACAGACCAACATATGTGTTCGCAGCAGATGTTGACAAAGATGATAAGCCTTGGTTCCATGACATTAAGTGCTTCTTGGAGGATCAAACATACCCACCTGGGGCATCTTCCAATGATAAGAAGACTTTGAGAAGGCTTACTGGTAGTTTCTTTCTGAACACTGATGGTTCCCTGTACAAAAGAAACTTTGATATGGTACTCCTCAGATGCGTTGATAGAGCAGAAGCAGACTTGTTGATGCACGAGGTGCACGAAGGATCCTTTGGTACCCATGCAGGAGGGCATGCCATGGCTAAGAAGTTGCTAAGATCCGGTTATTATTGGATCACAATGGATGCTGACTGTTGTGCCTACACCAGTAAATGCCATAAATGCCAAATTTATGCGGATAAGGTGCATGTGCCTCCCAATCCTTTGAATGTGATGTCTTCACCCTGGCCCTTTGCTATGTGGGGCATTGACATGATTGGTAAGATTGAGCCGACTGCTTCGAATGGCCACAGATTCATCTTGGTCGCCATTGACTATTTCACCAAGTGGGTCGAAGCAGCTTCATATGCAAACGTTACAAGACAAGTGGTAGCCAGATTTCTGAAGAGAGATATCATTTGTCGATACGGAGTTCCCGAGCGAATAATTACTGATAATGGTTCCAACTTAAACAACAAAATGATGGCAGAACTATGCCGGGACTTCAAGATCCAACACCACAATTCCTCCCCTTACAGGCCAAAAATGAACGGCGCTGTTGAGGCAGCCAATAAGAATATCAAGAAGATTGTGCAGAAGATGGTAATCACTTACAAAGACTGGCATGAAATGCTACCGTTTGCCTTGCATGGGTACCGCACGTCAATCAGAACGGCCACTGTGTTGCACCCCAAAATTTGCCCTCACAATACAAGACTTTGTGTGCTAAGAAGGTTCACAAGGTTCACAAGATTCACAATGCTTACAAAACCTTTCATGAGGTTCATGAAGTCTACAAGTCACTTTATGAGGTTCATAAGGTTCACAAGACCTCCCATGAGGTCCACAAGGTTCACAAGACATCTTATGATGGTTCACAAGGTTCACAAAGTTCACAATTGGTCAGAAAAGTTGACAATTCCCTCAGACAATGCACCTCCTAAGCAGTGCATCCAAAACTAGGGTTTTAACTTTAATCAGGCTAAATGAAATTCCAAGACTTCAAGTGAGCTTCATAACCTCTTATATATGTGTAAGAACCCCCATGACAAGTTTCAAGACTTTTCTCAAAAGTTTGCTCAGTCAGATGATCAGATAAGTCAAAATCAGTCAAAGCAGTTAAAAAGTCAAACTGAGGTCAACTGTGGTCAAACCAAAGTCAAACTTCATGATATTTTGCCAAAATCAAGTATATGAGGTAAAATTCATCATTTGATCAAGGGTTGATCATGATTCATCAAGGAGATTCCAGATCATCAAGAATCAGGAGTTTCTAAATTAGGGTTTCCTTAGTAAAAGTCAACTGAACTTTGACCAGCCATAACTTTCACATGCTTCATCACCAAGTCTCCATCCAAAGCTCATTTTGAAGGAAATTGAATTCTCTACAACTTTGTGTCTCACAAGCCAAGCCCAAAAATGCTTCATTTGGAAGGTATGAGCTAAGACATTATAGGTCCTTTTGAAAGTCAACAAAAAGTCAACAACTTCAAAAGGGCATAACTTGAGAATGGTAAATGATATGGACATGAAACCAGTGGGGTTGATTAGAGGACTCTTCAAGCTTTCCAAAATATCCAAGAACACCCTCATACCATTAAAATTGAGGGATATGTGCCCTTGCAAAGTTGGGAAATTTTTGGTTGGTTTATGAAGAAAATGGAGGTCTAAAACTAATTTCTTCTAAATGGGCTTGCCAAATGATGACCCAATCCACATCAAAACATCTTGAACGAAATTAAATTGATTTATTCATAATTTTATTCATTTTGTTTTTATTTATTATGATTTTTTACATTAAAAATCATTTTAAATTCAAATAAAATATAAAATAATGAAAATTTGATTTGATTTGGTTTCTAGAAGGTCTTAAACTATATTTAGACTTGATTGATACAAGAGTAATGAGAATCATACCAAAATAGCAATGTGAGATCAAGAATATTCAAATTTTAAAACCAATCTTTTTCAATCTTCAAATGATCCAAATATCCATCAAATTGGTGAAGTCTTTGACCTAATTCACTCACTCATATATAATGAACACTTAACAATTCACAAGGGACGAATTTGCAGCCTCCAAGAGTAAGTTTCACAAATCAAAAATCTCTCAAAAACTCACATTCGGTTTCAATCAAACAAGGCATTTGAAGGTAATCTAAAGACATAGCAATGTTCCTTGGACATCCTTGAAGCAAAACCAATCATTACATTGCATCATAGCATGATGTATTGAGAAATCCGAACTGTTTTTGTTTACTTTCGATTTTTTCTTGTTCTTGCACTTTCATGTAATATTAATCAAGTTTGACTTCTGGTTTGTGTTTAGATAAGTGCAAGGATGAATTCTGGACAGTTTAATTTGATTTTCATGAGCCTATACGGATTTTGCCATGGCTAGGGTTTATGACCTCTATTAGGGTTTCATGTTCAAGCCAATATAAATTCATTCTGAAAACATAGCTCAATGCCAAATGGTCTCTGGATCATGTTTGGACCATTAATTTGTTGGAATTTTACAGTTTTCGTGGTGTATGAGATCCATAGGTTTTGCTGCAAATTTGATTTTCGCAGGTACATTGGCAAATAAATTCGCAGCTAATATCCTAGGGCTGGAGGAAGAAGATGGTGGCCTGCGCGCGTTTTCCAGAATTTAAATTTTTGTTTTAATATTTTATGAATTAATTTCTGTTTATTTCACAAGCCTGATGCTTGTCCCAGTGGAAGTATGTGCGCATGTATTGTTTAAGGACCTGCGTTCGAGTCCTGGCTTCACCATCTTTTTTCTTGTTTTTTTCACATAATTAACAATTTTAATATATTATGACTTGTGGTGGTTATGTTGACAGATGCGCTCATCCAGCAGGAATGGTAATGTGTTTATGTATTGCTTGCAAGGTCCTGGGTTCGATTCCCCCAGGCCTTTTGGTTTTTCTTCTTTTTTTGTGATTTTTCAGGATAAGGCATAAAAGCAATTTGGCTCACTCTTCTATCACCCGCGCGCTGGTAGCCTGGTGGTATGTGTTGCTGATGGCAAGCCAAAGGTGCTGGGTTCAAACCCCAGCCAGGTAAGTTCCATTTTTTTTTTATTTTGTTTAATTTGTTTTGTTAATTATATTAATGTTAATTAGGAATAATCATATATATATATATATATATATATATATATATATATATATATATATATATATATATATATATATATATATATATATATATATATATATATATATATATATATATATATATATATATATCTTATATTTTCTAAATTCTAAAAATTATTTTCTAAAATTCTAAAATTAGTTTTTTTTCTTTATTATTATTATGTACTTAAATAATATTGTATATTAAGTTATAAACCTTAAAATATTTTTCTAAAAAACCCTAATATTTTACAAACCCTGATTTATTTTTTTTCTAAACAATTAAAAAACCTAATTTTATTTTGTGATTTTAATTTCTAATTTTTGTAAATATAATTGTATGATCACATTTTTTAATCATGTACATATTTTATTTAATATAATTAAATTTTGTAAATACAATTATAATTAATCCTATTTTTCATAATATGTAAATATTCTATAAATTATTTATAATATAATTTTGTATGTAAATAATTTCTATTATATGTTTAAAAATTGCTAATTTAATTTTAATTATAATTTACTTTTCATAATATGTTCATAATTTATTTAATTTGTTTATAATTTTAAATTTTATAATAATTGATATGATTGTTTATAATTTTTATTAACCATTAAAATTTTGTTTATTATAATCTTTTTGTTTATTATTATTAACCATGTTTATTGCTAACCCCATTTATTTTTAAATTATGATTACTATTATTATTTTCACTAACCCAATTATATTGCTTATTTATTTTGCTTATTATTTCTATTTTGCTTATTTATTTATTTATTTATTTTGCTATTTATTTAAATTGCTTTTTATTATTGTAATTGCTCCTGGGTGTAATTTTTTGTAATATTTAAATTATTTATTTTTATGTCATGGTTAGTAAAAATAGGGAGTGTAAATATATTTGTAATTTAAAATTAATTTAGATCACTTAATTTCAAAGAATAAATATTAAATTGAATACTCACACACGTAAGTCGATCTTTGATCGCCATCTCACTTTCTAGGGTTACCTCTCATTGTTGCCTAAACAAAAGGTCAAGTAGGGTGTATAAAGCAAAAGTCCCTTAAAAATAAAGTCATCTAGTCCCTTCACAATCAAAGATCAAGTCCCTTAAATGGTTGCCTTCATAATGATCTTGTCCCTTTCGAATAATGATGACAGTCCCTCCAAAAATGCTTAATACACCCTACAGTTGCCTTCATTAAACAGATGTCCCTTTCATATGTCCCTTACATCCAAGGTAATGACTACCTATTCCTTAATAATAGGGATAGTCTTACCATTTAAAGGATTCAAGAACAGAAAGACTTAAACTTTAGGGTAGGTTCCTCATAGTTACTTGCTCACTATTCAAAAACTCTTCAAACATTTCACAATTTCAAACAATTTTCAAACACAAGTTTTTTACGCATCCGTACATGGATCATTATCAAACTCTTATGAAAATTTCTATTCACACACTTCACATTTTCAAAAACATTTTAAAGTGAGCTAAGTAACTAAGAGCCCATGGATAACCATGGATGTAAAGGGTGCTAACACCTTCCCTTTACATAACCTACCCCCCGGACCCAAAAATCTTTTAAAAGGTCTTTCCTGTTCTTTTATGCCTTTCCTTTGGATAAAATAAAAGTCGGTGGCGACTCTTGCTATCCGCAACATTTAACTAAAGTCAGTTCTCCCACCGTGTTACAGAACTGGCGACTCTGCTGGGGATTTAAATTAAAGAGGGGTACCCTTAGGAATTAGATCACTTTAAATTTGTTTGCTTTGTTTGCTTTACTTTACTTGTTGGGTGCTCTTATGTGTGAAAGATCCTAACCCGGATCTAGTGTACCTTAGGTAAATGGCAATAGACCAAGGAAACTGTACGGCGTATACCGATATGGTTGATCTGGTGGCCATAGTTAGTGTGACTTCTTGGTTGGTGCTTATGTTCCTTAAGTCAAGTTGAGGATAATATGAGGATGCCATATGTTGTCAATGCACTAACTAACTTTTAGAACCCTAGTTATCCCATCTTGGCCTTTAGAAAGTAGTGAGATAGCCGGCTTTGGTGAAGACTGAAGTTGGTTGATACTCGATACTACACTCATTGAGATCCTAAACTTGGAGGGTTTTGGTTGGCAAGTAAGTTGCCTACTGAACAACCACCCTTGTGAAGGATCAATGATATTGAGATCCCTTAGAACCTGGTTACTTTTGTAGGACAGGATGAACCATCTAACTTCAGGGGAGGGTACTTACCTTTAAACCTCATGCAAGCCTTCAAACCTAGGGCTATTGTGTGACTTGTTTGTGTGTGCCACATGTTTGTGATTGAACATAACATCATGACATCATCATGCATCATAAGCATAGCATTTTCACTAACCATTTCAAGGACCAAAGGATTTATCTTTGTTCTTTGTTGCAGGTCATGGCTTCTGCTCGTAGAAACACCATCAGGATCAACTTTGTGGGCATACCTGCTAAGCTTAAAGAGTTGGTTTCTCAAGTGTCTGATCACTCCCAGTTCATCAAGAGACATGGTCACCTATTGGATCTAGTCACTTCAGGGTTCAATGAAGACATGATGAGTGTCCTGTTTCAGTTCTTTGACCCTAAGCACCATTGCTTTACATTCCCTGACTATCAGCTGGTTCCTACAATGGAAGAGTTCTCTAAACTTCTAGGTATACCTGTTCTTGATCAAAGACCCTTCACAGGTTTGGAGAAGGAGCTTAAACCAGAGGTTATTGCTGCAGCTCTACATCTGAAGAAGTCTGACATTGTTCTAGAAACGAGAAGCGGAGTTAAGGGTATTCTTGCCAAGGTGTTGATAGAGAAAGCTCAGGTGTTCTTGAAGGCCATGAGCTATGATGCTTTTGAGGAGATCTTAGCCTTGCTAATTTATGGCTTAGTATTGTTCCCCAATCCATATCAGTTCGTAGATGTTCATGCCATCAACATATTCCTGAGTCACAATCCAGTACCTACATTGCTTGGAGACATCCTACATTCTCTCCATACTCGTACTACAAGGGCAAGAGGAACTTTGATGTGCTGCATACCTTTACTTTCTAGGTGGTTTATTTCTCACCTTCCTCGCTCAGTAATGAAGAATGAGCAAGGGTTCAGGTGGTCTAAGAGGATCATGTCACTCTCGCATTCAGATATTCATTGGTGCTCCAGATCTATGGAGAATGTCACTATCATTGACCGTTGTGGGGAGTTTCCTAATGTGCCACTTCTAGGCATAAGAGGAGGCATCACCTACAACCCCTCTTTAGCTTTACGACAGTTTGGTTACGCTCGGAGTGATGGTCCACATGACATGTTGATTCAGGGCATTGTGTTTGATTACGACAACGATCTTCAAGGTTACCGTCAGAGATTCATACGAGCATGGGAAAAAGTAAACAAGGTTGACAGCAAGACACTGGAGCCTAAGTACACTATTCCTATGGAAGCTTATCTCAGATGGGTACGATCTCGTGCTCAGACTCTCATGATGCCATATCCTGCTATCCTGCCAGTTACCATGGAACCTGTTGCTGAAGGAGATACTGCTTATACCATCCTTCACCCAGACATGCCTACTGACATGGAAGACTTGCAGAGATCTTGGATCCAACTGAAGGAGCAAAGGGATACTTTCGAGGCTCATTACAAAGCAGGCCAAGAAAGAATCCTGGAACTAACAAAGCAACTTCACGAGGAGCGGAATCTCAACTCATACCTCAACACAAAGAGGAAACGTCCATGGGAGACTTAAAACCCCATCTCTTGTATTTATTGCATTTCATTTCCTGTAAGCCCAAGAGGCAAAACAAATTTATTACTAATAAAAGCTTACCTTCTTGTTTGTTTAAGCAAATTTAAATCCTGCGGTCCTTGAAAACATTGCATATGCATTCACATATCATTTCATTACATCACAGGTTTATAATTGTGCACAGGTTTCTCATCTTCTCGCTATTTATTTCAGCAATGGCTCTTGAACAAACAGTTAAGGATCTCCAGGCACAAAATGCACAGTTCCAAGAGCTGATCCTGAACTTGACCAAGGGGCAGGATGAATTAAAGACACTGCTGGCCAAGAAGACTAAGAAGACTAGAAGGTCAGGTGGCCTGATCAACATGGGAAGAAGGTTCAAAGGTCTTGCTAAGACCAAAGAACCAGTTGAAGACTATGAATCTGAAGAATCTGAAAAAGAGGGAGGCAGTCTCCACAACACTATGGGGGACTCTGATTCTGAGGCTAATTACTACCATGAGCCTAATGAAGACAAATTCAAAATGCTGGCGGATAGGATGGATGCTATGGAGTTGCAGAAGTCATCTGGACTGGATTTTGAAGATTTGAGTCTGATATCTGGGGTGGTCATACCCATTGGTTTCAAGGTCCCTACCTTTGTTGTCTATGATGGGGTCTCTTGTCCCAAGCTGCATCTGAGGTCATATGTCAGAAGAATTCAACCTCACACTGCTGATAAGAAGTTGTGGATCCATTTTTTCCAAGAGAGCTTATCTGGAGCTCAATTGGAGTGGTATTATCAATTGGAGAGTGTCTACATCAGGGATTGGAATGATCTTGCTGAAGCTTTCTATAAGCAGTATCAATACAATGCTGACTTAGCTCCCACTCGCATGCAGCTGCAAAGCATGTCTATGGGTGCCAAAGAAAGTTTCAAGGAGTATGCTCAGAAGTGGAGGGATTTAGCTGGAAGAGTTCAACCCCCTTTAACTGACAGGGAATTGGTTGATATGTTCATGTGTACGCTGAATGGTCCGTTTTACAGTGATCTCATTGGAAGCTCATCATCTGGCTTCACTGAGTTAATAATGACAGGAGAGCGAGTGGAAAATGGTATAAAGAGTGGCAAAATCCAAGTGGGTGCTTCTTCATCAGGTGCTGCCAAGAAACCTCCCACTGGGAAGAAAGAATCCAATGTTGTTTATGGTCAACCTGATCGTAATAGAAGGCATCAGTCTGTTAGTGCAGTTCATATTTCAAATCCAACTCCTGCAACAACAGAGCAGCCACAGGGCAACCAACAGAGGGCTAGAAGACAGTTCACAAAGATCAACATGTCAATGGCTCAGGCATTGCAACACTTGTTGAAGGCTGAACTTATTACTTTGAAAGAGGCTCCTCAGAATCCTAATGTTACCTCTCCCAGGTACAATCCAAATGCACGATGTTCATATCATTCAAACTGTCAGGGACATGATACTAATAACTGCTGGGTCTTGAAAAACAAAATTCAAGATATGATTGAGGCTGGAGAGATTGAGTTTGACCCTCCGGGTACTCCAAATGTGATTACTGCTCCAATGCCAAATCACGAGAAGACTGTCAATGCCATTGATGAAGATTTACATATCTATTCAGTTGCAGAGTTGACCACACCATTGTCTGTCATCAGGAAGAAGTTAGTACAAGCTGGGTTCTTTCCGGACTGTCGTGAAGATTGTGTCTATTGTGAGTATAATCCAGATAGTTGTTGGAGGTTGAAGGACGGAATTCAACGTCTCATGAATAATTACACCATAGTGTTTGAAAGGAGACCACCTTCCGTGGAGAGTATGGTGGAGCATATTACTAAAGGTAAGAAGACTGAAGAGGTTGACATGGTTGATAAAGTACCGGTAAGGATCACTTCAAAGGGACCTATTAAAATCACCCATCAGGGTCCAATCAAGATTACTGCTGAAGGCCCTGTGAGAGTTGTTGCTGAAGCCAGAGTGGCTCCTATGGTCATTACTACTCCTGGTCCTATTCTGTATACGTCTGATAAAGCTGTGCCTTGGCATTATGGGTCCGATGTTTATATCCATGGTGTTAAGCAGGAACCCTTAGCTGATGTGCCTGTTGATGTTGATAATATTGCTGGATCTAGTAAAATCACACGTAGTGGAAGAGTCTTCTCCCCTCCAGTGACTTCCAAGAATGCAGTTACTCCTGCTGCTACTTCCACCACTGACGCTCGGGGCAAAGGTCCTGCTATTGAACCTGTATCTACTAATGTGCCAGCTGCTGATGATCTCTCCAAGCAGATGGAAGAAGTACTGAAAATCATTCGCAAGAGTGATTATGACATTGTTGATCAGTTGGGGCATACTCCCTCAAAGATTTCTATGTTGTCTCTGTTGTTATGTTCTGAAGCTCATGCAAAAGCTTTGATCAAGTTTCTGAAGACTGCTCATGTACCCAATGCCATTTCTGTTGACCAGTTTGAGAATTGTGTTGCCCACCTGACTTATGATAATGGGTTAGGATTTTCTGATGCTGATTTGACCCCTGCCAAGAGGGATCATAACAGGGCTCTGCACATCTCAATTGAATGCAGGGGCACTACCCTGTCACATGTATTGATAGACAATGGTTCCTCTCTGAATGTGTTGCCCAAGGAAGTCCTGAATAAGCTGAGTCCTGAAGATGCTGTGCTGAAGCCCAGTAGTATTGTGGTGAAGGCTTTTGATGGTTCTAGAAGAGTAGTGCATGGGGAAATTGATCTCCCAATCAAAGTTGGTTCTCAGATTTTTAATGCTACATTTTATGTGATGGATATTCGTCCTTCGTACTCTTGTCTGCTTGGTCGTCCCTGGATCCATGGGGCAGGTGCTGTAACCTCTACATTACATCAGAAGCTAAGATATCCGGTAGAAGGAAAGGTTGTTACTGTCTATGGAGAAGAAGAATATTTTGTCAGCCATGTGAATACCTTCAAGTATCTGGAAATGGAAGGTGAATATATTGAAACTCCGTGTCAAACATTTGAAGTGGTTCCTTGGATTGTTAATGATTATGTAGCTCCTCCGGTTGCCAAGAAAGTTCCTGTGGTCACCAGAGTACCCCCAACAATGGCAATGGCCTCCCTCAACGATGCTAGAGCTGTGGTGGATGAAGGTGGTTGTACTATTTGGGGTCAGCTTCCTGATATCCCATACAAGTCTGACAAATTTGGTTTGGGTTTCACTGCAGAGTCCCAGAAGGCTATTCGTCGTGCTCGTGCTGTTCGTATCACCAATCAAGGGGTTATGAAAGATCAGATCAATGTTGTGGGAGACTATGATGAAGACTACAACTTGGATGCTTGGATTTTTCCTACTGTGGGTGCTGGACTCAATAATTGGAAAGCTGAAGATGTTATCCCTATCTCCTTTAGTCAGGAGTAAATACTATTACTGTATTGTTGCTTTTAAGTTTGTAATTTCTTGAACAATTAAAACTCTCAAGCCTTGTGCCTTACCCGGGGCACAATGGTGTGCTTGTTACGGGCTGTCATTTCATTTGCATACTTCATTCAATAAAAATCAGTGGACGTTTCGTTTTCGTAAATATTGTGTTCTTTGTCTTTCTTTTCTTTTATTTTTGTTTTATCAGCTATATGTTCTTACACACACCCATATCACTAAAATGCAGATCCTCATCCAATCTGGATCCTATTGATAACAGTTCTACTATTGCCAATTATAATTTCGAGAATCCGATCTATCAAACTGAAGACGGAAATGAGGACGATTGTGAAGTACCTGTAGAGCTTGCTAGGTTGTTACAACAAGAAGAGAAAGTTATACAACCACATGAAGAGCCAGTCGAAGTTGTGAATTTGGGAACTGAAGAAAACAGGAAAGAAGTCAAGATAGGGGCTGATTTAGAGGATAGTGTCAAGAGCAGATTGATTCAGATGTTACGTGACTATGTGGAGATCTTTGCTTGGTCTTATGAAGATATGCCAGGATTGGATACAGACATTGTGGTTCACCGATTACCAGTAAAAGAAGATTGTCGTCCAAAGAAGCAGAAGGTTCGTCGTATGCGTCCTGAGATGTCAGAAAAGATCAAGGCAGAGGTAATGAAACAGTTCAATGCAGGGTTCTTAGCAGTGACTTCTTATCCTCAGTGGGTTGCAAATGTGGTACCGGTTCCTAAGAAAGATGGTAAGGTACGTATGTGTGTGGACTACAGAGATTTGAACAAGGCTAGCCCCAAAGATGACTTTCCACTTCCTCATATTGATGTTCTGGTTGACAACACTGCTCAGCATAAGGTATTCTCTTTTATGGATGGTTTCTCTGGTTACAATCAGATCAAAATGGCACCTGAAGATATGGAGAAGACAACATTTGTTACACAGTGGGGCACTTTTTGCTATAAGGTGATGCCATTTGGTTTGAAGAATGCAGGGGCAACATATCAGCGTGCTATGGTGGCTTTGTTTCATGATATGATTCATCATGAGATAGAGGTGTATGTGGATGATATGATAGCCAGGTCTCAGAATGAAGAACAACATCTTGATCATTTGCATAAATTGTTTGAGAGGTTGAAGAAATACAAGTTGAGACTGAACCCAAACAAGTGTACTTTTGGAGTTAGATCTGGTAAGCTCCTGGGTTTCATTGTCAGTGGAAAAGGTATTGAAGTGGATCCTGCAAAAGTGAAAGCTATACGAGAGATGCCAACTCCCCGTACTGAGAAGGAGGTTAGAGGTTTCTTGGGACGATTGAATTACATTGCAAGATTTATTTCCCAATTAACTGCCATCTGTGAGCCAATCTTCAAGTTGTTGAAGAAAGATCAGGTGATGGAATGGAATGATGAGTGCCAGACTGCCTTTGATGAAATCAAGAGATATCTGCTAGAACCTCCAATTTTGATGCCACCAGTTGATGGAAGACCCTTGATTATGTACTTAACAGTGTTAGACAACTCAATGGGGTGTGTGTTGGGGCAACATGACGAGTCTGGTCGAAAAGAGCAGGCAATATACTACCTTAGCAAAAAGTTTACTGACTGTGAAACAAGATACTCACTGCTCGAGAAAACTTGTTGCGCTTTGGCATGGGCTGCTCGCCGACTAAGACAGTATATGTTGACTCATAATACCTTATTGATTTCAAAGATGGATCCAATCAAGTACATATTTGAGAAACCTGCTCTCTCCGGAAGAATTGCAAGATGGCAAATGATCTTGACCGAATATGATATACAATATACTACTCAGAAGGCCATCAAGGGAAGTGTTGTTGCTGATCATTTGGCTCATCAAGCAGTGGATGATTACCAGTCAATGAGTTTTGAGTTCCCTGATGAAGACATTATGATTATTACCAAAGAACCTGGACAATATGACGGACCTAAACAAGGATCCCGATGGACTATGGTTTTTGATGGTGCCTCTAATGCACTTGGTAATGGTGTTGGTGTTGTGATTAGTTCCCCTGAAGGTTGTCATACCCCGATTACTGCCAGACTTTGTTTCTATTGTACTAATAACATGGCTGAGTATGAGGCATGTATCCTAGGTATTAAAGCTGCTATTGATATGAAGATTCAGTTCCTTGACGTATATGGAGATTCAGCCCTGGTAGTAAGTCAGATTAAAGGAGATTGGGATACCAAGCATGATAATCTCATTCCTTACAGAGAGCATGTGTTGTCTTTGATCCCACATTTTAAAGAAATTACCTTTGGACATATTCCACGGAGAGAGAATCAGTTGGCAGATGCTTTGGCCACCATGGCATCCATGTTTGAGATCAGCTGGGATGATGAAGCTCCCAAGATTACTATTGACAGATTTGAAAAGCCTGCATACTGCAATGAGATTGACACAGAAGGGGCAGAAGAGAAGCCTTGGTTTTATGAAGTGAAAAGATATCTTGAAGCTCAGGAGTTCCCTGAAGGGGCATCTGTCAAAGATAGGAAGTTTCTGAGAAGGTTTTCTGCTAAGTTCTTTTTGAGTAATGGGATTCTGTACAAGCGCAATCATGATTCAACTTTGCTTCGTTGTGTGGATAAGAAGGAAGCAATTGAGATTATGGAAGATATGCATGATGGGATCTTTGGCACTCATTCTAGTGGTCATACTATGGCAAAGAAGATATTGAGAGCAGGTTACTATTGGTCTACCATGGAAGCTGATTGCTATCAACACTCCAGAACGTGTCACAAATGTCAAATTTATGCTGATAAAGTACACATACCTCCATCACCCTTGAATGTGTTGACTGCTCCTTGGCCTTTTGCCATGTGGGGCATTGATATGATTGGTGAGATCAAGCCTACTGCTTCTAATGGACATCGTTTCATCCTGGTTGCTATTGATTACTTCACGAAGTGGGTAGAGGCAGCTTCATTTGCATCTGTCACCAAGAATGTTGTGGCTCGATTCATTAAGAATAATCTCATATGTAGGTATGGCATCCCTGAAAGGATTATCACTGACAATGGCTCTAATCTGAACAACACTATGATTACTGATCTCTGCATGCAATTCAAGATTAAGCATCACAACTCTTCTCCGTATCGTCCAAAGATGAATGGGGCAGTTGAAGCTGCTAATAAGAACATTAAGAAGATTGTACAGAAGATGATTGTTACTTACAAAGATTGGCATGAGATGTTACCATTTGCTCTTCATGGTTATCGTACTACAATACGTACTTCAACAGGGGCAACTCCATTCTCCTTAGTCTATGGTATGGAAGCAGTTCTGCCCATTGAAGTTCATATTCCCTCCTTAAGAATTATGAAGGATGCAGGCTTGGATGAAGATGAGTGGATTCAGACTCGACTTGACCAGATAAATTTGATTGATGAGAAGAGGCTAGCAGCAGTTTGTCATGGCCAGATGTACCAGAAACGAATGATCAAAGCTTTTAACAAGAAGGTTAAGCCAGAGGTATATCAGGTTGGTGACTTGGTAATCAAGCGTACCATATTACCACAGGGTGATCCTAGGGGCAAGTGGACTCCTACATATGAAGGACCATTTGTAGTCAAGACAGTGTTTTTAGGAGGTGCTATGATACTCACTACAATGGATGGTGAAGACTTCCCACAGCCTGTAAACGCAGACATAGTTAAAAAATACTACGCATGAAAAGAGACCCGCTAGGTTGACAGGCCTAGGCAAAAATAAGGTCATCCCGGCAAACCAAAAGGGGTTGGGCAAAAATTAGGGATATATATAAAAAGATGTACACCCGGCAAGTCGAAAACCTGAAAAGGCGGCTTGGGCAAAAAAGGGTATCCTGGTGGATTGAAAACCTGAAAGGGCAGTCCAGGCAAAAGTTAGGGATTAAAGCGTATGACTATGTCTCGTTTGGATCACCCATGAAACTGCACCCAGTTGTGCTACTTAATCAAGCTCGAACAGATAAAGCTCAATCCAATCGTTTCCGTCTCAACAGAAGAAGATGAGATACTTGAAGATAATGGCAATAGTAGAATTGAAACTCAATAGGATTATTTCCCACATAGCTGATTTTCTTTGTTTTGTAAAAACTTTACGACAAAATCCTCTTACTAGGGTTTATGTCTCCTTGTACAAACTTACCCATGTATGGGTCACTTTTTGATATAAATAAAATACCATTGTTGAATCCAGATTTACTTTTACCCCATTTACATAAGCGAAACGTCCATTGGTTGTGTTTGAATGTATGTATGCTTTTGAATATGATTGATGTTTACCAGAAATGCATGGATGCTTAATATGATTGATGTTTACCAGAAATGCATAAAAATGCAGTAATAGTATTTACTAAGGACGAACGAGGGAAGGATTTCAACGAAGCTTCGCCGCTTCATCTCTATAAGACAGTTACAAACCCTCAGTAGGGCAAGTCCATTTTCATAAAGTCACATCTCCCCTGGAATTTATATCCATCTCTTTTATCCTCATATGGATATTCGGGAATTTACTTTCCAATAAGGGTACGACGAACGAAGACGGGAGGTTATATCTACCCTACTATCAAACGAAGACGAAGGTTGTATACCTTGCTATCCCCAGCATACGGGAGGTTATATATACCCTGCTATCCCCAGCATACGGGAGGTTATATATACCTTGCTATCCCCAGCATACGGGAGGTTATGTATACCTTCTTATCACACAAGACGGGAATGAGATCCTCATATTCTTCAAACAACGAATCGGGATTTATTTTCCCTGGCCAGCAGTTGTTATATGAAGATATCCGGACGCTTCAGGCAGTATCATATCATACATACATCATTTACATCATACCATAACATACATATCCATAGATACATAATACATTACTTAAGTGCATCATATCATACATGCATACATAATGCATAAACTAATATTGCTATACAGAATGCTACCTTGTTTTCAGGTTAATTCTCCAGCAAACAGACTTGTGATCATCAGGACTGCTTTATCCTCTTGAAAGCATCACTACATCAGGACTGCTTTATCCTCCTGAAAGCTTATTATCTCATCAGGACTGCTTTATCCTCCTGAAAGCATATCATCCATCAGGATTGCTTTATCCTCCTGAAAGCTTATTATTACCTCAGGATTGCTTTATCCTCCTGACAGCTTCTTGTACCTCAGGATTGCTTTATCCTCCTGAAATCATATTATTGCCTCAGGACTGCTTCATCCTCCTGAAAGCTATCATCATTACCTCAGGATTGCTTTATCCTCCTGAAAGCATATCATCCCTCAGGATTGCTTTATCCTCCTGAAAGCATATTATTACCTCAGGACTGCTTTATCCTCCTGAAAGCTATCATCATTACCTCAGGATTGCTTTATCCGCCTGAAAGCATATTATCTCTTCAGGACTGCTTTATCCTCCTGAAAGCTTATTATTACCTCAGGACTGCTTTATCCTCCTGAAAGCTTATTCATACCTCAGGACGTTGTTTATCCTCCTGAAAGCTATCATTATATCTTCATATTTTGGACTGCTTTATCCTCCAAGAGACATATTTGAAGAACGTTTCTCCAAGTGGCATCTTTAAGCCCACTCAAGCATATTCAACTAGTCATCTGTATCACTCTACGCACTGGTGAGTGCAAATTTTTGGGCTTTTGTGTTCAATCCCCTTCAACCTTCCAGGTCACGACTGGCAAATACACCAATCTAACCCCTCAGGTTTCAGAAAATTGAACAGGGGCAGCTGTTGCACCCCAAAATTTTCCCTCACAATACAAGATTTTGTGTGCTAAGAAGGTTCACAAGGTTCACAAGATTCACAATGCTTACAAAACCTTTCATGAGGTTCATGAAGTCTACAAGTCACTTTATGAGGTTCACAAGGTTCACAAGACCTCCCATGAGGTCCACAAGGTTCACAAGACATCTTATGATGGTTCACAAGGTTCACAAAGTTCACAATTGGTCAGAAAAGTTGACAATTCCCTCAGACAATGCACATCCTAAGCAGTGCATCCAAAACTAGGGTTTTAACTTTAATCAGGCTAAATGAACTTCCAAGACTTCAAGTGAGCTTCATAACCTCTTATATATGTGTAAGAACCCCCATGACAAGTTTCAAGACTTTTCTCAAAAGTTTGCTCAGTCAGATGATCAGATAAGTCAAAATCAGTCAAAGCAGTTAAAAAGTCAAACTGAGGTCAACTGTGGTCAAACCAAAGTCAAACTTCATGATTTTTTGCCAACATCAAGTATATGAGGTAAAATTCATCATTTGATCAAGGGTTGATCATGATTCATCAAGGAGATTCCAGATCATCAAGAATCAGGAGTTTCTAAATTAGGGTTTCCTTAGTAAAAGTCAACTGAACTTTGACCAGCCATAACTTTCACATGCTTCATCACCAAGTCTCCATCCAAAGCTCATTTTGAAGGAAATTGAATTCTCTACAACTTTGTGTCTCACAAGCGAAGCCCAAAAATGCTTCATTTGGAAGGTATGAGCTAAGACATTATAGGTCCTTTTGAAAGTCAACAAAAAGTCAACAACTTCAAAAGGGCATAACTTGAGAATGGTAAATGATATGGACATGAAACCAGTGGGGTTGGTTAGAGGACTCTTCAAGATTTCCAAAATGTCCAAGAACACCCTCATACCATTAAAATTGAGGGATATGTGCCCTTGCAAAGTTGGGAAATTTTTGGTTGGTTTATGAAGAAAATGGAGGTCTAAAACTAATTTCTTCTAAATGGGCTTGCCAAATGATGACCCAATCCACATCAAAACATCTTGCACGAAATTAAATTGATTTATTCATAATTTTATTCATTTTGTTTTTATTTATTATGATTTTTTACATTAAAAATCATTTTAAATTCAAATAAAATATAAAATAATGAAAATTTGATTTGATTTGGTTTCTAGAAGGTCTTAAATTATATTTAGACTTGATTGATACAAGAGTAATGAGAATCATACCAAAATAGCAATGTGAGATCAAGAATATTCAAATTTTAAAACCAATCTTTTTCAATCTTCAAATGATCCAAATATCCATCAAATTGGTGAAGTCTTTGACCTAATTCACTCACTCATATATAATGAACACTTAACAATTCACAAGGGACGAATTTGCAGCCTCCAAGAGTAAGTTTCACAAATCAAAAAACCTCTCAAAAACTCACATTCGGTTTCAATCAAACAAGGCATTTGAAGGTAATCTAAAGACATAGCAATGTTCCTTGGACATCCTTGAAGCAAAACCAATCATTACATTGCATCATAGCATGATGTATTGAGAAATCCGAACTGTTTTTGTTTACTTTCGATTTTTTCTTGTTCTTGCACTTTCATGTAATATTAATCAAGTTTGACTTCTGGTTTGTGTTTAGATAAGTGCAAGGATGAATTCTGGACAGTTTAATTTGATTTTCATGAGCCTATACGGATTTTGCCATGGCTAGGGTTTATGACCTCTATTAGGGTTTCATGTTCAAGCCAATATAAATTCATTCTGAAAACATAGCTCAATGCCAAATGGTCTCTGGATCATGTTTGGACCATTAATTTGTTGGAATTTTACAGTTTTCGTGGTGTATGAGATCCATAGGTTTTGCTGCAAATTTGATTTTCGCAGGTACATTGGCAAATAAATTCGCAGCTAATATCCTAGGGCTGGAGGAAGAAGATGGTGGTCTGCGCGCGTTTTCCAGAATTTAAATTTTTGTTTTAATATTTTATGAATTAATTTCTGTTTATTTCACAAGCCTGATGCTTGTCCCAGTGGAAGTATGTGCGCATGTATTGTTTAAGGACCTGCGTTCGAGTCCTGGCTTCACCATCTTTTTTCTTGTTTTTTTCACATAATTAACAATTTTAATATATTATGACTTGTGGTGGTTATGTTGACAGATGCGCTCATCCAGCAGGAATGGTAATGTGTTTATGTATTGCTTGCAAGGTCCTGGGTTCGATTCCCCCAGGCCTTTTGGTTTTTCTTCTTTTTTGTGATTTTTCAGGATAAGGCATAAAAGCAATTTGGCTCACTCTTCTATCACCCGCGCGCTGGTAGCCTGGTGGTATGTGTTGCTGATGGCAAGCCAAAGGTGCTGGGTTCAAACCCCAGCCAGGTAAGTTCCAATTTTTTTTTTATTTTGTTTAATTTGTTTTGTTAATTATATTAATGTTAATTAGGAATAATCATATATATATATCTTATATTTTCTAAATTCTAAAAATTATTTTCTAAAATTCTAAAATTAGTTTTTTTTTCTTTATTATTATTATGTACTTAAATAATATTGTATATTAAGTTATAAACCTTAAAATATTTTTCTAAAAAACCCTAATATTTTACAAACCCTGATTTATTTTTTTTCTAAATAATTAAAAAACCTAATTTTATTTTGTGATTTTAATTTCTAATTTTTGTAAATATAATTGTATGATCAAATTTTTTAATCATGTACATATTTTATTTAATATAATTAAATTTTGTAAATACAATTATAATTAATCCTATTTTTCATAATATGTAAATATTCTATAAATTATTTATAATATAATTTTGTATGTAAATAATTTATATTATATGTTTAAAAATTGCTAATTTAATTTTAATTATAATTTACTTTTCATAATATGTTCATAATTTATTTAATTTGTTTATAATTTTAAATTTTATAATAATTGATATGATTGTTTATAATTTTTATTAACCATTAAAATTTTGTTTATTATAATCTTTTTGTTTATTATTATTAACCATGTTTATTGCTAACCCCATTTATTTTTAAATTATGATTACTATTATTATTTTCACTAACCCAATTATATTGCTTATTTATTTTGCTTATTATTTCTATTTTGCTTATTTATTTATTTATTTATTTTGCTATTTATTTAAATTGCTTTTTATTATTGTAATTGCTCCTGGGTGTAATTTTTTGTAATATTTAAATTATTTATTTTTATGTCATGGTTAGTAAAAATAGGGAGTGTAAATATATTTGTAATTTAAAATTAATTTAGATCACTTAATTTCAAAGAATAAATATTAAATTGAATACTCACACACGTAAGTCGATCTTTGATCGCCATCTCACTTTCTAGGGTTACCTCTCATTGTTGCCTAAACAAAAGGTCAAGTAGGGTGTATAAAGCAAAAGTCCCTTAAAAATAAAGTCATCTAGTCCCTTCACAATCAAAGATCAAGTCCCTTAAATGGTTGCCTTCATAATGATCTTGTCCCTTTCGAATAATGATGACAGTCCCTCCAAAAATGCTTAATACACCCTACAGTTGCCTTCATTAAACAGATGTCCCTTTCATATGTCCCTTACATCCAAGGTAATGACTACCTATTCCTTAATAATAGGGATAGTCTTACCATTTAAAGGATTCAAGAACAGAAAGACTTAAACTTTAGGGTAGGTTCCTCATAGTTACTTGCTCACTATTCAAAAACTCTTCAAACATTTCACAATTTCAAACAATTTTCAAACACAAGTTTTTTACGCATCCGTACATGGATCATTATCAAACTCTTATGAAAATTTCTGATCACACACTTCACATTTTCAAAAACATTTTAAAGTGAGCTAAGTAACTAAGAGCCCATGGATAACCATGGATGTAAAGGGTGCTAACACCTTCCCTTTACATAACCTACCCCCCGGACCCAAAAATCTTTTAAAAGGTCTTTCCTGTTCTTTTATGCCTTTCCTTTGGATAAAATAAAAGTCGGTGGCGACTCTTGCTATCCGCAACATTTAACTAAAGTCAGTTCTCCCACCGTGTTACATACTGGGGCAACACCGTATCAGCTTGTGTACGGTATGGAAGCAGTCCTACCAGTTGAAGTTGAATTACCCTCCCTACGGGTAATGATGGATGTTAAGCTGAACGAAGCAGAATGGGTCCGATCCCGGTACGAGCAACTAAGTCTGATTGAAGAGAAAAGATTGGCTGCAATCTGTCATGGACAGTTTTATCAGAAAAGAATGAAGAGAACCTTCGATCAGAAAGTCAGGCACCGAGAGTACCAAGTAGGAGATCTTGTGCTGAAAAGAATCCTCCCTCTGCATACAGACCACAGGGGCAAGTGGACTCCGAATTATGAAGGACCATTTGTAGTAAAGAAAGTTTTCTCGGGTGGAGCACTCATGCTCAACACCATGGATGGTGAAGACTTCCCGTCCCATGTGAATTCAGATGCAGTTAAAAAATACTTCGCATAAAATGACCCGCTGGACATAAAAACAGAATGTAAGTCCAGGCAAAAATAGGGCATCCCGGCGAGTCAAAAACAGAATAAAAGACTCGGGCAAAAATAAGGGAAAAATAAAAAATGTGTACACCCGCTGAGTTGAAAAGCCGCATTGGACAACTCAGGCAAAAATGGGTATCCCGATGGATTGAAAACCCGAAAGGGCGGTCTATGCAAAATAAGGGAATAAGCGAACAACTGCATTCTGAATTCGTCTATATCACCTACAACTTGGTAAACCTCGAAAGAATCAAGCTTCACTCAGAATCAGCCTTCTTCAGAAAGCAAGACGAGAAGAACGTCAAATGTCATACGAGTCATAGCAAAAGGGAAGCTCCTTGAAGCGTCGTCAACATTGCCAGCATTTTGTTTCTCAATTTGTAACAATCCCCTCGTTTTAGGAGATATGTTTCTTTGACTGTATCTTGCCAATTCAGGGCACGTAAATTAATAAAATCAAATTTTCAGTCATGTCCCGTCTCGTACATTTTATTTTCATTTGCAAAATGTCCGATGTCTTTAAAGATACTGATTGCATAAACACAGATGTTTCTTTTCTAAATAATGCGTGCTTGCGGGAAATATACTTATTCCCGGGAGTATCTGAACTCTCATGGTGGGATCCGGTAAAGGAAACCTCGGGATTACTTGTGCGTCCCTCTGTCTTTGCAGGATTGCAGGTATTCAAAGCGCAACATGGGGCATGTAAGCTTCATCCCAGCAAGCTGACAAATCAACACTCACTCAGTCTTAGCACCCAAAGTGTTTTCTCCTCAGCTGAGTTGCCACTTGTTATTTCTCCCCAGCCGAGTACAGGAGCCAGGGAACCATCTCCCCACAGAGTTTCAGCCTCTATCCAGAAGAGCAACGCTTGAAGGAATCACAACAGAGTGACAAAAGTTTCTACAAACCCCAGCTGGGCCCCTCATTACCAAGGATGAGTCTATCATTGACCTATTTTCCCAAGCAGCTACATCTCACTAGATCTACCAATGATCTCATCCCCAGCTGGGATGTCCATTTCAAGTAAGATTGACCGGAGATCTTCGTGGCAACGGGATCCGAATCCCGGATTGGTATCTTTGCATAATCATGGCATTCGCATCATATTCACCCCACAAAGCGTAGCATTCCGTCTAATACGGAGCATTACGGCAAAAATCCAACATATTGCATAATCATAAGCCATGTTCTGAATCAAACACTTGTGAATAATGACAATCCACCAACAATGTACAGAATGCTCCCCAGATTCCCCAGCAGAGAGCTAAAGCTAAAGCAGTTGCCTTACATTCACAAACATCAGTATATGCTCCCTGTGGCACCCGTCCGTGTCATATCCCCGGTAGAAAGCTAAAGCGTCCCCTTTGCACTCACAGATACTTGCATATATATAATTTTCTTGACATCCGTCCGTGTCACTTTCCCCAGCACAGTAACATAAACACTTTGCATATCAGATATTTGTTTATACTATACTTTTCTCCTTTCGACACTCGTCCGTGTCACTCTCCCCAGCAGGTTAAACACTCACCCATACTTATTTCTCAGATACTCGTCCGTATCTTATATACACAATTTATTACCTCTCAGATTCGACACTCGTCCATGTTCTTTGTTAACCAGTTGGTACTCGTCCGTACCAACATCTCAGAGCATGTGTCAAGCGTTTGTTTCTACCTGATATTCGTCCGTATCATGGTCTTAAGGATGCTCGTCCGCATCTTTAATCCATACACTATGTCAAACACTTTTGTCTTCATGAATGTAGACACTCGTCTGTGTCTACTATTCCCCAGAAAAGTCCCCTCAGATTCAACGCTCGTCCGTGTTCCTTGATTGACCAGTTGATACTCGTCCGTATCATCATCTCTAAACACGTGTCAGTATTTGTTTCTACCCGATACTCGTCCGTATCGTAGTCTTAGAGATGCTCGTCCGCATCTTTAATCTATACACAGCGTCAAAACACTTATATCTTTTATTTCCTGGATATAAACACTCGTCCGTGTTTACTATTCCCCAGTAGATCGCCAGCAAAGCAAATTTCCTTTTGTTATCTGACGTTCGTCCTATGTCACGATAAACCCTGAGAGCAGCCGTACCCTTCTAGGTGATCGTCCTTCACCTCTTGATGATCGTCCTTCATCATGCTCATCCGATGGCCGTCCCCATCGTTGACCTTTTCTATCCGACATTCGTCCTATGTCGTGATATTTAGCAGCCGTCCCCTGCTAGGTGATCGTCCTTCACCTTTTGATGATCGTCCTTCATCATTTTATCCGATGGCCGTCCCCATCGTTGATCTTGTTATCTGGAGTTCGTCCTACGTCATGATAAACCTTGAGAGCGGCTGTCCCCTGCTAGGTGATCGTCCTTCACCTCTTGATGATCGTCCTTCATCATGCTCATCCGATGGCCGTCCCCATCGTTGACCTTTTATCCGACATTCGTCCTATGTCGCGATATTTTTGGCAGCCGTACCCTGCCAGGTGATCGTCCTTCACCTTTGATGACCGTCCCTCATCATTATTTCATTTATTCTTTAACCTGATGGCTGTCCCCGTCGTGGTCCCTTTTCCTTTTCCTGATGATCGTCCTTCATCAGTTTAGCCCGATGGCCGTCCCCATCATTGTTTACATTACTTTGTGAACTTGATGGCTGTCCCCATCATTTTTCATTAATCCCCAGAGGGTCTTATATTTTTACTTGATGGCCGTCCCCATCATGATCTCTTATATCCCCAGCATGTCGGCCGTCCCCGTCATTGCTTTATTTCCCGTTTTTTTTTCCAGCGTGTCGGCCGTCCCCGTCATTGCTCATTCCCCAGCAGTCGTCCTCTGCTCGACGGTCGTCCTCCGTCGCCCATACTTTACAATATACTTTATTTCCTTTTACAATCTATATCCCTTTTCTTCTTCATTCTGTGAGTGCAAATTTTGGACTGTCTTTGGTATTCAACCACAAGTTATCTTGTTTGCCTGTTAAGCCGTTGCTTACATCCCGCACAGCTAACTCATGTTTGAATAGGGGCAGCTGTAAACACCCCAAATTTGCCCTCACCCATTCACACCATGGCTTGTGATCTCCTCATATGCATAAACTCAATCATACCATCTCATATCACATTTTTGATTCACTTCATAGATTCAAAGTCATCTGCATCTAGGGTTTGTGATCTGAGTAATCCAAGAGCTTCTTGAGCCACTCCAAAGTTCATCAATCACTTCAAAGGGGTCCATGTATGCTCAAGCATCATATTATATCCTCTCAAAGTCAAGAATGTCAAAGAATCACAAGAACTGAAAATGGCATGGAAGCAGAGCCAAGTTTGACTGCACAGATGACCTAGAATTAGGGTTTTGGTTTCAAAGGCCATAAATCCAAATTTTTTGGTCATTCTTGTTTCTATTGGTCTCTATATGGTATAGGGAGCATACATATCAATTTTCATGAAGAAATTCAATGGGGAAGTCATCTGATCAAGGGTTGACTTTCTAAGCAAGTCAGTGTAAAATCAGGGCATCTGAGGCCCCCAATGACCCAACCAAAGGGTGTTCATCATCATTTTGATTATGTATGATCTTTATTTGATCATGGAAGATGTTATAAGTTCACAAAATTGAAGAATTCCAAGTCATTTGCAAAGTTGACTTTTTGGGAAAGTTGACTTTTAATGAAATTGCCATTTTGGGAAACTTTTTCAACCCTTGCTTTTGGATTCAAAAATGCTTCAAATGGAAAAACTTTGGTCATGAAAGTTGTAGAATGGATCATTCCCTTTTCAAAAAGTACAAGAACATGACCTAATTCATTTTGGATCAAAAGTTATGGCTTGTCAAAGTTGGCTAAAATCACAAAATTTGAAGTTTTCTACCAAAGAGACATTTTGCAAAATGGTTTGATCAAGTGTTCTAAGGGCCTCAAATGTGTATCTTTTCTTCACAACATGATCGTGTGACATCTAAAATTCAGAATGGGCCAAGGGATCACTCATTTTCATGACTTATGGAGCAAGAATTTTCAAAAGAAATCAAAGTGAAGCAAGTTGCAAAAACTCACTCAAGTTTGAATCCACTTGCTTGCTGACTTCATAACCAATCTTAGGGCTCTCCACACTTCTTGCTGCGCAGGACACCCCATTTTTCCTTGGCTAGCTAGTAGCCCATGCCTCTCTTACACAAATTTGACATTTTGGCAACTTGAGCCATACCAATCACAACAGCACACATCAACTCATCTGACCAATCCCATTTGTTTATACAAACCAAAAGCAAGACATTTCACATAACACACAAGCCTGAAAGCACCAAGAACACAGCTCTCTCATTTTCACCCCATTTTGCAAAAGCTTTCGAAACACTCTCCACAAGCTGCAAACACACAAACCAACTTCACAAATCAACTCAGCATACTTCACTGGTCACAAACCACCCATCACCATAGCCTGAAACTCACTGAAACCAAAATACGATTCCTGCCGCTCCTTGAACAGAACTTCAGCAATCTTCCAAACCACCCATTATAAACTTCAAACAAGCATTGAAAGCTTCTCAGGAGGTCCATTGGAGGTGATTGGAAGCAAGAAACCAGCCAGAAAGTGCCAGAAATCAAAGCTTCGATTCAGGTAGCCATGGAAATTCATTTTTCCAGAACTCCTTTCTCTTGTTTCTAAATTGATCTACATGCTTCCCTGAGTTCACTGAACATTTTATTTTTGAAAATGATTGAGTTTTGAGGTTGTATGCTTGATCTGAAAGTTTACCCGGAAAATTGTTCTTGCTTGTTCCTCTTGATTCAGTGAAAATAAATGTTGTTTGAGTTAGGGTTTATGCTTAGGGTTGTTCATAGATTGATTCTGGAGATTTAGAGCTTTTGAAATGGCCTGGAGAATGAGATTGAGTTTTTGGTTGATCGGAGAAGATGACCGGAACACTGTTCCGGTCACCTGATTTTGTTTAGGGTTCAGATTAGGGCACTAATCATAATTAGAGAATTTTGAATCTTGGTCGTCCAGATGCGCGCCAAGTCCACTCCCGCGCGTGTGAGTTTGAATGTTGGCCATTGATTGTGTTGACTTTTCTTTTTTTCAGTTTAATTTCATTTTATTTGCATAAAAATTCATTTGTTTTCTTCATTTAATTAAAAATAGCAAAACATTTTTAAAAATTCTGAAAATTTTTATGCAACCTTTTATTAATTTTCAGAAACCAAAAACATTTTTATTTTTATTTTTTGCATTAAAAATTATTTTTAAATCATTTAAAAGTTTATTTTTAATTAATTAATGAGAATTAATTAATTAAAAATACTTTTAGGTATTTAAAAAATCACCAAAAAAATTCATGAAACCTTTAAAATCATTTAGAAACATTGTCCAACCCTCCAACCAAATTTCTTTTTTGATCTTGATGTCTTTTGACAATTTTTCATGGAATTAATTTCATTTCAAGGCATTATTTTGATCCAATCTTTGAAAATTCATTTCTGCCTAGTCTTTAAGAGTTGGACTTTGATTCTTTTTGCATTGCATCTTGCATATCATGAAGTTTATAGGATTAAATTGGCATGATTTGATCTTGCATTTTCATTTTGTTTGACATTTTTCTTGACAAGGTACCTTGAAACCCTAGAAATCTTAAGAAATTCATAACTTTCTCTAGGTCAAGAATTGGGTCCCCTCCTTTGGGCAGTGAGTTTGCATAGGTTTAGGGTTCCCTTGAGTGCATTTTCAATTTTTTATCTTGATGTTTGCTTCTGGTTTTGGTTTTGGTTTTGTGCATTGATCATAAACCCTAATTTGGGCTTTCTTTTGCATTCATCTTGCATTTGTTTGCATACCATGACTTGCCATGACATTTTATGCATCCATTTGATCCATGACACATCTTAAGACATATTAGAAGCATGTTTGATCATTGCATCTTCCATTTTCCATTTTGTATGTCATTTGCATTTCATAACTTTTCATGTATGTTCATGGTTCTAAGCATGCTTTTCTTGCTTCCACATGTTTGTATGATCATCCTCATGCCTTGTTTCATGTTTGTATCACCTCATATCATCATTATCATCACACACATGCTTCTTTTTTTGGTTTGCATCATGCCATTTCATCTCATTTTGTATGGCATTGCATTTCTTTCACTAACTTTTCAGGTGGTAAGTCACTTTGAGAAGTGAATTTGCCTTCACTTCTCACAATTTCTTTTCATCTCTCTTATGCATCATTGCTGCATTTTATATTGTGTTTGAGATTGAGCTTGCTCTTTCTTCTTCTTCTTACTTTCTTTCTCCAAGTGACTTGTCTTCTTAAATGAAGCAAGTTACTTTGCTTCTCTTTGCTCCTTTCATCTGCTTCCTGGTGGTTCCTTTGAAGATCTTTCTTGTAAACCTCACAAACCTTAGGGACAACCAAGCATGACAATAATTAGGGTTTTGATTAGTCTCCCCACTTAGTTTTACCTTTGTGTCTCATTGAGTCTTCTCTTCTCACCTCACAATCAGGGACTAAACCATAAAGGCTTTAAGACTTTGTGATTAAGCTTATGCCTGCATCCTTCTATTAGGATGGAGTGTATAACTTTAATCCTAAGTGTTAAACCCTTAATGTGTTTAAATCTTTTAATCAATTCATCTAACAATCATCAAGACATCAAGCTTGTAACTTGGGCCTTGCATCAGGGTTCTAATTCTTCCTTAATTGGTTAAGAAGGACTAACCCTAGTGTTAATGGACAAGTCCCCCTCAAGTTGTCTTACAAACCCTAAAACCCACTTCATCATCTTATCATTAACTAAAATCCACTTAACAAAGGTTTTGTTTTGTCATGAGTTTAATCCCTAATCATGGATTAAGTTGAGGAGCTTTCCTCAGCTTAAACATTCTCATCTATTATCCTTCTATTAGGATGGTGTAATGAGTCTGTTTAATCCCTGATTATGGCTTAATCTCATTACTTAACACTAAAACAAAAACACCAAAAAAATTTAACTAATCACAAGTAGGTTAATGATCTTAATCCTACATTAAAGGTGATTAAGTGTGAGAAGCTGACTTCACACTTAAGGTACTCTCATTACCCCTAATCAGAGGGAGGATGTGATGAGTTTACTAAATCCATTGGTTTAGGCTTAAGCTCATTAACTTATGACAAACTTAAAAAGGCAATAAAAGACTGAAAACTCAAAAACAAATAATAATCGTCTCCTTCGGGATTCTTTTCTTATCTTATTCACTCATAAACGAGAACTTGCTTCTTCCGTCTAATGCAAGACAGTTTACACCTAAGCCAGACAGGTCATACACTTGAGCATAGATAAGCAAGCAGTTCACAAGTCAATTCATCTTTCAGTCTCTTTGGGTCGAACTACGGTGTTCTGACTTCCTCATTGCACGAGAGGATACGTAGGCGTAACTTAATAGTTATCGAACAAAAGTCTCTGTGTATTCCCCCCTCTTTCTAGCATTATTCTTTTGGCCTCATTATCATAAGCATTTCACTTTTTCCTTACACTGACACTTCACTTATACACTTCACATGCTTTTTACACTGGCACTTGCATTCTTTTCCAGCTTTGATACACAGTTTGCACTGACACTACCCCTGTAAAACACAAATCTTTTAAGCGTGGATCCCGTCGAGTACGGCGGACAATCTGGGTGCTAATACCTTCCCAGATTGTAACCAAACCCCTTTCTCAGTCTTCTGGTTCGCAACCAGCTTATCCATATCTTTCTAGGTCTATGCAGCATTACCTTTCCTCCGGGATAAAAATGCCTAGCTGGCGACTCTTTTCATTTCATCCTTTCGCCGACCGTCCGCGTCTGTACCTTATTTGAGCCAGTCTCATCTTTTGGGAGCGACATTATGCAATTTCCATTTTTCCTTTAGTATGTTTACCTTTATATTTTTTATTCCACCTCAGTAAAAACAACAACAAAAATTCAGAAAAATGATAAAACAACAAAAAATACTCAAACCAGAGCATAACCCTATGCACTGTAGGATTCTGGCCACGCATTAGGACAATAGCGTTCGCCATTGCCTAATGGCGTTCACCATTTACCTACAAAGGCAGAAGGGCACGCGCTTTACTCAGCCACCCTTTCAATTCCATTTTATTTTCCCTTTTTTTTCTTCTTTTACCACCTTTTCAAATATTTTCTACCACCCAACCACCCTCATAACTCCCTTTAACTTCCTCTTCACCATCCCAACCACTTATATTCCATTCCATTTCTTTATAAACCCCTTTCCATAACCAATTCTCACACCCACAAAAATCTCTTTATCCACCATAACCCACTTCTAAAATCTTTCTTATTTTCTCTCAACTTTCATTATGGATGCAGACTACAAAGTTGATTACATGGGAATTGAGTTTCCGGAAGGAGAGTTCGGTGACACCATGTGTGAGGATTACCACCGCATATCGAAGAGAGATATCAAACCAACTAGGTACCTCGACGGGGACACTCTTCGTTCCTAGGGTCTCATGTCAAGTGTCGCCTGGATGCTCCGGAACCTAGGTATGGATCACTTTTGATGTACTGGTAATTTAAATTCCACTAGGTTGACTTACGAGTTCCTTAGTTCACTCCGTTACGTACATGACATAAACCGTACCTCCGGAACCATTACCTTTAGGCTGCTTAACCAATTCTTTTCACTGACACATGAGAGAATTAGGGAGATTTTTGGTTTTCCATCAGTTGCCAACGCCGCAACTATTGCTCCTTTAGATAGTGAGTGGCAAGACAGTGCCTTTAAGTTTTGGACCCACACCACTGGCCTTACCACTGATAAATGGGAAGGACTTAAGGCCACATCTATTCAAACTCAGCCATTAGAGTGCTCCACTACATCCTTGTTTCTACCATCTTTGGCCGTAAGAACAATGGCAATGTGAATTCTAAAGACATGTATTTCCTTCACTGTGTGCTAAACCAAACACCTGTTGACCCTGTGCCATTTTTCTTAGCCCACTTGGTTAGTGTGTCTAATAGAGTAGGAGGACCCATTTGCGTAGGTAGCATAGTCTCCACCATTGCTCTAGCCCTTAACCTTGAAATTGTCGAGGATGACAATTGTTTTGAGAGCATTCTAGCCGACTTAGGTTATTGGAAAAGTATGCGGCTTATCAAAAGCTTACCTGATGGAAAGTATTGCATTATGATCTGTGACCGTGAGCACCATAGCTTCTCCTTGCCTTCCCCTACGCGTATTGATGTACGCGAGCACACTAACTGGTTACTTATTACTGACCCAGAAGGTGGGGATGCTGCAAGTCAGCCTCGTCCTCAACCCCATGCTACTAACGCACCCGGTCCTAGTACCGCACCATACACTGCACATATTTCTAATGATTTTGCAGGTATGACAGGATCACTGGATCAAATTCTATACGAGCTCAGGCAGCAGAGAGAAAGAGAGGTGGAGCGTGACAGGATGTACATAGAGAATCGCAAAAACCAAGATAGATCTTGCACTGAGCGATATTACTGACGAGATGATACGTCTGCGCAGAGCCATAGGTAGACTTGGAAGCCAGCCCGAGCGTGATGATCCAAATGCCCAAGAAGATCACTACAAGCGTCGAGGCCGTGCCCGCCACCACTGATTTCTCACCAGGTTCCATCACTCCCTTCCCATTCACTTTAAATTTAAACATTGAGGACAATGTTTGATTTAAGTGTGGGGGAGGAGTCGTTTACTGTTTTTGTTTACTTCTTTATGTCATTTTATGTTTTAATAGGATAGTTTCTTTTACTTGTTTAAATTATCGAGTCACATGCTTGTTTGAGTCGTCATTTACCTTATGTTTCGCATAGTCTGAAATTCCCCAAAAATTTAAAAAAATTCTCGATTCAATAAGGCAGAACACACTTAGTATAGGTTGATTTAGGCTAGGTAGATAGACTTGGGAAATATTTGTCAACATCAGTACCGTCTTTACACCTTAGAGTCCCCATTATGCGATATTAGTTTAGATACTTATTATGCTGAGACCTTGTTCTTAGTTTATTTTATTTTTCTTCTCTATTAGTTTATTTGAGCAATCAGCACCATCCCTTACGCGAACTAAGTAATGAACTGATACAAATATGTGTGGATCTCTGAAAAAGAAAAAATTGTTTATGAGTTTTCAAGGAAAAATATGAATTAAAGACCTGTTCTCACTAAGTTAGGTGATCCTCACCCGATCACTTAGCCCAAAAGATCATAATCTTGAAATTCATAAGAAAAAAGGCAAGAAAGAGAAAGAAAAAATGTTGAATTAAGAGATCACACTAACATGTTCGATTAACATGTAAGCAAGAGGATAATGGGCTTAATGTGATTGCGCTAGAATGAAAGAGAGGGGAATAAGAACAAAAGTACGTAGGTCAAGGTATAATATCATGATTTGAACCGGTATTGCATCAGAAGGAACTCTTTGTCCATTTTCGTGGAATCATGTCATTACGATACTCTTGTTTTCATTATTTAGTACCTATCTGTTTGCTTAGACTTAGCAATCTATTGCTTAATCGTGTCCGGTGTGCCTATGAGTCGAAACATTGTGCTTATTGTTTTTATTCGCATTAGGAGTTTGCTTGGGGACAAGAAAAAGTCTTAGTGTGGGGGAGTTTGATGACTCGATTTCGTATAGGTTATTTCGATTCATTTCATGCATGTTTTATCGCATTTTATCGAGTCTTTATCGTTTTCCATATTTATTTACCTTATGTTTTGATTATTTTACGTTTTCAGGACCCAAGCAGCTGAATCAACGGAAAGAAGGAGAAATCGTGGTAAATCAGTGATAAAGAAGGAGAATTATATTCATTCTACACTCTGCAGGTGAATGGTGTTCGCCATTCCCCCCCCCCAAAGGAACCAAATGGCATTCGCCATTTGCCACAAAACCCCAAATTTTCACTAGCAGACCAATGGAGTTCACCATTGGCATATGGCAATCGCCATGCATCGCGGGAGAATTTTTCTTAGCAGTTTTGCCCTGTTCGAATTTCAAACTCTCCAAATGTTTTGGAGCCACTTTTCCTCTATAAATAGGATAGCAGTTTTTCAGATGTCCAAATACCATGCGGAAGCGCTGCCGAATTTTCTATACATATTACTAGCCAAAGTATTAATCGCTCATATCGAGTGGTTAATACACCATTGTAATTGTTTTCTTTTCCATTTCGCTTGTACATGGATTGCAATTGCAAATTAATAAAGTTTCATTTCAATTTATTTTCAGGTTATTGATTTATTACTTTCTTTAAATTTTTGCACTTTAATTTACTGTATGTTTATGTTCATCACTTTAAGCACTTTTCCATAAAAACTCTTAAAACATAATTTTCATAAAATCAACTAGTTATGTATGTTTCTAAATGTTATAATGTAATTATATCAACTTTAAAACCAACTATGTTAGGCTAGATTTGCATGAGCCTGTAGTTTGAGAATCGTCGTCTCGACGGGACTCCGTAGGATAACCAACATATTCTTAATGATTGAAATTTTAGTTTTGTGTTCTAAGTTTAATTTAGGTAGTCTTGTTGTGAGAGTGAGAGGCTGCTTACCAGCGTTTCATCACGGGAGTGAGGAATGCACTAAGACGAGTCCAATAGAGCGAGAGTTTGAGGTACGCGTCAGATAGTAGGCACAAGACACTGGAACCTAAACACAGTGAGAGCGCTTTAGGTATTTATTTTCGATCTTATCCAACTTCAAAAAGACGTTCTTTAACTACCGAGCGAGAGAGAGAGCAAAATCTTGGGGGTTATCGGTCGTGGCTCAGTCAATAGTGCGAGAGTGTGAGATCGAACCCTTAGGTTTGTACTTTCGTCAGAATAACTTCTGCATTAAATTCAGCCCCGGATCCTATAGAGTCCTTAAGAGTCCCGGAAATCATTCTACGGTCTCGTTTCTTTTGTTCGTGCAAGTACCCCTTTCTTTTCGTAGTTATTATTTTATCCTTTTCTTTCGTGACAACCTTAGCCTTAGCCTTACACCGCAATTATAGGACACTCCCTATTGACAATCAATCCCTGTGGGTTCGACAATTTTTTAAAACTACGCGATCACATGTATGCTTGCAGTATTTATTCGACCAAACACATAGATTCGAGCGATCATATATATATATATATATATATATATATATATTCTAGACTGGCCTAACATGTGCCCAGCGCCAAATTGAGGCCCAATCCAGCAGACAGTTGTTGACAAACCCACTATGAGATCCATGAGGATATGACCGTTACGAAAATAGAGCCATTAGTATATAGTCTTTGGGAACCTCCACCTTACGCGCCTAAACGCCTTCCATGAGGCCAACTGTCCAATAGATTTGTTAAGGCAGTTGGACTTGGCCAAAGGTACGCGCCCGTTTCATGCGGATAAATTTCCCTATAAAACTCTCCATCTTGGGAGAGTCAGGTATTCACTTTCTTCCTACCTTTCTCACTTATGATTTTATTGACCATTTATTGACTTGAGCGTCGGATTACCTTGCAGGTACCCCACCACCATCTCCAACCAACAAACCATAGTCCCAGCTGAAGGCCACGAATACCTGTTTGGATTCTTTCTGAACAGTGACTCTATCTATGGGAACCAACAAATCCCCCATCTTTCGTGATCTAGATTCCCTTTCACCACGAGACCAAAGCTCGTTTTTCCGTCTTCATGGCAGCCCAGATGCTTGAGATCATCAAAGATCATCCTGTCATCCTCCTAAGCGATGGCGACAACACAGGTAGCTGTAAACACCCCAAATTTTCCCTCTCTTTTTCTCACACCTTAGCTTGTGATTCTTCATATTGCATTGCATAAGCATACCATCTCACTACATAAGTTATTTCACTACATAAGCTGCATAGCTAGGGTTTGTGATCAGGTGAATCTTAGAAGTGGTTTGAGCTATCTCAGAGGCCATGAAGCATGCCAAGAGGGTCCATGAGTTTTCTATGATCATATTATGGCTCCAAGGGTTCTTGAAAGTCAAGAGATCTCAGAGGATTGCACAGTTGCCCAGGCAGGCTCAGGGCTCCTACACAGATGACCTGAAATTAGGGTTTTGGGTTTGAGGCCCTTACACTCAAAAAATTTGGCCATTTTTTGTTCTATTGGTCTATATATGTTATAAGGAGCATGTGTATACAAAATTGAAGCAAACATTCCTTGTGGAAGTCATCTGATCAAATGGTAACTTGTTGTGCAAGAAAAGTCAGAATCAGGGCATCTGAGGCCACCAACAAGGGTTCCAAAGGGTCATCTTCATCAATTTGAGGTCCTATGATCTTTATTTGATCTTAGGAATGCTTGGAAGTTCACAAAATTGAAGAATTATGAGCCATTGCAAAAGTTTCTATTTTTGGGCATGACTTGTAATGAAAACTTTCCATTTTAGGAAAGATCTTCAACCTCCTCTTTCTTGATCAAAATGGCTTCAAATGAATTTTCCTCAAACATGAAAGTTGTAGATTGGATCTTCCCATTTTCAAAAAGTACAAGAACTCCTCTTGATTCATCCTAGAACTCAAGATATGGCAAGTCAAAGTTGGGAAAAATCTTGTAATTTTCAAGTTCATGTCAAAGAGGGAATTTTGCAAAATGGACTTTTAAGCATTCTAATAACCTATAATTCACTTCCACACTATATAACATTGATGAGAAACATCTCAAGACCAAAATTCATGCCTTGCTTCAAAAGTTTCATGAACAATTTCTTCAAAGTGCACAAAGTTGTGAAAATGTAAAACCTTTGGAAACTCATGAATCAAGCCATACAACTTATCAATTTCAATCCAAGGGTGCTCCTTGAACTTAGCTGAGGCAGCCCAAGACCTCAAATCACTTCTGACATGGCCCATGCTTCAAGTACACCATTTTTGACTTTTTGGCCAATGGAGCCATACCATTCCCATAGTGCACAACCACTCCTCTGACCTATCTCAATCTTTTATGCATTGCCTAAGGATCATAAAACACAACACTTGAAGCCTTGAAACAAGCCAACACTCAGATTGCACAAAAATTGTCAAAAACTTCCCCACTTAGATTCTCACTACTCAGCCATCAAACATCCAAAATTCTTTCACCATTCAATCACACATAACACAAGGAACATTTCCCACCCATCACCATGGCCTGAAACACAACATATCAAAAACACGATTTCTGCTTCATCAGAACTGGACCTCAAAAACCAGCCACTTTCAAAGCATTCTAAGCACTCCACTAGCTTCAGGGGGTCCAAAGAAGCCATTTTGCACAAGAGGGAGGTCCTGAAAGTTCCATTTTGAAGAACTTCAGTTCAGGTATTCATTAACAATTTTTCCAGAACCTTGATTTCTTGTTATAAAATGATTTTATATGCTTTGCTGATCATTCTGATGTGTTTAGAATTGAAAATAGTGTAGAAATGAGCATGTATGGTTGTTCTGAAAATTTGCCCGTGAAAATGTTTTGCTTTGATTCTGCTTGTTCATGAAGTTTAAATGATTTTTGTTGATTAATTTGAGTTGTATGATATTTGGGGATCATTTCTGGGCAGGTCTTGTGAGTTTTAGTGAGCTGGGGAAGAAGATAGGTGAGGGGCTTGCCAGAGAAGATGACCAGAGCTTATCTCCGGTCACCTGATATTAATTAGGGTTTTGATTGCCATATTAAATGAGGACCCTTGGATGTTGATTAGATTAGCGTATGGACGGCTCATATAATTCATTAAACCCTAATCCTGATTAATTAACTAAAACCTAATTAATTAACTCAGTTTAAATCCTGACCATTGGATCACGTGCGAAACATAAAATAAAACCACAGCCATAGGATCTTCATACTCCTGGTCAAGCTGACCTTTCATACTGGCCCTTGATCTCTCTCTCACGCAATCCTGGCCTTTCTTTGTAATTACTTTTCATTTTCTTTTATTTATTTTTGCATTTGTTTCCTTTAATTATTTAAAATAGTAAAACATTTTATAAAATTCCAATCTTTTGCATTTTTACTCTAAATAATTTTCAGAAACCAAAAACATTTTTATTTTTCATTTTTGCATTAAAAATATATTTTTAAATCATTTAATTTTATTATTTAATTAATTAATTCATTTTAATTAATTAAAAATACTTTTAGGTATTTAAAAATCACCAAAAAAATCATGAAGCATTCTTACACATTTAGAACAATTTACAAACTCATATTACAAATTTCTTTTAGGGTTTGATCACATTTTCACAATTAACCATGAATTAGGGTTTCTAAATTTCCTATTTTTCTAACCCTAACTTCAAAAATTCATTTCTGATCAACCAAGATGAGTTTGTACTTGGTTCTTTTTGCATTCTTTCACGTGTTGCATCTTGTATCTAGGGTATTTAACTCATATTTTTGCATTGCATTTTCCATTTGTTTGGCATTTTTCATGAAGAAGTACCCAAAACCCTAGCCTAACTTAGAAAAACCATAACTTGACTTTGGTATAGCTTCTGACTTCCATCTTTGGGGAGTGATCTTATGTGTGTTTATCGTTAACTTGGTTACTATTTCAATTTTTTATCATGTGTATTGCTTATGTTTTGACCATATGCATCTCATACTTTCTTAAAACCCTAATTTGTCATGTTCATTTGCATTCATCTTTGCATACATTCATCATGTGAACTTGTCATGACATCCCATGCATTTGTATGTCATATTAGATACTTTAGGACACGTGTGAACATTGGTTGATCATTTTTGCATTCATTTGGTATGTTTTGCATCCATTACATCTTATGTATGTTCATGAATTCTTAAACTTCTAACATGCTTGTTTTTGCATCCACCACTTGTATGATCATACATATGTTTTGTATATGACTTTGCATCTCTCCATGACACATTTGCATCATGTATTCACTTCTGGTTGGCATCATTTCATCTTCATCTTGGCATCATTGCATCTTGTTTCACCTTATGCATGCATACTAACCATTGCATGGGCTTCTGGTAAGTTGATCAGGATGTGGATTTGCCTCCACATCTAACCTCTTCTTATCTCTTCATTTGCATCTTTATTTGTATTTGAAGTGAGTTTGACTCACTTATGCTCTCTCTTTCTCCTTTTCTTTCTCTTAGGTTACTTAACTTCTTCATGAAGTAGGTAACCTTTTCTCCTTCCTCTTCTTTTTTCATCTGCTTCTTCTTCCTTGGTGGCCATCTGAAGACTTTTTTTGAAGATCCTTTCTCTAAGCCTCACAAACCATATTAACATCCAAGCATGATAATTTTAGGGTTGTATATTGTCTCCCATAGTTTTTACCTTTGAGTCTCCTTGAGTCTCTGCTTCTCATCTCATAATCAAGGCTAAAGAGTTAAAGTTTTAAGACTCTGAATTAGGGTTATGCCTGTATCCTTATCTTATGATGGAGTGTATAACTTTGATACTTAGTGTTAAACCTTTAAGTTGTTTACACCTCCTAATCAAAACACCTAATAATCACTTAGACTTAAGCTTGTAACTTGGGCCTTATATTAGGGTTACATCTCTGCCTATTGGTTCAAAGGGACTAACCCTAGTGTTTAATGGACAAGTCCCCCTCAGGTTTAGTCTTACAGACATAAAATTCACTTCTTAATCCCACCTTTAATTAAAATCCACTTTAATAAAGGCTTGTTATATAATGATTTTAATCCCTAACCATTAAGTTGAGGAGTCTTCATCATCTTAAGTGTTCTCATCTATTATCCTTCTCTTAGGATGGTGTAATGAGTTCACTAATCCCTGATTAGAGATTAAACTCATTACTTAACACACAAAAAAATCCAAAAACACTTAATAATCACAAGTAGGTTAATGATTTTAACCTGCATCATTAGGGTAATTAAGTTGAGATTTTCATCTCATACTTAAGTAGACTCATTATCCCTAATCAGGGGTGATATAATGAGTTTACAAACCCTTGATTAAGGCTTAAGCTCATTATCCTATGAAAAACACCAAAAATAATAAAAAACTGAAAACACAAAAACAAAAAATAAACATCTCCTCCGGGATTGTTTTCTCATCACACTCACTCTGAAAACGAGAACTCGCTTCTTCCGTCTAATGCAAGACAGTTAGCACTCGAGCCAGACGAGTCATACACTTGAGCATAGGCAAACAAGCAGTTCACAACAAAATCATCCCAGTCTCTTTGAGTCGAACTACGGTGTTCTGACTTCCTCATTGTACAAGAGGATACGTAGGCATAACTTAACAGTTATCGAACAAAAGTCTCTTTGTCTCCCCCTCTCCTCCTCCCAGTTCTCTTTTCTTAGTCTCAGTTTTGAGCACTCACCTTTTTCTTGCACTGACATTTTGTACATCCATTTCTCCCTAGATTTCTATGCACATTTTAGCACATACACTATCCCTTTTTAAACACAATCAAGTAAGTGTGGATCCCGTCGACTACGACGGACGATCTTGGTGCTAATACCTTCCCAAGTCATAACCAACCCCCTTTCTCAGTTTCTTTGGTTCGCAGCCGTCTCATCCATATCTTTCCAGGTTTATGCAGCATTACCTTTCCTTCGGGATAAAAATGCCTAGCTGGCGACTCTATTTCAACCTCAACCTCCAACATCACCGACGGTTCACGTTTGCACCGGGACGAAAGTCTGGGGAGCGGCAGTAGCCAAGGAATTTTTCAGCCCAATGCCAATAACGACGAAGGACACCCTACTTCCCTGGACTAGGACAATTTGAAACAACAATCCGTCGTTCACGTAGACCCCGTCTACGAACCAATACCCATTCCAATAGAGGCAGATGCTACCACTCAGGCCCTTATCACTACCCTTAACAAGGAAAACCCCACCTTATTTCAACAGACCCAGACACTCACCGGAAGATCAAGACCGTGGCAAGAAGACTCATTATGACAACGATCATCACCAGAGGAGGTCCCCTTATCATGAGTCTGGAAGAAGTGATGAGGAAGGCAACCTCGGCCCTCTCAGCCGCGAGATCATGGAAACCCGCATCCCTCAAGGACTAGAAAAGCTCCCTCCTTTGGCCACTTACGACGGGACTACTGATCCCGACGATCACATTGAGAACCTCGAAGCCATGCTCCATTATCACAATGTGGAAGGCACTATCAAATGTAGGTTGTTCCACATCACCTTGTGCAAAGGAACCATGTCTTGGTACAAGCATCTACCTGGAGGGTCGATCACCTCATGGAGAGTTCTGAAAAACCAGTTCACCAGACATTTCACTGCCTCCAAGCATCACTCCAAATCCAAAGCCACCCTCGAAGGTATCATGTAGGGGAAGGAAGAGCCCCTGAGAGACTACATTGGCCTATTCAACAAGGAGGTCGTGGAAGTGCACACTACCGACCGCATGAAGCGGTACATTTTAGAGAAGGTCTTGCGCCCCAACAGCAAGTTTCGAAAGGCCGTAGGCATCGAACATCCCCAGTCACTTGCATAACTGCTTCACAAAGTCCAAGCATACATTTAATATGAAGAGAAGGATGCCGCATATTAGAAGAGAGATTCGAGGACGAGAATACAAAAGCTCACAGGCAAAGGGAGGGTGATGACGCATCCCGGCGCGAGAAGCGTAGGGATGGTCGCCCTCGCTAGAGCAGGGGACCAGCTGGCCATTTTGCGGAGTACACCTTACTCACTGCTCCGCACGAAAAGATCCTCAGCGGATGCATCAATGCATAATTCAAACAGGGAGGCATTCGATTCCCCAAGCCTACAGCTTCAAAGACCAACACTGACAAAAGCAAATATTGTCGCTTACACCGCAGCCACGGGCATATCACAAAGGATTGTATCCATCTCAAGTATTCCATCAAAATCCTTATCAAAGAAGGACACCTTAAGAAGTACGTGAAAGACGGAGCTCCTAGGAAGGAGGAAGCCAGAAGGGTCGACGAGGTTGCCGAAGAAACCGCCTCAGTACAAGTAGCCCTTTCTATCACCAGACCTGAAGACTTCTATATTCCTCAAGGCCATTTACATACAGGATACATGGCATCGCACAACCCGTGGGAATGTTTCCCATCGGCCATGCTCATCTCAGGTGGAGGTTACAACAAAATGACTATTGGATCCGTCCGACGAAACCTCGAGCACTTGGTCGATTCATCCCCAGTTCGGCTGCCGTCCCTCAAAAGAATCAAAGGGAAGTCTCAAACAATTACATTTTACAGAGAGGAGATGCTCGGCGGGTCCCCTAACTCTCACATTCCTCTGTTAATCCATTCAAAAATGGCGAGGACTGATGTACGGAGAATCCTCGTCGATCGGGGAAGCTCGGTCGACATCATGTACACTTTGTTTTTCTGGGCTCTACAACTAGATCAGGGGAACCTATCCCCATATGTAGGTTCCGACTTACAAGGGTTCAACGGTGCCACGACGAGACTATGGGGTTACGTCGAGCTGAATGTCACCTTCGGGGAAGGGGATGCTTCTAAAACCATCAAAACACACTTCTTGGTAATTGATTATCCCTCGCTCTACCAGTGCATCATGGGGAGACCCACACTCGCCAAGCTCATTGTCGTACCTTGAATAGTCCACCTCAAAATGAAGTATTACACCGAAAAGGGCCACGTGGCTACCTTGCACGAGGATATCGAGGCAACACGAAGGTGCTTCGAGGCAGCAACCGAGGGCCAAACAGCGATAGAGAATGTACCAAAGAACGAGAAGCGTGCAAGAGAGGAAAACCCTCCATTCGAGGACATTCAGCCTGAGAAAAAGCATACTTTCCATATTAACACAATCAAACTCAACCCTCACATCCATGTAGATGAGGAAGTTGATACTCCTACAGACAAATCGTCCTTGTTACGCCCCTTGCCCGCAGGCGATTTCGAAGTTGTGACCTTCGGGGATAACCCCAATAGAGGAGTCCAGATCGGAGCAGGACTTCCCAGTGAAGTCAAAGAGCAGCTAAAGTAGTGCTTGCGCCGCAACACCGATATTTTCGCCTGGAGCACCACTGACATGCCAGGAATCTCTCTGGGAATTGCATGCCACGAACTCACTATTAATCCAACTGCCCATGCAATCGCACAACGAAGGCGCAAGCAATCCGAGGAAAAGAACTTAGCCGCTGAGAAACTAGTTAAGGACCTCATAGAGGCCAAATTTGTAACCGAGGTCAGGTACACCACCTGGCTCTCAAACACTGTACTTGTTAAGAAATAAAATGTAAAATGGAGACTTTGTGTTGATTATACCGATCTTAATCGGGCATGCCCGAAAGACTCATATCCCCTATCTAACATTGACAAACTGGTAGATAACTCTACAGGTTTTAAATTGTTGTCCTTCATGGACGCATACTCAGGGTATAACCAGATACCCATGGTCGAAAAAGATAAAACGCACACCACATTCATGACCCCGACAGGGAACTATTACTACAATGTAATGCCCTTCGGGTTAAAAAATGCAAGAGCCACTTCTCAGCGCATGATGAATAAAGTTTTCAAATCACAATTATGGGACATGCTAGAGGTATACATGGACGACATGGTCTTCAAATCCCTCCAGGAAGCCGATCATGCTTCCCATTTGCAGAATCTGTTCGATCAAGCCAGACAGTGTAGAATGTGTTTCAACCCTGATAAATGCACCTTTGGTGTGCGAGCGGGAAAGTTCCTCAGTTTCTTCCTTACGGAAAGAGGTATCGAGGCCAACCCCGACAAATGTCGTGCATTCACAAAATTTCCTACACCCAATTCGAAAAAATCAATTCAGTCACTAAACGGTATGCTCGCATCCTTATCTCGTTTCATCGCAAAATCCGCTCAGCACGTTTCCCCTTTCTTCAAGCTGCTCCGTAAAGAAGCTGCATTTGGGTGGAAAAACGAATACGAGAAAGCTCTACAGCACCTCAAGCGAGCCTTATCTGAACCCCCTTCCTCTCAAGGCCAACGACCGGGGAAATCCTCTACTTGTATTTCGTAGTGAACCCCGAAGCCATTAACGCAACACTGATCAGAGAAGACACTGACAGGCAAAAACCTGTATATTTCACGAGTAAAGCCTTACAAGGCCCAGAGTTAAGGTACCAGTAGATCGAGAAGATCTCCCTCGCCCTTGTAAGTGTTGCTAGACAACTATGGCATTATTTCTTAGCACACACGGTGATCATAACAACCGACCAACCCATTAAACAACTCTTGGCGCGACCAGAGATGGCCAGAAGGATGCTGAAATGGTCGTTAGAGCTGTCTGAATTCGATATATAGTACGAGGGAAGGAACGCTTTAAAGGCCCAGGAACTAGCCGACTTTTTCGTCGAGATGACCCCCGCAGAGAGCTGCCGCAAATGGCTCATGTACGTCGACGGAGCTTCCGGACCCTCCGGAAGCGGGGCAGGAATCATCCTCGAAAGCGTGGAAGGCCTCATAGTCGAAGTATCTTTAATTCTATCTTTTCCAACATCGAATAACCAGGATGAATACGAAGCTTTCTTATCAAGGATATGCCTCGCCAGAGACTTGGGAGCTCACGAAGTTACGATTTTTACCGATTCACAATTGGTCGCATCCCAAGTAAAAGGGGAGTATCAGGCAAAGAGTGACAATCTAATTGAGTATCTAGCACTGGTCCAGCGAATGCTCGCGCATTTCAAAGCCTGGGACGTCCAGCATATTCCACGCAAGCGAAACTCACGAGCTGACATCCTGTCCAAGTTAGCAAGCACACGCAAGAAGGGCGGTAACAAGTCCATAATTCAGGAAATCCTTCCTAGACCAGGCATCAAAAAGATAGAGACTATCCTTGACGTTAACATGGTAGGAGACATCAGCTGTTGGATAACCCCCGTCTTCAAGTTCCTAAACACTGGAGAATTTCCCGGCGACAAGAAGGAGGCCAGCGCCACTAAACGCCGCTCCTCGTCTTACGTTCTGGTGGACGGAAAGATGTATCGCCGAGGATTTTCCATTCCACTCTTAAGATGCGTCGAAGAGGAAATAATGTATGACATATTTCACGAGATACATGAGGGAACTAATGCCCAACACCTGGGCGGAAGATCACTGGCACGCAAAGCCTTGCGGGCTGGGTGTTATTGGCCAACCATGCAGAACAACACGAAGAAACACGTGAAGAGATGCGAAAAATGTCAACATCACGCGGACATGCACATCACACCCCTGGATGCTTTGAAAACCATGTCGTCTTCATGGTTTTTTGCGCAATGGGGCATGGACATACTCAGTCCCTTCACGCAAGGCTCCTTCCAAAATAAATATCTGATTGTAGCAGTCGATTATTTCACCAAATGGGTAGAGGGTGGGACCCTGGCCATGATCACAGCGTTCAACATCCTCTGGTTCTATAAGAGAAACATCATCGTGATATTCGGCGTGCCAGAATCCCTTATAGTGGACAACGACACCCAATTCACAAATAGAAACTTTCAGGATTTCGTTGCAGAAACTGGCACCAAGAAGCACTTCGCGTCCGTCGAGCACCCTCAGACGAACGGGCAAGCAGAAGCCGCTAACAGAGTCATTCTATGGGGTCTCAGGAGAAAGTTAGGCGAAGCAAAGAACATGTGGGTCGAGGAACTCCACAGTATATTGTGGGCTTACCAAACCACCGCACATTCTACAACCGGGGAGACTCTGTTCCGAATGAATTACGGGACTGAAGTTGTCATCCTATAGAAATCAGAGAACCTTCTAGACGAACAGAAGCGCCCTAAGAAGAGGAACTCAACGACGAGGCCTTAAGAGAGGAACCTGACTTGGTAGAAGAGGTCTATTCATGGGCAGTCCTATGTGAGAAATCCCTGAAATATAAGATAACATCAAGATACGACTGTAAACACCCCAAATTTGCCCTCACCCATTTCACCATGGCTTGTGATCATCCTCATATGCATAAGCACAAACATATCATCTCACATCTCATTTTGATTCACTGCATAGTTTCTAAGGCATCTGCACCTAGGGTTGGTGATCTGAGCAACCTCAAGGCTTCTTGAGCCATTCCAAAGGCCACTAATCAACTCAAAGGGGTCCATGTGTGTTCTTATATCATATTCCATCTCCTCAAAGTCAAAATGCAGAGGAATCACAAGAACTAGGGTTTGAGGTGATGCAGAGCTAGTTTGAACTACACAGTTGACTGAAAATTAGGGTTTTGGTTTCAGAGGCCATAACTCCAAATTTTTTTGGTCATTCTTGTTTCTATTGGTCTCTATATGGTATAGGGAGTATGCATATCAATTTTCATGAAGAAATTCCATGGGGAAGTCATCTGATCAAGGGTTGACTTTTCAGACAAGTCAGTGCAAAATCAGGGCATCTGAGGCCCCCAATGACCCAACCAATGGGTGATCTTCATCATTTTGAGTGTATATGATCTTTATTTGATCATGGAAGAAGGTTGAAGTTCATAGAAATCAAGAATTTAGGGTTTTTGCAAATGTTGACTTTTTGGGCATAGTTGACTTTTCAAGAATGCATCATTTTAGGTCATTTTTCAAGCCATGATTCTTGATCCAAAAATGCTTCAAATGGAAAAACTTTGGTCATGAAAGTTGTAGATCTCATCTTTCCCTTTTCAAAAAGTACAAGAACATGATCAAACTCTTCTTGGATCAAAAGTTATGGCAAGGCAAAGTTGGCAAAAATCATTATTTTTCAAGGCATGCTTCAAATGGAAATTTTGCAAAGTCATGAACCAATGCATTATGTGACCTCTAATCCATTCCAAACCAGCACACAAACATTCTATGAGCCTTAAAAATCAGAATTGGACCAAGTTTCCCCATGGTTTGGTTTGTGTAACAAGAATTTCTCACATGTGAACCAAAAGTACAACAACTTGCAAAACCACTCATCATGCTTCCTACAACTTGTGACCTTGGATGCTGACCTTGCTAGCTCACTCACCATCCCATGCTGCGCAGCCCCTAGGCTTTGTACCAAGCTAGCACTTCACCATACCTCTCTTACACAATTTTTGACTTTTTGCAAAAGGTAACTTACCAATCAATAAAGCACATGTCCAATCAACTGACCAATGAGAGAGAGTTATGTGGACAATTTGCAAGCCATTTCATGTAGAAGGCAAGGCTGAAGCTCGACATTCACAACATTCACAAAAACACTCCCATTTTGCAACTTGCTTCGAATCTGATTCCACAGCTTGCAAACACTTCAACCATTTTCACCATTCAACTCACCTTGCTCCATAGACCACCCAGCACCAAGAACCCAAGCCTGAAACAGCCTGAACATCTCACTGCCATTTCTCACTTCATTTTGCAGTTTCATTCGAATCTCCTCCCACAAACCACAAACACACCAACAAACACTCCAGACCTTCTCCATTCATCCTCAGGATCACAAACCATCATTCACAATGGCCTGAAACCTCCAGAAACTCCATTGCCATTTCTGACCAAGCTTGAGCAGAAGCTTTCGAATCTCACTATCCAGCCAGCTCAAACTTCTTTTGAGCATTCAAACATCTTCTGGGGATCAAGTGGAGTGGTTTGCACTGAAAGAAGTGGCCTGAAAGTCCTCAAGTTGAAAGCTCCAAATCTCAGGTAGCTCGAAAATTATTTTTCCAGAAATCATTTCTCTTGTTACAAACTTGTTCTACATGATTCACTGATCATCCTGATGTTCTTAGTTTTTGAAATGGCTTTGTTTTGAGTATTTAATTTGTCTCTGAAGCTTGCGTGCCCTAGAACTTGTTCTCTTCGATTCAGCTTGTTTAGGAAGAATAAATTTGTTTTGAGAGAGGGGTTTGATTCGTGAGAGGTTGGAGATCATTTCCCAATTCATAGATTTTGTTTTTGTTACGTTTTGAGGGAGTTGGTGAGTTTCCCGGTGAGGTGCTGGCCGGAGAAGACGACCGGAAGTCTTCTCCGGCCACCTGAGTCATTAAACCCTAATCTCAGGTCATTAACTCTAGTTTGAATTTGAGCCATGGATGTGCGTTGACCTGTTGACTTCCCTCTCTTTTGGATGGCCCAGATCATCTCATTTGCCCTAATCTCTCTCATTAGCTTTAATTAATTCGTAGTTAAATTAATTAAGTCAGATGCAATCTCCACCCTTCATTTGCGCGCTGGTCAACAGATTCAAACCCTGGGCGCATCTCATCCCTCCATTCTGATTACTTTCAGTTTTATTTAATTTTTATTCATTTTTATTTCAATTAACTTGCATATTTATTTTAAAATAGCAAAAAATACATAAAAATTATGAAACTTTTTCCTCTGAGTTTTATTAATTTTTATGACACAAAAATATTTTTATTTTATTTTTCATCATTAAAAAAGTATTTTTAAATATTTAAAAGATTATTTTTAATTGATTAATGGAAATTAATTAATTAAAAATACTTTTAGGTATTTAAAAATTACAAAAAAATTCATGAAATGTTCTAAGACATTTAGAAACATTGTCCAACCTTCAAACCAAATTTCTTTTTTGATCTTGATGCATTTTAAGAATTTTTCATTGAATTAAATCCTATTTTGTGCATTAATTTGATCATAAGTTTAAAAATCCATTTCTGCCTATTGGAGAAGGTTGAGACATTGGTTCTTCTTGCATTGTTTTCTATTTAGCATGTAGTTTATAGGGTTAAATGGCCATGATTTGATCTTGCATTTTCAATTTTGTTTGGCATTTCTTTTGATAAGAACCCTAAAAAACCCTAATAATTTGTAAAAATCATATCTTGAGTTTGGTTGAGAGTTGAGAGCTCCCCTTTGGGCAGTGGTTCATTATAGGTTTAGGGTTTCTTTGAGTGCCATTTTCCATTTTTATCTTAGGGTTTTGTTTCTGTTTTGGGTTTTTTGTTTGATGTTTGATCCATGAACCCTAATTTGGGCTTTCTCTTGCATCCTTCTTGCATTTCCTTGCATAACATGACTTGTCATTGCATTTTGTGCATTCTTGTGATCCATTTGACATCTTAAGACATATAGAAAGCATGTTTGATCATTGCATTACATATTTGCCATGTCGTTTGTCTTGTATGCTTCATAACTTTCCATGCTTGTTCATGCTCCTTAGCTTGCATCATTTGCATCCATGATCTTGTATGAACATCTCCATGTCTTGCCTCATGTTTGCAGCACTTCATAACATCATAATCATCATCAACATGCTTCTGGTTTTGCTTTGCATCATACCATTTCATCTCATCTTGCATTGCATTGCATTTCTTTCTAACATTTCAGGTGGTAAGTAAACTTGGGAAGTGAATTTGCCTTCACTTCTCATAACTTTTCTTTTCATCTCTCTTGCATCCATTGCTGCATTTCTATTTGTGTTTGAGATTGAGCTTGCTCATTCTTCTTCCTCCCACTTTCTTTCTTCAAGTGACTTGACTTCTTGAATGAAGCAAGTCACTTTGCTTCTCTTGATCTTGTTCATCTGCTTCCTGGTGGCTCCTTTGAAGATTCTTCTTGCAAACCTCACAAACCTTAGGATCAACCAAGCATGACAATGAATTAGGGTTTTGATTAGTCTCCCCTCATAGTTTTACCTTTGTGTCTCTCTTGAGTCTTCTCTTCTCATCTCATAATCAGGGATTAAACCCTAAAGGCTTTAAGACTTTGTGGTTAGGGTTATGCCTGCATCCTTCTCTTAGGATGGAGTGTATAACTTTAATCCTAAGTATTAAACCCTTAAGGTGTTTAAATCTCTTAATCAATTCACTTAATAAGCATCAAGACATCACACTTGTAACTTGGGCCTTGCATTAGGGTTCTAATTCTTCCTTAAATGGTTAAGAAGGACTAACCCTAGTGTTAATGGACAAGTCCCCCTCAAGTTGTCTTACAAACAATAAAACTCACTTCATCACCATATCACTAAATAAAATCCATTTAATCAAAGGCTTGTTTTGTCATGGGTTTAATCCCTAATCATGGATTAAGTTGAGGAGTTTTCCTCAGCTTAAACATCCTCATCTATTATCCTTCTTTTAGGATAGTGTAATGGGTCTGTTTAATCCTTGATTATGGCTTAACCTCATTACTCAACACTAAACAAAAACACCAAAAACATCTAAATAATCACAAGTAGGTTAATGATCTTAATCCTGCATCAAAGGTGATTAAGTGTGAGAATCTGACTTCACACTTAAGGTATTCTCATTACCCCTAAACAGAGGGAAGATGTGATGAGTTTACTAAATCCATTGGTTTAGGCTTAAGCTCATTATCTTATGACAAACTTTCACAAGCAATAAAAGACTGAAAACTCAAAAACAAACAATAATCGTCTCCTTCGGGATTCTTTCCTCATCATCTTCACTCACAAACGAGAACTTGCTTCTTCCGTCTAATGCAAGACAGTTAGCATCTGTGCCAGACAGATCATACACTTGAGCATAGGCAAGCAAGCAGTTCACAAGTCAATTCATCTTTCAGTCTCTTTGGGTCGAACTACGGTGTTCTGACTTCCTCATTGCACGAGAGGATACGTAGGCATAACTTAACGGTTATCGAACAAAAGTCTCTGTATATTCCCCCTCTTTCTAGCTTTATTCTTCAGCCTCATGATCTTGAGAATTTCACTCTGTTCTTACACTGACACTTTCATATTACACTTCACTTCTTTTGGCACTGACACCTGTACATTTTCTTCCAGCCCTTTCATACACAAATTGCACTGACACTACCCCTTTAAAACACAAATCTTTTAAGCGTGGATCCCGTCGAGTACGGCGGACAATCTGGGTGCTAATACCTTCCCAGGTTGTAACCAACCCCCTTTCTCAGTCTCTTTGGTTCGCAAACCGTCTTATCCATCTTTTTCTAGGTCTATGCAGCATTGCCTTTCCTCCGGGATAAAAATGCCTAGCTGGCGACTCTTTTCATCCTCCAGTGAGTTCACGGCTGTGTGTTCTCACTGTTCCCTTCGCCGACCGTTCGCGCTTGTACCAGGATGCAAATCTTTGGGAGCGACAGCTTGGCGACTCTGCTGGGGAACCTTATATTGCAACCAGGGCTTCTGGTTCTTTTTGTGGGTTCCTCCTAGCGCTTGTTTGATTTGTGTTTACTGGGGTGTTATGTGCTTGTTTGTGCTTGTATTTATTTTTTTTTATTGCTTTATGTACAGTTACTTTACTGCTTTCTTTACTGCATTTATATATCATATTGTCATTGTTGCTGGCTGGATCTGTTGTTTGCCTTGGTGGGTGGGTGATTCATTGAGAGTTAAGGTCCTATACCTGGGACCTGAGTGACACCTAGGCTAGAGTGAATCATATTCTTTCCCATTCCATTTCGGTCTGGTGCGGGAATATGAAACACGGTTCAGATATGGGTTTCTTCTTGAGAACTCTGTGTTGCAGATTTCCTGCAATGCTAGGGCTATCTGGGAAGCCTGCTAAGTCTGGATGACCTTTTAGTATTGACCTTCAGAAACTGAGGTGAATTAGAGGAGGAACTTTTATGGTTATTGTAAACACTGTACCTCCGGGTTAGAAGTGTTTACACTTCTCATAACTGATCCAAGTCTGAGGATCCTTGTTTTAGAACACCACCTGTGAGGGGGTTGGGCTGTTTACAGGTTTGCAGGTACCTTGACCTCAGAATACCCTGTTACTTTGACTTTGTTAAGAATGCTCCATGTTGGACAGTTCTTGTGATTCTAAAACCTTGGACTTGTGGCTCTTTATTTGAGTCCCCCACCCTGGTTACTGGATTTTTAGACCTCCATCTGGATTTCTTGAACACACATGGATCTACACCAAGGCAGTTAATCAGATCCAGCTCAGTCACAAACCCTTGCATTTCATTTGCATACATACCCATTGCATCATATTAACATTTGCTTATTTGTGTTTCAGGGTATCCACCTTCATCTTTGGTTTTGGTTTTGACCCCATCTGCAGTTTTGACCTATCTCCACCAGCACTTGCTTCAGCCTGTCAGCCATATACTTCAGTTACTAGCACTAGCCAGCCAGTGGCCCACTCCTCAGCATCTTCATCAGCACTTATCCTACTCAGTCTCAGCATCATGGCTCCAAAGAAAAGCAACATCACCTATCATTTCTTCCAACCAGACTTATCAGACATCAGGAGGATCCAAACCTTGATCACTCCAGATCACGTACCTTTGTTCAGGGATCATTATGGGGATATACTTGACTTGGTCATGGATCTGGACCCATCTCAGAGAAGCCTGATCCATACCTGTATTCAGTTCTATGACCCCCCATTGAGATGTTTCACCTTTCAAGACTTTCAGTTGGGTCCTCTTCTGGAAGAATACTCATCATTGATTGGTCTGTCTATCAAAAGAGAAATCCCTTTCAACCCTGAAATGGTCTCTCCCAGCAATGGAGAGGTAGCAAAAGCTTTGCACCTGGAACCTGCTTTGATTGAGCAGCATATGACCTCTAAAGCTGGGATCCCTGGATTTCATCTGGACTTCTTGATTTCTCAAGCTAGTCTGAAGGCCTCCTTGGGAGAGTGGAAAGCTGTTTATGCTTTGTTGGCCTTAAGTGTATATGGAATTGTGTTGTTTGCAGATGAGCCTCGATTCATCAGCAAGAATGCAATCCATTTGTTCATCCTGAAGAACCCAGTGCCAGCTTTACTGGGTGATCTCTATTACTCAGTACATCAGAAGAATGAGAAGCAGAGGGGGAGGCTAGTGAGGTGTTGTGCTCCATTATTTCATGCTTGGCTTCTCAGGCATCTACCCAGGACAGATGCATTTCTAAATCCTCATCAGCAAAGCAACTGGGCTAAGAGGCTCACTACTCTCACTTCAGCAGACATCAGATGGTGTACTCAGAGCACCAAGGGCAGAGATATAATCACCAGCTGTGGGCACTTTCCCAATGTGCCCTTAATAGGAGTTAAGGGAAGTATCAATTACAACCCTCTGCTGTTCAGAAGGCAATTAGGCTATGCACTGGTTCATACTCCTAGGGAACAAGACTTGGTTGAGACCCTCTACTGTGAGAACAAGATTAGTTTGGTTGTTGTTAGGCAGGCTGCCTGGGCCTGGGATCATGTTCAAACCAAGGGAATCACCATTCTGGGGAAGTGCAATAATGTGGCATCAGTCCAATATTATGAGTGGTCCCATGCTAGGGCCCAATTCTCTGGAATGCCCTTTACCATAGAAGACATGCCTGAGTCATCTTCAGCACCACCCCCTGCCACTATCAGTTTGGAGGAGTTTGAGAGCTTGAAGGAAAGAAATGGGAAGCTAACCCAGGCTTTGCAGAAGACCCTCCGGGAGAGGAGTGAAGGTGTGAGGGAGATTGAGAGATTGGAGAAATTGAAAGTGGAACACTTGACTAAGATCGAGAAGTCTGGAGATTATATCAACAAGTCTAAAGCTGGTGAACAGATTCTGAAGAATGCTTGTAAAGAAGCCCAGTTCCAGAGAGCAAGGACAGACTTGTATTTGAAAGAGAGTCAGGCCAGGTGGGTCCGGATCACTGAGGCCCGTACTCTAGAAGACAAGAGAGTTCAGGACAAGATGGAGCAGATGGAAAAAGCCCTGGCAGCAGCCCAGAAGGAAATATCAGAGCTAGAAATCAGAGCTGGAGTGAAGAGGTCTAAGGACCAAAGTCAGAACAGGAAGTTGACTGCAGCTGTTGCAACAAGAAACCTTCTCATCAGAAATCTTACGGAGCATCCGGCTGATCCTGTGACCGAAGCACTTCTCAAGGAAGTTCGTGAGGATGAGTTTGGCCTTGGAGTTTGATCATTTGCTTGTTGTTGTTCCTTTTCCATGTACTTTTGTTTTTTGTGATGTATTTTGACCCCTTAGGGGGCCGGTGTTGTAAAATGAACAAATTGTATTATTTCACCTTTGTAATATATTTGTGTTGGTTTCTATCTGGGTTCACATCAAAAGCAACTTCAACAGCAGCATCTTCAAGGGTCTGGAAGGGTCAAAACTGAAGGCCAAACCGGATACCTTGAGAACAAATAAGCATAACTGCATTGCATGCTAACCCTTTTGTTTGTTTTGTAGGTTTTTGTTTTGTTGTTGCTAACCTCTGTTGTGATGTTCAGGAATTATTGCTCGCCGCCGGGTATTTCCTCTCAACAGGCCACACAGGTACCCAACTAGAAACAACCTTCCGGGAATCCAGATGGACCAGATGCAACAAGACCTTACGGAGGTCAGAAACCAGATGGCCAACGAAAGGCTGGAGATGAGAACCCAGATAACACAGTTCATGGAAGTGATGAACAACTTAGCTCAAAGCCAGGAGAGGCTCAGAACTTTGGTAGAAGGGAGGAATCAAGAGGAGCCCCATGTGGGGACTGCAGGCACAAGTAACAATGAACGGGTGCAACCACATGTTAACCCCCCTGTGTTTGGTTCACATCTACATCCTGAGGTTAATATTCCCGCAAACATTCAAGGAACAGCCACTGCAGCCAGAGTACTTCAAGAAGATCCTCAGGAGGACCAATTCACAGTAATGGGTGCTGGAGAGGAAACTTATGATAGACGATTGGAAGAAATAGCTGAGAAGTTGAGGTCCTTAGAATCTCAAAATTCTTTGGGTTTCGACGTCATGGACATGGGTTTGGTAGACGGGGTCAGGATCCCCCATAAGTTCAAGCCTCCTTGTTTCGAAAAGTATAATGGGACTTCCTGCCCCCGGACTCATTTGCAATCATTTCTGGGAAGGCTGAAGGCCTATACAATGGATGAGAAACTCTGGATGTTCTACTTCGAAGATAGCTTGACTGGAGCATCAAGGGAATGGTATTCCCATCTGACAAGAGCAACTATAAGATGCTGGAAGGACCTGGCAGAGGCCTTCATCAGACAGTATCAGTATAATCTAGATATGGCACCCAACAGGACCCTCCTAATGGGAATGTCACAGTCATCTAGGGAGAGCTTCAGAGAATATGCTCAAAGATGGAGACAGCTTGCTGCTGCTGTCCAGCCACCTATGTCTGAGAGAGAAATGGCAGACATGTTTATGAACACTCTCCAGGGAACGTATATTGACAGGTTGGCTGCTTTCTCTTCCACTAGCTTCGCAGATGTTGTCATAGCTGGGGAGAGAATTGAAAGCCTGTTGAAAATGGGTAAGATCTCTGATAATGGTGCCAGTTCGTCCAGCAGTACAAGAAAGCCTTTTGCAGGCCCGAGAAGAGCTGGCGAGACTAATGCCATCCACACCAACAGGGGTAGGCCCCAATATGCTCAGAGGTCAATAGCAGCAGTCATTATCCCTGCTCCAGCTCATCCTCAGCCAGTCTATCAACCTCCTCAACAAAACTTCCAACAACAACCTCAGTATCAGCAGAATCAGTATCCTCCAAGGAACTTCAACAACAACTCCAACAACAACAATCAACAAAGGCCATTCCAACAAAGACCATCCCAAGCTAACCGAGTGATCGACCCGATCCCAATGCCGTATGCTGCCTTGCTGCCACAACTTCTGAAACTCAACCTGGTTGAGCTAAGAACGTTGGCACCTCCGGATCCCAACAGTCTACCAAGGAACTATGACTCCAATGCTAGGTGTGCTTTTCACTCGAACGCACCTGGTCACAGTACAGAAAAATGCAGAGCTCTGCATATGAAGGTACAAGACTTGGTAGACTCCAAGGCTCTGAATTTTGCACCTCCGCCCAATGTCAATAAAAACCCAATGCCAAATCATGGTGGTCCCCGAATTAACGCTATTGAAGAAGACCAACCGTCTTATTTAATAACAAGTGTGGATCAGATCCGGACGCCATTGGTGGAAATCAAAGCTCAACTCCGTGAAAACCAAATATTTCCGGGATGTGAACTAGGGTGTCCCTATTGCAATATTTCATGGAATGGGTGCGAGGACCTGAGGAATGGCATTGACAGCCTTATTCAGAGTGGCCTGCTACAGATCACTACATCATTCCCAACAAATCCGGCAACTTCATCAACAACGGTTTCAGAACCTCCTACAACTACAGCAACTATTGTTCCCGACAACTCACCAACAACATCAACCAGTACTTCATCTGTCCTCCCAAATGATCAGTTTTCAACAGTTTCTCCTGCTACAACTTCAGCTTCATTCCATTTCGAATCTCCGTCAGCAACAACAACAGTCCTTCCAACAGTACCTCCTACAACACCAGCAATCAATCATGAAGATGTCTCTACCGTCACCATATTCTACGATCCTGAAAATAATTCTGCCTACCATTCAGAAGGTGCTGCTCCCGCCAGAGCACCAGTTACAATCTTTTATGATCCACAAACAATAACAGTCCCTTCAGCAGCAGCAATCAGTCCGGTCACTGTCACGGTGCCTGGACCAGTACCATATGAAAGCAATAGGGCCATCCCCTGGCACTATGGCTCTGACTTGTATTGCGAAGGAAAAAGAATCACTCTGGAAACATCAACACCTGCACCACAAGTAGATAATGTGGGGGGAGGCGGAGGCTTCACTCGAAGCGGACGTCTCTTTGCTTCACAAGTTCAAAGACCTACTGCCGAAGCAGAAGCTGCTGCCAAGGCAAAAGGAAAAGGCCCGGTGCAGGAAGACCAAGTTGCCAAAGAAGCCCTGAAAACTCCATTTGATCAGGAAGTTGATGAGTTTATGCGAATCATCAAAAAGAGTGATTATAAAATTGTGGATCAGCTTCACCAGACGCCATCCAAAATCTCTATCCTCTCACTGCTTATGTGCTCCGAAGCCCATCGGAATGCACTACTTAAAGTCTTGCACGCAGCTTACGTGCCTGAGGAGATTACTGTCAACCAATTGGAAACCGTGGTTGGAAATGTTACTGCTAGCAATGGGCTAGGGTTTACCAATTCTGACTTGACAGCGGATGGCCGCAACCACAACAAAGCCTTGCACATAACCCTGGAATGCAAAGGAGTTGTCCTTTCTCATGTGCTGGTGGACACAGGTTCTTCCCTGAATGTCTTACCAAAGAAGGCTCTGGTGAAGTTAGAATATGATGGATTGGCATTGAGACCCAGCAACCTGGTGGTAAGAGCCTTTGATGGTTCGAAGAGATCGGTTCTGGGAGAGATTGAGCTGCCTGTGACAATTGGCCCACAGACCTTTAAAACTATCTTTTATGTGATGGACATTCAGCCCGCCTACAGCTGTTTGTTGGGTAGGCCCTGGATTCACGCCGCCGGCGCAGTAACGTCTACCCTTCACCAAAAGTTAAAATTTGAGTGGGAAGGTCAAGTTGTCACAATCTGTGGGGAAGAGGATATTTTCGTTAGCCATCTGGCTACTTACAAATACATTGAGATGGATGGGGAGATCCATGAAACAATGAGCCAAGGTTTTGAATCCTTGAACGTCAATGAAGCATCTGCTGTGTCAGGGATCTCCATGTCATCTTACCAACAAGCCCGGAAGGTTGTTGAAGAAGGAACTGCCCTAGGCTGGGGCAAGGTATTAGCTGTGGAGGAGAAGAAGGACAAATTTGGGTTGGGTTACAGACCAACTCAACATCAAGCAAAGGCTGCTGCAGAGCCTGGTTTTGTCAGTGGGGGGATGCTTACCCCCGATGCTATCAACTGTCTGGAAGACGAGCTGGAAGAGGAGCGCAATCTGGAGAATTGGATTCGTCTGAAGATCCCGGGGAGCAGTGTCTCGAACTGGTCTTCCCAGGAAATTATAAGAGTTACTCATGCAGAGTAATTATTATTTCCTGTATTTTTTATAGCATGCATCCAAGTCTTGCATCTTGCCCAAGATGACAAGACTCATTTTGTAACCAGGGCCATCTGTACTTTTGTGCAAACAAGATTAAATTAATGAAATATCAGACATCTTTTTGCAAACGAGCCTTTTTCTTTTATGCTCACTGTTTTTCCATTTTTCTTTTTGTACAAAAATAAATGGCGGTGTTTTCAAAATGATAACTTCATTTCACTTTTTCTAAAGCAAGATTAAAATCAATCACTAAAATGAACAAACTTAACCCTTGCAGAGAGTGCCTTCCTGACAGCACCGACAACAGCACGGCTATGACTTCGTATGACTTTGACAATCCAATCAATCAAGCTGATGAAGGGGTTGATGAAGAATATGAGCTTCCTGAAGAGCTAGCCAGGTTGTTGAGACAAGAGGAAAAGGTCATTACCCCTCACCAGGAGGAGGTTGAAGTGATTAATCTTGGTACAGACGAAGACGTGAAAGAAGTTAAAATCGGGGCCTGCCTGCAAGACTCGGTGAAGAGACAACTGATAGATCTGCTTCAGGAGTATGTTGATGTGTTTGCTTGGTCGTATCAAGACATGCCAGGGTTGGACACCGATATAGTCGTGCACAAGCTGCCTTTGAGGGAAGAATGCCCACCAGTGAAACAGAAGCTGCGCCGAACTCGCCCAGACATGGCTATGAAAATCAAAGAAGAGGTACAAAAGCAGTGGGACGCCGGGTTCCTTGCTGTGACTAGCTATCCGCCGTGGGTTGCTAACATAGTACCTGTGCCTAAGAAGGACGGCAAAGTAAGAATGTGTGTTGACTACCGGGATCTGAACAGAGCCAGCCCGAAGGATGACTTCCCATTACCTCACATTGATGTATTGGTGGATAACACGGCTCAGTTCTCGGTATTCTCCTTCATGGATGGATTTTCAGGATATAATCAGATCAAGATGTCACCTGAAGACATGGAGAAGACAACATTCATTACACCTTGGGGCACGTTCTGTTACAAAGTGATGCCATTCGGACTGAAGAATGCTGGTGCAACATACCAACGGGCTATGGTGACATTATTCCACGATATGATCCACAAAGAAATAGAATGTTATGTGGATGATATGATCGCCAAGTCCCTTACAGAGGAAGAACACCTGGTAAATCTGCTGAAGTTGTTCAAGCGCCTGAGGAAGTACCAACTAAAGCTGAACCCCAACAAATGCACATTCGGGGTGCGATCCGGTAAGCTGCTGGGCTTTATTGTAAGCGAGAAAGGGATTGAAGTCGACCCTGATAAAGTCAAAGCCATTCAAGAGATGCCTGCACCGAAGACAGAAAAGGAAGTCCGAGGGTTCTTAGGTCGATTGAACTATATTTCACGGTTCATATCTCACCTTACAGCAACCTGTGAACCCTTGTTCAAGCTGCTAAGAAAGGAACAAACGGTCAGGTGGAACGAAGACTGCCAGAAGGCTTTTGACAAGATCAAGGAATATCTGCAAGAACCTCCAATCCTCATGCCGCCAGATGAAGGAAGACCTCTGATTATGTACTTGACAGTGCTAGAAGAGTCAATGGGGTGTGTGCTGGGCCAGCATGACGAGTCTGGTCGAAAAGAGTATGCAATATACTACCTAAGCAAAAAGTTTACCGACTGTGAACAACGTTATTCGCTGCTCGAGAAAACTTGCTGTGCTTTAGCGTGGGCTGCTCGCCGACTGAGACAGTATATGCTGACCCACACCACCTTATTAATCTCAAAAATGGATCCAGTTAAGTACATTTTCGAGAAGCCAGCTCTTACCGGACGGGTTGCAAGATGGCAGATGATTCTCACAGAATACGACATACGGTACACCTCTCAGAAAGCCATCAAGGGCAGTGTACTATCTGAATATCTTGCTGAGCAACCCATTGATGACTACCAGCCTATGAGGTTTGACTTCCCTGATGAGGACATCATGTTCATTAAAGCAAAAGATCACGAGGAGCCTATTCACACCGAAGGGCCTGACCCGGAGGAAGAATGGACTATGATGTTTGATGGGGCTGTTAACATGAATGGCCGTGGTGTTGGTGCAGTACTCATTACACCAAAAGGAGTTCACATGCCTTTCTCGGCAAAACTCACTTTCAACTGCACTAACAACGAAGCTGAATACGAAGCTTGCATTATGGGTCTTGAGGAAGCCATTGACCTCAGGATCAAGACATTGACCGTATTCGGAGATTCAGCTTTGGTAGTCAATCAAACCAACGGGAAATGGTACACCCACCAAGATCATCTGATACCTTACAGGGATTATACAAGGAGGTTATTGACTTTCTTCACAACAGTCAAGCTTGAGTATATCCCTCGGGACGAGAATCAGTTTGCGGATGCTCTTGCTACCATTTCATCCATGATCAAAGTTCAAGCCGCTAACTTTATACCTCAGATTTCAGTGTCCAGACTCAACAGACCAGCATATGTATTTGCAGCGGATGTTGTAAAAGATGATAAGCCTTGGTTCCATGACATTAAGTGCTTCTTGGAGGATCAGACATACCCACCTGGGGCATCTTCCAATGATAAGAAGACTTTGAGAAGGCTTGCTGGTAGTTTCTTTCTGAACACTGATGGGTCTTTATACAAAAGGAACTTTGACATGGTACTCCTCAGATGTGTTGACAAGACGGAAGCAGATTTGTTGATGCATGAAGTGCACGAAGGATATTTTGGTACCCACGCAGGAGGGCATGCCATGGCTAAGAAATTGCTAAGATCAGGCTATTACTGGATCACAATGGATGCAGACTGTTGTGCTTACGCCAGAAAATGCCATAAATGCCAGATCTATGCAGATAAGGTGCATGTGCCTCCCAATCCTTTGAACATCATGTCTTCACCATGGCCCTTTGCTATGTGGGGTATTGATATGATTGGCAAGATTGAGCCGACTGCTTCAAATGGTCACAGATTCATCCTGGTCGCCATTGACTATTTCATTAAGTGGGTTGAAGCAGCCTCATATGCAAATGTTACAAGGCAAGTGGTAGCCCGATTCCTGAAGAGAGACATCATCTGTCGGTATGGAGTGCCCGAGCGAATCATTACTGATAATGGTTCCAATTTAAACAACAAAATGATGGCAGAGCTGTGTCGGGACTTCAAGATCCAACATCACAATTCTTCTCCTTACAGGCCAAAGATGAATGGCGCTGTTGAGGCAGCTAACAAGAATATCAAGAAGATTGTGCAGAAGATGGTAATCACCTACAAAGACTGGCATGAAATGCTACCGTTTGCCTTGCATGGGTACCGCACGTCAATCAGAACGTCCACTGGGGCAACACCTTATCAGCTTGTATATGGTATGGAAGCGGTCCTACCTATTGAAGTTGAACTACCCTCGTTACGGGTATTAATGGATGTTAAACTGAGTGAAGCAGAATGGGTTCGGTCCCGATTCGAACAACTAGGTCTGATCGAAGAGAAAAGATTGGCTGCAATCTGCCATGGGCAGTTATATCAGAAGAGAATGAAGAGGGCCTTCGATCAGAAAGTCAGGCACCGAGAGTACCAAGTAGGGGATCTTGTGTTGAAAAGAATCCTCCCTCCTCATACAGACTACAGGGGAAAATGGACTCCAAATTATGAAGGACCATTCGTTGTAAAGAAAGTTTTCTCTGGTGGAGCACTGATGCTCAGCACCATGGATGGTGAAGATTTCCCATCCCCTGTGAATTCAGATGCAGTTAAAAAATACTTCGCATAAAATGACCCGCTGGACATAAAAACAGAATGTAAGTCCAGGCAAAAATAGGGCATCCCGGCGAGTCAAAAACAGAATAAAAGACTCGGGCAAAAATAAGGGAAATAAACAGAAAAATGTACACCCGTTGAGTTGAAAAGCCGCATTGGACAGCTCAGGCAAAAATGGGTATCCCGATGGATTGAAAACCCGAAAGGGCGATCCATGCAAAATAAGGGAATAAGCGAACAACTGCATTCTGAATTCGTCTGTATCACCTACAACTTGGTAAGTTTCAAAGGATCAAGCATCAATCAGAATCAACTCTCTCCAGAAAGCAAGACGAGAAGAACGTCATTGTCATACGAGTCATAGCAGAAGAGGAAGCTCCTTGAAAGCCTCGTCAACACCGCCAGCACTTTATTTCTCAATTTGTAACAATCTCCTCATTCCAGGAGATATGTTTCTTTGACTGTATTTTGCCAATTCAGGGCACAGGAATTAATAAAATCAGATTTTCAGTCATGTCTCGTTTTTACATTTATGTTTTGCAAAGAATTGTCTGATATATCTAAAAATACGATTGCATAAGTACAGATGCCTTTCTCTAAAAATAAAAACACATGCTTGCAGGGAATATGATTACTCTCGAAAGTACTTAAACTCCTATGACGGAATCCGGTAGAGGATACCTCGGGACCTTTTGCGCGTTTCTTTATCTTTACAGGATTGCAGGTATCCAGAACGCAACTTGGGGCATGCAAGGTACATCCCAGCAAGCTGGCAAATCAACAAAAGATATCAGCATCCGAAATGCTCTATCCCCAGCCGAGTTGCCTCTCATTACTCTCCCCAGCTGAGTTACCAACAGCATTCCCCAGTTGAAGCACCAACCATTCTTCCTCAGCAGAATGCAAGAATCAGGGAATCATCTCCCCACAGAGCTTCAAGCCTCTATTCCGAAGAGCAACGCATGAAGAAGCCACAACAGAGAGGGAGAAAGCTTCTACAAACCCCAGCTGGGTCCCATATTATAAGGATATGTCTATCAGTGACCTATATCCCCAAGCAGATACATCATTAGGTCTACCAATGATCTCATCCCCAGCTGGGATGTTCACTTCAAGCAGATCAACCAGAGATCTTCACAGCAATGGGATCCGAATCCCGGATCTGTGCCTCTTTGCATAATCATGGCATTTGCATCATACTATCCCCACAGAGCGTAGCATTCCGTCTAATACGGAGCATTACGGCAAAAATCAAATGCATAGCATAATCATAAGTCATGTTGTGAATTGAACACTTGTGAATAATAAACCGTTCATCATCATTATACAAACATCCCCATCAGAGTCCCAGCAAAAGCAGTTGCCTCTCCAATCACAAACACCAATATATACACTTTTGGACACCCGTCCATGTCAAATCACCAGCAGAAAGCCAAAGACATCCTCTTTGCACTCACATATACCTATACATACACTTTCTTGACACCCGTCCGTGTCATATCCCCAGCGCAGTCGCTTACCTTTATCACCCATACACTTGTTAATATTATACTTTTCTCTCTTGACACTCGTCCGTGTCACTCTCCCCAGCAGATAAACACTCATCAATACAATGCTCACTACTCATGGTACACTTATACAAATACTCGTCCGTATCTTGTATACATCATCACTCATATCCCCACAGATTCGACAGTAGTCCTTGTTCTTTGTTAACCAGTTGGTACTCGTCCGTACCATCATCTCAGAACATTGCGTCTAGTGTTTGTTTCTACATGATACTCGTCCGTATCATAGTCTTAGGGATGCTCGTCCGCATCCTTAATCCATACACCATGTCAAACACTTATGTCTTCTTGAATATAGATACTCGTCTGTGTCTATTATTTCCCAGAAGGTTTCTTTCAGATGCAACACTCGTCCGTGTTCTTTGTTAACCAGTTGATACTCGTCCGTATCATCATCTCCGAACATGTGTCAGTTTGTTTCTACATGATACTCGTCCGTATCATAGTCTTAGGGATGCTCGTCCGCATCTTTAATCCATACACAGCGTCTAAACACTTATACCTTTTGTTTCTTGGATATAAACACTCGTCCTTGTTTACATTATCCCCAGTAGATCACCAACAAATTTCCTTTTTTATCTAACACTCGTCCTGTGTTATGATACCTTTGAGAGCAGCCGTACCCTGCTAAGTGGTCGTCCTCCACTTCTTGATGGTCGTCCTCCATCACGCTCATCCGATGGCCGTCCCCATCGTTGATATTTTAGCAGCCGTCCCCTGCTAGGTGGTCGTCCTCCACCTCTTGTTGATCGTCCTTCAACTTTATCCAATGGCCGTCCCCATTGTTGATTTTGGTTATCTGGCATTCGTCCTATGTCATGAAAAACCTCGAGAGCAGCCGTCCCCTGCTGAGTGGTCGTCCTCCACTTCTTGATGGTCATCCTCCATCATGCTCGTCCGATGGCCGTCCCCATCGTTGACCTTTTCTATCCGATGGCCGTCCCCATCGTTGATATTTTCGGCAGCCGTACCCTGCCAGGTGGTCGTCCTCCACCTTTGATGGCCGTCCCCATCATATTTCTTTTATCCCCAACAGAGCAGCCGTCCCCTGCTAGGTGATCGTCCTTCACCTTTGATGGCCGTACCCCATCATCTGTTTATTTCATTTATTCTTTAACCCGATGGCCGTCCCCGTCGTGGTCCCTTTTCCTTTTAGCCCGATGGCCGTCCCCATCGTTGGTTACTTTACCTTTATGAACTTGATGGCCGTCCCCGTCATGTTTCATTAATTTCCAGAGAATTCTACGGCTTTATCTTGATGGCCGTCCCCATCACGATTTTATTCTCCCCAGCTAGTCGGCCGTCCCCGTCTTGGCTTTACCTTTTATCCCCAGCATGTCGGCCGTCCCCGCCATTGCTCTTTACCCAGCAGTCGTCCTCTGCTCGACGGTCGTCCTCCGTTGCCCACACTTTACAATATACTTTACAATCTATATCCCTTTTCTTCTTCATTCTGTGAGTGCAAATTTTGGACTGTCTTTGATATTCAACCACAAGTTATCTTGTTTGCCTGTTAAGCCGTTGCTTACATCCTGCACAGCTAACTCATGTTTGAATAGGGGCAGCTGTAAACACCCCAAATTTGCCCTCACCCATTTCACCATGGCTTGTGATCATCCTCATATGCATAAGCACAAACATATCATCTCACATCTCATTTTGATTCACTGCATAGTTTCTAAGGCATCTGCACCTAGGGTTGGTGATCTGAGCAACCTCAAGGCTTCTTGAGCCATTCCAAAGGCCACTAATCAACTCAAAGGGGTCCATGTGTGTTCTTATATCATATTCCATCTCCTCAAAGTCAAAATGCAGAGGAATCACAAGAACTAGGGTTTGAGGTGATGCAGAGCTAGTTTGAACTACACAGTTGACTGAAAATTAGGGTTTTGGTTTCAGAGGCCATAACTCCAAATTTTTTTGGTCATTCTTGTTTCTATTGGTCTCTATATGGTATAGGGAGTATGCATATCAATTTTCATGAAGAAATTCCATGGGGAAGTCATCTGATCAAGGGTTGACTTTTCAGACAAGTCAGTGCAAAATCAGGGCATCTGAGGCCCCCAATGACCCAACCAATGGGTGATCTTCATCATTTTGAGTGTATATGATCTTTATTTGATCATGGAAGAAGGTTGAAGTTCATAGAAATCAAGAATTTAGGGTTTTTGCAAATGTTGACTTTTTGGGCATAGTTGACTTTTCAAGAATGCATCATTTTAGGTCATTTTTCAAGCCATGATTCTTGATCCAAAAATGCTTCAAATGGAAAAACTTTGGTCATGAAAGTTGTAGATCTCATCTTTCCCTTTTCAAAAAGTACAAGAACATGATCAAACTCTTCTTGGATCAAAAGTTATGGCAAGGCAAAGTTGGCAAAAATCATTATTTTTCAAGGCATGCTTCAAATGGAAATTTTGCAAAGTCATGAACCAATGCATTATGTGACCTCTAATCCATTCCAAACCAGCACACAAACATTCTATGAGCCTTAAAAATCAGAATTGGACCAAGTTTCCCCATGGTTTGGTTTGTGTAACAAGAATTTCTCACATGTGAACCAAAAGTACAACAACTTGCAAAACCACTCATCATGCTTCCTACAACTTGTGACCTTGGATGCTGACCTTGCTAGCTCACTCACCATCCCATGCTGCGCAGCCCCTAGGCTTTGTACCAAGCTAGCACTTCACCATACCTCTCTTACACAATTTTTGACTTTTTGCAAAAGGTAACTTACCAATCAATAAAGCACATGTCCAATCAACTGACCAATGAGAGAGAGTTATGTGGACAATTTGCAAGCCATTTCATGTAGAAGGCAAGGCTGAAGCTCGACATTCACAACATTCACAAAAACACTCCCATTTTGCAACTTGCTTCGAATCTGATTCCACAGCTTGCAAACACTTCAACCATTTTCACCATTCAACTCACCTTGCTCCATAGACCACCCAGCACCAAGAACCCAAGCCTGAAACAGCCTGAACATCTCACTGCCATTTCTCACTTCATTTTGCAGTTTCATTCGAATCTCCTCCCACAAACCACAAACACACCAACAAACACTCCAGACCTTCTCCATTCATCCTCAGGATCACAAACCATCATTCACAATGGCCTGAAACCTCCAGAAACTCCATTGCCATTTCTGACCAAGCTTGAGCAGAAGCTTTCGAATCTCACTATCCAGCCAGCTCAAACTTCTTTTGAGCATTCAAACATCTTCTGGGGATCAAGTGGAGTGGTTTGCACTGAAAGAAGTGGCCTGAAAGTCCTCAAGTTGAAAGCTCCAAATCTCAGGTAGCTCGAAAATTATTTTTCCAGAAATCATTTCTCTTGTTACAAACTTGTTCTACATGATTCACTGATCATCCTGATGTTCTTAGTTTTTGAAATGGCTTTGTTTTGAGTATTTAATTTGTCTCTGAAGCTTGCGTGCCCTAGAACTTGTTCTCTTCGATTCAGCTTGTTTAGGAAGAATAAATTTGTTTTGAGAGAGGGGTTTGATTCGTGAGAGGTTGGAGATCATTTCCCAATTCATAGATTTTGTTTTTGTTACGTTTTGAGGGAGTTGGTGAGTTTCCCGGTGAGGTGCTGGCCGGAGAAGACGACCGGAAGTCTTCTCCGGCCACCTGAGTCATTAAACCCTAATCTCAGGTCATTAACTCTAGTTTGAATTTGAGCCATGGATGTGCGTTGACCTGTTGACTTCCCTCTCTTTTGGATGGCCCAGATCATCTCATTTGCCCTAATCTCTCTCATTAGCTTTAATTAATTCGTAGTTAAATTAATTAAGTCAGATGCAATCTCCACCCTTCATTTGCGCGCTGGTCAACAGATTCAAACCCTGGGCGCATCTCATCCCTCCATTCTGATTACTTTCAGTTTTATTTAATTTTTATTCATTTTTATTTCAATTAACTTGCATATTTATTTTAAAATAGCAAAAAATACATAAAAATTATGAAACTTTTTCCTCTGAGTTTTATTAATTTTTATGACACAAAAATATTTTTATTTTATTTTTCATCATTAAAAAAGTATTTTTAAATATTTAAAAGATTATTTTTAATTGATTAATGGAAATTAATTAATTAAAAATACTTTTAGGTATTTAAAAATTACAAAAAAATTCATGAAATGTTCTAAGACATTTAGAAACATTGTCCAACCTTCAAACCAAATTTCTTTTTTGATCTTGATGCATTTTAAGAATTTTTCATTGAATTAAATCCTATTTTGTGCATTAATTTGATCATAAGTTTAAAAATCCATTTCTGCCTATTGGAGAAGGTTGAGACATTGGTTCTTCTTGCATTGTTTTCTATTTAGCATGTAGTTTATAGGGTTAAATGGCCATGATTTGATCTTGCATTTTCAATTTTGTTTGGCATTTCTTTTGATAAGAACCCTAAAAAACCCTAATAATTTGTAAAAATCATATCTTGAGTTTGGTTGAGAGTTGAGAGCTCCCCTTTGGGCAGTGGTTCATTATAGGTTTAGGGTTTCTTTGAGTGCCATTTTCCATTTTTATCTTAGGGTTTTGTTTCTGTTTTGGGTTTTTTGTTTGATGTTTGATCCATGAACCCTAATTTGGGCTTTCTCTTGCATCCTTCTTGCATTTCCTTGCATAACATGACTTGTCATTGCATTTTGTGCATTCTTGTGATCCATTTGACATCTTAAGACATATAGAAAGCATGTTTGATCATTGCATTACATATTTGCCATGTCGTTTGTCTTGTATGCTTCATAACTTTCCATGCTTGTTCATGCTCCTTAGCTTGCATCATTTGCATCCATGATCTTGTATGAACATCTCCATGTCTTGCCTCATGTTTGCAGCACTTCATAACATCATAATCATCATCAACATGCTTCTGGTTTTGCTTTGCATCATACCATTTCATCTCATCTTGCATTGCATTGCATTTCTTTCTAACATTTCAGGTGGTAAGTAAACTTGGGAAGTGAATTTGCCTTCACTTCTCATAACTTTTCTTTTCATCTCTCTTGCATCCATTGCTGCATTTCTATTTGTGTTTGAGATTGAGCTTGCTCATTCTTCTTCCTCCCACTTTCTTTCTTCAAGTGACTTGACTTCTTGAATGAAGCAAGTCACTTTGCTTCTCTTGATCTTGTTCATCTGCTTCCTGGTGGCTCCTTTGAAGATTCTTCTTGCAAACCTCACAAACCTTAGGATCAACCAAGCATGACAATGAATTAGGGTTTTGATTAGTCTCCCCTCATAGTTTTACCTTTGTGTCTCTCTTGAGTCTTCTCTTCTCATCTCATAATCAGGGATTAAACCCTAAAGGCTTTAAGACTTTGTGGTTAGGGTTATGCCTGCATCCTTCTCTTAGGATGGAGTGTATAACTTTAATCCTAAGTATTAAACCCTTAAGGTGTTTAAATCTCTTAATCAATTCACTTAATAAGCATCAAGACATCACACTTGTAACTTGGGCCTTGCATTAGGGTTCTAATTCTTCCTTAAATGGTTAAGAAGGACTAACCCTAGTGTTAATGGACAAGTCCCCCTCAAGTTGTCTTACAAACAATAAAACTCACTTCATCACCATATCACTAAATAAAATCCATTTAATCAAAGGCTTGTTTTGTCATGGGTTTAATCCCTAATCATGGATTAAGTTGAGGAGTTTTCCTCAGCTTAAACATCCTCATCTATTATCCTTCTTTTAGGATAGTGTAATGGGTCTGTTTAATCCTTGATTATGGCTTAACCTCATTACTCAACACTAAACAAAAACACCAAAAACATCTAAATAATCACAAGTAGGTTAATGATCTTAATCCTGCATCAAAGGTGATTAAGTGTGAGAATCTGACTTCACACTTAAGGTATTCTCATTACCCCTAAACAGAGGGAAGATGTGATGAGTTTACTAAATCCATTGGTTTAGGCTTAAGCTCATTATCTTATGACAAACTTTCACAAGCAATAAAAGACTGAAAACTCAAAAACAAACAATAATCGTCTCCTTCGGGATTCTTTCCTCATCATCTTCACTCACAAACGAGAACTTGCTTCTTCCGTCTAATGCAAGACAGTTAGCATCTGTGCCAGACAGATCATACACTTGAGCATAGGCAAGCAAGCAGTTCACAAGTCAATTCATCTTTCAGTCTCTTTGGGTCGAACTACGGTGTTCTGACTTCCTCATTGCACGAGAGGATACGTAGGCATAACTTAACGGTTATCGAACAAAAGTCTCTGTATATTCCCCCTCTTTCTAGCTTTATTCTTCAGCCTCATGATCTTGAGCATTTCACTCTGTTCTTACACTGACACTTTCATATTACACTTCACTTCTTTTGGCACTGACACCTGTACATTTTCTTCCAGCCCTTTCATACACAAATTGCACTGACACTACCCCTTTAAAACACAAATCTTTTAAGCGTGGATCCCGTCGAGTACGGCGGACAATCTGGGTGCTAATACCTTCCCAGGTTGTAACCAACCCCCTTTCTCAGTCTCTTTGGTTCGCAAACCGTCTTATCCATCTTTTTCTAGGTCTATGCAGCATTGCCTTTCCTCCGGGATAAAAATGCCTAGCTGGCGACTCTTTTCATCCTCCAGTGAGTTCACGGCTGTGTGTTCTCACTGTTCCCTTCGCCGACCGTTCGCGCTTGTACCAGGATGCAAATCTTTGGGAGCGACAACGACGTTAAGATCGTTAAAAGAGAATTCCAGGTGGGAAGCCTCGTCTTGCACAGAAACCAAAAGGATTCACGCGAAGGCAAGCTTGCAGCCAACTAGGAAGGCCCGTATCGTGTCAAGTCAAAAACTGGCACGGGTGCCTATTAATTAGAAGAGTTAAGTGGGGAACCTTTTTCTCGACCTTGGAACGCTGAAAAGCTTAAACAATATTACAGCTAAAATCTATCTACAACGCGGGATAACTGCCAACCAAGACACCACACAGCGGGGACAGGCCCGACCACAAGGACGTATCGTGGTATAAATACGCCCTCATTTAAAACACGTGCAACCATTTGTCCGATTTCATGGGCGGTTGAGTTGCCCAACGGGGACACCTCAAACGAGTTCCGCCATTATCGTACCAACGTGGCAAACCCCCAGCTCACAATGGGAAAGGTCTAAGCCTTAGGAAAACGAGACATAATCATATCCCCTAACTCCCTTTAGCGAGCATTAACCTCGCACCTCGGCCATTTCCATACACTGACGAGCTTAATATATTTTATCGAGCACAAAATTGTTTTTCAAACTAAACGAATCAAAGCATACACAAGTAAAATGCAACAAAATATTATAAAATAAGACCAGAAGGCCAACATTATCCTTACATAATCAAAAAAAGGAGGACAAAGCCCCGAACATCATTTAACAAAAGAAAAGATGTGGCACACAGGCCTAAAACTCAATGGCACGCAGGCCAGATCATTACTATTCGTCCTCAGGAGGCATCACCTGCCCGTCCTCCACGCGGTGCAAGGGCCCGGTTCCCTCGACCACCAAATCCACCATGGGATTGGTGACCTTGAGTTTCTCCACCGTATTGTAGAATCCGAAGGCGGCCATATTCATGTTGTCCTGAGACAAAAGCCGAATGCGAGCAATCAACTCCGCCCTGATCGTCATTGTTGCCTCCTCCTCGATTTCATTCTCCTTCAGCTGCCACTTTACCTTCTGCTGAGTTCTCCTTTAACTTCCCATTTTCGGTTTCAAGCTCCATGATCGAACTCCTTAGCTCTGTGGCCTCCTTCATAAGCTCAAGCTTACTCTCATAGCGACTGTAACACGGTGGGAGAACTGACTTTCTATAAATGTTGCGGATAGCAAGAGTCGCCACCGACTTTTATTTTATCCAAGTGGAAATGACATAAGAGAACAGGAAAGACCTATTTAAAAGACTTGGGTTCGGGGGGTAGGTTATATAAAGGGAAGGTGTTAGCACCCTTTATATCCATGGTTATCCATGGGCTCTTAGTTACTTAGCTCACTTAAATGCTTTTTAAAAATGTAGTGTGTGATTAGAAATTTTCTAAGTACTTTGTAATGATCCTCGTATGGATGTATACAAAGCCTTGTTTAAAAATATTTGAAAATATTGTGAGGTGTGAAAAGTATTTTTGAAGAGTGAGCAAGTAACTATGAGGTACCTACCATAGACTAAGTCATTCATGTTCTTATATGTCCTTTCAAGGGTAAGACTATCCCTATTATTAAGGAATAGGTAGTCATTACCTTGGATTTGTTTGAGGGACAGGCGTAGGGTCATCGTATGGTCAATGAAGGTAACTTAAGGGTGTCCTTAGCAATTCGTATGGACTATCATCATTTATTCGAAGGGACAAGATCATTATTCCGTAGGCAACCTCGAAGGGACTTGATCTTTTAAATCTGTAGGGACTTGATGATTGATACGTGAAGGGACTTTGCTTAAGACACCCTATATTCGAGGGACTTAACCATTTAAATAAGGCAACCAAGAGGAATACCCTAGGAAGTGCAGGTGGCGATCAAAGATCGACTTACGTGTGTGAGTGTTTATTTTAAAATATTTATCTTTTTTAAAGTTAATTATCTAAATTAATTTTAATTACAAGTATGTTTGCACACCCTATTTACTAAACACGCAATTTATATTAAAAAATAAGAAGCGAAAAGAAAATTCTAAACTATTACAAGGCTTATGGGCAGATACAAAATAATCGGATAAAAAAACAATAATAATATACATAATAAAATAATAAATAAACAATAGTAATAGAGCAATAATAATAATAATAAATATAAATATAATAAATCAATGATAATAATAAGGATTAGAATTTAAAAAGAAATTAATTTAGGTTAATTATAATTTTCAGAAGTTAATTAAGATAGTATAAGCTTAAAATAATTTAGTAATAATAATAATAAAAGAATAATATGTTAAAAATTTATTAATATACAAATTATAAAATAAAAAAAAAAGAGTTATTATAAAAAAAAGAATTTATTTAAGGTTAGAGAAAATTAGGGTTTTTTAGAGTTAGTTAAAAAATTAGGGTTTTGAAATAATTAGTTAAACTTAATAAACTAGTTTTATTGACAAAATATATATATAATAAAAGTTATATACAAAATTATTATTAAAAAAAAGATTAATTAAAAGAATTATTAAGAAAAACTATAAGTTTAATAAAAATATAAAATTTAGTCACTTATAAAATTACTGTTTTTTTTATTTTTTAAAAAGATTATTATTGGTTAATTAATTTTTAAAATAATAATAGTTAATAATTATAAAAATAGAAAAGAAGGAAAAATATGCAAAAATAAAGGTGGGGAGGCATGGTTTTGATCTCAAGACCTCCCTCTTACTAGAATCAGAGGAAACCACTGGGCTAGGCGCATGCTTGTGCTTTTCATATGACCAATAATCAATAAATAATATGTTTAGAAATAAAATGAATTTAACACACAAAAAATGGTCGCAGCCGGTTTCGATCCTGAGTCTCTTGGTTCATAAAACCAGTGCGTCTTCCACTAGGCCAACTGCGTTCAAATGATATTAGTCAATAAGAATTAATTATATAATAGAATCAAAATTCAAAAACAAATTTGGCGCCCAAACTTCATCTTCCTCCTCTGAATTCGCAGGTTTTCCTACGAATATTCCTATGTGTTTTCCTGCGATTTTTGTTACATTTATTTTCGCACCAAAACCTAAACTCATGGTTATACCTGTATAGATCAAATCAACTCACAAAAATTATATAGACCAAACATTTATGATTCACATAATTCAATTATGCTCTTAAAAAGCTCTCAAACGTCCTGAATCAAGAATCCCCAAAACCATGGCCGAAACCCTAGCTATGGTGGTTTTGGCATCTTGCATCGATTCTTTCATCTAGCTGCCCAGAATTTATCCTCATGACATGACAAACATGAAACACTCATTAGTTTTCAATTATACCAGTCAAACATATGCAAATCGAAAAAAATCAAAGTAAGAATAAACGGTTTCAGTTATGGCATATGGAGGCGTTTTGAATGAGGCAAATGATCATGATAGCTTCAAGAAACATCAAGGATCATGTCTCCACCTTTAAAAGACCTTGATACTACCTGCATGTAAGAATCCGATTTGGAGTTTTTTTGTAAAATTTGAAGGTTTGAATGTTGTTCTTGGCTGCTGCAATTCGTCCCCTAATGCTTGTATTATCTTGTATACTTATAGGAGAATGGATTTAGGTCAAAAAGTCAGATGGTTTTGTGGGCTTTTTGATAACTTGAGTGTGAAGAAATCCCATCCATAATTGTGAGAAAAATCAAATGATATCTTTCTAAATTGGCCTTGCACGAAATTTTAACCTTTCAATCAGTCTTAAATGATATTAGATTCATTCCAAAACCAAGAATTGATCCATTATTTGATTTTATATATTTTATTTATATTTAAATTGAATTTTAATGATTAAAATCCAAATAAATAATAAACTAATAAAAAAAATCAGAAATAATTGGAATTGGGTCGTGCTTGATGTTATCATAAAGATTGGATTGCGAAATTACAAACTCATTTGGAAAAAGTTGGATTTAAGACCTCATTTGCTCAATGCACCCCTCAAAAATCTCCCAACTTTGATAAGGCACAAATCCTTCAATTTTAAGGATATGAAAGTGTTCTTAGACATTTTGTAAAGCTTAAAGAGTCCTCTAACAAACCTCATTGGTCTCATGTCCATATCTTTTACCATTTTGAAATTATGCCCTTTGGAAAAAGTTGACTTTTTGTTGACTTTTGAAATGACCTGTAATGTTTTAGCTCATACCTTCCAAATGAAGCATTTTTAGGCTTGGCTTGTGAGACACAAAGTTGTAGAGAATTCAATTTCCTTCAAAATGAGCTTTGGATGGGAAATTTTTGATGAAGCATGTGAAAGTTATGGCTGGTCAAAGTTCAGTTGACTTTTCTTAAGAAAACCCTAATTTAGAAACTCATGATTCTTGATGATCTGAAACTTCTTTGATGAATCATGATCAACCCTTGATCAAATGATGAATTTTATTTCATAAACTTGATGTTTTCAAAAAAAATCTTGAAGTTTAACTTTAATTTGACCACAGTTGACCTCAGTTTGACTTTTTAACTACTTTGACTGATTTTTGCATATCTGATCATCTGACTGGGCAAGCTCTTTGGGAAAGCTCTGAAACTTGACATAGGGATTCTTGAGGTCATATGGGATACCATGAAACTCACTTGAATCCTTAAAAGTCATTTTAACCTGAGGAAACCCAAAACCCTAGTTTTAGACACTTTGCTTATGAGGAGGCATTGTTTGCGGAAACTTCCACACTTCTTGATCAATTGGGAGTCTTGAGAACCTTATAATCATTTAGAAGTCTTGAGAGATATTGTATTGATTGTGGGAGGACAAATTTTGGGGTACAATAGCGGCCCTGGGCCTGGAGTAAGTCATTCTCTAACTTATGATTTTCGGCCTCCACCTTCTCGATCTTGTCCTTGGCCGCTTGAAGATCTTTTCGGGGGACAAGATCGACATCATTGAAGGAGAGAGCAGCCTCCAAGATACATAACATTCCAGCAGCATCCTTGCAGAGCTCAACCCTCAGGTCGTCGGGACTTGCGGAGAGAACAACAATAATGTCGAGGTCAGGATTCCAAACAGATGATCCTTTATTGAAAAGAGCCCTTTGTGTAACACAGGGCGGCAGGTCGAAAGGTTCGGAGGTCGCAAATTTAGCCTTAGGAGGCGGAGAAGGATCCTTGGTTTTCTGTCTCTTCCCCAACAAAGAACCATCCACGGGAGCGCCCCCAGTCATTGAGTTTCCCGACGCCACGAAGCTATCCAAAGAGCCTCGCTCCTTAACAGCCTCGGCCTGATTTTTGCCCGTACCCTTTTTGAAATTGCCCTTGTAGGACTTCACCGGACGTTCCCTCATTTCGGTCATTTACGCTGCAAAAATAACAGATTAAGTTAAACAACAAACATATTCATAAGACAAATATAGTTTAAATCCAATTCACCTAGGAGTTGCATGGCAGCCTCTTCATTCGAGCAGCTGAACAGGGACTTAACGTTGGTTAACCTAGCTACAATCGTCGGTGTCTCATCAGGGCGCAGAAGGGGCTTCCCATCACCATCGACCAACTCCATAGGATGAAAGCTGGCAACATAGTTGAACAAAATATTATAGGCCGCAATATCATCGGTGCTCAAGTCCTCGGGTTTGGTGATGTAATGGTCGCTAGAATGTTGGAAGTGGACGTTTACCCACTCCAAAGGGAAATGGGACACCATCTTCTCCTCATTGCCGATCATCTCTCGATCATACAACGAGTCCTTAGTAATCTGAGAACAAGGCTGGATTATATAGAAACAGTACTAAAAGTCCCGTATAGAATCCTGGTAAGCTTTAAACAATATGTTGGTCTGCTTCAGCGACACCCAGTTGTGTCGACCATCTTAGGACTTCCTCTGTAGATGGAAGACCCTGAAAAACAATTTCACGGTTTCCCCAATCCCCAAAAAGCGACACCACAACTCGAATGCTCTGATAAAGACAAGAGCATTAGGGTGTAACTGGGCGGGCACCAGCTCGAGATGTGTAAAGACCACCTGTTGGAAATCCGTGAAGGGAAGACGATACCCGACCTTGTGAAATGCAAACTCGTACATCGGAAACCGAAGAGCTGGGAATCATGAGAAGATCCTCTACGTCGACTTCGGTGGCAGCGCTCGCCAGTTAATACCATATCCTTTTTTCTTCCTCTCAATCCTCGACCATGCTTCTGAAGCGTCGATAGAGAATTGGGAGGTCGTTTCTAGCGGTTCGTCCATAATCCACGAGTGATTTTCCACGGGAACATCTGCATTATCTGTGACAGGGGAGTCTTCGGTCTCACGAGCGTTATTCTGACTGTATTCACCTGAAAAGCAGAGGAAATAAAGTGAATTCGACAAACTCAAATACACCCTTCCATTGCAGATCAAGTGAAAGGACTTCGTAAAATCCGAGGACGTGCCTCAGGTTAGTCCCTTTATCTAGGAAAAACGGGAGAGGGCTAAAGTCGCCAGACCAAGATAATACCCATCTACCTTAAGCCTGATATTACCAGGGATGCACCCTCTACAACCTATGCTCAGTTCACTAACATCAAACTATCATCATTTTTATCCCATCTAGATCTAACCCTAGCAATTTGATAGAACCTACGCTGAACATTCATATATTCAGGATGAATGTTCATCAGTTCTCCCAGAAGTTCATCAGAATGTCCAGAAAACGTTGAAGACACCATGAACTCCATAGAATAATCATGAACACCCATCACTTCAAACCCAGACAAAACATAAGTGGAGAAAGTTGCAGACAGATTCACGGCGAGAGCAAGCGATCGTAAAATGAGGAAATGAATGTTTCCTCCCTCTTTTATAATGTTTTGGAATTTGCATGGATAAGCGCAAAATCCATGGTAATTATTGCCTAGGGCTATCCCCAGACGTCATAAATGCATGACAGTGTTCTCTTACGCGTGTCCTTAGAATCCCGAACGTTCCATATTCTCAAAGGATCTTTTAATTTTACGATTACCGCGAGCAAATGTCCGACAGAAAAAGTAAGAGAATGCATCATTTGGAACGTATCGACCATAAGATATGTACCTTAAGTCACTATCCCCGCAGGCACATCGACTTGGGGGGCTCCTATTCTGGACTGGCTTAACATGTGCCCAGCGTCAAATTGAGGCCCAATCTAGCAGACAGTTAGGGACAAGCCCACTATGAGATCCATGAGGATATGACCGTTACAAAAATAGAGTCGTTAGCATATAGTCGTTGGGGACTTCCACCTTACGCGTCTAAACGCCTTCCATGCGGCCAACTACCCAACAAATTCGTTAAGGCAGTTGGACTTGGCCAAAGGCACACGCCTGTTTCATGCGGACAAATGCCCGTATAAAAATCTCCATCTTGGGAGAGTCAGGTATTCACTTTCTTCCTACATTTCTCACTTATGATTTTGTTGACCATTTATTGACTTGAGCGTCGAAGTACCTTGCAGGTACCCCACCACCATCTCCAACCAACAGACCACAGTCTCAGCTGAAGGCCACGAAGACCTGTCCGGATTCTTTCTGATATATATATATATATATATATATATATATATATATATATATATGATCCAAAGTAAAGAAAAAACATATATGAATTTGAATTATATTTTGTAAATGAGATTTGTTTAATCATTGGTCATTTGTTGACCATAAATGAGATTTGTTTAATCATTGATCATTTGTTGAAAAAATATATATGAATTTGATGTGTGTTACATGTGTGGAGGTTCTAATACTTGTAATTATTATAGCCAAAATCTGGTTTACATTAGAACACTTGGGAGTTGTTGAATTGCTAGCTTATGGTGGTAGAATCTGAAGAACACTTGCTAGTGTTGCTTGGCGCAGACTCTGATGCTGAAGGTCTCAGCATTAGATGAGTCACTACACTTAGTGAATGTATATTGGCTTATGGTACCATTCAGAGTTGGTGATAAAGTTGGAGTTGTCCGTACAGCAAAAAGCAAGTTGTATTGTCTAATCAGTTTGTCAACTAAAGTTTATAGATTGCAAGGCTCAAGAAAGGTTGGAATGCTTTACGGATATCTACTCTCAACAGCTCTATTAGTACAAATTCTCTTGAAGACTCAAAACGTTAAACATGTTACACATTGGATCAAGATCTTCTGGTGTATCTATCTTCAACATCTCTTGTACTATGGAGCAAAAGCAAAGACTCTGATCACATTACCTCTTCAACGACTAGTTTTTTTTTGCAAAGGCTATATATATATATATATATATATATATATATATATATATATATATATATATATATATATATATATATATATATATATATAGCTGAAGGTTCAACCTGAATCTTTAACAAGGATTATCCATAAGAAAGAGTAGCAAGATCACCAATTATCAACTTTATTGTATATGTCGGAGCTACATAAATCTCATGTTATGTGCTTAAGTAATAAAAGTCTTAATCAACTAGGTTGAGTGAGTAAGGGAAGTCTCAGCCAGTGTGGCGTGAGCAAGAAGTCTCAAGTGTAGCTTGAGCAAGAAAGTCTCAGCCTTAGTGGCGTTAGCCGAATTCTTGGACATTAGGGGTTCAAGCAAGGAAGTCTCGGTCAGTGGGGCTTGTAGCAGAAGTCTTAGGCTGAGGTCCTGAGTAGGGAAGTCTCGAGCCAAGATGCTTGAGTCACGTAAGTCTCTTGCTTAAGTGTCTGAGCTATGAAAGTCTTAATCAATGAGGTTGATTGAGCAGAGGTCTTGAGTTGTATGCTTAAGCAGTAAATCTTGGAGACTCTTAGCAAATGTAAAAGTCTTGTGCAAAATATATAAGTAATTGTAATTATGATATGGTCATAGTGAAAATCTCTTATAAAATAAGGGGGCTAGACTACTCCCAATTAGGGGAGAAACCAGTATAAATCTTTATGTTTTCTGTATAACATATTCATGATGACTTGCTTCTAGGGTTGATTTTTTTTTAATGGACAATAGCTAGTTGAACTTTTTATGACAATAATTAGTTGAACTAAAAACAATAGAAAATAAAAAAAAAAACATCAATGTTGCAAATGCTTACGCAAGGCATGAATATTAGTAGAAATTTTCAATCATAAGACTTTGTCTGTCCTTGATCCAATATTTCTCTCCAAAACAACACAATACATAGACAACAAGATCCTAAATTTCTACATGTCTCACACGTGTCTCCCCCAAAAAAAGTCTACCTCCCTATATAATGAACTTTCGATGTTCTTCCTTATCACTCAAGCAAGCTTCAAATTGGTAAGCAACAAGCCAAGAAATCATGGGAAACAGAGCGACTCTTTTGATCATGCTACTTATTCTTTGCCATGGTGTGTCCATGACAATGGGGCTATGGGAGACAGAAAATGGACCACATTCCAAGCATGAAAAACTGTTCTTGATGCAAAACTGCAAGCGTTTGGTGAAGACTGATGCTGGGGAGATGAGTGTGTTACGGAGTTACGGTGGAAGAATTTCTGAGACACCATTGCATATTGGTTTCATTACTATGGAACCAAGTTCTCTCTTTGTTCCTCAATATCTTGATTCCACTCTCATCATGTTTGTCCGTTCTGGAGAAGCAAAGGTGGGATTTATATATGATGATGAATTGGCTGAGAGTGAATTGAAGAAGGGTGATGTGTATCAAATTCCAGCTGGTTCGACGTTCTATTTGTCGAATGTTGGAGATGACCAAATTCTGCAGATTATTTGCAGCATTGATCCATCAGAGAGTTTAGGAGTAGGAATGTTCCAGGTATATATAGAAACAAATCAATATCTTTATATATAATTTGATTAACATTCTTGCTAATTTGTTAATATGTTTGTACTTTCAAGTCTTTCTATATTGGAGGAGGTGCCGATCCAGTGTCAGTACTTTCCGGATTCCATCCTCGAATCCTCGAAGCCGCTTTTAATGTAAGGCAACAATGAAATCAACAATGTTACGATAGTGTTGTGTTCGATGTTCGTGTCTGTGTGTTAGTATATTTTGCTTAACGATGAACTTGATCGTGTCTGTGTGTTAGTATATTTTGCTTAATGATGAACTTGATTGTGTCTGTGTGTTAGTATATTTTGCTTAACGATGAACTTGATCGCAGGTATCAGGAGTAGAGTTGGGGAGATTCTTCACGAGGCGACATGATGGTCCGATTGTGCATGTTGGTGATTCACATGCCAAGGCTTCAAGCATATGGACCAAATTCCTTCAACTAAAAGAAGATGAGAAATTGCATCACATGAAGAAAATGATGCAAGATCAAGATGATGATGATGATGATGAAGTTAAGCAAAAAACAAGTTGGTCATGGAGGAAGCTATTGGTATCTGTGTTTAGCAATGAGATGCAAAAGAAGAAAGCAGACCATGATACCGAGAAATCTCCTCACTCTTGCAATCTCTATGATAGAAAACCAGATTTTGAAAATAGTTACGGTTCAAGCATTACTCTAGACGGTTCCGATTATTCTCCACTCAAATCTTCTGGAGTTGGCATTTATCACGTGAATCTCAAACCGGTATGCAAACTTAGTATTTTTCAATAGTTATTCTGACACATTGCAATGACACGCAGTCAGTCACATCTGACCAGACTGCGATCACATTGCATACATTTCAAATCTTATTCGTATCTTTCACAATGAATGCCCGTGACATAAGGATTTTGTTGCAGGGATCGATGATGACACCGCATGTCAACCCTAGGGCGACCGAGTATGGCATAGTGATGAAAGGCTCTGGTAGAATCCAAATATTGTTTCCAAATGGAAGCAATGCAATGGACACAGAAATAAAAGAAGGAGATGTTTTCTTTGTACCAAGATACTTTCCATTCTGTCAAATAGCATCAAGTAATGAACCACTAGATTTCTTCGGATTCACGACTTCTTCAAAGAAGAACAAGCCACAGTTTTTGGTTGGTTCTTCATCACTCATGAAGACCATGATGGGACCTGAACTTGCAGCTGCTTTCGGAGTGAGTGAGGACACAATGCAAAACATCCTTAATGCACAACATGAGGCTGTTATTCTACCAACCCCATGGACTCAACATGAACAACAGAGTTATGATAACAAAGTCGATTTGTTGAAGATACTTCCAAAGATTGAAACAATCATGACATGATTATGGGATTGGATTTTTGCTTTTGGTTTTTTTCACTGAGTCTTATTGCTTTTGTTTTTGTTCATTATATTAAGTTTTCTTTTGAGATCATGATCACATTATTATGGGAATAATGAATAAAACAAATGCTTGGATTTATTTTTTTGAATTATTCTCTCTCTTTATCTTTCTTGTTTGTATTTCTATTGAGTAAAAATGAAAAATATAGCTTGAGCTATTTCTAACAACTTAGTAACAATTATAACTTCATCTATAACAAATACAGAAGTTTCTTGAGAAACAAGATACTGACTTAAACTAATAAATTATTCACAATGCAACATCTAATTTATATAGTTTCTAATGAATTCATTCTTATCAAGATCAAATTTCAAAGGTTTATTGGGAATATCAATAAATTTCAATTGGCATTGCCGGATTGCAATTCAAGTTTTACTTTATTGTCTTGAATAGGTTTTAAAAAACAATCAGCTAAAACGACCATGACGAAACAATATCAATATACCGATATCTTTATTCAATATTTTGATGTTAAAGAACAAATTGGTTTAATTCACACTGTGACAACTGTAATCAACGATGTAACACAATATCGATAAAAAAAATTGTGTAAGTCTTTACACAACCGCACTACATTTTAAAACCTTCATGAAAAATGATATCCTTGCTCTTGTGGCATGACTAACTAAATTGTTGGCTAAATCTATAATTTATATTTACCATCAATTTCATGCTAGATGTTCTAGGTATCTCCAATTCATCCAGCAACATCTCAAGGTTTGACATGCTGCAAATGAATGATCTCTATCCCCAAGGTTTAAAATAATCGTCAGATATAAATTATAACATATTATTATATTAAAGAATGATCAATAATAATAAGAACGGTGTACCTTATTGGACCAAATAGATTATCATCGGAGATAGTGGATATAAGAGGATTACTACCCTCATTGTCGTTTAGGATTTCCAGAATATATTAATTGTCTAATGGGGCGACACTTAAATAGTTAAACGATTGAGGGCAGGGACCTCTCATTTGAATTAACTGAATGGTCCAACCATCACGGTCCATTCAGACACAAAACTCAATCAAACAATTCATCTATGTAGTGTTTAATAACAATATACAATATTATAATTAATAATAATTAATTATATCAATCCATAATTGATTAATTAGATAATTAATCTAACAATCTCCCACTTGGATGAAAATAATTAATTATTACAAAATATTGATTTTAATATTAGAATATCAATAATGGTCAAAACACTAATCAATCAAAAGAGAAGTAAGTTTTCAACATTGTAGAAATTGTATTCGATAGGGAAAACAAATCATACATGTTAAACACTCACAACTTATATAAAGAATGATGGATTTAGAGTAACATATTTAAACTAAGAGAAATATGTTATTAAGAATGGCTCAAGCATATGAAAATGCTATTGATAAACTCCCACTAACCCAAAATATCATAAGACTTACTCATGTGTATAAGTCTATGGTTAGTGATTATACTAATAAGCTTTAAATTATAGGTCATAGAATATCCACATAGGTCTAAAAATAGTAATTACATATAGGGATACCCTATTACGAGAATAATTAAATTTAACCATAAGTACCTTCATAACACAATATCATATTGTTAGCTCCTAATTTCGACTCCTAGTTAACTTCAGAAAGCATTGACTTTAGCATCATGACTTTTGGGAGGAATAAAAGGCTTCGACCAAATCAAGTTGAAGAAGCCTGAGTCGAAGACGCGAGGAATGCAAGGATGTGGACTTAGAATATTTTCTAATTATAAGGAATGTGGTTCGATTGAGCGTTCGTCGATGTACAACAGTTGAAATCAATATTGGAGGGGAAGTTATGTTTCTTTCAATTTGAATAAAGACAAGTGGCGCACATTGGAAGTTCAAGAACATGAAAAGTACCAAGTTACATATTTTTTGGAGTAAACTGCCAATAGTGGTTACCTTCTATTAGTATAAATAAAGTAGTTCTAGTGTTAGAATTGTGTGTGAATCATATTGTACAAGTTACTCCATAAACACTCAAAGTACCCGTGTGTAGAGAAACTAGTGAAGGCGGGAATGTGAGTGATGGGATCACCACCCTATTTCATATTAATGCAATTTATGTTTAAGTTTTAACTTTAAAATCATTTTATCTTGCATTTTCTTTACTTTCGAGCAAGTTTATTATTTAGCCTTTTATTGTCTTTTTACTTTCTTTCTTTACGCTTCCTTGCCATTTACACTTTTACTGCACTTTACTTTCGACTTCAATTGTTTTTAGTCTTGTTTGTTTTATTTTCTCTTTTTACCAAAAACACTTCATAAAGTCTGTCGAAGAGTTTATGACATCATTCCTGAAAAACCAATTAAAACCTACTATAACACATGTCCTAGGATCAATTTGGTAGATCCTGTGAGTAACTGAGAACATTATGTTGTTTTTAGAGGAACAACGGTTGTTTACAATTTTCAGGGTAAACTAATTGGCACTGAAGATGGTAACTAAGGAGACTGTTGATGGTTTCATTAGGATGGACAAGGCTACTGAAGGCCTTGACATTGACTTTTCCAAGATAGATTTGAAGGATAAGGTCGATGTAAACATGGTCGAAATCAAGAATGAACAGACCATAACTGCTGATGACTTAGGTCGCCAAGAGGAATACAACAAGGTGACATATCCTAAGAAGGAAGAGACTATTGTCGAATTCTTGCATAGGTGCCAAAGGAAAAACTCTGAAGCGATGTTGTGCCCTAGGTGCAGTTCCATCTTCGACACAAAAGTTGCACACAACCTTCAGGGAGTGAGAGAAGCCAAAGCAACTCAAGAGTGAAGAAATGCTCAAAAGCCAAGGGGTTTCGACCTAAGGAGAACTGCTCAAGGACAACACATTGTTGCAGAGCCTCAGGTTCTTAGAGCAAAGCAACCCACTTTCAAGCCTAGTGGTGAAGTAACCAAAGATAAATGGGTCAAACTTGTCGATATCAAAGGAAAAGGAAAATCGAAGTTGACCAACTTCGATATGGAGAAAGGTTCTTCGATGGACTATAGGAAGGAGTATAGGTCATCAAAAAAGGTTACTTATGTCTCTGAAAATTACAAGGGTAAGAATCCTATGTCCAGGTCACAATGGCAAAGGAAACAAAGAAGAAGAAAGGCGCAATGGGACGCCTTAGTAAAAGATCAAGCTTAATCTAGCACCAATATGCTAGTGGATAATGTTGGAGGTTATGAAGACAAGACAACTAACAAGGTTCTTGTGGGGAGAAAGTTGTTCAACGAAGAGGGGGCTAAGATAAAATCTGAAGATGAGAATATGACAAATAACTTCGACTCGGACTCAGAAGCCTCCCTCGACGTGATAATGAATGTGGTTTCAGCCATGCCAAGAGAGTAAGACACGATAACTGAAGTCAAGAACTTGAATCCTAACACTGAGGCTGAAAGGGCAACACACAAACCTGTGTGCTACTATGTAATGAATAATGGTTGTATCGAAGGGCAAAATGCTTTCTTTGAGCAGCCAACTGAAGTTATGAGGGGGCATTTGAAGCCTCTCTATATTAATGGAAAGGTGGAGAATATAGTTGTGAACACGATACTAGTGGATTATGGTACAACTGTTAGTTTGATGCCACAATAATTGCTTGCAAAGATCGGTAAGTTCGACACTGATCTAAAACCCCATAATATGGTCCTTTCTAATTATGAAGGGAAAATTGGTGCCACTCTGGGCGTCTTGCAAGTCGACTTGACTATGGGAACAATAACCAGGTCCACATTGTTTATGGTGGTCGAAAGCAAGGTCGATTATAACCTTCTGCTGAAAAGGGAATGGATCTATGGCATTGGGGCAATACCTTCCTCAATGCACCAAAGGGTAACCATATAGAGGCCTGATATGATAGTGGAGAATATCGAAGGAGACCAAGGGTACTTCAAATTGCCTGTAAATCATGTTGATGGAATCAAATTCGATAAGAACTTGGCGTACATTGCGTCATGCACCCCAGCAGAATTCGAATTTACCACTGATGACCATGCATTCTGCTCATTGTATTTGCATCCTATTGAGGGATTTTGATGGGATATAGAGGTTCTAGGTGACGAAGGCAATTATCCACCTTACTTTGGGGAGCCTGAGATACGCCCCACAGGTTAGGAAAGCGAGGGAAGTAATAATGACTGAACTCAAAGAATTACAAAGAATTTCGGCCTATGTGGTTGAAACTAAGTTACAAGCGGCCTTGGAGGCTGCACAAAATCACATGGCTGTCGAAGCCAATATGAAGTTTATCGAATGTGGTCCTGGTAAAGACTTCGACCCTGAACCACCTGATAAAACTCAGATTGAAGAACAAGACCAAAGGCTTGATGCCATTTATGATAATGAGCCTTTAGGTTTTGAGACGGATCGTTTGTCAGACAACATCAAAATGTTGGCTCAAGATCCTTTGGAAGAGATTGATTTAGGAGAGACTGAGGTTAAAAGGCCTACTTACATCAGTGTCAACCTTGACCCACAACTCAAAGTCGAAATAGTCAAGTTACTAAAGGAGTTCAAAGAATGATTCACTTGGGACTATGACGAGATGCCTGGTTTGAAAAGAGAGCTTGTCGAACATAAGTTGCCAATCAAGCCTGGGAAGATGCCTGTCAAGCAAAATCCAAGACGGTTCACCCCCAACAATCCTCTTAAAAATAAAAGAGGAAATTGAAAGGCTACTTCAATGTAAGTTCATCTGTACTGCCAGGTATGTCGAATGGTTAGCTAATATAGTACCATTCATAAAAAAGAATGGCTCTTTAAGGGTTTGTATTTATTTTAGAGATTTAAATTTTGCAACCCCTAAAGATGAGTATTCGATGTTTGTGGCAGAAATGCTAGTCGACTCTTCTGCATGACATGAATATCTTAGTATGTTGGATGTGTATTCTGGATACAATCAAATATTCATTGTTGAAGAGGATATCCCAAAAATTGTTTTTCAATGTCCAGGAGCCTTAGGCAACTATGAATGGGCAGTGATGCCTTTTAGTTTAAAAGATGTTGGGGTAACTTATCAAATAGTAATGAATTCGGTCTTCCATGATTTTATAGACACTTTTATGCAAATGTACATTGATGATATTGTTGTTAAGTCTATTTCAGGGAAAGATCATATTGACCATCTTTGACATTCTTTTGAAAGGATGAAAATGCATGGTCTGAAAATGAATCCTCTTAAGTGTCCTTTTTGTGTATAGACATGGGACTTCTTTGGCTTTGTGGTACACAAGAAGGGATCAAAATCAATCAAAATATTAAAAAAAAACAATATGGAGGCTAAAGCGCCATCAACAAAGAAAGGATTGCAATCACTATTAGGGAAGATCAATTTCTTAAGGAGATTCATATCCAACCTAAGTGGAAAAACGCAAGCCTTCTCACCTTTTCTTCGAATCAACAGAGAAGGGTTCGACTAGGGGCAAGCATAACAGGAAGCCTTCGACATGATCAAGGAATACCTGAGCCACCCTCATATTCTCTCGCCACCTTGTAGGAGGAATAACATGAGATTGTACATGGTTGCATCAGATAAGACTTTAGGGAGCATGTTAGCTCAAGAGGATGAAGATGGCGTCGAAAGGGCCATCTATTACCTTAGTAGAGTTTTAAATGATGCAGAAACTAGGCATAACACAGTAGAAAAGTTGTGTTTATGCTTATATTATTCATGTACAAAATTGAAGCAATATATAAAACCAGTTGATGTTTATGTTTCTTCTCGTTTCGAAGTTATTAAACATATGTTATCCAAACCTATTTTGCATAGTCGAATTGGGAAATGGGATTTAGCATTAACTGAATATTCTTTAACATATATGCCATTGAAGGCAGTTAAAGGTCAAGTAATGCCAGACTTTATAGTCGACCACTCCATTAATGAAAATGCATTGAACTATCTTGAGGTCGAACCTTGGAAGTTATACTTCGATGTGTCTAACTATAAAGATGGGATAGTCATAGGGGTACTTGTTATTTCTCCTCACAAAATCCCAATAATACTCAAGTATAAAATCGAAGGTTGTTGTTCAAACAATGAGGTTGAATATGAGGCTTTAATAGCTGGACTTGAGGTATTGTTGGAATTAAGGACAACTCATGTGGAAATAATGGGAGATTCTTAGTTGGTTATAAAACAAGTCACTAAAGAATAAAAGTGTATAAAAGTCAATCTAATTATGTACTTTGTAGTGGTGAATCGACAACTTAAGAATTTTGAAGTAGTTAGTTTTTGAGATATCCCAATATTGGAAAACCAAGTTGCAAATGATTTGGCCCATATTACATCAGGATACAAGATTTCAAAAGAAAAATTACAAGATGTGCTCAAAGTCAGAGGGAAGGTCGTGTCAGAGTGATTAGCCCCATCAGACTTAGAAGAGACAAAGCTTGGATACGCTGACAAAGATAACTTCACCATTCTAGCAGTCTACGCTCTAACCGATAAAGATTGGAGAAAAACTATAATAGAGTGTCTGCAAAATCCAACATTGTCGACATAATGAAAGGTTAGGTATCAAGCTTTAAGTTATGTCTTATTGGGTAATGAATTATTTAAAAAATACCCCTGAGGGAGTATTGCTCAAGTTCCTTAGTGAGTCAGAGGCATATTTGGCTCTCTCGACTGTACATAGTGGGGCATGTAGGGCACATCAAGTAGGGCACAAAATGAAATGGTTTTTGTTTCGACAAGGCATGTTTTGGCCCACTATGTTAAATCATTGTATTGAATTTGCCCAGGGTTTTCAAGAATGTCATGTGCATGCTGGCATCCAACATGTCCCTGCAAGTGAATTACATTCCATTATCAAACCATGGCCTTTTATAGGTTGGGCTTTGGATTTGGTTGGAGAAATTCGACCAGCATCTTCTAAGAACCAAAAATACATTTTGGTAGGTATTGATTATTTCACCAAATGGGTCGAAGCAATACCCTTGCCAAATTTTCACCAAGAGGATATAATTGAATTCAAAAACATATCATTTATAGGTTTCGAATCCCATAAACTATTACAATAGATCAGAGGTCAGTCTTTACTGGTCGAAAGATGCAAGAGTTTGCTAAAGAAATGGGTTTCAAACTTTTAACTTTTACGCCTTATTATGCTCAGGCCAATGGCCAAGTCGAAGCAGCAAATAAAGTGGTGATTAGATTGACAAAAAAACATGTGGGAAAAAAGCCAAAGAATTGGCATAAGACATTGGACCAAATTCTTGTGCATGTCGAACATCCCCTATAGAGGCAACCAATAACACTCCATTTCGACTCACATTTGGCCATGATGTAGTTCTGCCTATAGAAATGTATCTATAATCTACAAGGGTCCATGACATCATGAGATTCCATCTTTATTGGAACATGATGTTGGATGAATTGGTATACTTAGATGAAGAAAGACTCCATGCTCTGGAATCGCTTAAAAGGCAAAAGAAAATAGTAGAGAAGTCTTATAATAAAAAGGTTAAGGTCAAAACCTTTTTGAATGGGGAGTTAGTGTGGAAAGTTATCTTACCTATGGATTAAAAGACCAAATCTTTAGGGAAATGGTCCCCAAAATGGGAAGGTCCTTTTGAGATTATTAACACCCTTAACAAAAATTCATATGAAATTCAAGAAATTGATGTTGATCAAAGAATCTTAAAAGTAAATGGCAAATATTTGAAGAAATATAGGTCTATCTTGCAAGAGATTCAAATTAAAGCATGACTTTATTATTGGAAGAAGCCAAAATAGGCTAAATTGCCAAAATGACATACATAAGCTTAAAAAAAATAAAGATGCATAAAATACATAAGGATGATAAATTATTCACATCTCTTCTAATATCTTAAACGAAGATAATTCATCCAGTCTTCATCAGGTTCATCATCCGAGTCTTCCTTTTTGACACGACTCTTAGAGGCTCCCACCTTGGTATTAGGTTTCTTGATGGTTGCAGCAGACTCCTTGAATGTGTTCGTTCTAGTTGCTGACGCAATTGAGGCATTAACATTTGACTCATTTGCTTCTCTTTTTATAACCTTCTTGGTTGTGGAGTATTTAGTGGAAATACTCATGATGAATTCAAATTGATGAAGAAAAATCAGTTTGAGGGGTTTTTATAAGAATAAATTCTAGGGTCATAAAGACTAGTCATATAAGACGTTGGAAACACATGGAATTTTTCAAGAAATATGTTCCAAGACTTTAGTATTGGTATTTTCCATAACATGGGGACTTGTGTCATTGGAGCACAGTTAATACTAAAACAAAAAGTGTTTTTCAATGTGAGGTTTGGCTGAGTGATAAAAAAACCTCTATGGTTTAGAGACAACATCTTGTGGGACAGTCGTCGAAGTGCCTAACCATAAGTTTGGCTACAAGAGGAATATTAGAGCCTTACAAAATGTAAAAATGTAGATCAAAGGGTGAAAACACGAATATAAAAGCAAGCAGATAAAAGGTGCAAAGGGCACTAACATTGTCATTATTACATAAAGACCACAGAAGGGCCATGAGAAGTTGTACTTAAAATGCAAGAAGATGAAAGACAAACAATTAAAAGGGAAGATTCGCCTTTATAGTGAAGAAAGTAGCCTTCTGAGTTTGGATACGCCTATCGACTAGATCTTTTTCTATCTTGGATATTGTAAGCTCTTTCTCCAAGCATTGAGCATCATCGACATACCCCATGGTTCGTCCCATCTCTAGGTCCAGCTCAATATCAAGCGACTCCTTCAGATCATTGATCCTCTTCTCATCATTGGAAATCTTAGCTTGCAACTCTTCGATTTTTTTTTCCAAATATTAATGTCCTTTCTAAGAGAGGCCCTTTTTGTTCACCCATCAGCCTTAACCTTCTCCACAACAACCCCAGATTCAGCTGCCTTCAACCAAGCTGAAGCCTCATGTCCAAGAGTTTTCTCAATGGTCTTCTGAATGTTGGGGAGCTTCTTAAGGTCTTTAGTCAGTTGGTTCACAATTAAGGTTAGCTCCAGCAGGAAGTTAGAGATTGTTGGTGCAAGTGTAGAGAGGTTGAACTTCTAAAAGGTATCTTTCAGGAAAAAGTGAGCAGTTCAATTTGAGTCTATGATTTTAAGAATGTCGCCCTTGAAGAATTTTTGTCTTGATGGTTTGAAGGATAGGGATGACAAAATCATCTGAAGTAGGAGCCTTAGAGGTAGTCAAAGCACTCACATTTTGATCTGAGGAGCTCCCTCTCCTCTTCTATACGAATCTAATGTATTCCATGGGGTTAGAGGCTCTAAGATCATTCAGTTGAGCCTCAGTCATTGTGGTTGCAGAAGTTGGAATTATATCAATTTTGGGGGGAGTGGGGTCCTTAGCAGGTTCGACTTCGACATCCCCAGGAGGACTTTGCCTATCCTCCTCAGTTTCACTCATCTTCTTCTTCTTCCCCTTCATCTTCAGCATCGCCCCCTTGATCACCTGCAAGTTCAGACTGAAGTTGAGGACCACTTGCACCATCCATGAAATCCGCCAGAGGCTGATTGACAATATGAGTGCGAGGGGAAAGTTCATCCTCGACTAAAGTTTATTCTTGTTCCATGGGAATATGCTCTTCGACCAAGGGGTCTTATTTATTTTGGTGATTGTCCTCCTCATGATCAGACATAGTCGTGTCGAAATGTTCAATGGCGGTCTTGGCGGGAGAGCCTCGATTCATTGTTTGAGGAGAAAGAACTGTAACAAAATTAGGTTTGTTAATCTCACTCAAAGAACTTCGCCCAAAACCAGGATCAAATTTAGGGTGATAAGTAGGCTCACCTCTGCTATTTAGAAGAATAGTTGGAGTAGTAGTTGTTGGTTGTGATGGAGTAGAGCCACCAACATTGGCCTAAGAATAGAAAATCAATGGATTAGGAAAATAAACAACCAACCAAAGAGTTTATGTAGAAAATAATTCAAGAATAAAACTTACCTGAGTGTCATCAACATCAGGACTTGAGTTATTACTTTCATTTGGGCAAGCGGTTGCCTTCGATGTTGCCATAGAGGTTTGTTTCTCGACACCACTAGGAGAGGGTGTCTTTTTTTCTGAAATTTTGGCCACCTTCGAGGAAGATTGGCCAGTAGTATCAGAAGATTTGACAAACTTCCTTTTCTTTTTGTTAAGTTTACCCTCTTTAGGGGGAGACTGGTCCTCACCTTCATCTACTTAGTTAACTTGTTGAGCACCCTTCCTTGTTTTTTGGTTGGAGTTGGAGGAAGCTTTCGAGCAGCCTGAGGAGCCTCAGAAGTAGCCTTCATAGCGGTGCTCTTCGACGAGCCAATCTTCTTAGGCACTGCTGAAATTCAAGCACAAATACAAATTAGTAAGGAAGTGGTTAGATAAATATCACTAAATCGAGGGCCCCAAACCTTCATATATTTCGGATTCAATGTGAACATCTTCGATCCCTATATGAAGGTTTCCTTTGAAACTATCCAACTTTTGTTTAGTCGTAACCACACTTTGAGCTTTGGGTTAAGACTACTATCGTAGGATTTTGATGGAATCCCCACAAACAAACCAATCTGGAAATGGAGGGGTAAGAGCCACTCCAAACTCAGTAGTAGGGAGTCGAGGATCCTTTGGAGGAAAGAGTTTGAAAGCTAGTTCATAACGTTTCTCAGGAGCAATATTGGAAGGGAGTTTTACTCCATTTTTTGTAAAAAATTCTCCTTCAAAATGAAAACAACCTCACTACCGGTTCAACTAAGATTATTTGGTCGATAGATAGTTTCAAAGTACTTTTGGATGGCTTGAATCTCTTTGATAAAAGTAGATTTACCTTTCTTGACCTTTTTATGCATATTAGCAAAATATTAGTTAAGTAATTGGGAAAAGGAAGAAGCATCAAGGAATTGCTCTTGGTAGTACTTCGACCATCATTTATAGAATTCTTGTGTGCAAAGAAAATTAGGGTCGAGTTAGACCAAGGAAAGATGAGTTGGACTGGCAAGTCGAAGAGAAGTGGCCTCTTCGTCGAAGTTTGCATCAAAAAGGTTGATATGTCATTTTTTGTCATACAAACATTTGGGGAAGCTTTTACGCCTCTTTGATGATTCAACTTGTAGACTAACAATCTAGGAACCAAAAAGGCCTCCCAGATTTCTATTGATTCTTCTTGGTGATTTTTGGATGTAGGGGAAATCATCTAATGAACCATTCTGGTCCATACTTTCTCCTAACAAAAGGAGCCATAGTGGGACTGAAATCATATCTCTTTGCAAACATCATAATATAGCCAGAGAAATATTCTTGAATGGTTCTCCCCTCATTAGTAGGGGTTAGTTGTACTAGGTGAGTCCCTTCGACTCTCCTTTATTTGATTTCATTGAAGTTCTCATCAATAACTCCTTTTGTGGATAGGCTTGCTTCGAAAGTAGCATTGAGCCACAATTGAAGTAGCCAGATGGGTCCAACCAATTGGAAAGTCCCAATCGAACTCACGTTCTTCAGGCTAGTAACACTTTCACTTATTGACTCATAAAGAGATGCCAAGATTAATTCACTGAGGCGTACTCCTGTATTGATGTGCAGTTGGTTGGCCAAAGGCAAATATTTCTCGGTCATTTGTAGGGATTTGGAGCAAAAGACGTATATACAAAGCCATATAGTTAAAAAGCAATGTGCTGTTTGTCAGAAACGATTTCAGTTAAGGTATCGAAGTGATACTTCATGAAGCTGCCATAAGTAGGCTTGCATTAGGCAAAGCCTATAGTGTCTTCACTTTGAACCTCTGGATCATAGGTGTGACTAGTAGGTTCAAGCCCTATGATAGCGACTATGTCAAAGAGTGTGGGGGTCACCATCCCACAAGGTAAGTGGAGCGGTGCTTTGAGAGCCCTTGTTCTTTTGAGTCTTCTTGCTTTGGAAAATTTCTTGGTTGGAAGCCATTGGAGAAATTTCAGAAGATGAAAGATTTTTTCAGAGTTCTTGAAGGTTTGAGAGAAGAAAATAAGGTTATAAGAGTTCTGAGAGCGTAAAGAAGTTAAAGTGTGGAAAATGGGATATTTATAGGCTTTCAGAAGACTAATGGGTTTTCAAATCACCATTAAGACAAATTTATGTAGTGGGACGTGTGTCCTCTTGAGGCGTTACTTTGGGCAATGGCAGTTATGATGTGACTGTAGAGGTATGGTTTCAAGAAAAAAGACAATGATGGCTAGTGATAGAGTGGTTGCTGAAGAGACATTTTGTAAAAACCATTATGACGTGATGTCATAAGCGTGGTTGATAGAAACTGAATAGTTTCTTGATTGTAGGTTGGTCAATTATGATCATACTTTTGTGTCGTCGAAAGATGGGTGTCGAAAGCTACGATAAAAAAATGACTTTTCTGTTGGTTAGGTTGAAAGGACATTTTTTGGGGGCAATTTGTTAGCTCCTGATTTCGACACCTAGTTAACTTCAGAAAGCATTGACTTTTTCATCATAATTTTTGGGAGGAATAAAAGGCTTCGACCTAATAAAGTTGAAAAAGCCTGAGTCTAAGACGTGGGGAATGCAAGGATGTGGACTTAGAATATTTTCTAAGTATAAGGAATATGGTTCGGAGATTGAGCATTTTGGGTTTGGAGATCTTTGACAAATTCAGGATCACTTCTTGAAATTGAGCATTATGGGTTTCAAGATCTTTGACAGTCTGTTCAAGAGTCATTTCAACTGAAATAAACAGCGAGAAGATAAGAGACTTGTCATAGAAACCTGTTATGCAATGGTATATCATGTAAATGCATATGCAATGTTTTCAAGGACCACATAGGATTTAAATTTGTGAAAGAGAAGCAAAAACAAAACTTTTATTAGTAAGTTCAAAATATAATTTCCCCTTGGGCTTACAATGAAGGAAAACAAAAAAGTTACAAAGAAAATAATCATTTGAGACTCAAGTCTCCCATGGACGCTTCCTCATTGTGTTGAGATATTTATTGAGGTTCCGCTCTTCGTGAAGTTGTCTTGTTAGCTCCAACACTTTCTCTTTGCTAGCATTGGGCTGAGCCTCAAAAGTATCACTTTGCTCCTTCAGTTGGATCCAAGATTTTTGTAGCTCTTCCAGGTCAGTAGGCATGTCTGGATAAAGAATGGTGTAAGGAACATCTCCTTCAACAATAGGCTCAACGATCACCGGTAGAACAACAGGATATGGCATCATAAGAGTCTGAGCACGAGACCACACCCATTTGAGGTAAGGTTCCATAAGGATGGAGTATTTTGGTTCCATAGTATCGCTGTTAATCTTATTCAGCATGCTTCAAGCACGCATAAACCTTTGACGGTAACCTTGAAGATCATTGTCGTAATCGAACATAATACCTTGAATAATCATATCATGAGGACCATCACTCCGAGCATAACCAAATTGACATAATTCTAAAGAAGGATTATAAGTAATGTCTCCCCTGATACCAAGGAGTGGCACATTGGGGAATTCTCCACAGCGGTCAATGATAGTGATATTTTTCATAGATTAGGAACACCAATGAATATCTGAATGAGAGAATAATATTATCCTTCTAGATCATCTCAAACCTTTTTCATTCTTCATCACAGATCGAGGAAGGTGTGAAATAAACCACCTTGATAGTAGAGGTATGCAACACATCAGACTTCCTCGCGCCTTCATAGTACGAGTCTAAAGAGAGTGCAAAATATCTCCAAGAAAGGTAGGCACAAGGTTATGAGTCAGGAATATGTTAATGGCATACACATCTATGAATTTGTCCAGATTAGGGAACAACACCAAACCATAAATCAACAAGTCTAAGATATCCTCAAAAGCGTCGTAACTCATAACATCCAAGAAAACTTGAGCTCTCTCTATCAATACTTTAGCAAGAATACCCTTAACTCCATTTCTTGTTTCCAATACAATGTCTAACTTCTTCAGATGTAAGGTTGCTGCAATAATTTCTGGTTTAGGCTCCTTGTCTAAGCATGTGAATGGTTTCTGATCAAGAATAGGCACACCAAGTAGTTTGGAGAATTCTTCCATTGTGGGCACCAACTGATAATCGGGAAATGTGAAGCAGTGATGTTTAGGGTCAAAGAATTAGAACAAAACACTTATCATGTCTTCATTAAACCCTGAGGTAACCAAATCTAGTAGATGACCATGCCTTTTGATGAATTGAGAGCTTTCGGGAACTTTAAAGACCAATTACTTAAGCTTGGAGGGTATCCTTACAAAGTTGATCCGGATAGTATTCCTACAAGCGGAAGCCATAACCTGCAACAAAGAAAAAAGATAAATCCTTTGGTCCTTGAAATGGTTAGTGAAAATGCTATGTTATGATGTCATATTCAAACAAGCAGATGGCGAACACAAACAAGTCACACAATGGCCTTAGGTTTAAAGGCTTGTATGAAGTTCATAGTAAGTACCCTCCCCACTGAAGTTAGTTGGTTTAACCTGTCCTAGTAATAGTAATCGAGTTTTAAGGGGTCTCAATATCACTGATTCTTTTCAAAGGCTATTGTTCAGTATGGAAACTGACTTGCCAACCAAAACCTCCCAAGATTAGAATCTCAATGAGCGTAGCATCGAGTATCAACCAACTTTAGACTTCACCAAAGTTGTTTATCTCACTACTTTCTAATGGCCAAGATGGGTCAATTATGGTTCTAAAGGGTAGTTAGTGTTAATGACGCCATATGGCAGCCTGATATTATCCTCAACTGACTTAAAGAACATCAATACCAACCAAGATGTCACACTAACTGTAGCCACCAGATCAACCATATCGGTATACACCGTACAGTTTCCTTGGTCTATTGCTACTTACCTTAGGTACACTAGATCCAGGTTAGGATCTTTCTCACAGTAGCCCCAAGACAAGTACCCTTAAAAATAAAGCAATCAATTCAAACAAGTAAAGTGTCCTAACTCTAAGGTAACCCTTCTCTTAAATAGTTCTCCCCAACAGAGTCGCCAGTTCTGTAACACGGTGAGAGAACTGACTTGGTCGTTTTTGTTTACAAAAACTATGTTGCGAATAGCAAGAGTCGCCACCGACTTTTATGTTATCCAATAAAGAAATGTATAAAAGAACATGAAAGACCTTTGGAAAAGATTTGAGTTCGGGGGGTAAGCTATACAAAGGGAAGGTGTTAGCACTCTTTGTATCCATGGTTATCCATGGGCTCTTAACTTCTTAGCTCACTTTACTTTGTTTGAAAAATAGTGTAGTGTGTGATTAGAAAATATTTTCATAAAGACTTTAACTTTGTAATGATTCTCGTACGAATGTATACAAAGTGTTTAGTTTGAAAATATTTGAAAATGTGAGGTGTAAAGAGTATTTTGAACATTTGTGAACAAGCACTTAAGAACTACTTACCCTAAATTGTAAGGTCTTTCTTGTTATTTCGTTACTTTAGGGATAAAATTGTCCTTACTATTAGTTAGTAAGTAGTCTTATCCTTGGATGTGAAGGGACAAGCGTATGGTCATCGTATGGTCATAGAAGGCAACATGTAAAGGTGTCTTGGCAATTCGAAGGGACGATCATCATTTTCCATAGGGTCATCGAGGGACGAGATCATTTATTCGTAGGCAACTCGAAGGGACAATGATGGACTATGATCTTTATATCGAAGAGACTTGATGATTTTTATTCATAGGCAACTTTGCTAAGACACCCCTATATTCGAGGGACTTGACCATTTTTGTAAGGAAACAAGATGAGAAACCCTGGGGGTGTATGTGTGAGAAGTGTGTTATATTCAGTTATTTTAATCTTTGATTAATGGGCTAAATTTGTTTATTGTTCACATGCATTCTTTTCACACCCTATTATTACTAACCACGCAAGTAATAATTTACAGAATTTAAATGCGGGAAATAAAAACCTAGACTATTACATCATGGGAAGGGGGATACATATTGAAATTTGGGGGAGTGCGGAAATTAAAAGTCCTACACTATTACATCCCATGAGCAGTTACATTATTTAGAAAAATCGGACGGAAAGAAAAAACCTAATTATTACAAGTTCGATACACCTATACATTTATTCTAATAAATATAAAAGATGAAGAAATTAAAATCGAATAAAGAGTAAGAAGTATCATGAATCGGATTCAAAACGATTAATAGAATTTTATGTAGAAAATTAAGTGTTTTAATGACTTTGAAATTATTAATTAACTTAAATAAAAAAAAATCTTTTTATTTATTATTTATAAAATAAGAAAAAAAAATTAAATTTGTTAATTTAATGATTAGTTAAAAAAAGTTTAATTGTTTATTTAGAAAAAATGATTAACTTATTAATTTAATTAATTAATTAGAAGATAATAAAATAAAAAATAAATAAAAATTAGAAAAAGAAACAAGGAAATAGGGATGGCAACAAGTCGGATCGGGTGTGGGTTTCACACTACCCAAACCTGCACCCAGAATCAACACCCGAACCCGAACCCAAATCCAAAGGCTATTCGGGTGGCAAAATAACACCCGCACCCACACCCGTTGGATTCAGGTTTTTCCACCCAAACTCGAACCCGTAACAAAAACACAAAATTAATTTTTTTTCAAAAAATTTAATTAGTTTTAAAGTATATATATATATATATATATATATATATATATATATATATATATATATATTATGATTTAGTACTTAGTTAATTATAAGGAGTATAAGTTATATTTACTACTAAAATATCGTTGCTTACAAAATAAGATTTCAATTAAAATTTTGCACACAACCAGATATTTTGCACACCCCTAATTATAGTTAAAATTAAGGTCTTCAACATCTTAAAATTATAATTAAAATTAAATTCTACAGTATACAATTAAAATTAAAATTCAAGTTTAAGCGGGTGTAGTTTCAGGTTTTGGGTGCGGGTTTCTCACTACCCAAATCCGCACCCGAAATACCGGGTGGCACCCGAACCCAGACCTAGTCAAATCGGGTTTTCACCCGTTGACTTGGTTTCGAGTGCGGGTGGGCCCCGCGGTTTTGGGTCTATCTGCCATTCCTACAAGGAAACAAGAAATTGCCCAAAAAAATAGAAGAGGAAGATCTTGGGAATCGAACTCAGGTCTTCATGTTTCCACACACACGCCACCAACCACTGGGCTATGAGTCATGCGTTGTAAATAATCAGACAAGAAAAATATAAACGAAAATTTAAAAAAAGGAAAAATGTGCATTTGGGTCATCTTCTTCCTCCTTTCGTCCACCAACTTCTACCTATGGTTTTTCCGTAGCTAAACCTATAGTGACGGTTTTGTCCGTCACTATAGTACCTGCGTTTTTCAAAAACATCCAATACACAACATAAATCATATCCAAGGGTACAAATCAATTATAAATCATATTATAAGTTCAATGGAGCCATCAATTTCACTTGAAATCGTCCTCAACCTAAGTTCCCAAATTTGAACCCGCAAACCCTAGCAATGGTGAATGGCTAAACCTGTATCGAAACTTCAATCAAACTATCCAAGTAGCTTCTAAACCTTAACACAAACAACAAAACACAATCAAAACAAGTTTATTATGCACATATAATCAAAATCTAAAAATTAAGAAAAAGAGATAAAAATGGATTCGGTTTGTGCGATTTATGGTGTTTTTGATGATGGTGATGGTGGATATGCATTCAAAATATCCCAAGGAAGATGTTTAGACCTTCAAAACCTCTTGTAAATGACTGTAAATGGCAAACCAATTTTGAATTTGTTCTTGAATTTTTGTAATGTGATAAGGATTCTTTGGCTCAGATTTTCGTCCCCTTGGTTTGTGGCCTTATTCTATACTTATAGAATATTAATATTAGGTTAAATTTTGTTCTTTTTGTGTTAGATTGGAGATTGCTTAGGAATGAAGTTTCTTCCTTTATAATTTGGTCAAAATTTGGTATTAAGACATACTCTTTTGGTTTTCATGAAATTTGGATCCTTATAATGATCATAAACATCCAAATCTCATCCCAAAATAGTCCCAAAATCAAATATTTGATTTTCTAATATTTATTCTAATTAAAATTGATTTTAAATAAATTAAATCCAATATAAAATAAATATAAAAAATCAGATATTATGACTTATGGGTCATGAATGATCTTATGATTGAGTTTGGGTTAGAAAAATATGGGTCCATTTGGAAAAAAACTTGAGTTTTGGTCATTTCTTGCTTTATACACCTTAAATTCAACCAGCTTCAACAATGCATAACTCTCTCAATTTTTATCCCATGTATGTGTTCTTGGACTTTTTAGAAATCTTAGAGTGTCCTCTAACTACTCCTTTTGGTTCCATGTCAATTTGATATTCCATTTTCAAGTTATGAGCTTTTGAAAAAGTTGACTTTTAAAAGGACCTGTAATGTCTTGGCTCATATCTCTCAAATGAAGCATTTTTGGTCTTGGCTTGTGATACACAAATTAGTAGGGAATTGAATTTCTTTTAAAATTAGCTTTGGATGGGAATTTTTTGATGAAACATATGAAAGTTATGGGTTGTCAAAGTACTGTTGACTTTTCCTGGAGAAAACCCTAATTTAGTAACTTCTGATTCTTGATGATTTTAAGGTTTCCATGATGAATCATGATCAACCCTTGATCAAATGATGAATTTCACCTCATAATCTTGATGTTGACCAAAAATATTGAAGTTTGATTGTATCATGACCACAATTGACTTTTTGACCAAGTTAATTGATTTTTGATTATCTGGGCATCTGACTTACCAAACTTGTAGGGCGAGTCTTGAAACTTGACATGAGGATTCTCTGAAGTATGTGGGACACCATGAAGTTCTCTTGAGGCTTTGTAAGTCCAATTTTCTTTGAGAAACTCAAAACCCTAATTTAAAATCCATTGTTTAGAAGGAGGTTTTGTCTGATGAAACCTTGAATCTCTTTGAGCAATTGAAAATCTTGTGACTATTAGGAGACCTCTTGAGGCATATTGTCTTGAATATGTGAGGGAAAATTTTGGGGTACAACAACTGCCAATAGCGGTTATCTTCGATTAGTATCAATAAAGTAGTTCTAGTGTTAGAATTGTGTGTGAATCATATTGTACAAGTTAGTCCATAAACACTCAAAGTATCAGTGTGTAGAGAAACGAGTGAAGGCAAGAATGTATGTGATGAGATCACCACCCTATTTCATATTTATGCAATTTATGTTCAAGCTTTTACTTTAAATTCTTTTTATCTTGCATTTTCTTTACTTTCGAACAAGTTTAATATCCATCCTTTTATTATCTTTTTACTTGCTTTCTTTACGCTTGCTTGCCATTTACACTTTTACTGCATTTTAATTTCGACTTCAATTGTTGAGTCTTATGTGTTTTATTTTCTCTTTTTACCAAAAACACTCCATAAAGTCTGTCGAAGGGTTTATACATCATTCCTGAAAAACCAATTAAAGCATACTATAACACATGTCCTAGGATCAATCTGGACGATCATGTAAGTAACTAAGAACATTTTGTTGTTTTCAGAGGACCAGCGGTTGTTTACAATTTTCAAGGTAAACACATACTCGATAGGAGTATTGATATTTACTTGTACTTTCATATTATGAACTAGCAAATATGGACTATTGAATATAGAATAACACAATATTATTACATGCTACATAATTATCGTGTCTTTTCAATATCAACCTAAACATCAAATTATGATGTTTTCTGAGATTAAGAGAATAATATATATCTCGGTATAAAACTTATTAGAATTATTTTATATTTTGAAGTCCTTTTAGAATATGTCATATTTACTATGCGTGGAAGAATATATGACAATATCAAATTATATAATTGTATACACATGCACTCCTACTGATCCGGCATTTATAAATATGATATAGATTTATCAGAGCTCGCTAGTATTAAATACACTGATTATACAATGATATACTAATTTTATTTTAAGTGCAAAACTTTATAAAGAAGTGGTTCTATAATATATATATATATATATATATATATATATATATATATATATATATATATATATCATTAGAGTTTTACAAACTCAACCACATATTTTGCACGTAAATAAAATATATTATTATTTATATAATTTCACATGAAAGATTATGATGATCATATAAAAAGGTTTACCATCATTTGAGTGGGATCAAAATCATATAACTTTAAATAGAATATATAATTATATACAACATCTTAATAACTCACTCAAAACTCAAATGCTACAAATATAACTACACACATTTGAGAAACATATTATGTTATACGCAGCGGAAAAACATGAGACTTTAATTTAATTAATATTGAGGATATAACATAAGTAGTAAAAGATTTTCATCAATAACACAAAACTATAACATCCTCAATGTAAGTCTCTATAAAATAATATTGTTTTAAGCAAATAATATGTGTTCCTCGTTGACATGTTAAATTCTCCCACTTGATAGATACTAATAATTGAATTATCAATTCAAGAATTTATAAATATTTTAAAAAATATTCAATTATTTTCTCTATCACCAAATGATCATGTCAAGTAACGTCATACCGATAGGGTATATCTATCACTTACACAATACATAGAGAATTGAAACTCATTTTTAAATAAATATATATATATATATATATATATATATATATATATATATATATATATATATATATATATATATATATATATATATATATATATATATATATATATATATATATGTATATATTGGATTTCATAAAATACTACATATCTTTAAAATAATTTCTTATTTCTCAAATAATACTGTCAACAATATTAAATAAGAAACATAACAATGTTCAAATATTATGTCACCAAAAAATTCTAATACCGATATGGTATTCGAGCCATAATTTACATAATCTTAAATCACAAATACATTGAACAATTATAAATTATCTTAGTAACAATATACCAATAGGGTATAATTATTATCAATATAATTTTATTTACTATAATTAAAATAAATTTAATTATTTTATTAAACAAAATTTATATAATTGTACCCACGATAGGTGAGTTGCAATCATACGAATTAAGAATGCTTATATTTTATTCAAAATAGAAAAACTTATATAACTATATTCACGATATGTGAGATTACAATTATACCAATAAATAGTGATTAATTATCAATTTTTCAGAATAAAACTCTCAAAATAATAAGATTTCTATTATACTCATGAAACAAGATTTTTATTGATTTATATGAGTATATAACTTGAAATTGATTTATGACAATAAATAATGAGTTTTTTTTTTATAATAAATATTCTGGAAAATTGATAATTTTATATAAATACAGTTTTTATATTTTTTCAAAGGATATATAATATTAAAAACAATTTCTCATTATATGCAATTATATAATTAATCACATGAGATTAAAAATAAATTAGGACTAACCTCAGAAAGTGTGACATTCATCCTTGCAGATAGAGTTTGATGATTTTAGAATATCACATTATCATCTAAAAAACGACTCATAAATAAGGAATAAATCATTATATCAAAATATAAGATTTTATTATTAATAAATTAATATAATTCAAAGACTCAAAATACCTCAAAATAATTATAATCTAACAGTTCTAAGTGTCTTCAATTCATCCAACAACATCTCTATCCCCAAGGTTTGACATGCTGCAAATGAAGTTCACACGATAATAATGTGACCTTACTTTTTACACGGGGAAGTACATTATATGTGACCTTCCTTGCAGCAGGCACACAAAGTCTCTATGTGAATGATCTTGTGAATATTTGATGGAATGCCTTGGCCCTTCTTTGACTTATTTAAAGTCGTTCTAACTTAAGCAGGCCATCAAGATCTTCATCGTTGCGTTTGTTATGTTTTTTTTTTAATGTGTTGATCCTCCATTGTCTGCAACTTAACTGCAAGACTAACTTTTGTGGCATTTACTTGTTACATCAATACAAACCTTCATGCCTTGTTCTTCTTTATGGATCTCAAATGAATAACTCTTTTCTTAAATTTGTTGCATGATAAAGTGTATTTAACTTCTTGCCTAGTTAACCTCTAGTTGGATTATCTCTCCCACATAACATAATATGATCGGAGGTCGACTTCACCTTGTATATGTCTCTTTAAGTACTTTCAGAGGGTTCAATAAGTTCCAGAGCAAATGGGTTGAAGTTGTTGAACAAGTGACTCCAAAAATAAGCAGGGGTGAATTGTAAAGTGCAAAAATTGTAATTAATTGAAAAAAATCTTTTACTTTAAAAAATAATGTATGTTAGTGCAATGATAAAATAGCAAAATATATAAATAAGAAATTAGATAGGAAAGAAAATAAATCAACAGAATTAAAATAAATAGGGATAGAGAGATTATATCAATATTAATATAGGTTCAACATAATCACTTGGTTTACTCCTCTTCCCAAAGAATATCTTCTTGACATTTCCACTAAAATAATATTTTGTACTTTTATGGATATGTTTCTGAACCTTACTATAATAGATAAGAGATTTTCCACAGGTTGATCCCTCGAACCAAACTTAGCTTTTGATCGCTAAACTCGTGAACCAAACAGAGATTTTACCGACTAATGTCAAGAATCAAATATAGATTTTACCAGGACAATCTCAATAACCAAAAATATATTTTTTTCCTGCATAATCTCAAGAACCAAAGATATCAAACAAGAGAATCTCTTCATGAATAAGACTTAAACACAACCACCAATACAACAAAAAAATTCTCTGAAATATTTTTCACTCACAAAGTACTAAGACAATTTTAATGATACTATATAAAAAGGAGAGAAGAGGGAAAATAAAAAATAAAGGATAGTAGAAATATGAATTCTGGTGTAATTTGAAATAAGGAGAAACCTCATTTATATATAAAAAATATATAGCTAAAAATGGAAAACAATCCATGGGCTTTTTAATGCTCATAATCTACCAAGTTTAATAAATTATGTAGGCTAAATATGGAAGGTTTTCAAATTCACTGTCACAAATTGATTATAAGCCCTCTTACACGATTGGGAGGTGTTACAAAAGAGAATTGATCAACCCTAATGTGTTAATTGATTATCTAGAGTTTATTCAACCTAGTAACCAACTAGTTACTTATGTAAAATGTTTTCGGGTAATTTTATAAAAATAGAGAGACTTCAAAAACATTCTTGTGTGTGTATGTGTGTGTGTGAGTGAGTTATCTTAGTATCTTACTCTTATACTTCTACAATACATTGATCACTCAGACACAAGGCTTAAGATTTTATGAACATATTAGTTTTACTCCCTCGATCATGAGGCTTGTGAGGGAAAACTATTTAAGTTAATATACATGAAGAGAGACGACAATGACATGTCTCCCAAGGACAATGGTTATAAGACACCCAAAGAGAGACGACAATGACATGTCGTCCAAAATGAGGTATCACCTCACCCTCATGGTCTTCGTATAGCCCAATCATAAGAAACATGGGAAAATGCATTCATAGGGAAGAGAGAAGTCATGATCATTAAATGACCCACAATCCACTTGAAAATAGGGATTCAACGGTCCATTATTCACTGATTGGGAGAATACCATTCCCAAGAGAACCCTAAGCATTAAAAGCTTATATAAATACACATCCCTTAAGTGAGAAAAGGACAATTCCTTACACCATAAGAATATCTCTTAGTCAAATCATAACACATTGATTGTACCTCATACACGCTTACTACAAGAACATCATCCATTAATATATCCTCTCACTTGGCGTTAAAAGGACTCTTAAAATCATCACAAAACACCATCACACAAAGCTTCTCCCCGTCGTGGGCAAGCCCTAACCACCCTAAATTGTTATAAACCTATTAAGGCCTATGAGTCCCTCTGCCCTTATAAGAGGAACACAAGTGTAATTTTTGATTAGTACAACATCATTACAACTATTGACACATTGTTATTATATTTGTGCCTCAACTGGGTAACTTTTGTCTTAAATTTGTTGCATGATTTAAAGATAAGTCAAATTCTTGACTTACAATCGAGTTAGCTTCCTAGTCGTATGATCTCACCCACAAAACATATATTGACGAGCTAGCCAGTATGATCTAAGGTCGACATCACCTCACCTATGCCGGTTTAAGTACTATCTTTAGATTCAATGTGTTCTAAAACAAATGGACAATGGTCTGTTATACTAAATGAGCTTGGGTTATTATGAACACATTGGTTCAGGTTTCCTATTCTAATGGTTCATTTATAAATGATGACTTTACATCACATTGGTTCATGAACCCACCTTTCTTTATAATTATTCACACAACAATTTTAATTGTTTCAAGTCTTATTACTATTACAAATACCTCATTGAAGTTTAGACTAATTCTTTGTAAGAAATCGCCTGCCATTTGTCTTTATTTGTGTTTTGGACCGGGTTGGTACCCACTCTGCGAAGCCATAAGATACGACCCAAACAACAAAAGAATCAAATGTCCCCGTGAAGCAAGTCTTACTATTAGATCAACGCAAATTGAGATTTTAGAACATTTGTACCAAAAAATAGGCGTTCTCAAGGGTATGTTCGAATAATTTAAAAATAACAGAGTGGAGCGAAACAAAATGAAATAGAATAAAACAAAATGGAACAGAACATAAACTTCATTTCATTGTTTGTATATTTTACGACTTTGTTTGGAAATTGGATGGAGCCGAAAACATTATAATCTTTTTATTTCATTTTTAATTTTTACTTCAAAAACATTATTATGGTTAATGAAAGTGAAAGTTCGGAGGACAAGTTTGTAATTGTGTTACTAATTTATTCCATTTCATTGGATACATCCTAATTTATTCTATTTCATTTTATTCCTTACCATCAATGCAAACAGACATCATAGTAACTTTTGATCCTTAGTGTGGTGGTAATTGGTATAGGTTAGTAATGATAACTCGCAATAGTTTCCGATGGTTGGACTAATGGTTAAAGTAGTAGTCTTTTTATAGAATACATTTTGATTTTAAAATTAACTCTTATATAAAATCAAAAACCAAAATCTCTCTAATGTCCTTTAACAAAATGAGTAAGCTAATTATGATATAAGGAACTAAATTTAAAATTCTAAAAGTATGAATTAAAGCAAAATAGCGGTTCAGAAACATCTGATACATGAATGCAAACTCGATCGCGCAACATTCAAATTATTTACCTTTAAAAGGTGAATTTCAACAATAGATTATTAAAAAAAATTGAAATATAGAATTAAAATTTCTTTTCTTAAAATTAAAAAAAAAATGATGTAAAAGTTGCCTTCGGCCAAGAGATATATATATCATCTATCACGCGCAAAACACGTGTCTGCTAGATCTTGAGAGTAAAATCTTGCGGTGGCGTAGCAAGAGAGAGAGAGAGAGAGAATCAAACCGTAGATCATGAGAACTCGCCGCCCGCACTCCGCCGCCGCAACCGCAATTCCAACCTCTCTTCTTCTAATCCTAACAACAACATGTCTCCTTCTTCTCTCTTTTTCAATTCCCACCCAATCGGAAGTCATCACTTTAACCTCCGATACCTTCTCCGATAAGGTTCCTTATTCATCTCTCACTTTTCAATTCTCATATTCATCGATTCTATTTTTAGTCTAGGGTTTGTATTTTTAAGGGATTTTTTTTTTTATTTTAAGATTTTTTCTCTATGGCCTTAATTCTCAATTTCATTTTTATTTGATGTTTTCAGATAAAGGAGAAAGATACTGCGTGGTTTGTGAAATTCTGCGTTCCCTGGTGCAAGCATTGGTAAATAATTCTGCTATACACTTTTCAATACTCTAAATTTGATGCATAAAATGCCGTTTTGTGTTTTCTGATGCACCTGCATCTCTGAAAATGTGAGTACTCTCAGTGTCAATGTCGCCGACGAGTAACAAACATTTGTGTTTATGTTTAGTTTATTCATTTTTTCAAATCATTATTAGTTTCAGTATAGTATTAACCATTTGCTGGTTGGATTGGACTGTAAGATAATAAGAGTTTAATTTTGAGTATGTGACTCTTGAATTTTAGAAGTGGTTGTTAATAACATCAAACATTTTTAATGATCTTACGGCGATTATAATTGATTGACAATGCATATGAATTAAATCCAAATAATAATAGAAGAGATTGTTTGTTTGATTTCCAGCAAATAATAATAGAAACGATTGTTTGTTTGATTTCCAGCAAGAATTTGGGCTCGTTGTGGGATGATATTGGGAAGGCAATGGAAAATGAAAATGAAATAGAGATTGGAGAAGTTGATTGTGGCACGGATAAAGCTGTTTGTACTAAAGCTGATATTCATTCGTATCCTACATTTAAGGTTTTCTATGATGGAGAAGAAGTTGCCAAATATCAAGGTAACTCATCCTTCTGTATAATATATGGGTTTTGTTGGATTTACTCAATTACTCTGTTAAAGATTATAACCATTTATGAGTTGTGGGACAAAATTTTCATAGTGTAATGTTTTGTTTTAGGGCAAATTACACTGGCATCCCTGAGTTATGTTACAGTATCACTTGCACCCCTTCTAGTTTTAGAAATACACAAACCTCCCTTGACGTTTACCCCGATAGATTACTGTTACTCTGTTATTAATAGTTAGACAAACAAAGATAAGTGACATTATCATGAAATTCATAGGCTGAAAGCTCATTTGTGAACTACAAACTCATCTACTAGGCTGTAATATTGGTGCCACTTATCAAATGCATTTAACATCCTTACTTTGTTTATGTCATTTTACCAGCCAAAGGATAAACCTTAATAAGCTCGTATAAATACAATAACATTTCGACATATTTGAATCATAGATTGTAAAATTAGGGATTTGAAATAATCAAATAAACAAAAGTTACATAAACAAAAGGGAACAATAAGCATGAGTGGAAAGTCTAAGCTTTGTTAGATTATCTTAGAACGTATCCACTTTTTGGCATCTATGTGTTTTGTCTATAATATCAGTTAGTGTCCTTCAAAACTTCTTTATACTGAATCTTTCCTTTAACCTTTGAGTTTGAACCTAACAGAACAGTACTCATTTAGTCCATGGAGTGAGAGTAGCTTAAAAAATGGGGGAGCAATTTCAAAGTAGCCGCACGAGTGAAAGAAGAGGATTGGCTTTTAGAACTTTGGTTTTAACTCTTTAACGGTGCATAAACAATGTTAATGTGAAAGGGTGGTCTCTTTCATTTGAAGGAATAATTAAGGGAGGTTAGTGTCTACTTAAAAACTAGAGAAGGTGTTTGTACCTTTTAAAGAAGCCTTAGGTGAGGGGAGAGCAATTTCCTCTTTATTTTACAGTTTTCTTCTACTATTTCTTGAGTAAGAAAAAAAAAACTAAACAAGTTTAACAATGCATGTCAAAGGATAATGTTGGTTTGTGGGGATACTCATCGGTCTTGTAAGCTCTCAAGACGATACCGTGGGTAAAGGGTATTGGTTATGACTTATGATAGATTTATACTTTAGATGAACTGTAAGGTAGTGGTAGTGGTCTTGGTTTTGGTCTTAGTCAATAACTCAGATCATTCTGAGCCAAGTGCCATGCCATCATAGGAGAACTTCTCTCTTTTCTTTGTTATACTTCCAAATTTAGAGTGATACATTTTATCAAGAGAAAAGAAACTGTCATGGGTTTAATGAAGGGAATATCTTGTTAAAGGGAATACTGCATTATTTTTACTTGTTGATGTTTCATGTTTGTCTATACCCATGGTTACTTGGGTATAACTTGCGTTAAATTAGGATAGAGCCTGTTTGATTACTAATTTTGCAACGCTTTTTTTTCCAACTCAAATACTACTATTTGAAAACAGAAAATAGAATGAAAATAGATGGTATTTATGTAATAAAAAGTGAAAATAGAAAACAATTTCTCAAACTAAAGTACTGAACGGGCATTTTCCCTCAACAATCCATTTTTTGTGTAGAAACGTGGTAACATTCTTTAATTGTTATTTTAATCATTTGTAATATAAAACGATGGAGAAATGGAAGGGGATGTTAACCATTCAAGTTGAAGGGGAAATTCTATCAGACAGAAGTAAGACCTACGATGTACGAGACCAAATGTTGGGTGGTTATCAGTCAACATGGGAATAAAGTTAGTGTAATAGAGATGAGAATATTGTGTTGGGTGTGTAGTAAGACTAGACGAGACAAGATTCAAAATGATAATATTAGAGGGTGTTGTGGTAGCGCTTATAGTAAAAAAGATGATAGAAAATAGGCATAGGGTCAGGGGATTTGGGCATGTAGAAAAAATACCTGTAGATTCTGTTGTAACTTGTAAGGCGAGTAGATTAGATGGAGAGAAGTCAAACAACTAGAGGTAGAGGAAGACCTAAAAAAACTATATGAGAAACTATTAAGAAATATCTCAAGATTGACAAATTGGATAGAAACATGATCTTGGATAGAGCATTATAGCAAAGTTTGATCCATGCTGCCGACTCCATTTTGTGGGATAAGACTTCTTGTTTATTTGTTATATGGATTAACAAGAATTGAATCAAGCATCTGCTAGAATTTCGTTTGGAATTCTTTTACAATAGGTGCCTCAACATGAAAAGTAAAAATAGGAATTCAATTTTATAAACATGAAAGTTCAGGTTTGAGTTGGTGAATAACAATTTCAGTCTTGGACTACTGAATTAGAAGAATAAATGCCAATTATTGATTGAAATGACTAGTAAGCAGAAAACATGCGAAACAAAGCAAAGGCCTACATGCAATCCTAGAAGCCCATTTTCTCCCAAGTCCCAACCAATTCTCAACCTGCCTCTCTTCCTCTTCTCACCCAATACATATACTCAATACCCGCTCTCTGGAATTTCATCACGTACCTCCCCACTACTCTTGCCACACATAAGAAGTTGGTTACCTTGTCTCCCTCCTCTCTCCACTAAATCATATCAGGTGCATCACACATCATACTGTGATAAGGCACATCCTTCCTCTCTGGCCTCCTCTCATAAACCTTAGTTGTTATGGGCCTTGGGTTCACATAATTTTATATATCAAGTTTGGAAAACCAAACAAAAATCCCCATTTTCATTGCATCTACACAATTATGATCTTTCTGATATGGAAATTTAGAACAAAACCCTCACTCATGTTTTCTGCTGATAAATGAAGGTGAAAGATGGCTTATGTGACTTGTGTTAAATAACAATGTTGGTCCAATGACTTTTCTACTTACCAGATCTTGTGGTCTGTAATTGTATGCGTTTGTGTGAGCTTATGGTATTACCAGGTAGTATGCACGGTTAAATCAAGTGTCATTTACTAAGTTATCTAATTCACAACATTTTTTAGGAAAAGTTTCCCTTTAGCAGAGATCAACACTACAGTGAAGTATCCGATAACCAAGCTTTCTATGTAATTTATCAGCCCAGAAGGAAGAAATATATTCGTTTGTTTTATAGAGAAACAAAAATACCCTTTTTATTGGAGACTAATTATTGACTTATTTTATATAATAGCTACTCCTTCCAACAAAAACTAAGGAGAAGTTATAGATCATAAATTATTAAGTATCGACACAAACACAGTTTGACACCATAGTAATTTGAAAAGTGAAATAATTATGTATCAAATTTGCATTTGTGTCTGGACACTGATCTATGTTGGACATTGGATATACCTTTAATATGAAGGGTTGGTTTTACATAGATCTTAAACCGAATCTTATATGTGTGTGGTGAAATATTCAGGTACGAGGGACGTTGAATCATTGAAAACTTTTGTTTTGGATGAAGCTGAAAAGGCAGCAGCAAAAGCACAACTCGACAGTGATAAAGAATTGTAACTAGTTTTGAGGTAGCAACCGAGCCTCCCACTCCCAACCGAGCCTCCTCTCTCTAGAATTTTGTGATAGTATGTTGTAAGGGATGACTTAGAATCTCAGATGATGGTGAGGCCATTTTTCTTTTGTTTCACATTTGATATTGATTCTAGGAAAGTTATTATTGAGGATATTTTAATTCCTGTGAACAAATTTCCAATGTAGGATGAATTACCTGAAAAGAATGGTTAGTTCAGTCAAAATATTAACAAAGTATGCTATATTGGTTAATAATCTAAATTTGAAATATACTTTGTGTGCGGTGAATTAAGTTATTTTTGAAGTCTCACGTTAGTTTATTTACGAGTAATTTTAGCCTTTATATTACACACCAATAACTTATTTTAATATTTTCATAAATCAATTTAAAAAACTAAAAGAAAAATATTTATAAATAAAGTTAATTAAAATTGATTAAATATTCATTAATTATGAAAAAATAATAAATAATAAAATATCGTATTCATAAATGTCATATCATTAAAATTATTATTTTTTTATCCAAATCATTATTGTCACATATACAAATTTGGAAGGGAACCAGGGAAATCTGAAATGATGTAAAGTTCAGGGGTTAAAAAACATCAAAATAGGGGAATAAAAAATGCATTTAAGTCTTAAAATTTATAATTTCCCTATAATTTGGCCGTCAATAGTTTACTGCAATAATTTGATTGATAACAATTACTATCATTCAGGCATTACCTAGACTCAATCAGCTCTTACTGTAGTTTAGTCGTTGCACACAACAAAGCTAGTAAGATCCATTATGTTATGCTTTGATCAACTTTTTGTTTGTTTGTTTTGTCATTATGTCTTCTTCTTTTTTTTTTGCTGACAAAGAGGGCTGAAGCCCCAAAAAATGAAAAGAAACTAGAACAACATAACAATCGGGTCTACACAATTAGCTCTATGAACTTTTATAGGTAACAAATCGGGTCTATACAATTAACTCTATAAACTTTCAAAGGTAACACTAGCATCTTCATCATAAAGAATGAAATCTCTAGTAATGGAGCCCACGTTAGCTAACACATTCACACGAGATGAGGATTAACTCGTGCTCACTGATCAACTTCTTTATTTCAAGACGAGCTTTAATCACCATCTTGGAATTTATGTTCACTTCTACTTTTCTCATTCCAAGTCTCTTGATAAGCTTGAGTCCTTCCAAAAAACCCCAACATTCTGACATGATAGTGCTACACTTTTTCAAATATTTGGAGAAACTACCTAACCACCTACCATCCATATCACGAACAACTCCATCACAGTCAGCTATATTATGTTCCTCACACGCCTCATTAGTGTTTAGCTTCACCATGCTTGCTATATGAGGCCTCCACACAAGTTCCATACTACTCACCTCTCTCCTACTACCTCTTGTCTATTAACAAGAGAATTGGTAGCAAAATCCTCTTTGTACTCCTTATACTTTTGTAAGATAAAATGCACTTTATCAGTAGGTCTCGCATAACCATTGTCATGCTCCTCAAGGTTCCTCCACATCTAAAAGGTATGGTATGCAACCGCCCACACATTCCTCCATATGTAAGATCCATCACCTTTAGAGTTTAAATTCACTTAGATCCAATCTTGTAACTCCAAGTAAAAAAACTCCATCAAAATTATCCTACGAACCATAACTTTCCCCGCCTCCATCGCCTTAGGGAAATCTCGCAAAGCATGAAGAGAATCTTCACACACATAGCCACACATTTTGCAGCCATCATACTTAGGCATTTCCTGCTCTTGTTGTAATTAGTAATCAACATGTCATGGTTAAGAAGCCAAATGAAAAATCTGTATCTCTCAGACACGCCTAGTTTCCAAATCTGCTTCCATGAAATGTCGTCATGATGATCCTTCGTGTTCATAATGGAAATTATAAATCGTCTTCCATGAGAAAGCACTTGTTTCATTCCCTGCAAAAGAAAAAATATCAGTAAGATGCCCATTGGTTGGAGGCACTAACGCTCAAATCTTGTCCAACCAATTCATTAGAAGCCAACCATTGAGCAAATTCCAATTCCAATCACCATGATTATCTACCAAATCTAGAACCTTAACTTCCACCAAATCAATTGGAATAAGATGTTGAATACTTCTAAGATGCAAATCTGCCCCTAACCAATTTTCTTTCCACCTTTCCATGCATGTATCGTCATACCATCCCTAACATTCCAAATGCCAAATTTGCTAACTTTCGTAACCACTCTAGAAATCTTCTTCCTTAAACTTGAATCCCCCGCCTTTGCTCCAAAATTAATGTTACCATCCAGACAATTATATTTACAACACATCACCTCTCACCACAACTTTTTCTAATTACTCACCATCTTCCACCCTAGCTTCATCATACAAGCAGTATTCAGAGCCTCTAGATTCCGTAATCCTATACCTTCATAGCTATTGGTCAAAGTGATTGTGCTCCATCCGATAACATGAATCTTCATATGCTCATTAAAATCCCCCCAAATGAACTTACGTTGCTTGCTATGAATTTACTCCACAATGGACTTGGGCAATCTATCATTGTATAAAGAGGCATGACTACAATCACACTTTTGGCCAAGTTGATTCTGCCAACAAAAGACAAACTATTTCTCTTCCAATTAGTAAGTCTTGCATCGATTTGGTCCGCAAGATATTGAAAGTCTTGCTTCCACAACATTTTCCCTCTTATCGGGACACCAAGGTACTTCCTCATATTAGAAGTAATTATGAATCCAAACAAATGGACTAATCTATTCATGCTCTTATTCACGTTCTTTGGAAACATGATGTTTATTTTCTCATAGCTGACCTCCTGCCCAGACATCTTGCAAAACTTGTTGAAAACTCACATTACACAATTCATTTGAACTTTCGTGGCTTCTCCAAATAATAAGAGATCGTCCACAAACATGAGGTGCATAATTCTATGCCCCTTCCTGCATAACTTCAGAGTTCTCCAATTATGCTAATCTACTTCATACACAATGAGGTGCAAAAGTTTGTCCATGCACATAATGAAAATGTAAGGCAAAATTGGACCGCCTTGTCTAATACCACGTTGAGAGCAAAAGAAATTGCTCCTGACACCGTTCCAATTAACATTCATTTCAACATATGTCACTACATGCATGATGAGATTGATCATGCTAGTAGTGGGCATGTTAATTTCTTGCAGAGTATACCAAATAAATTCTTATATTAGCTTGTCATAAGCTTTCGATAGATTAACTTTAATGACAAAATTCTTTTTTTTTCCTTTCGTTTTTTCCATATTGTGCATAACTTCTCTAGCAAGAATAATATTCTCGTGAATCGCTCTGCCGAGCACGAAGCTAGTTTGATAAACAGAAATCAACTTATTCATATGTTTCTTCAACCTTCCCACAATAACCTTACCAACCACCTTATAGATATTATTGCACAGCGAAATGGGCCAGAACTGCGTAATCATAGTTAGGTGTTCCCCCTTAGGAGTGAGGAAAATATCAGCTTGGTTCACTTCCCCCAAAAGCATAGGTTGCCTCCAAATACTCTACACAAACACATTCTTTCCTACAGTCTCTCACGATCTCTGATAGAAACTCGTAGGATACTGTCGCAGTGAGAATCAGATATCAAGCTATTAATTAACTTGAATCACAAAATATTAAATTAACCACCGAACTTTAATTTTTTCAAGGGAAGGGGAAAAGATCGAATAAACCCTAAAAAATATGCAAAGATAAAAGGCTAGGCTAAGAGCTAAGCAATCAGAGATCGAAGGTACGAGAGTTGGTTATACCTAGGGAAGATGCTATCATTCTAAGTATCTGTAGTACTTTATAGGAACCTCTTGTAATATCTATGTTATTTTTTACTAAAATTATTTGCTAACTGAATGAGAAGTAAAACTAAAGGGAAAAAAAAAGTGGAAAATGGTGAATAAGAAAAGGAAAAAAATGAAAAAAATGAAAAAAGAAAAGTGTGAAAAATGAAATAAAAAAAGAAAAATGTGAGCACCAAGGATCGACCTCGTGCCTACGTATTCTAAAAAAGAACTTGAGAAATCAGAACAACCGTAGTTCGGAAAACTACGGGTAAAAGGTGGCCTAAGAACTAAGACAACTAAGGAGAAAAACTTGAAAGCAAAGCTTGTGAGGATTGATTGAAAAGGTGAAGTAATTAATGATCATCTCTTATGAAAAGATAAAAGTTGTAAAAAGTAAGAAAAAAAACTAAGATAAAACACGCAAGTGGTAATCAAATGACAATGAGTCAACAGAACATCATTTTCCTTGGATTAGGTCAAAATCGTCAACAAACAGATGAAATCGATGAGTACATAGAAAAAATATCAAAGAACACAACAAGATCCGTCAAGAACAATAGTGAATTAAAATAAAATTCTAAGATAAAATCAAAACAAAATTAAGAAAAAAATAAACGTATTTTTGGATTTTAAATATATCAACAATTAAATAAAATTACAACTAAACTAATAAAAACTAAATTCAATAACTTAAACTGAACAACAATATTTTTTAGATTTTTAAATAATTAAAAATACTACACTAAGCTATTTTTAATTTTCTTGACTTTTAAAACTAACTCAAATAATACTATATAAAACAAAATAAAACAAATTTTTAAATAAATAATTGAAACTAAAGGGAAAAAAAGAGAGTGTGGTATGTTATTAGCGGGTGTATGAATGGAAGTTTGAATCATGGACTTAAAGACTTAATTCAAAACCTAAACTAAACTTAAATCTATCTGATAAATAAATATAAATAAATAAATAAAAGTGAAGGAAACAAATCATATTTCTTTTAATAACCCTACAAAAATTAAAAAATAAATCAAAAGTTTTAACACGGTTACCCCAAATCTAAATCTTTCAGAAATCGCTTTCCAACACACAATGCCCTCTCTGTGTCTTTCAAGTCGCTTTCATCATCTCTCTTCTCGCTACTCTCCGTCTATCTCCCTCGCGGCGATTCAGTCTTTTCCATCTCAAACTCGCGATTTCCTCCTCAATGTAGAGTGGAGACTGAAGGATATTCAATTGGTCTTTTAATGGAGAGTGGCGATTTCCTCCTCAATGTAGAGTGGAGACTGAAGGATATTCAATTGGTCTTTTAATGGAGAGTGGAGGCTGAAGGGTATTTACAAGGTAGTAGCGGAAAATTTGAAATGTAGCAAGAAGTGGTGTAAGCTGGTAGGGTTGGCGTGGCAATTATGCAGTTTGGTTGTTTTGTTATAGAAGCAAATGAATTGGAACCAAAATAAAACAATATATATTTTCTGAATTATCTTAAAAAGAAGGAGTTAATTATCTTAAATGCAAATAAATAAATTAAAATATGATTTAATTGAAATGCACCACTATCAGTGAATCATAGCCACCAGATATTATAACAAATTTGAATTTTATTTTAAAAACTTATAAAATATAGAAAAACGGATGATGGTAATGAATTGACGGTGTAAAATATTTTACACTGTCAGTGCATATCAATTAATCCCCTTAAAATAAGGGATTAATTGTTATGCACTGTCAGTGTAAAAAAAATGTACACCATCAATTCATCACAACCCTTCATAATCATTACTTTAAATATAATTAAAATAAAAGTCAAATATAATTTTGGGTCTGACGGTTATCATTACAGTGTAAAAGTGCATTCCAATTAAATTCTTAAAATAAATGAATAAACATAAGGGATTAATTGATATGCACTGACAGTGTAAAATATTTTACACTGTCAATTCATCACCATCACCCGTTTGCTATACTTAATAAGTTTTTAAAATAAAAGTCAAACTTGTTATAACATCCGACGATTATGATTCATACATTTCAAATAAATCCTAAACGTAAACTAACTAAAAAAAACTAATTAATACTAAATAAAAATAAACTAAAATAATTAAAGCTAAACTAATTACTATATAATTATATTAAAATATTAAATTAACTCTAAAACCTAAACTAAAAATTAGACTTAAATAAAAACTAAACTAAAATTAAAATGGTTAAATTAAATTTAAAATTAACTAATTAAATTATAAACTAAATTAAAGTTGAATCGAACTAAATTAACATAATACCAAAACTAAATCTAAAATAATCTAAGACAAATATTCGACTAAATATTAGAAAATGATTGAAACAAAACAACTATTCGAAATAAATTCTAAAAAACAAGAATAAAATAAAAACGGCATCTAAATGGTAAAATCGACTAAAAAATGCATGATTAGTGTTCCGGACTGGGCCTCCGGACTGTATTGGGCTACGGCCCAATATGTCGAGTAGAGGGTCATATGCTCGGGAAGGCATGTCTAACAGGCAGATAAGGGTGCTTAACGGTCGGGCAAGCGTCCTATACGTTGGGCACACACTCAACAGGCAAAGAACACGTCTGTCAGTGCACTTGCCACGTCACCTAACTGTCCCCCATTATCTCCTGAAAGATAGGGGCAGTTGAACCAGGGACCAGACCACTCAGCTAGGTCTTCACGCTCCTCACGCGTTCCTTGGCAGTTCTTCCTTGGGCCTAGCTGATCAAGCCCAAGGAAGGACCTTGGCCCAGCGCTGGGTGCTCTCTATAAATACCCTTTTTCACTAAAGGGTCAGGTATTCTGATTCCACTCTTTTACTTACCTATTCATTGTACCTCTATTAACTTTGGCATCATAGTGCCTTGCAAGTACACCCCCTCCTTTTCACCCGCTTGTTGTATTCACCCAATTGCTGGAAGGTCCTCCTGATCAGGTCAGATCAGTGGCGCCGACTGTGGGAATCTAGCTTCCCCTTCTTCCACAACAGAAGATCAAAGCTCACACTCCATCCTTTCAGCATGTCCGGAGAACAACTCAACGACCGCAACCGTCCCCTCGTCGACTACATGATGGAGGACAATTTGAACTACCATAAATCTAACGCCCGAGATGGGCGCTCTTCCACTCCATCCCCTGAACCCGAGGACAATGGGAACCAACCTCAGATTCAAGACCAGGCGATCAGTACGTTCCAACCCATTCCCGTGCCCGTTGAGGGGGGTGCCACCATGATTGCTATGGTGAACGCCCTTAATCAGGCCAACTCCATGCTCTACCAACAACACGAAAGAATCATGGCCCTAGAGGCTGACCGGCAGGAGAGCCGACCTCAGCAGGAAAGAAGGACGTAACAACGTCTAGAAGCGGCGAAGAAACAGGAACGACGCTCCCCGGAACCCAACAAGAGCAGGTCACGAGCGCGTCGGGATTCCGGCCGATCAGGGACCTTGCCAAGGCGCGACCGGAGCCCTGGTAATAATGAACTCTCCCCACCAAGGAGCGACGAGGAAGATCTGCATTGCCCCCTCTCGCGGGCGATAATGGAGGCCCCACTCCCCAAGGGCATGGAGAAACCCTCAAATTTGGCCATCTATGACGGGACCACCGACCCCGACGATCACGTCGACAACGTTAATGCGATGCTCGACTACCGCAACGACATCACCGGGCACTTTAAATGCAGGTTGTTCTCGACAAATCTAAGAAAAGGAGCCATGGCCTGGTACAAAAGCTTAGCCCCAAAATCCATCACATCCTGGAGAGTCATGAGATCCATGTTCACGAGGCATTTTACAGCCTCCCGACGCCATCCCAAGACCGAGGCGATCCTCGAAGCCATATTGCAAAGGAAAAATGAAACACTGCGCTCGTATATCGAGCGATTCAACCAAGAGGCTGTCGAGGTGGACACCACAAAACATATGAAGAAATACCTCCTCGAGAGGGGACTCTTGCCCTGAAGTGAACTTAGCAGGGCAGTCGGGATAGAACCTCCCCGCACTCTGAATGACCTCCTACATAAAGCCCAGGCTTACATTAGATATGAAGAAAAATAGGCCGCCCACAACGCTCGCAGCAGTCGTAACGCCGGGGAAACCGACCATCCCAAGCGCGAGGACTCGAACATTCCCCGTCGCAACGGGGATAGACGAAGGGAGGAGAAACCTCGCGAGCCTCGTGAAGGAAGAGGATCCGCGGGCTGATACAACGAGTACACATTGCTGATAGCTCCCCGCGAGCGCATCCTCGCCGAATGCATCAACTCCAATTTCAAGCAGGGCAGGGTGAGGTTCCCCAAACCTTTTGTACCCAAACCCCACACTGACAAATCCAAGTACTGCAGGTTCCGCAGAAGCCATGGGCATGTGACTGAAGACTGTGTCTACTTGAAGGACGCAATAGAAATTTTGATCCAAGAAGGCCATCTCAAAAAATACACCAGGAAGAACGAAGCTTTCAAACACGAAGAGCAAGGAAAGAAGAGACCCCGCGAGGACACTCCCCCCGACGACTCTTCTTATCAAGTGGCTCTGTGCGTATCACGACCATAGGACTTCATCTTCCCCGATTCGCCACCAGAAGGGAGGATCACCGCTCTCAGCCGATGGGAAGACTTCCCAGCCGCCCTTGTCATATCGGGGGGAGGGATGAACGGTGAAAGCGCTGCCCTTTCGGTAAAACGCAAGTTCGACGAACTCCTGCTGACTGCGCCCGAGCAAAAGGCAACATTGACAAAATACCGAGGCAAGTCCAATCCGAGCATCCCGCTGCTGATCAGAGCCAAGATGGCTCACTTCGATGTCCGACGTATCCTGGTCGACCAAGGCAGTTCGGTGGACATCATGTACGTCCACCTTTTCAAAACCATGAAGTTGGACAAAACCAACCTATCTCCCTACGTCGGATCTGACCTCCAAGGGTTCAACGGGGCCACAACAAAGTTGTGGGGTTACGTCGAGCTCCTCGTCACCTTCGGAGAGAAAGAGACGAACAAAGAAATCAAGATCCAGTTCCTGGTCATAGAATGCCCCTCCCTTTACAACTGCATCATCGGTCGTCGGACTCTAGCTGAGCTGACAGCGGTCCCATCCACCGTTCACCTGAAGATGAAGTACTACACCAAACTGGGCTGCATGCTCACAATCCACGACGACATCGAGGCCGCGCGAAGGTGTTACGATGCCGCGGTAAAAGGACATGCCACAATCAACAAAAAAAATAACAAGAAGCCCAGGGTCGAAGAGCCTCCCCCAGGGAATCAACACCATCGACCTCGATTACCCCATCGGTGAGGATGAAGCTGAAGAACAGAGACCCGTCGAGGGGAAAGCTCCCACTCACCCATTCCGCCCAGTCCCAGACGGAGAGTTCGAACTCGTCCCGCTGGGCGATGGCCCCGACAGGGCAGTGAAGATAGGCACGAGCCTGCCCGAGGAAACAAGGAAGCAGCTCGCAATATGCCTCAGGGAGAACGCTGACCTTTTTGCATGGAACACCGTAGAGATGTCCGGCCTAGACCCTGAGGTCACATGTCACCAATTAGCTTTAGACCGGGCGATCAAGCCCGTAGCACAACGTAGGCGCAAGCAGTCCCCCGAGAAAGCGGACGCTGCCGAGCGAGCTTTAAAAGACCTCCTAGAGGCAAATTTTATTTCTAAAGCCCAGTACACAATCTGGCTCTCTAATGTAGTCCTCGTTAAGAAAAATAATGGAAAATGACGCATGTGTGTTGATTATACCGATCTTAATAGGGCTTGCCCCAAAGATGTTTTTCCTCTCCCTAATATAGATAAACTCGTCGACAATTCTACAGGTTTCAAACTCTTGTCTTTCATGGACGTATACAGCGGATACAATCAAATCCCTATGTCGGACATGGACAAAAGACACACGACATTCATGACCCCGACCGACAATTACTATTACAACGTAATGCTCTTCGGGCTAAAGAATATCGGGGCCACGTACCAGCGCATGATGAATAAAGTCTTCCGAGGAGAAATCAGGGACATGCTCGAGGTATACATGGACGACATGATCGTCAAATCACACGAAGAGACCGACCACGCACGACACCTCCGCAAGGTTTTCGAGCAGGCGAGGCAATGAAAAATGAGGTTTAACGCTGAGAAATGCACGTTCGGCATACGGGCAGGAAAATTCCTAGGATTCTACCTCACTGAGCGGGGAATCGAGGCCAATCCCGATAAATGTCGAGCATTCTCGGAGTTCCCGACCCCGAAGTCTAAAAAATCCATTCAATCCCTCAACGGGATGCTCGCCTCGCTCTCCCGTTTCATCGCCAAATCCGCTCAAAACGCTTTACCTTTCTTTAAACTCCTCCGAAAAGAGGCCACCTTCGAGTGGACCGACGAATGCGAACGGGCATTGCTCCATCTGAAGAAGGCACTCTCCGAACCCCCAATCCTGTCCCGACCACTGGAAAGGGAGACCCTATACCTATACCTGTCTGTGGCAACCGAGACCGTCAGCGCCGCTCTCATCAGAGAAACCGACGAGGGACAAAAGGCCATATACTTCACGAGCAAAACACTCCAAGGCCCCGAGCTCAGATACCAACAAATCGAAAAGGTCGCACTAGCCTTCATAAACGCCGCGAGAAGATTACGTCACTACTTCCTCGCCCACACGGTCAAGGTGAGAACCGATCAACCAATAAAACAACTCCTTGGTAGACCAGAAATGGCCGACAGAATGTTGAAATGGTCACTGGAACTTTCTAAATTCGACATCCAATACGAAAACAGGAAAGCTCTGAAGGCCCAAGCCCTGGCCGACTTCATCGCAGAAATGACGCACAACCCAAAGCCAGCGGACGGCGCCCACAAATGGACGATCTTCGTCGATGGTGCCTCTAGCTCGGTCGAAAGCGGTGCAGGAATCATCCTCGAAAACAAGGACGGAATCTTGATCGAGGTCTCATTGGCATTAGTCTTCCCAACCTCCAACAACCAAGCCGAATACGAAGCTTTCATCGCCAGGCTAAGATTAGCCGAAGACCTAGGAGCAAAGGAAGTAAAAATATCGACAGACTCCCAACTCGTGGCATCACAAGTACGGGGGGAATACCAAACCAAGAACGACAACCTCATCGAATATTTAGCATTGGTCAAGAAAAGACTCGAAAAATTTGAGAAGTGGGAGGTCCAACACGTTCCCCGCGAGCATAACACGCGAGCGAACGTCCTGTCAAAACTCGCCAGTACGAGGAAGAAAGGCGGAAAGAAATCAGTAATCCAGGAAATCCTTCCTTGACCTAGCACCGAAAAGCCACCGCTTCCGCTCGAGGTAAACATGATCGGGGACGCTCATTGCTGGATGACACTCATCTACAACTATCTCACAAAGGATGAACTCCCCGCGGACCCCAAAGAGGAAGCCACAACCAAGCAGAGGGCATGCTCATACGTCCTCCTCGAAGGGAAACTCTACCATAGAGGACTCTCCATCCCGTTACTCAAATGCGTCGAGGAGGAGAAAGTCCCTGACATACTAGGGGAAATGCACCGAGGAATCAACGCTCAACATCCCGACGGACGGTCGCTGGCGCGCAAGGCTCTTCGAGCAGGCTACTGTTGGCCGAATATGCAACACAAATCCAAAGAGCACGTCAAAAAATGCGACAAATGGCAACGACACACCGACATGCATCTCGCACCTCCCAACGAGCTAAAAACGCTCTCCTCCCCTTGGCCCTTTGCATGGTGGGGCATGGACATGCTCGGCCCGTTCGTAACTGGTTCTTACCAAAACAAATACCTCATTGTAGGGGTAGACTATTTCACCAAGTGGATCGAAGCAGAAGCACTGGCCAAAATAACGGTGCAGAACATTCTTCGATTTTTCAAACGAAACATCCTCGCTCGATTCGGCATACCCCAGGTCCTCATCACGGACAACGGAACACAATTCAAGGACGGAGGATTTCAGGACTTCGTGGCCAGCCTAGGCACTAAACAACACTTCACGTCCGTCGAGCACCCTCAAACCAACGGACAAGCGAAGGCGGCGAACAGGGTAATCCTGCGCGGACTAAAGCGCAAACTCGGCAAGGCGAAGAGGGCATGGGTCGAGGAACTACACAGCATCATGTGGGCATACCGCACAACACCACACTTCATGACCAGGGAGACCCTGTTCAGACTAACATACGGCACCGAAGCAGTCATCCCAGTGGAAATACGAGAGCCGACGAGATGCATAGAGGATCCTCTCGACGAAGAGATGAATGACGAGGCACTTCGCGCCGAGCTGGATCTCGTCGACGAGATCCGCTCCGAAGCAGCCCTTAGGGAAATATCCCTCAAACAAAAAATAGCCTTACACCATGATGCGAAGGTTATAAAAAGAGAGTTCCAGGTGGGCAGCCTGGTCCTCAGAAGAAACCAAAAAAACCCAAGAGAGGGCAAACTGGCCGCCAATTGGGAAGGCCCCTACCGCGTCCGCGACAAGACGAGCAACGGGGCCTATTATCTAGAAAACCTACAAGGGGAAGAAATCACTCGACCATGGAACGCAGAAAAACTTAGACAATATTATAGCTAAATATAACCCGGGGAGACATGGGAGGTACGACCACGCTCTTCACCACCAAAACAACAGGGAGGATCTACGCTCCCCTGGGGCGAACATAACCTCCCCGACGTTGGGCACCTCAAACGAGCCCCAATGTCGCAGTACCACGATTGGCAGGGCACCCAACTCGCGATGGGAAATCCCAAGCTCCGAGGTCAGAGTTCTCCGATCGCAAACTCTACCTCGATTTCAGGCGAGCACAATGCTCGCCACCTTGTCGGTTCCCTAAACCAACGAGGCCAGCATTGTCGAGCACAAATAGTTCAAAAATAAATATAGCAAAACCAACGAGACCAACGTTGAGCACAAAAAAAAAACAAATAGGGCAAATTAAACAACATTCATTAAACACGGTCGCAGCCGACCAAGGAAAATACAAAAGGAGCCCGAAGGCCAATATTCATACAGGCACAAAAGGCCATTATACACAAGCACGCAGACCCTACAAAATAACAACAAAAAATTCTAAAAGACTCCGCCCGGAGTTACTCCTCATCTTCCAGCTCCTCCTCAGCTTCGAAGGGGCACACGATCTCCCCGTCAGCCACATAATAGTTGTGGGCCGACCCCTCCGTCACCAACCCGGGATTCAACACCTTCAGCTGCTCGATGGCGTTGGCAAATCCCTCCTTGAACATTACGACCAGGTCTTTGTTGAGAGCGCGGATATGTCCGACCAACTCGCCCCAGGTACGGAGGGCAAACTTCTTCTTAGTCCCATCCTCCCGAGGGCGGATTGTACCATCGAGCAGAGCCATCCGAGCACGGAGCTGCACATTTTCTTTGGCCACCTTCTTGTGCCCCGCAGCTTGATCCTCCAGGCTTTCCTTCTCCGTCTTCAGCGTGTCCCGTTCAAGCTTCAATTCCTCCAGCTCCTTCTTCAGCCCCTCCTGCAACTGATGCTCCTCCTTGTAGTCAGATAGATCCTTAGACAATCTATCCTTCTCAGTTCGGGTAGTCAGAAGAGCATCCTCCAAAGAAGTCGTGGAAACAACAGTCTCAGACAGGTCTCTTCGCCAGGCATCCGCGTCCTGGCTCAGAATGGCCTTTGCCTCGGGCGCCGCCACCACGACAGAACCTTCGGCCTTAAAAAACTCCTGCTCCAGATAGCAAGGAGCTAGTAGATAACTCCCTGGGGCGTCGGAATCATTGCCCCCCACTGCAGCAGACCGGGCAAGAGTCTCGTCCAGACGCTTCCGTTTGAGCAAATGAGAGGTGGAAGGAGGGGGCTATCCCGTATCTAGATCGGGGAGGTTTGTTGGGCAGGCTGAGGAGAGTTGGACACCGGGCTAGTAGTACTAGAGTCTCATCGACATAGGTAGCACCTTTCCGGTCAACCCAAACCGCCAGGTTGAAAATCTGTACATACTCTACCAACCTCTTGTAAGCCAACCTATCTTCGACCCCCAGGCTCGAGAATTTTACTCGGTAGTGACTGGTCGAGAGATTGAAGTGGTGGGGTTGCCACCTCAAGGAGATCCTCGACATAAGTTTTTCCTCCCCAACAACATTTTGTTTGTAATAGTAAAGGGAGTTTAAGGTGGAACGGGTGATCGGCTTCACCGTATACCACCGCCCTTTAAAATGTCAGGCAGAATCCACGTAGGTCTTGAATAGCCTCATCGGCTGCTTCAGAGACACCCAACTATGACGTCCCCGGGCACCAGACCTTTGCAGGTGGAAGATGTGGAAAAAGAGGGGCAGGGTGCACCCAACGCCTAGAAAACGACATACTAACTCGAACGCCCGCATAAAAGCGATGGCGTTTGGATGCAGTTGTGACTGTGCCAGTTGGAGCCACCTGAAAACCCCCATATGAAAAGAGTTGAAGGGCAACCTGACCCTCGCTTCTCAGAAGGCGAATTCGTACATGGGAAACTACTTCCCCGGGAAGTGGTGACATATCCGGTCCGCCTCCTGAGGAGCAAGACATTGCCAATTCCCAGGCTCCTCGGGACTGAGGTCTTCCACAACGGCGTATGCGTGGGTCGTCTCGTCGGCAAAATACGATTCTTCTTCCAACGGTTTGTCCGCAACCCACGATAAGTCATTACGCCCGGAAGAGGAAACATGCTCGTTGTCCTCCTCGACATTCCCCTCCTCGGCGTTTCGATGCGCGACCTCCCCTTCATCAATTGGTCATAGTTCGACATTCCCTTCCCCGACCTGCCGATGCTCGGTCGTACCTGAAACGCAGACAGAAAAAGTGAATTCTACATCACATTAAATCTACCCTTCCACCGCAAGTCAAGTGAAATGGCGAAAAGCTAAAACGCAACGCCCCAAAATCCGACTAGACTAGCCTAGACCGACGAAGGGGCAACCCCCGCACGCATGCGGGCACCTAAAGTTCCGACCTAAAAATTCATACTGACGTGAACTCTACGCCCGGGGCATGCTAGCCTTGCCCAAGATATTCATATGCGTATGAATTCTACGCCCGAAGCATGCTAAACTGTCCCGGGATATTCATACACATATGAATTGTACGCCCGTGATATGCTAAACATGCCCAGCTTATTCAAGCGCATATGAAGTTTTTGCCCGGGACATTCTAATCTTGCCCAGGATATTCATACCCAAAACCTAAAAAACTATCCCCAGACCCAGATTTATCTAATCTACACAAACATATTGTCGCTCCTGAAGATTTGCATCCCGGTGCAGACGCGAACGGTCGGCGAATAGAGAAATGAAAAGGGTGAAAATGAAGTGAATAGAGTCGCCAGCTAGGCATTTTTATCCCGAAGAAAAGGTAATGCTGCATAAACCTAGAAAGAGATGGATAAGATGGTTGTGAACCCGAGAAACTGAGAAAGGGGGTTGGTTACAACCTGGGAAGGTATTAGAACCCAGACTGTCCGTCGTACTTGACGGGATCCACGCTTACAAGATTGTGTTTAAAGGGGTAGGTGTATGTGTTATCTGTGTGCAAAAACTAAGAAACGAATATACAAGTGTCAGTGAAAAAGGGTGAATTGCTCAAGAACTGAGGCTTAGAAAAGAATGCTGAAAGAAGGGGAAGACAAAGAGACTTTTGTTCGATAACAGTTAAGTTATGCCTACGTATCCTCTCGTGCAATGAAGAAGTCAGAACACCGTAGTTCGACTCAAAGAGACTGAAAATAAATTGACTGTGAACTGCTTACTTGTCTATGCTCAAGTGTATGACTCGTCTGGCTCGAGTGCTAACTGTCTTGCATTAGACGAAAGAAGCAAGTTCTCGCTTATGAATGAGTGTGATGAGAAGAGAATCCCGAAGGAGACAATTATTGTTTGTTTTTTGTGTTTTCAGTTTTGTTATTGTTTTTGGTATTTTGCATAAGTTAATGAGCTTAAGCCTAAATCAAGGGCTTGTGAACTCATTATATCCTCCCTGATTAGGGATAATGAGCCTACTTAAGTATGAGATAAACATCTCAACTTAATTTCCATGATGATGGAGAATTAAGATCATTAACCTACTTGTGATTAATTAGATGTTTTTGAGTTTTTGTTTAGTGTTAAGTAATGAGTTTAATCTCTAATTACAGATTAGTGAACTCATTACACCATCCTAATAGAAGGATAATAGATGAGAACACTTAAGCTGAGGAAGATACCTCAAATTAATCCATGGTTAGGGACTAAATTCATTATATAACAAGCCCTTTATTAAATGGATTTTAATTAAAGGATGAGATTAAGAAGTGGATTTTAAGTTTGTAAGACAACTTGAGGGGGACTTGTCCATTAAACACTAAGGTTAGTCCCTCTTAACCATGAGGAAAAGTTAGAACCCTAATGTAAGGCCCAAGTTACAAGATAAAGTTTTGATGATTATTAAGTGATTTGATCAAGAGGTTTAAACAAATTAAAGGTTTAACACTTAGGATTAAAGTTATACACTCCATCCTAAGAGAAGGATGCAGACATAACCCTAATTCCAAAGTCCTAAAACTTTAAGAGTTTAGTCTCTGATTATTGAGATGAGAAGAGAGACTCAAAGGTAAAAAGCTAAGGGGGACTAATCACAACCCTAATTATTATCATGCTTGGATATACTATGGTTTATGAGGCTTAGATAAAGATCTTTAAGGAAGCCACCAATGGAAGAAGCAGATGAAAGGAGGAGGAAGCAGAAGAATAAGTTACTTACTTCCTAAGAAGATAAGTATCTTAAAGGGAGAAAGTGAGAGATATGGAACACAAGTGAATTAGATTCACTTTAAAGACAAGTTAAAATGAAAATGAAAGAGATAAGAAGAGGTGAGAGGTGAATGCAAATCCACCTCTCAAGGTAACTTACCAAAAGTACCTGAAAGTGTTAGCATAAATGCATAAGATATAAGGCATGAAGAAATGAATTGAAATGAGATGAAATGAGATGCAAAGACCAAAGTCAGAAGTGATTGTGCTATGTAAATGTCATGTGAGATGATGCAATGTCATACAAGATGCACATGAATGATCATACAAGAATGAGATGTTATGAAAGCATGCTTTGAAGTTTGAAAACACATGAAAGTTTATGAAATGAAATGAATGCAAAACATGGCAAATGAATGAAGAAATGGTCAAGCAAGGTTCTAACATGTCTTAATATGTCTAATATGACATATGAATGCATGAAATGTCATGTCAAGTTCATGTAATGATGAATATGCAAGGTGAATGCAAATGAACATGAGAAATTAGGGTTATATGGACATGTGAGATGCAAATGACTAAAACAGAAGCAATCAACATGATAAAAATTTGAAATCAAGCTCAAACAAACCCTAATCCCATATTAGGTCACACCCCAAAGGAGAAGGTCAGAAGCCTAACCTATCAAAAGTTATGATTTTTCTAAGTTTTCTAGGGGTTTTTGGTGGTTCAAAAGGAAAAATGCAAATCAAATTGAAAATGCAAGCTAAATTCATTAGGAAAATTACCTATAAACTACATACAATATGTAACACAATGCAAAAAGAATCAGGTTCAAACTCTTCTTGGTTAGGCATAAATGATTTTCAAAGTTAGGGTTTAAAAATGTGATTTTAATGACCCTTAATTCAAAGAAAATTTGGAAACTATGATCAAACCTAAAAAGAAATTTGTGTGAAGAGTTTGAAAATGTTTCTAAATGTATTGGGATGATTCATGATTTTTTTGGTGATTTTTAGAAACCTAAATGCATTTTTAATTAATTAAAATACTTTAATTAATTAAAAATAACATTTAAAAAATAACATGTAAAAAATAAAATAAAAATTATTTTTGGATTGAGAAAAATATTTAAAGTCAGAATGCAAAAGAAAATATTTTTGTGATGATTTTTGGTATTTTTAATAATTTTGTGAAATAAAATGTAAAGAAAAATAAAATAAAAACAAAAGTATGCAAGATGAAAGGCTGTGATTGGAAGTTGAGGGATTCAGTGGTCAGGATGGAAAGTCCACATGACTTGTGGTAATCTGATCCTAGGGCCATGATTTAAACTTATTAATTAAATGAGATCCAATGGTCACATTTTAATCTGACTTAAATTAAATAATTAATTAGGTTTAGGGTTTTAATGATCAATCATGGCCATCCAAAACGCGTGGCAAACACACATCCAAGGGTCTACATTTAAACTCAGCTAATTAAATGAAATTAGCCCTAATCACTTTCAGACGGCCGGAACAGTGTTTTGGTCGTCTTCTCCGGCAAAGTCTCTACCCTATCTCTCTCCACAGGCCATAAAAACCTCCCTAACTCTCCAGAATCACTCCCCAAGCATCAATAAGCAAGAATCAACCATCAAAAACAATTTATTTCACGCATACATGATGAATCGAAACAAGAAAAAATTCACGGGAAAAGTTTCAGAAGAACAATACATGTTCATTTCTCAATCATTTTCGAAAATAAACATATCACAATGATCAGCTAAACATATAGAATCATTTAGAAACTTAAAACAAGAGTTCTGGAAAAAATGTTCATCATGGCTACCTGAGTTGAAGCTTTGCAAACTGGAGCTTTCTGACCTTTTCCTTTGTGCAAAATGCCTCAAATGATCCCTCTGATGCTTATGGAAAGCTTAAATGGAGTTTAAATGGCCTCCTTTGTGAGTTTCAGTTCTGAGGAGTGAGAAACCGTGTTTGTGTTGTGGGGTGTTTCAGGCTATGGTGAGGGGTGAAAAATGATCCTTGGGTGTTTTTGAGTTGATTGGTGAAGAAAGAAACAAAGTTTTTTGGTTGTGTAGTGTGATTCAAAGAGATGAAGGTATGAGGTGATTTTTGGCAATCTGAGTGTTGAGAGGTTTTCAGGCTTGTGTGTTTTGTGTTTTGAGGTCCATGATGTTTGCATAAGTCATGCTGATTGGTTCAGAGAGTTGGTGTTGCATAGTTTGATTGGTATGGGCAAAAATGCAAAAAGTCAAGATTATGTGCACTTGAAGCATGGCACGGGTCAGAGGTGTTTTCATGGGGTGTCTGGCCTCAGCTTGCATCAAGGATGGCCATGGGATTTAATTTGATGAGCTGGAAGGCTTGGATCATGAGATGACATAGATTTTGCAACTTTCCCTCTTTGGTGTTTCTTGGATCACAAGCCATGAAAACCCTAGATTCAAAGTCCAACTCTAATATTTTGAAGCTTCTTTGACATGTTATAACATATTTGTGCACATTAGAGGTCATTAGAATGCTTGGCAAGTGAAATTGCAAAATTCCCTCTTTGGCATGAACTTGAAAATTATGTGATTTTTGCCAACTTTGAAAGGCCATGTCTTGAGTTCTAGGATGAATCAAGACATATTCTTGTACTTTTTGAAAAGGGAAAGACCTAATATACAACTTTCATGCCCAAAATTTTTTCATTTGAAGCATTTTTGGTCATGAAAGAGGAGGTTGAAAATCTTTCCCAAAATGGAAAGTTTGCATTTCAAGTCATTTCCAAAAATGGCAAGTTTGCAATTGGCTCAAAATTCTTCAATCTTGTGAACTTACAACCACTTCTAAGATTAAATAAAGATCATTGAACTTAAATTTGATGAAAATACCCCTTTGGTTCCATTGTTGGGGGCCTCAGATGCCCTGATTTTGACTTAACTTGCTCAGGAAGTTACCCAGTAAACAAATGACTTCCACAATGAGTTTCTTCATCAAACTTGGTACACATGATCCTTATAACATATTAAGAACATTAGAAAAAAGAATGAACCAAAAATTTAGAGTTAAGGCCTCTAAAACAAAAACCCTAATTTTAGTCATCTGTGTAGTGAAAACCCTAGCTCTGCTTCCATGCCTTTGCCAGTTCTTGTGATCTCTTGACTTCTATGAACTTTGAGGAGCATAATATGATCATAGAACACACATGGAGCCTCTTGTAAAACTTCAAGACCTTTGGGATGACTCAGATGGATTCTTGGATTGCTCAGATCACAAACCCTAGATGCAGATGAACTTGAACTATGCAGTGAAGCAAATATGCAATATGAGGTAGTATGCTTATGTTAATGCAAACATGAAAGATCACAAGTCATGGTGTGATAAAGAGTGAGGGAAAATTTGGGGTGTTTACACATATCATGCGATTTTCTAGCTACTAAGTGAAAAAGCATGCAAAACATAGAGTTTGAAGCGTTACTTGACATATTGGAGGCAAGGAGAAGACGGTGGCGCGCGAGCAGAAGTGGCGGTGCAGACGGAGGAGACGGACAAAGAAAGAATACTTTTCAGAGCTTCTGGTGAAACGTCAGAGCGAAAAAGTCCAAATGAAGTGGATCGTCTCCTTTATAAAGTCATAAGCGCGTGGACGGACGCGCCAGGTAATCATTACCTAGTACCTAGGCCGCCGTTTGCACAGGAAACGAAGCGACGCACCATTAATGCTGAGACACGTCAATCCATAAGAATCCTGAACGACATCGGGCGACTGTAAACCTGCCCGACTACAGGAAGCATCCTCGACTCTATGAACGCCATACGCCTGACACCTTCTTCAACACGCCTACGTCCGGTTATGCCACAATTCATCGCTCCGGCTCGGAGACTCGACTTGGGGGGCTCCTGTTCCGGATTGGGCCTCCATAATGTATTGGGCTACAACCCAATATGTCGAGCAGAGGCCCATATGCTCGGGCAAACATGTCTAACAGGCGGATAGGGGTGCTTAACGGTAGGGCAAGCGTCCTATACGTCGGGCACGCACTCAACGAGCAAAGAACACATCTGTCAGTGCACTTGCCACGTCACCCAACTGTCCTCTATTATCTCCTGAAAGATAGGGGCAGTTGAACCAGGGACCAGACCACTCAGCTAGGTCTTCACGCTCCTCACGCGTTCCTTGGCAGTTCTTCCTTGGGCCTAGCTGATCCAGCCCAAGGAAGGACCTTGGCCCAGCGCTGAGGGCTCTCTATAAATACCCTTTTTCACTAAAGGGTCAGGTATTCTGATTCCACTCTTCTACTTACCTATTCATTGTACCTCTATTAACTTTGGCATCATAGTGCCTTGCAAGTACACCCCCTCCTTTTCACCCGCTTGCTGTATTCACCCAATTTTTGGAAGGTCCTCCTGATCAGGTCAGATCAATTAGTGATTAATGGACTAAAATGCAAAAATGAATGACTATTGATATTGCGATAAAATGCGTCAGATGAAAGAATTTGTTTTGAAAAAAACTGGTCAAAATTTAGGGTGTGACTGATACCCATCAGGGCCAAACGTCTTCCACGGTTTTATATTAAACAAAGCCCTTCAAATTTCTTCAGAAGTAACATCTTGGTCCAACTCAACCACCTCCTCATCCTCCAACTTAGGAAAAATGATGGGTATCTAGCTCCAAGACTGCCAAAGAGTGCCAATTCGAAACAAGTTCCTATAAAAGGTGTTCACCATATCCTTCAATTGATCATGATCCTCCACCTAATTACCATTATCATCTTTTAACATGACAATAGTGTTTCTTTTCCTCCTTGTAATTGTCTTCAAATGATAGTATTTCGTGTTCCTATCACCGTCAGTAAGTCACTTCGCCCTAAAACATTGGAACCACATCATTTCCTCTTTTTTCATAATGTCATTTAGATCCATGTGAAGCTTACACTCTACAGCTCTCATACCCACCAAATTATGCCTATGTTGCATGCACTTCTGTACCCCATCAAGTTTAGCCATAAGCTATTTCTTCCTCATGTGAATTTGATGAAGTAAAATGCACTTCCAAGCCTTAGAGTCATCCATGATCATATTAAGATTTTGCTTTAAACCATCATCATCCTTCCACATAGTCTTGATTCTCTCCATATAACAATTATCCACCAACCATGCACTCTCAAACCTAAAGTTCTTAGCAACTTTACTGCACATGCTACTCGAAAGAGAAACTATAATTGGATGGTGGTCTGATAAATCAACCCTAGTAAGTACCCTAGCACGAGCCTTAACAAACATCAATCTCCAATCATCATTACACATGAATTTGTCTAACCTTTTATATATGTGTTGCCCTCCTCGATACACCAGGCCTCTCCAAGTGAACTTAGGACCACTAGCACCAAGATCATACAAGTTACACTCATCAACATTATTACGAAAAGTCATGCACATCCTTTGAGAAGCTTGCACACCAACCTTCTTTTCATGATCGTAAGAAATGTCATTTAAGTCATCAGCCATCAAGCCAGTCTTAGACATGCTATCAGCTATCCTTTTAAGGTTGTCCCACAACATATGTCTCACATCCCCAATAGGGTTAACATACACACACGAAAGCACCCACTCATCACCATTACCATTATTAAAGTTGAGATGAATACACTATTACTCCTTATCTATCAAGTTAATATTCCACTTGTCCTTGCACCATACAACAACAATGCCTCCAGAAAATCCATTATTACTGGTATACTCAATCTGCATTCCAGAAAAGCCATTATTACTGGTATACTCAATCTCATCAAACCTTAGCTTTTGCATAGTTTTGCGTAACCTACTAGGGACACTTTTGGTCTCCATAATTACAAATATAGATAACTTATACATGTCAACATAAAACTTGTTATATTTATAAAATGCTTTACTCGTTGCACCTCTACATTTCCAAACAATAATTTTATTATTCATAAACATTATAAAACTTGTTAAAGTAGCCAGGCCCAAATTACATGGATTCAACTCCATTTGCAAGTGGAGTTTCTGCTACACATTCTTCTTCATACTCTTCCTTTATAGATTTAACGACTTATGAGCCAAAGCTTTGAGACTCTATGTTTCCACGGTTGTCTACCTCCTTAATCATCATTAAGTTCTCTAAGTCTGGTGGTCTGCTTCTTTGTCCATTTCCCCATTCCACTGTTCATATACCTCCATTTCCACTTCTGATATGATTCACCTGGCTGCTTAAAGCAGTAAATGTATTACTTTTATTATTGTTTTCATGCACCTTCACTACTACAAAATACGCAAACAACAACGCCAGGTTTACAACAAATTCATATACATCGTTGTAATAGGTTAAAATTTTCACAGTTGGATTCATATACACCATTTTATGACAATTTCCTTAAAACACTGTAGTAATAATTGATGTGTAACAATCTTCGATTCCCAATAACTACATTTTTTTCTTCTATTTTAAACATATATTTTTATTTCATATTTTAGTGCTATGGGACTACCCTCAAAACCCCAATTTTATCTTCTTCTTTTTTTTCTATTTTTAAGTGAAATAGAAGAGTATATATAATAGAAAACTTCATTAAAATTAAAAAAATAAGAGTACATTGATAATATCATTACATATATTTTTCAATGTCTGAGCTCATAACAGCAAATGCATAATCTAGGACTCTCTCCTTACTACCCTCATCAGAATCATAATAAAAAGTCTTCCTCTGCTTCTTTTTCTTCTTCTGCTTCTTCTTTTTCTTCTTTTTGGCCTTCCTCTCCCTTAATATATCTCTGACAGACAATAATCCAAATGGTTGGACTTCCTCATTTGACCATTGATGAAGTTGTTCAATGGTGACTTCGTTGGTGATGTTTCTATTAGCATTCTCATTTATAGAACTCATTGTTACGAAGAATATTATGAAGAAATGTAAAACTGTCTATTTATATATGAGGTTGAAGATGAAAAGTTTAATATTTTAATGTTTGCAATGATGATAACTTGTAATGGTTGATATACTCGAATGATATTTTTGAAAAACGGAGAAAATTTAAATCATTATTATACTTGGGATGAACGTTTTTCTCTCTCGGGAAGAGCAAAGGTTGTAATATTACAACGGTTTCTTATATAACCGTGAATAAATAATTATGTAAAATGGAAAAAAAATGTTGTTGTCAGGATTCGAACCATGTACCACTAAAATGTTATAGCTACGGTTCATATGATTAACCATTGTGATATATTTATAATAAATATATACTTATCATTACGGTTCTTAATGATATCTATTGTGAAATATTTACCTATATAAGCGAATTAACTTTTCCTTATTGACAGTAGCGTCGTTTCCTTCCCAACGAAACTCTAACACCCGTTTTTTCTCTTCTTCCTTGCCATTAGTCGTGAATCTTATGCTCCATGCATTAAGATATTCTTCTTCTTCCATCTTCTTATTAGATATTTCCCCATTAACAACGGTGTTCTCATTTTTTTGGATTCGTCTTCAACATATTAATAAAGACCATGCTTTGACTATGGTACATATTGTTTGTGTAGCTATGGAAAATAAAGTATTCTTCTTCTTCCATCTTCTTTTTAGATAGTTCTCATTATCTCATTTGCTTCATGTTGTTCTTTTTATTGTTCTCATATTTGCAGATTCGTCTTCAATGCATTAACAAAAACCATACTTTGACTATGAGACATATTGTTTGTTTAGCTATGGAACAAAGTATAAGAAGTATGAAACTATGATGGAAACTTCATCCACCTTATTTGTGTAGCTATGGACATATTTTTTTCTTTCAACTCAGGATGTTTCACAATCTAGGCGAACTTCATGGTAATGGTACATATGGCAACAATGTATCTTGTTTTATTACAATCCCACTTAGGTTACAATCTCACTTAGGGTTTTGTTTCAACTTTTGCTTGATTTGATTTAAATACTAAATAATTTTATTTTATTTGAAATAGCTGAAGCTTTATAGTAAAGATGATACATATTGATGATGATGGTAGAAAACGTATAATATGAGTTGATAAGGTACATATATAGTCCTTGTGATATTGTATATGAAATTTAGTTTATTATATACTATGTATATTGTTTATTTCACTATCCTTTTATTGAAAATGAAATCATTTAAATTGAGATAGAAACTTATAATTTGAAAATTAAGATGTATTTGAAAAACAACCTATATCAATCAATGTTTTTCGAATAACTTGCATCTAATTCAGCATATTTTATGTTCCTTAACACATAATATATGTTTCAATGGTCTATTTGCTTCAATTAATCAATATCTACGATTCTACTTTACCTCATTGTCGTCACTTATCACTGTGATTGTGATGATCATGATTGTTACCATGATAAGTCATCATAACAATCGCGATGATAAACGGCGATGATGAGGTAAACTATAATAAAAGATATCGATGTATTGAAAGAAATCAACCATTGAACCATATTTGGTTTAAAGAACATAAAATGTGAGCGATGAGACGCATGCAATTCGGAATATAGTTGTGTGTTTAAGTTGGTTTTCAATAATATTTTAATTTTTAGATTATATAGTTCTTTACCAATTTTAATGGTTGTATTTATTTAATGAGGTGTATGGTAAAACAAGAAATATACATTTGTATATAATAAACTAAGGGTACGTTCCACAACGGTTGTTACGCATAACCGTTGTAGTATTTAGTATATATCACAATGGTTGATCTAGATAATCGTTGTAATATACCATGCATTTTCCAAAATACAACGATGGTCCCAGGACCGTGATTATAAGTAGTATATTTACGACAATACTCTACATAACAATGCCTTGATTTGCATGATTATATGTATTTTCCAACCATTGTTAAATGGGTTTTCTGTAGTAGTGCTTGTTATTCCCAGACATTCTATTGTCACTTATTTTTCAACTGATAAAAAATTCAAAGCATTTTCTTGACCATGCATATCTCTAATCCATTTTATGATGTCTCTAACACTTTTTCAGTATTAATTTGAACCTCGTGCTGCCATTTTATTTCTAACAACTGATTTCTTGTTTTTCTTTTGTTGGCCCACGTCACGCCTACTCCCTCTATTTCTTACTTTTTTATTTTCCAGCCATTTAAAGTTGTCCCACTTGTCTCCACATTTAATGCACTTCAATTAGTATATGCATTTAATATGTTGCTGTTATTCTCCACATGAATCTCTGACAAATTTTGCAACTCCTGAACAGTCTCACCAATCCCTTCATTATTGTTATTCATGTCGTCATCATTTCCTTCATTATTTCTAACAATAACAACTTTCTCACTATTAATGCTTGCATTTATTTCCCCCATAAATACTTTCAATGTTCACTTCACCTCCATATTTGACACTACTATCATTTGTTTTATCCCTTATATTGGAAACCATAATTTCCTCGTTGAGAATTAAAACGCAATCCAATCCCATTAATTCATTTAAAAACTTGATCCTGACTTCCTTTCTTGGCTTGCACCTATTTCCTTCCACGTCATGGTTTTTGCACCACTTTCTATGAGCTTTCTTCTCCATTTCCAGCAACTGGAATTCCTTAGTTCCATTGCATTCACCCTTACCCATTCTTGAAACTTTAACTGCTCCATTCTCTGCCACTTCTTTCTTCTTGCTAGCTATCGTTGGACGACCTTCTTTATACTGACCACATTTTCCACATGTAATACAAAGAAGATGCAATCCTTCATATTCTATTATTGTATTTCCTTCCTTTAATGGAAAACATACCTAACAGAGGTTTGGAGATATTGACTTCAACGCAAATTTTGGCATATTTACCTCTCTCGTGGTGCATCGTATTTTAATCTACTTTGACTTCACCTCAAACTCTATTTCCTTTAAAATGAAAAGCCCTTGGATCATAATATTCTATAGGAAGGTCTGCTATTCTGATCCACACTGCCACACTATCTATGGAATCACTCTCTGGGTGGAAATCAAGACTTCAATCCTTCAGCGCAGGATAGTGATCATAGATGAACCATGGTACATCCGCAAGCGCAATACTCTTATCTTTTTCATGAGTAAAGGCAACTAGAAAATAGTAATTTCTCAAGTCAATGATAATGATAATTCCTTCCCTCACCCACATCTACTTGAGCCTAGTCTCCAATGCTTTATATTATATCGTTCAACCCAATAACTTCACTATGACACTTCTCCTCCATGTCTTATGTATTCTTCTTTCTTTATTCTTGGACAAGAAAATTTTAGGACACTTATACCCTCCATATAACAATTCCTAAATCCCCATTCCATTGATACAATCCTCAACTTCATCATCTATCACAAGATTAACATCACCTTCCCTTATTTGGTTGTCTTCTGAATCATACCCTATAACTGCATTCATATATGAAACCTCCACCACTTTCTTGCTCCCTTGCATTTATGCCACCATCTCATTAAGGAATTTAGAATCATACATTTTGCATGTATGATTTCTTGTAGGATTGGCCCCTACTTTGTCTCCCATATTCACATAACGTGTACGTTCTTTCATCAAAGCTCATGTGTGAACAATATTCTGCAATCGATCCACTACCGACGAGAAGGCCGACGGTGGTTTTGACACCAACACTCATAGAAACTCTAACATAACTGAAATTGTCTTAAGAACTAATTATGCACATTACCATTTTTTGTTTATTTAATACACCACAAAATGTCTAGTGTCGAGATTACCTTAAGATTTGTTCTTTCATTTTCTAGTGAGAATTTTATTTGCCACCCTTCAAATTTAACTTGACATTCCTTTAATTTTTGATATTATTAGAGTTATTAATTTCGGAAAGCGGAATGGAGTAGTTGATTCCAAAAATAAGATAGTGGGATAGCGGAATAATTATATAAATAATTATGAGAAATTATAAAGGTAAAAAAACTTATTTTTTTAAGAGGATTAATTATTATTATTGTTTTTATTATTGTTACTGTAAGTGATCCCGAAACAAAAAATATTATTTTTATTATAAGTTATTATTATTATTTAAAAAAACTATATTATTATATTTTAGTGATTTCTACCAAATAAAAACTATTATAAGAATGTGTCCAAATAAAAATTACTATAAGAACGTGTAAGTGATGTATTATACAATTTTAATCACATTAGGTTTAGAAAAGTTGCTTTTAATTTTCAACTCTCTTCTAACTCAATTATTTCTTACTCTCATTTATTTATTAAATATTTATCTTTCTCTTTTTTCTTGTCTGATTCTCTTTCTTCTCATTTTCATCTCATCTTCTTCTCTTTCTTCTTCGTGTTGCATGTATTTCTCTTCATCTCATCTTCTTCTCTTTCTTCTCTATGTTGCATATGTTTCTTTTCATCTCATAACTTAACATTTTTGTAAATAATTAGATCAAATTTGCTTGGAGCAGCAAATAACCGCTTCAACTGGGAAAAACTACTCCACGCTAATTGATATCCCACTCGTAGCTCCCGTGTTTTGAATATGTGAAATGCACCTTGAATCTGCCATGATGGGTGGTCGCTCCGGCTGAAACGCCCAGGGTCTCGTCGATTGCGGTTGTGATTCATAACTCTACTTAATATACATATTCCCTTTGACAAAATTTTAGCAAAAAAGCGTGCACGGAAAATTCAATAGAACAAATGAAATATCAGGTAGTGTGTCAAAAGTTCGGTATACATTAATACCTTTTTTTTAATAAAACTAAATTGATGTGTGGAATAATTTACTGGATTTTTTTACAACAACAACATATGATGCATGACATATAACAATGCAATGATAACAACACCATAATGAATATAACCCACTATAAATATAAACAATCACGCAACAACAACACCACAATGAATATAGCTATACTGTGACTATAAACAATCATGCAACAACAACAAAAACAACATAGCAATGAATACAACCTCACACTGACCGTAAACAATCATGCATTCAATGCATCATCGGTCGTTCTCACCCTGAACTACTCATCTCAACAATCACCGACAAGTAATTACAACAATTCACATAATTATACTTGCAGTTCATGTCACATGTTCACACATAGCATATACAATCACACAACACTCAATCATGTTAAATCCCCTTAACATATCTTCACCATTAATCCACTCGTTTACAATAATTAACCATTAACATAGACTATTATGTAACAAGTAAAACAATTAATTTCACAATTTTTGGTACCCATATAGCCTCTTAAGATATCACTCTGGGATAGTCATACGCGTTAGCTTTCCAACACTTTAAATCACACCTCATTTGGATTTACAGAGCTAAAGGTATTCCATTTTTAGTTTTACTTCAAAAAACATTCCTGGCAACCCGCAATAATCGTTTATCAACCCCAAAAAACTCAAAAATTTGATTTTTAAGCTGGTAATCGATTACCATTAAGTAGTACTCTATTACCACATAACCATGACCAAAATACTCAGTTTCTGCCATCTATATCCCTTCTAAACCCCATCCAAACATGCCCTAACATACTATAAAAACTTATTTCGAGAATCCAACATCTTATATCAATTATCTATTGTTACTACATCCTAAATCTACCAATAAACATCTAATTTCACCAATTTCAACACAAATGCATCATCTAATCATGTTAACTCATGAACATGAAACACCACAACATCAAATACGAATTTCACATCAGCTCATGGCATAAAACATCACATTCATCATTTATCAAATTGTCATCAAGCAATAGAGAAAAAGAAACCCTATTGGAGGTTAAGGGAAACCTCTATACCCTTTCATAATTAAGGCACCCTTAGATGAATAATTCTCCCTTACCTTATAATTATAGAAAAATCAAGCAACACAACTCTTTTAGGGTTCTCCTTCCTAAAGGCCTAAATCTCCAATGCTATTTTCTAAATTCTTTTCACGTTTTGAGCAAAAACTCTCAATAACCATTATTTCTCTATTTTTTTATAATTATATAATAACTTAATCACTTTCCTTATAATTGCAATTTTTTCCCAAATAAACATTAGATTCTCTCCACTATCCACCTAATTCTCTTAATTCATGAAATTATCTCACCTCCTCGTATTCTACCAATTTTCTATAAATTCACAAAGCAAAAAGCAATCTAGAGTTATAATATTTCATAAGAAATGATATGGTTAAAGCAAAAGTAGGTGCAAAGATCTAAAGTGTATAGTTTTTGAAACATCAAGGTAAAATGTTTCATTACATATTCAAAATCGTTACACCGAAGGCACAAAAACCTGGGAAACATTGTAGGGAATAAAAAATAAAAAATAAATCAAGCCAAAACATTTGAAGCTGAAGCACCGAGGACTCCTCCTTTAGTCACCCCAGGAGCAGATTTAAATGGATCCAAAACCTCGGCAAAAATTACATCATTTGGGAAGAACCTCCTCGCCTATTCCACAGCTCGTTTACGGATTCCAAGCATGTCCCTCATAGTCTACTGAAGAGAATTATGGAGTGCCTCTCTCAGACTTGCCACTTCATCCTAGAGATATTTTAAAGCGTCAGTCACCTGAATAGAGGCTTTTCGGTACTCCTCCACCCAGAAAGCCTTCTCCTTAACAGAATCAGAAACAACGTTGGATCGCTTCTCTGCATCTTTAAGAGATTTCAGTCACACGATCCACGAGGTCCGAAGGAGAGCCATATATTTGTAATGCCTCTTTCAAAGAGTTAATAGCTTTAAGGTCCTCCTATAGTGCACCAAACTATTTATGAAAATTAATGCACTTTAGCTCCATAGCTTTGGAATTCCCTTTCCATGTATCCCTTTCCTTGAAGGGACTACCTAAGGCCCATACATTACCCCGTTCAAGAGAGACGAGAGAAAAATTGAAAAAACTTTGAACATGTTGTAAGTAAGTTGAGAATCTAGTTCCATCTTATCCCCCTTGGGAAGATTCTAGACGAAGGATAAATCTGATATTGATATAATAGCAGTAGCCTCCTCAAGAGTGTACGACAGTCGGGAAGAGAAAATATCTAGTATCTTTAGGAAGGGATTCACCTCCCCAGAAGCATCTTCCTCAACAAAACGATTCCATTTTGGATAAACCTCAGTAAAAGGAGATTTTTTTCCTCCTCCCGAGCCCTCTTTGTCGAAACTAGAGGCGAGTATGGTTCCCTTACTATCAAAATAAATTTAGCATCCACAAGATGATCCACCTCGAGCACATGAGTCAAATCTTCTACATTCGGGGTATGAGAAAGGGTCGAAGTAGCGTAAGTAGCCGTAAAAGGAGTGTGGGCAGAAGAAGAAGTCCCAATATTCACCAAAGTAAGAATACCTCGAGCATCAACAAGGATGTATAACATCTTCAAATTGCTAATTTTGTCCATGCTATTTGCAAAACGTAATCACACATGTAAAAAAAAACATGAAGACTATGCTTTCACCAAAGATATCCCTCCTCTCCTAAAGATTAATTTCACTCAAGATAATATGAGTATCAATTCACCTTTTCCTTACAACAAATGAAGGCACCTCACTAGGAACGAACCCGTCCTTATAGCCAAGCTCTTAAGACCAGGATTGCAGTTCCTCCTTCATCGTCACCTCATATAGAAAAGGATAACCATACTTGGTACAATATGAGTGACATGACTAGTTAATATAGAGCTTGAACCAATACATTGCATACAAACCCCGAAAGGAGTGAGGAGGCTCGATAGGTAGATAACAGAAAATAAAATGGGTTGTGAGGGTGACAGGCTTCACCAATATAAAACGTCCCATAAAATCTTCCTAGTACATAGTAAATAAGTCAAACCAATGGTTAACCAGATTTATATAAATGAGCCCCTAATTGCGATAGTTGTCTAGGGAAGTATGCCTTAGATGGAAAAGATAAACAAAAATCTAAGAGAGGGTTTCCAGGATTTTTACTCGAAGTATAGTTAAAAGACCCTTATATATGCCCATGACCCTTGATGAAGTTGTGAAGAAGAAACTTTTAAACGCTTAAGGATGGCTACCTCGAATTAAACAAAAGACAGCCGAAGTCCTACTCTTGTAAATAAGCTCTCATAGAATGGGACATTGCAGTTGTCAAAAGAACTACAAATCCTCTTTCCACCTAGAACCGGAAGGACCAAACATTTTGAAGGATCGTCGACCATAATATTTGCATCGCTTAGGTAGGTCTCAGTACCCAGAGTCGAGGAAGTTCCCGTTAATTTTGTATCCACCTAGTCATACACCGACTCATCTAGATGGTTTCAAAGATTTAAGTTCTATTGCACCTCAGAATCGTTAGGCTCACAACCTTCAATTTGTTGATGGGCTTGAATGAAACCCTTAACATGTTCCCTCATTTACAAGTTGGCTCGCACATTCTCTTCAGCTAGACAGGAGGGGACATAGGGACCTTAACACAATTTGTTCTTCTGTCAACATTTGATATAAAAACGTCTAGTGACCTTGAAGAAGAATATTCTTCCTCCAAAGAGTTCCTAGATACTCTTTGTGAATCATGATTGTCATATATGGATATTATCACTCATCATGGCCAAAAAACAAGAAATGCTAAAGGTAAAGCTTGATTTAGAAGGGTACCTAGTAAGAGGAGATTAATGAATTAGGAGGAATGAAAAAGCTGAAAGTTTTAAGCTAAACTCTAAATCACTTCTAGTGATATTATTAGGGAAGAAGAACGAGGATGATTCTCTAAAAAGCAACTATAAGCTTGAAATCTAAAATGTTGCAAGAACATATAAATATTCAACTCACTCTAGTTATAAGCAACGACATGTGAAAGATCAATACCAACTGTGCGCATAAATCAAAAGATCAATGACTCGATTTTTACTCACGGTTATATGTCAACTCGAGTGCACTCAAGTATTCTATATACTGCACCATACCCTAGTTGATCACATCGTTGCATGTGTCAAGAAAGAGTAATTAAGCGTTTCAACGATGGAACCACAATAATGAACTGATCCCCATTACTTTTTTTTTCAAAATAGATCATAAGTTATTCAACTCTATTCCACATCGAACCACAACATAGAGGCCAGTCAATGATAATTAAGGCTTTCCCTAGCTCCTTTATTATCCGGAAAAGCCTTGGGGTAACTTTTCTAGACCAGTCAGAGATCCAAATAACTAAGGCCCAATCCATATCAAATCCACTATATTCTATCAATATATAAAAACAGTTTACATGCAAAGAGCATGGTACAATCTTTGATCTCCATTTTCATTATACTCATATGAGTATTAGATTGATTTAAGGGTTGGAGTTCTAACCATGCATGTCCACCATGTGCCACCATCTTTCAAGATCAATAGTTATTCAACTATCTTCATTTCTAGTTTCTTTGCGGAGTTAAAACATCCATTTCTAATTTCGAAAGGAACAATATATATATATATATATATATATATATATATATATATATATATATATATATATATATATATATATATATATATATATATATATATATATATATATATATATAACAAAGATGAATATAAAATTTATAATCCTACATGTATGTCAATCCTATTAAAGATAAATCCAGACAAAGTTTTCATTTTGATAGCTTTGTCTGGATTTTGATTATCAGTGATGTTGTTTGTAGTTTCTTTTGCTTTCCCGTTACTGATTTATTGTGTTATTTTTGTTGTGTTGTGTTGTTTCTTTTTCGGGAGTAATACTTCTTGTACCTTGGTGATTCAAGTTGTGCTTTCTATGATTCGAGTCAAATAATTCAAGTCAATAAAACATTTGATTTGACTCATACTCACAAAAGCAAAATCTAAAAATGGCTAAAAGTGTTTGATTCAAGTCAAACACTCTGATTCAAATCATACTCTTTTAATTTTAGTCAAGGAGTGTTGAGATTCAAATTCAAACAAACTGAAGCAAATTCTACTTTTCAAAAATGTATTTTGTTTAAGTCATAGTACATGTGATTCTAATCATGAAAGAATAAGTTTTGTGGAAACACTATATCGGTCTTAGTAAGTTCTCAAGAGGATACATTGAGTAAATGATATTGGTTATTATAGAGTTATACTTTAGATGAATTGTAAGTTAGTGTTACCGATCTTGGTTATGATCTAGTCAATAACTCAAAAGAAGATCATTATGAGCTAAGTGTCATGCCGTCATAGTAAAATTTCTCTATTCTCTTTATTATACATACTTCAAATCTTAGAGTGATACATTTTATCAAGAAAAGTTCGACTAGCTGTAATTTGAAGTGTTTCGAAGATCATGAATAATATTCTATTCAACGGATAAGAGCTTAATGTAAACGATTTTATATGACACATCATATTGATAACATGGAGATGAATAATCATTGGAGATATTTCAAAATCCAACAGACAATTTTTCGTAAAATCATAATTGACTTGAAATTTCTCTATTTTGCTCCGATATTATCGGTCTTTGTAAGGTTTGAATATATTTGTACTCTTAATGAATGAAATCCTTGCTAAAAAATATTTGTTCTTTCATTGCCCTATCATTCAAATGCTCAAAACATATTGTATGTTGTGGGACTTAGGTGTGATTATGTTATTTCGCTAATTTAGTGAATCATTTTTATTTATTTGATCACTTACCTACTAATTTAAGGGCTAGGAGTACATTGGATTCTCATGTCACATAAGAGAGAATGCTTTCCCTAGCCAAATGCTATTTTTATTTCATTCTAACTCTTTATTGGTTTAAATTTTGTACATTAAGATTAAGAAAATATTTAAAGCTAAAACTAGCAGATTTAATAGAGTAACTAGTTTATAATGTATTTAGAAGAAAACTTAGATGCATTTTATTTGTGTGTTTTCATGAAGTTCTTAACTACTCATGATATCCTCAAATTCATATTTGTCTTAAAGTTGGTTATGTTCATTAGAAATATATTTTAAATTAAGAATCATACAAAAATTATTCAAGAAACTGACCATAGATTTTATCTACTATCATTAAATCATGCAAATCTCATTTTCATAGCGGTAATATCCAAATGATTTTCATCTACTAATAAAGAAAGTGTGGTTAGAGATGTACTCAATAGTGATAGTTTATCTCTAAATTGGTTATAGTTATTCCCATAATTATACCCAATATTTGGAGTTTGTCTAAAATGAACCACAATATTGAGTTGGTTGGAAACATTTAATTATAGACTACTAATATGTTGCACTTTATACTTCTATGAGTTGGTAATTTCTTAAATATATTTTAAATATATTTTAAGGTGCATATATATATATATATATATATATATATATATATATATATATATATATATATATATATATATATATATATATATATATATATAAAATAAAAAACTGTTTTTCTTAACAATTTGGTTTCAAGGATGATATTGAAATATTTGACATGGAGGGTAAAAATGGAAAACAATTTTTTTATAACAAAAGGTGGATTCTTACCTATTTAATTGCGATCAATGAACCAATCTTATACCTTATAAAGTTCATATAAATATAATGTGCCTAACATACACATAATTTTTAAAATTAAAGAAAAAACACATATTTTTTAAAATTAAAGAAAAAACACATATTTTTACACTTAATAGGTATAATTTTAATCTCTCTAAAATTTTCTTTCAAACAATTATTCTTATAAAATTATCTATCCATAAATTTAGTCCCTATCAATAATTTTAACTGACGGATTCTTACGTGGCACACCGCGTTACAACACGTCAATTAAAATCAATATTACAAAGAATGAGATAGATTGCGAAAATTTGAAACCATCTTAAATAACTAAAAAAATTAACAAAACAAAAAAAAGTTCGAATACTAGTTAAAGTAAGATCCAATACATATCAATTTTATTATTATACTTATAAGAAAATACGAATACGAATTTAAACGGTTTAATTTTAATTTTAATTAATGGAAAATCATATCCAATAGCATGTTTAAATCAAGATACATATATCTTGAGTTGTATCCAGTATATTAAAGAACATTAATATTAAAAATATTAATAAATAAAAGAGAACATTTTTGAATATTTGTTTAAGGTTAAATTATTTAAAATTTAACTTAAATATTTGTTTACCGGTTGTCATTCTGTTTAAGGATTTTAAGTTGAACATAATTATTAGATCTATTTTTTTTTTTCTATTTAGGGGTGATTATTATGGTATCAAAAGTTTAGCTATGATAATTTGTTTGTTTCCACGTGTATGTTTGTGATTTTTTTTTCTATTTCTATTTGGAGTTTTCCTATAAATAGGATTTTGTTGGTCATTTAATCTTTTTGCTCCGTGGCATTTTTTAGTTCAATTATTATGTTGTTTTATCTTCTTCATCTATCTTTGATAATTTGATTTGTCTTAGCGGATAACAGAGTTTATTATCTCTAAGAATTTCATTTAGTGGGCGTAATTGTTAGATCCCTTTTCTATATGCTTATGTGTGATTATTGCATTATGAAAAGGCGTAGTTATGGTAATTTTTTTTATTCAGGTGTATCTGTGTAATTATTCTTTCGATTTTAGAGTTCTCCTATAAATTGAGTTTTCTTTAATCATTGAATCTTTCTGCTTTCCTTACTTTTTATAGTTCAACTCATGTTTTTCATCGTCTATCTTTGTTGGTTTGATTTGGAAATTATTGAATTCATTGTTCTTTTGATCAATTCTTTAGGGAATTATTTTTATTATCACATTTTGAAATTGATTTTGTTGAGTTAATCATAATATGTTTGATTGTGATTTGTTTTTAAGATTAACAAAACAAAGAAAATTTCCTAACGATATTGATTGCACACAAGGTGTTCGATAAATTGCCTTATTATGTTTTTGTGTGTTTTGATCATTAGGAATAAGCTCTACGTATAACTTTACATTCGATTGTTTGTGATTAATAGCCGTTGAAAAATTTGTGTTCATTATCATACGTTTATGTACCTTTACGCATATCCAAGCTTTTCGAAAGAGGTTCGGTTAGACGATTAGACTCAGGTGGTTTTCGTTGTCCCATAAAACTTTTAAAATCAGTTTTTGCCAAAAGTGTTTAACTTGTGATATATTCACACCACTCTAGATCGAAGCCTATCATTTAACCAGTAGTATCAGAGTTTCGGTTAATTTCGTGCTTAAGATTTGCTTATTAGAAGAATGGCTATCAAACCTAAGTGACCGTACAATTAGAGCTGTCAATTTAGGGGGCTGGGGCAAAAAAGTTAGACCCCTAAAATATATGGGGCCTAAAATTTTAAAAATAAATGAGTCCTAAAATATGTAGGACAGAAGACCCCTAAAATTTAATAAGGGCCTAAAGGCACCCTACATTTTTAAAAATTGATTTTTTCCATGAAACAAATTTGATCTTTTTTTTTCCAAAAAATTGATATTTTTTATTTTAGATTTTTTTTTTTAATTTTAAAAAATTGATATTTTTTTCGAAGAAAAATTGAATGTTTCTTTTCCAAAAAAATTGACTTTTATTTTTTTTGATAAAATCGATTTTAGAAAAAAAACATTTTTTCGAAAAATCGAGTTTTTTTTATAAATTGAATATTTTTCGAAAAATCAAGTTTTTTTTTTTCGAAAAATCAAGTTTTTGTTTGAAAAATCGAGTTTTTTTTATCGAAAAATCGAGTTTTTATATTGAAAAATCGAATATTTTTCGAAAAAATCAAGTTTTTATCGAAAAATCGAGTTTTTTCTTCAAAAAATCGAATATTTTTCGAAAAATTGAGTTTTTTTTTTCGAAATATAGAGTTTTTTAGAATAAGTCGAGTATTTTTTTTAAAAATCGAGTTTTTTTTTTTTGAAAAATCGATTTTTTTTCTTCGTAAAAATTAAGTTTTTTTAAACAAAAATCGTTTTTTAATCAAGAAAGTAAAATATTTGGTTTATTATATTTTGAGCCCCTTACTTAGGCCCCATAAAAAACAAAAATATGAAGGGGCTAAAAAATAAGGGGCCAAGAAAATATTCATTTAGTAGGGGGCCTAAAAAAAAGGGGCCAAGTAGGGGTCTAAATATTATGGTCTTATCAAATAGGTTTTTTTTTACCCCTCTAGGTACAATAGAGCACAAATTTTCACCAACAAAAATTATGGCTATTGGAAAGCTTGTATGTGTATTCATGTCAACTCGGTTGACAAGGGTATATAAGACGCCTTCATGAATTGTACTAATGAAATCATCATGACAAATAATGAAGGTGTTATCGTACCTAAATCGGAAGCACAATGTGACGATAATGATAAGAAATTGTAGGCACATGATTGGAAGGTCCAAAATATTCTCAGATCTGCACTTGGTGTTGATGAATATTATCGTGTCTCTCATTGTGAGACCACCCAAGCTATGTGGGACACATTAGAAGTTACCCATGAGGGAACTAATGAGGTCAAAAATCTAGGATCAATACCTTAAATCAAGAGTTTGAGCTATTTCGTATGGAGCATGGCGAAACCATTGCGAACATACGAAAGCGGTTCACACATCTTATCAATTGATTGAATGCTCTAGGTAAGTCTATTTCCAATGATATTGCTACTAATTAGGTTTTGAAATGTCTTAATAGGGAATGGAAACCCAAGGTCACCGCTATCAAAGAGGCTGATGATCTTAAAGTACTTGATCTCACTACCTTGTTTAGCAAATTGGAAGAACATGAGCAACAACTCTCTTGCTTGGAAAAACATGAAGAAAAAAGAGAGTATGAAAAGAAGGTGAAGAAGGAGGAAGGTAAATACAAGGAGGTAGAGAAGAAGTTTATTACTCTAAAGACTTCAATATCAAAGTATTCAATCAATAAGCAAAGTAATTATGAAACTAAAGATGACAAGAATTCAGATGAAGAAGATATGGGATTGTTCATCAAATGGTTTAACAAATACATGTAGAAACTGTGTGACATGGCATGATTTTAATGTGTCAAAAACTTGGCATGATTGAAAGCTTAAGTGGTTCTCTATGAAAAAGCAAGGATTGGAATATTTGGAAAAATAAACTGAATGAGCCGACTCAAATTCATCAATGAGCCGACTCATTCAGTGTTAAATTGGTGGCAAACGCACGGGTCCAAACAGGCTGCCTGATGCATCAATTTTGGTTGACTCATGACTGTGGATGAGCCGACTTAGAACCCTTCATGAGTCGACTCATTAAGAAGTGTTTTCTTCTCATTTTCCACGGGTCTCAACAGGCTGCCTCTCTGTTTATTTTGGTCGACTCATCTGTTATTTTGAGTCGGCTCATTTAATGATTTGAGTCGGCTCATTACTGTGTTGACTCATTGTTTCATTTAATTTTTCCCCTCTCTTATGTTTCTTTCTCTAACCAATATAAATAGTTGTTTATTTCATTTGAGAAGGTTGAACAAGGAAAGTGAAAGATATACACATAGCTCTCTTCATCTTCTTCATTCTTGTATCAATCAACAATCACACACAACAATCTTTGTTTGATTTCGGTGTTTGTTTCGAAGATAACGTTCAATAGTGAATTAGAGTTTCAGATTGGGTTTAAAGTGTGTGAGTTTTCCTTGGAAAAATCCGAAGGGTTTTCTCCTCCAAGATCATTGAAAATTTGGGGGTTTTTCACACATTGATCGTTCGTAGATTCAGCCGAGTGAGGTAGATTGAAGATCAAGTGGATCGTTCTCTCATATCACAGTAGACGGAGGATTACGAAGGTCTTTGTGGGTTCACAAGTGTGGGAGAAACTCAACCGTGCTCAAAGTTTGGAGAATCGTGAATTCTTGCAAGAAGGGAGCAATTAATCAGAGGCTTTCTCGACACGCGTGGAAAACATGATTCTACTTTGGATCAAGGGACAATAAGAAGATTTGACAGCACATTCAACGTGATTTAGTTTGTTGGTTCATTTATTTCTCTTCTTGTAAAACAATTGCGATTTAATAAAATTGCCCAATTCAATTTCGAATTGGGGCCAGAGTGCTTCGAGCGAGGACAACGAAGGAACTGCCTCAACAAATTCCTTGTGTTATTTTCATTTCTCGCATTTTACTTTTATTCATATGTATATTGTGTGCTTGAAAATTCTGGTGTATCAATTAGTGCATTCAAAGTGTTTGATAAATTGTTACACTCAAAAGTGATAATTAGAGTGGGTAAAATTCTGCACTATTTGATACAACAAAATTGTCCTTGGTGTGTGCACTCCGAGTGTTTGGTAAAAAGCCTAATCACACAAAATCAATTTGATTGTGCTTGATTTCTTCTCCAATCATTGTTAAGAATAGTTTTATCAAGTATTGAATTATCAAGTGAATCATTTGTGCAATATTAATTCTTCTAGTCATCATTTCATTCCAATTGGGTTTTACGCATATCCGATCTCCGGTGACTTCTAATTTGAACTAGACGATTTTCCGGGAAACTTCCGCAATACCTTTTCAACTTAATTTTGAAAAGTAAATTTTAAAAAGGGATCTATTCAACCCCCTTCTAGATTCGCGCTATCGTCTAATAAGTGGTATCAAGAGCACCGGTTCATCTAGTGCTTCACATACAATTTATTGGAAAATGGACAACGATCCAACGGGGGCGTATAATAGAGCTCCAGTTTTTACCGGAGAAAACTATAGTCACTGGAAAGATTGTATGTGCATCCATATCAACTCTGTTGATAGAAAAATTTGGAAAGTTATTCAAGAAGGCCCTTTTCAAATAACCATGGCCGGACCGGATAATATCCAAATTGAAAAACCGGAAGCACAATGGGATGATAATGATGAAAAGAAATATAGCTACGACTGGAAAGCTCGAAACATACTCATAGCTTCCTTGGGAGCGGATGAATACTTTCGAGTTTCTCATCACACATCGGCTAAAGCTATGTGGGAAGCCTTATAAGTTGCCCATGAAGGAACCGATGATGTTAAGCTTGCTCGAATTAATACTCTACAACAAGAGTTCGATCGATTTCACATGAGCCAAGGGGAAACCGTTGGTGAAATGGGAAAAAGATTTTCTCACTTGACAAATCGATTAAATGCTCTTGGTAAAACTACTCCTAATGATGTAGCAACTAACAAGATTTTGAGATGTCTTACTAGGGAATGGAGGTCAAAAGTTACGGCAATCAAAGAAGCCAATGATGTAAGAACTTTGGATCTAACTACACTCATTGGAAAACTACAAGAGCACAAACAAGAGCTCTTAAACTTAAATGAGCATGTAGACAAAGAAAAGAAAGAAAAGATCGAGAAAAATAAAGATCATGAGAAGAAGAAGAAGTCTATTGCATTAAAAGCTTCTTCCTCAAAATACTCCATAAATAAAGATAGTGGGAGTGATACAAGTGATGATGCAGACTAATCAAACAAAGATATGGGCTTATTCGTAAGAAGATACAATCGGTATCTCAAAAAGAATGAGATTTCCCATTCGGACAAGCGTCTCATCAACTATCGAAGAAAATCTAATCCTTCCAAGCAAGAGTTTGTTAAAAGTACTAAAGGAAAGGGATCTTGTTACAACTGTGGAAAACCGGGATATTACAAACCAGATTGCCCTATGTTAAAGAAAGACAAGGCAAAAGACAAATATCAAAGAAAAGGCAACAAGGCTAGAAGAGCATATTTTGCTTGGGAAAGCGATAGTGAGTCGTCTAGCAAAGATACCTCAAGCGATGAGGAAGAGAGAGTAAATATTTGCCTCATGGCTCATAAGAAAGGCAAGAAAGTGGTAAGACATGCTAAATATGATTATGCTGAAAAATTGTCTTATAATGATTTGCTTAGTACTTTTAATATTCTCCATCAAGAAGCTAAAGAAGCTTTCAAGCGCATTGCATCCGATAAAAGAATTTTTGCACATTTAGAGAAAAAGGTTTCGGATAGTGAAAATGCTATGAAAGCTTTTAAGACATCGATGGTAGAATCTATAGTAGAAGACAAACGAGAATGGTACAACTTTCATAGTTGTGAAACATGTTGGATTTGGCAAAAAGAGGTCAAAACTCTTCAAGCCAAACTAGACAAGTTGTCACAACCAAAAATGACATTCACTATTGATCATTCAAACTTTAGAGAATCAATGAACAATCCATATCAAAAATATACCTATGTTGTGAAGGATCAAAATAGTCAATGCAAGTCTAAACCATTCTTGAAATGTCACTATTGTTGCAAGGAAGGTTATACAATTGCCAAATGTCGTTTTAGGAGATACTTGGTCCCTAAAGGCATTTGTCAATGGTTGCCTAAAAGCAACAAAATTTTCACTCACACTTTAGGACCCAATGAAAATTGGGTACCTTTCTCTCTTGTTTAATCATATAGGTGGAGTGTCTTGAGACTATGGAGAAACAATGGTTTCTTGATAGTGGATGCTCAAGACATATGACATGTGATATTTCCCTATTCTATGACTTTGTGGCTAAGAAGAAGGGCTTTGTTACCTATGGTGATAACAACAAGGGAGCTATACTCGGCAAAGGTAGTGTAGGTAATACCTCGTCTACATCTATCTCTAATGTCCTTTTAGTTGAGGGTCTTAAACATAACCTTGTTAGCATTAGTCAATTATGTGATAAGGGATATAATGTCTCATTCTCTAAAGAAGGATGCATAATTGAACATAATGAAAACAAAGAGGATGTGTTCAAAGGCTTGAGGGTTAACAATGTTTATATGCTTGATTTGAATTCGATGACCTTGAGTGATCCTAAATGTCTTATTTCCAAAAATGAAGAGTCTTGGCTTTGGCATAGACGTTTAGCTCATATCAACTTTGACTTGCTAAATAAGGTTGTGTCCAAAAACTTAGTAGTCGGTTTGCCTAACATAAATTTTAATAGAGATCATCTTTGTGATGCTTGCCAAATGGAAAAGCAAACTAAGATATCTTTTAAATTAAAAAATTTAGTCTCTACTTCTAGACCTCTTGAAATTATACACATGGATCTTTTTGGTTCTTCTAGAATCAAAAGTATAGGAGGGAACTATTATGGTTTTGTTATTGTTGACGACTACTCTCGATTTTGTTGGACAATCTTCTTAGCTAGTAAAAGTGATACTTTTTTTGCTTTTGAAACTTTTGCCAAATTATCTCAAAATAAACTTGGCACAAACATTGTAACTATTAGAAGTGACCATGGAGGTGAGTTTGAAAATCATCTCTTTGAAATTTTTTGTGAAACCCATGGCATTGATCATAACTTCTCTGCTCCTAGAACACCACAACAAAATGGTGTTGTGGAGCGTAAAAATCGTGTGTTGGAGGAATTGGGAAGAACTATGATTAATGATAGCGGTCTTCCTAAATATTTTTGGGCCGATGCTATTAGCACCACTTGCTATGTTTTGAATAGGATCACTATTCGACCTATTCTAAACAAAACACCCTATGAACTATTAAAAGGAAGAAAGCCTAATGTGTCACATCTTCATGTTTTTGGTTGCAAATGTTTTGTGCTAAATAATGTAAAAGAAAATCATGGTAAATTTGATTCAAAGGCGGATGATGGCATCTTCCTTGGATACTCTAATTCAAGCAAAGCATATAGAATATTCAATAAAAAGTTGCTTATAGTTGAATAATCTATACATGTATCTTTTGATGAAACTTATCTGAATGTTGTCAGAAAAGGTAGTGTTGTTATTGGTGCAGGTGCCTCCTCTAGTGAGATTGTTAAAGACATTGATATTTCTCGTGTGGAACCCTTTCTGGATGTTGTTAATAAGGAGTCGGTTGATGTGTCTAGTCTCAAAGATAAAGGTCAAGCATCCTTTCAAAATGATCTACTATTGGAATGAAAGACATCAAAAGATCATCCTATCGATAACATCGTTGGAGATATCTCAAAGGGTGTCATTACTAGATCAAGACTAAGTAAATTTTGTTTTTATCATGCCTTCATATCTCAAATTGAGCCTAAAAATGCCAAAAAAGCTTTACTTGATGAAAATTGGTTCCTAGCCATGCAAGAGGAACTAAATCAATTTAAAAGAAATGAGGTTTGGGACCTTGTTCCACCTCCGTTAGATCATCGAGTAATTGGCACCAAATGGGTTTTTAGGAACAAATTGGATGAAAACGACACTATTATTCGCAACAAGGCCCGTCTTGTTGCTCAAGGGTATAACCAAGAGGAAGGCATAGACTATGAGGAAACTTATGCTCATGTTTCCCGCCTTGAGGCTATACGCCTTTTACTTGCATTTGCTTGTTCACAAAACTTCAAACTATATCAAATGGATGTTAAGAGTGCCTTCCTTAACGGATATATAAATGAAGAGGTTTATGTGTGTCAACCTCCTGGATTTGAAAACTTTGAAAAACCAAATCATGTTTACAAACTAAAACATGCTTTATATGGTCTCAAACAAGCTCCTAGAGCTTGGTATGAGCGCCTAAGCAAATTTTTAATCAATCAAGGGTTTTCAAGAGGAAAGGTTGACACTACTCTCTTTATTAAACGTGAAGGAAAATATTCTATATTAGTTCAAGTATATGTATATGACATTATTTTTGGATCTACTAACATGAAGTTGGTTAAAGAATTTTCAAGTTCTATGCAAGGTGAGTTTGAGATGAGTATGATGGGGGAGCTAAATTTCTTCCTCGGACTTCAAATTAGACAACTTGAAGATGGAACCTTCATAAGTCAGACTAAATATTGCAATGAGTTGCTCAAAAGGTTTGATATGACAAACTCTAAGTCTATTTATACACCAATGCCTACGGCGGCAAGTCTTGATCGTGATGAAAAGGGTAAGGATGTAGATATAAAAAGGTATCGAGGTATGATCGGATCTCTTCTTTATCTTACCGTATCACGTCCAGATATTATGTTTAATGTATGTATGTGTGCTAGGTTTCAATCTTGCCCTAAAGAATCACATTTAAAATCAATTAAACGCATACTTAGGTATCTTTGTGGTACGTCTAAGTTTGGTTTATGGTATCCTAAGGGTAGTGATTGCTCTTTGGTAGGTTTTTCCGAATCCGACTTTGTTGGTTGCATAGTGGATAGGAAAAGCACTAGTGGAACTTGTCAATTCTTTTTAAAATCTCTTGTCAGTTGGCATAGCAAAAAGCAAGTTTTTGTTGCCTTATCAACTGCAGAGGCAGAGTATATTACAGCCAGAAATTGTTGTGCCCAAATCATATGGCTAAAATAACAATTGCTAGACTTCAATATCTCTCTCAAACAAATTCCAATTTTGTGTGACAATACTAGTGCAATTAATCTTACCAAAAATCCTATTCTTCATTCATGCACTAAACATATTGAAATTATACATCATTTCCTTAGGGATCATGTAGAGAAAGGTGATGTGGTGTTTGAGCATGTTGATAATGTAAATCAACTAGCCGATATTTTTACAAAACCACTAGCTACCGATCCTTTCTTCTTTATCCGTAGGGAACTTGGTGTTCTTGACATCTCGGATAGATCTTAGTAAACATTGCTTTGTTTATATATTATTCTTTGGTTCAACTTCTCTTGTCTCTAACATCTTGTTATATAGTGTTATAGCTCATCTATTTCTCATATACTCGAGGTAATATCCTTCTTTACTTTGTTATCTCTATTCATTCTTGATATATATATAGTAAAAGTGTGTTGCATTGCTTATGTTTGTATATTTATCTATTTCTTCTATTCTCTTGGATTATGAGTGATTGTTTGTCAAATAATTAGAATAAATGATGATATTTTCATATTTTGAGGTGTTTTAAGTGGTTTTTGGTGGAATTTTTTGTTAAAAATCATCGGGTCCCAACAGGCCGACTCATGAGTCGGCTCATGGAACCTTATGAGTCGACCTCTCTGCTTCTTTGAGCCGACTCCTTTCAAATTCAAATTGAGTCGACTCATTTTTGAATTTGAGCCGGCTCATTGTCGTCTCAACTGACATGTGACTGTCTTGAAAAGACGCGCCGCCTGCCATTACCTCTCCCTAGGTCGGCACATCAATGCTTCCATCCATGTTTGACTTTCCATTTATGATTTATTTATTGATTTCTTCATTAAAACTCATTATCATTTCATTTTATCATTACCAACATATCATATTTTCATATTCTCTCAAGTTTCTCTCTTCCACCTCAAACCCTAAAATCCTCTCTCAAAGCTTCATATTTCTCAACAATGGCTTCAAGACCTACAGGTAAAAGGTCCCATGGCTCCTCTTCTCAATCATCACTTCCTATCATTGCTTTTTCTCTTCTTCCATTTGAATTGGTTGAGGATTACAACAAGAGATTCAAGAACAGGAAGGTTGTTCCTCAATATGTCTACTCAAGAACAACAACTACTCAAATGCACATTCCCCACATTATTGAACTGACGGACTTCCAAGGTATAAATCCCTTTCTATCATGTCATGTTGACTATAATGAGGATTTGGTTAAGATGTTCTATGCTGGTCTGGTTGGTACTTTTAAGGCTTTCGAATTCAACTTCCGCATGGGCTCTAGAATGTTTGTGGTTAATGCTCAAGTGTGGAAAGATTTATTTCACATTGATCCTGAGGAAGCTAGTATCTTGATGACCGATACATCTCAAGTGGAGAATTACACCTTTCGTACTGAACAAAATGGTATGCTTAAAGAACCTTTTGTTGATTTCGTTGTTAATTTCGAATTATTTCTGAATACCACTACTACTGGAAACATTAAGCCGGTGGATCGTATCCTTCATTGGATTGTTGCCCACAACTTACGTCCAAAGAAAGGTGGCTTCTCTCGTATTGATATGAGTGAAGTTCATTTGGTATATATTCTTCGGAACAAGGTCAAAGTCAACTGGCCTCATTATTTTGTGAGTCGTATTTTTGCCTTAAAGGAAAACAAAGGCGTTGCTCATGCTTATCCTTCCATCATTCAGAAGATCATTGACAAAGATGAGATTGTTAGTTTTGATGTACCTTTGGTGTCCGTGTCGGACACAAATTGGTTTCATCCAAAGACCCTAAGTCTTATGGGTCACATATGGGACTCTCAAGAAAGACGGTATCGGTATGTGGGAAGAAGTGATCAAAATCAACCGAAATTGAAGACAATTCTGATGGGGATGATCTTGAAGACCAAAATGAACCAAATGAGGTTCCTAATGAAGACTTTCCCGCTGACAACGAAGAGTGGCATGGCATACCATCAAATGATTCCTATGAAAATCAAGGATGGGGTGAATTGAAAAACACCGGGTGGACAAACACTACTACTCGCTTTGCTCCTCCATCTCCTCCTCCATCTCAACCGCAACAAGATGATCCTTCCAGAATCATGGCTATGCTCCAAAATATGCAACTTCAACAACAAGCTTACTACACAACTCAGACTGAGAGATACACAAAGATAGAGCGACATTTAAATGAGCAAGATACCGCTTTTGCCGATTATGTGTTTATTCAAGACACTCGGTACATTGCGCTGCAGGATCATTTGGTTGCTCAGGACACTGCCATCAACTCGCTCAACAATAGTTTTCTTCAGTTTACAGAAACCGACATGGATGACTCACAGCCCATCACTTATCGTCGTCGTTACCCTTCCACTAGGGATCGTAATCCACACCCTTGAGAGAATATTTGCATCATATGTACTTGTAATGATTATGAATGTTGTTTATGTTTTGTTTGTATGAACTCCTATTTCTATTTAATTCAATTGTTTTATTTATTCTCACTATCTTTACTCGCTTTTCCAAATTGTGTATTTGTGAATGCGTGTTTCTATTGCAATTGGCTTCTCATTTGACATTTGGTTTTGCATGCTATTTCCATTGGTAGATTAACTCACATGTTTCTTCTTCTTTTTGATGTTGTCAAAGGGGGAGATGATATTGAGATTGATGTATATAAGATCGGGTCACATAATCAAGGAGAGCTTTACACCAACATATAGCGATTGATTCATCAAGTTTTTGTCATCATCAAAAAGGGGGAGTTTGTGTGACATGGCATGATTTTAATGTGTAAAAAACTTGGCATGATTGAAAGCTTAAGTGGTTCTCTATTAAAAAGCAATGATTGGCATATTTGGAAAAATAAACTGAATGAGCCGACTCAAATTCATCAATGAGCCGACTCATTCAGTGTTAAATTGGTGGCAAACGCACGGGTCCAAACAGGCTGCCTGATGCATCAATTTTGGTCGACTCATGACTGTGGATGAGCCGACTCAAAACCCTTCATGAGTCGACTCATCAATAAGTGTTTTCTTCTCATTTTTCACGGGTCTCAACAAGATGCCTCTCTGTTTATTTTGGTCGACTCATCTGTTATTTTGAGCCGGCTCATTTAATGATTTGAGTCGGCTCATTACTGTGCTGACTCATTTTTTCATTTAATTTTTTCCCTCTCTTATGTTTCTTTCTCTAACCAATATAAATAGTTGTTTATTTCATTTGAGAAGGTTGAACAAGGAAAGTGAAAGATATACACATAGCTCTCTTCATCTTCTTCATTCTTGCATCAATCAACAATCACACACAATAATCTTTGTTTGATTTCGGTGTTTGTTTCGAAGATAACGTTCAATCGTGAATTAGAGTTTCAGATTGGGTTTAAAGTGTGTGAGTTTTCCTTGGAAAAATCCGAAGGGTTTTCTCCTCCAAGATCATTGAAAATTTGGGGGTTTTGCACACATTGATCGTTCGTAGATTCAGCCGAGTGAGGTAGATTGAAGATCAAGTGGAGCGTTCTCTCATATCACGGTAGACAGAGGATTGCGAAGGTCTTTGTGGGTTCACAAGTGTGGGAGAAACTCAGTCGTGCTCAAAGTTTGGAGAATCGTGAATTCTTGCAAGAAGGGAGCAATTAATCGGAGGCTTTCTCGACACACGTGGAAGACTTGATTCTACTTTGGATCCAGGAACAAGAAGAAGATTTGACAGCACATTCAACGTGGTTTGGTTTTTTGGTTCATTTATTTCTCTTCTTGTAAAACAATTGCGATTTAATAAAATTGCCCAATTCAATTTCGAATTGGGGGCAGAGTACTTCGAGTGAGGACGACGAAGGAACTGCCTCAACAAATTCCTTGTGTTCTTTTCATTTCTCGCATTTTACTTTTATTCATATTGATATAATGTGCTTGAAAATTCTGGTGTATCAAATTAGTGCATTCAAAGTGCTTGATAAATTGTTACACTCAAAAGTGATAACTAGAGTGGGTAAAACTATGCACTATTTGATACAACAAAATTGTCCTTGGTGTGTGCACTCCAAGTGTTTGGTAAAAAGCCTAATCACACAAAATCAATTTGATTGTGCTTGATTTCTTCTCCAATCATTGTTAAGAATAGTTTTATCAAGTGCTGAATTATCTAGTGAATCATTTGTGCAATATTAATTCTTCTAGTCATCATTTCATTTCAATTGAGTTTTACGCATATCCGATCTTCGATGACTTCTAATTTGAACTAGACGATTTTCCGAGAAACTTCCGCAATACTTTTTCAACTTAATTTTGAAAAATAAATTTTAAAAAGGGATCTATTAAACCCCCCTTCTAGATCTGCGCTATCGTCTAACAGAAACAGGGATATAAATACCCCGATAATAACTAAATGAAGTCTAGAAGGATATTTAATTCCTCCAAAGAAGATAAGAATAAGAAGTGTAAGTCTAGAAGTTCATGCTACAATTGTGGAAAACATAACCAATATAGGCCGAAGTGTCTAAAATCAACAAAAACCAAGAGAATGGCCATCATAAGAAATCTAGCAAGTCTAGAAGAGCTTATGCTGTTTGGGAAAGAGAAAGTGATTTGTCAGTGATGAAAGCTTAAATTCAAGTGTTGAATCAGCCATGTTTTGCTACATGGCATACAAAAAAGAAGAAAAAGGTTGTAAGGTACTCTAAACTTGAATATACTCTTGATTTATCTTATTCTCAATTACAAAAATCATTTGAAAATCTACAAAGACAAGCCATATATGTTTTCAAAAGATTAGTTTCAAACAAAAGAATAATTTCCCACTTAGAAGCAAAAAAATTTGAAAATGAAAAGAATATGGAAGCTCTAAAGAAATGATTGCTAGATATTCTAAATGATAAGAGTGAGGATGACAAACCATCATGGTTTGGTTGTGAAACTTGTCACATTTGGAAAAAAGAGTCAAGAACTCTTAAAGCCAAGTTGGATAAAGATTTACAACCTAAGGATACTTTTGCTATAGATACTTATAAGTATGACATGCCATCTCATAATCCTTATAAAAAGTATAGTTTTTTTTTATTTAAAAAAAGGAACCAATTAGCAAAAGATATTCTTCTCATAATTTTTATTGTCATTATTAATGCAAAAAAGATCACACTATTGCAAAGTACAAGTTTATGAAACTTTTTGTTCCTAAAGGTGTTTTTCAATGGTTGCCTAAATGCAACGAAGGTTTCATTAATCCTCAAGGACCTAATGAAGATTGGGTACCTATCACTATTCATTGATCTTGCATGATATATGTCTTTTCTCAATGAAGAGACTATGTGATATAATTTATGGAGGATCAAGGCATAATATGGGTGACATCTCCTGATTGATTTTACTATGTGGCAAGCAAGATGGATTATGTTACCAACGAGGTTAACTTTTAGTTTTTTGTTAATTGGTATAAGTGTGTTGAATATTATTATTGCTTTCTATCCAAGAAGTGTTAGAAAGGTATTATGTTTAATGATGTAGGTCTATCTTCAACAAGACACACTCAAGTGCATCGAATTAGGGATCGATCAACCTAAGATCATGAAACATGAGGAAGAGCAAGATAATCATCATGATTAACCAAGATTGAAATTACAACAAAAGATTATCATCAAGTTAATTACCTCTTGGATACATTATTAATATCACTTTCAAGTACTTGTACAAAAAGAAAAGTGGTAAGAGCGTTTTAGTTTCAATTGTGTTTGTGGCATGCTTTGCATTCATTCCAACTTTTGTTCGAGAGTTCCTTATGAAATGCAAGTTCATCTTCCGTCATTCATACGGTGAGGTAATATTGTTTAAATCGTTTTCTTGTTTTATAAGTAAGTATTTGTTTTATCTATAGATATATGATATATTATGTGTATGATGTATGTAATATGTGTCCACTTCCAAAAATTTAAAATATGGCCATTGTGTGTTTTAATTTTACATGTTTATAGTGACCCTATTCTAAATTTCCTCACATTTAATCTATATCATTCCATGCATATATTTACATGTTTGCATGTTATTAGCTAGAAAACCATGAAGATCAATCATATCAATGTGTCTCTCATAAATTAGTTATGCATGAGTCAAATTGTGTCCTTCAAAGTCACTAGAAATTCTCTTGTATCAAGGTTTATCAAGTTTTAGACCTCATAGGTCGACTCATAAAGCATATAGGTCGGCGCATAAAATTATTTTTTTGTCATTTTGCAAATTTGTTATAGTACGTGTCAACACATGCTCGTATAGTTCAACACATAAAATGATTTAATGAATTCTTTTGAGTTTGATTCAGTATGTATCGACTCATAATGTTCATATATCGGCACATAACTCCAAAGGTCGACTCATAAGTGCATATTGACTCATTTTTCTTCATTTCCTTCACTCTCATACATGCATCAAGTTTCCCAAGTTTCTTCAATTCATCCTAAACCATGAAAGACATTATATCCTCATTATTCTTGGTTGTTTCATTCCTTCCATATCATTTAAACTCATAAATTCCAAGAAATTATCTTTTTTTTTCCCATCAGTTTTTCTCATTCTCCTTCAAAATTCTTATTTCACCCAAACTCACCAAAAATCTGAATTTTCACTTGTTTGTGGTTCACTTACACTTCTCTATGTGTTTATGTGATTGTGTGTCTTGTTTAAGTGTATGTGTATTCAAAAATCTCTCATACTCATTCACTTTTTATTCAAACATTTCATCAAACATTTGGTGTACACACTTTGTTTACATATTTCCTATGTCTCCTAGCATACGGAAATCTATCAGGGTACAACATAAAAGGTCAATGTGTGTGTCCTATTTGTGAAGATAAAATAGATTGGACGCGATTGGAGTTTGGTCAGAAGAATATCTTTCTCGGTCATCGTAGATTCTTAAATTTGAAACATCACTACCGTGGGTGGAGAAAGGCTTTCAATGGAGACACATAACAAGGTAGAGCTCCACCTGTGTTGACAGGTGATCAAATTTTTGAAAAGGTAAAAAATGTGAGTACTCAGTTTGGCAAGGCTTTTGCACATACACTTGTCAAGAAAGGGTGGAAGAAGAGGTCAATTTTTTTTTGAACTGCCATATTGGAAGTCGTTGTATGTAAGACATTTTCTCGATGGTATACATATTGAAAAAAATAAGTTTGACAATGTTATTGGTATGTTACTCAATATACAAGGAAATTCTAAGGATGGACTTAGAGCAAGAAAGGACTTGATAGTGATTGGGATAAGAACTGGATTAGGACCCTTGAAGAAAGGAAAACGAACATATCTACCACATGCTTCATATACTCTATCCAGAAAGAAGAAAAAAGTATTGTGTTAGTTTCTAAATGAAGTTAAAGTTCCAGAAGGATACTCTTCAGATATTAGAAGACTTGTGTCTATGAAAGACCTCAAGATAAAGAGTTTAAAGACGCATGACTACCATGTTATAATGGAACATTTTCTACCAATAGGTATACGTTCTATTCTGCCTGAAAAAGCAAGAAACACAATAACTAAATTGTGTTTTTTCTTCAAGTCAATTTGCAGAAAGGTGATCGGTCATGTGATCTTACCGACATTGCAAAACGAAATAGTTATTACTTTGTGTGATGTTGAAATGTATTTTCCTCCCTTGTTTTTTGACATAATGGTTCATCTAGTTGTTCATTTGGTGAAAGAGACACAATTGTGTGGACCAGCTTATATGAGATGGATGTACCCTGCTGAACGTTATATGAAAATATTAAAATGGTATGTAAAAACCCAAAGTCGACTAGAGGGTTGCATTGCCGAACGATACATTGTTAAAGAAGCGATTGAGTTTTGTACTGAATATATATCTAATGTACAATCAATTGGACTCCCTAAATTTCATATTGTCGAGAAAAAAAGCAGGAAAAAAGTTAATTGGAAATGAAGTTGTGACAATATCAAGGGTCGAATAGGATCAAGTGCATTTGTATGTTCTGCATAATGAGAATGAGGTTGAGTCGTATGTTGAAATGCACAAGGATGTTCTCTGAGGTTTAAATCTGAATAGAAATACGAATTAGAAAGTACGAGGGCACAATCGAAGTTTCATACCTTGGTTTAAGGATCACATTTCCTCAAAGTATTATTCAGATCTTGCTTTAATAACAGAAATATTGAGATGTTTAGCATATGTTCCAAGTTTGGTTGTGTTTTCTTATAGCACATACATAATTAATGGATACACATTTTATACCAAAGAACAAGATGATAAAAGTACTATGCAAAATAGTGGTGTCACCGTGGTAGCCGAAGCAATGCACATTTCAAGTGTGAAAGACTTAAACCCCAAATTTGCAAATCTATCATATTTAGGGGTTATCGATTGTATTTGGGTGTTTGATTATGAGAAGTTTCAGATTTCTATATTTCGTTGCAAGTGGGTTGAAAATAATAATGGCGTACAAATGGATAAGTCAGGATTTTTGCTAGTAGATCTTAATAGGGTGGGGTACAAAGATGAGTATTTTATTCTAGCCTCCCAAGCTAAACAAGTGTTATATGCCACTGATCCGACAAGTACAAAATGGTTTATAATGCTTTTATCTAACAAAGTAATTGATGAAAACATTGGAGATCAAGGTGATATTGATGTTGATATTGAATCATTTACTAGAAATGATCAAGATGAAAATATTATAGCGAATGCATCATATACTAGAAATGATCATAATGAGGGTATTTGGATCAATCCAACCGTCCGTGTTGTTAAGAGACGAGTAGAACATATTCCAACCAAGAAAAGAAAGAGATATGCCTAAAAAAGGTACTAGTTATAAATAGATAATGGATATTTATATTTGTCATTTAATTTGTCATATTATATCATTCAATAGATTATAGATTATGGATTTTTATAATTTGTCGTTTAATTTTTGATTTTTTTTTCCTTCTTACAGGTCTAATGGCTAGTAATGAGGAAGACACACACAAGACACATGATACAAATGAAGCTTCAAAGGTAGAAATTGAAATAAAACGTGGAATAACAATTATGAAGTCAATCATCCGTGCTAGAGACAAAGGGGTAAAATTTGGTGTACATTGGAGTGAAGAGAACCAACTAATTGAGCTTAACAATTCAATGTTGTCTTCATACATTGGTTTACTTGTCCGCCAGCATATTCCAATTACCAGTGATAATTGGAGGAATCCATTGTTGAAAGCTGGTAAAGATAAGATATAGACTGAGATACAGGTACTTACCAAACATGATTGATGTGTTATTATATTTTTTTTACTTATACTAACACACTTATTATAACACATTTTATGTTTATATGTGTATTTTTTTTTGTAGAGGTCCTTTATTATTAATGAAAGCCGACTGAAGTATTGTCTTCAATTGGCCGTAAAAAGACATAGAGGGTTTCAAGCCTTATCATCAAACAAATATCTGAGGGATGAGGAAAAAAATTGTTAAAGTAGAACTTCCATACTTGTATGCGGATTTGATTACATCGGAAGAATGGGACACTTTTGTAGCCAAACGAAAAACCGAAAAATTCAATGTAATGTTATTTTTTCATGCCTATTAATTGTATTATATACTTGTTGCATTAGTTAGTTCTGATATGACTTAAACTTGTTTATCCAAGATTTGAGTGCCATTAATCGCCAAAGAGCATCAAAACCCACATATCCATACAAAAAAGGGCGTTTGGGATATGCATGCTTACAACAACAAATGGTTACTATATATAAATGATATGATATTATTAATTATCTCAATATGTTATAATTGACGATCTTATTATTTGTCTCAATGTGTAGTTAGAAGAGTAAAAAGTGAAGAAGCATCTCTTCTGGAACATGTTTTGTGGAAAGCTACTCGTGTGGGCAAGAACGGAGTTGTTAATTAATGAAGAGGTTCTTCATGTTTATGACAAATGTGTAAGTATATCATTATGTCTTTAAGTTAATTGAAATTTTATTAAAATATAATTAATTTTTAATCCCCACTAATAATTTTTGATTTGTCAATGAATTTCAGGAGACTCTATCTAAATCCTTAACCACCAATGAGGAGGATTGCAGGAGCATTCTTAGTCGGGTACTAAATGTTCCTAGGTATTCTGGTTGGGTGAGGGGTATATGATTTGGTGTGACTCCATCTTCCTTGTATAAGAAACCAAAGAGGAAAAATACCAGCAACTAAGAATTCATGCAATCATTAGAGGAACTAAAAGCGCAAGTCTGTGAATTGCAAAAGGATAAAGAGAGATATGAGGCAGAAAAGCGCGGTTCCGGATTGAAAGATACTAGTGACAAAGCTAGTATCAATTGTGAAAATAAAATTCCTGAGGTAATTAGCACATATTTATTATAATTAAATTAACACATTTATTTTAATTGACCTTTATACACATTAACAGTTATGCATTCACTATTGCTTCAGGGCATTTCATCTTGTCGATTGTATTTGTCGTTACCAACTTATCGCATGACTGGCAAGGAAAAAGTGCATAACAGAGTGGGAGAGTTACTTCACCATAAGTCAATGAATACTCAGTTAATGCTAGTGCCCATTTCCCAATTCGAAAATGCAAAATAGGTTTGGACAACATGTGTTTTATAACATCAAAATGAGAAGAAACATAAACATCAACTGGTTTTATATATTGCTTCAATTTAGTACAAGAGTAATACAAACATAGGCACAATTTCTCTATCATACTATACCTAGTTTCTGCATCATTTAAAACTCTACTAAGGTAATAAATGGCTCTTTTGACACCACTATCATCCTCTTGGGCTAACATACTCCCTAAAGTTCTATCTGAAGCAACTATGTACAATCTCATAGTTTTCTTCCTACAAGGTGGAGAAAGAATTGGAGGATAACTCAAATACTCCTTGATCTTTTCGAAGGCTTCTTGTTGAGCTAGCCCCCATTTGAATCCTTCTTTGCCCATTCACAACAATGGTGAGAAGGCTTGCGTCTTTCCACTTAGGTTTGATATAAACCTCCTCAACAAGTTTATTTTGCCTAGCAGTGATTGCAACTCCTTCTTGGTCGAAGACGCTTTAGTTTCCATGATAGCTTTGGTCTTATTTTGATTGATTTCGATCCCTTTCTTGTGGACCACAAATCCCAAAAAGTCCCATGTCTGTACACAAAAAGAACACTTTAGAGGATTCATTTTAAGACCATGCTTTCTCATTCTTGCAAAAGAACGTCGAAGATGATTGACATGGTCTAGTCCTGAAATAGACTTTACAACAATGTCATCAATATAAATTTGCATGAATGTATCTATGAAGTCATGAAAGATTGAATTCATTCCTCTTTGGCAAGTTTCCCCTGCATTTTTCAAACCAAAAGACATTACTACCCATTCATAGGTGCCCAAGGCTCCTGGACATTAAAAAGCAGTTGTGGGGACATCTTCCTCAGCAATGAATATCTGGTTATATCCAGAGTATCCATCTAGCATACTTAGATACTCATGTCCTGCAGCATAATCAATTAACATTTTTGCCACATGCATTGAATACTCATCTTTAGGGGTTGCTGAATTCAGATCTCTAAAATCTATGCAAACTCTTAGAGAGCAATTCTTTTTAATAACCGGCACAATGTTTGCTAACCATTTGACATACTTAGCTGTACGAATGAACTTGCATCAAAGAAACCTCTCAATCTCCTCTTTGATTTTGGTGAGGATTGCTGGGGAGAACCGTCTTCGATTTTGTTTGACTAGTTTTTCCTAGGCTTGATTGGCAGCTTATGTTCGACAAGCTCTCTCTTCAAATCAGGTGTAACACGGTGGGAGAACTGACTTTTTAGTCATGTTGCAGATAGCAAGAGTCGCCACCGACTTTTATTTTATCCAAATGGAAAGGACATAAAAGAACAGGAAAGACCTATTTTAAAAGACTTGAGTTTGGGGGGTAGGTTATATAAAGGGAAGGTGTTAGCACCCTTTATATCCATGGTTATCCATGGGCTCTTAGTTACTTAGCTCACTTAAATTTTTTTTAAAGAGTGTAGTGTGTGATTAGAAATTTTTCTAAGTACCTTTGTAATGATCCTCGTATGGATGTATACAAAGCCTTGTTTTGAAAAATGTTTAAGAAAGTGAGGTGTAAAAAGTGTTTTGAAATGTGAGCAAGCAACTAAGAGGTACCTACTCTAGATTAAGTCTTTCATGTTCTCGTATGTTCTTTCAATGGTAAGACTATCCCTATTATTAAGGAATAGGTAGTCATTACCTTGGATTTGTTTAAGGGACGAGCGTAGGGTCATCGTATGGTCAATGAAGGTAACTTAAGGGGTATCTTTAGCAATTCGTAGGGACTATCATCATTTATTCGAAGGGACAAGATCATTATTCCGTAGGCAACCTCGAAGGGATTTGATCTTTTAAATCTGTAGGGACTTGATGATTTTATAAGTGAAGGGACATTGCTTTTTAGACACCCCACTTTCGAGGGACTTGACCATATTTAAAGGCAACCAAGAGGAATACCCTAGGAAGTGCAGATGGCGATCAAAGATCGACTTACATGTGTGAATGTTTATTTTTAAATATTTATCCTTTTTAAAATTAATTATCTAAATTAATTTTAAATACAAGTATGTGCTCACACCCTATTTACTAACCACACAATTTATATTAAAAAATAAGAAACGAAAAGAAAATTCTAAACTATTACAAGGCTTATGGACAGATACAAAATAATCGGATAAAAAACAATAATAATAGCAAATATAATAGATATAATAAAATGATAAATAAGCAATAATAATAAAGAAATAATAATAATAATAATAATAATAAAGCAAAAAATAGTAAAGTTAAAATAAATTAAAACATTTAATTAAAAAGAAAAGTTTAGATTAGACAAGTTATATATTTTTTTTAGAAGTTATTAAGAAAAATAGGAATTTAATTAATTATTAATAATAATAAAAAGAATTTAATTATTTACAAAAAATAATGTTTGATTTAATAACAAAGATAAGGTTATAAGAAAAATAGTAAGAAAATATAAACCTAATTAATTTTTAACCATTTAGAAATTATTATAAAAAATGCTGAAAGAATATTATAAAATTAATTTACAAAAATAATTAATGATATACAATATTAGAATTTTTAATTAGAAAATGCTTGGTTATTTATTTATAAGTTAATTATCATAAGAAAATAAGTTAATAAAAAAAATGAAAGTTATTACCATTTATTCAAGAAAATAATCTAAGTATAAAAATTAACTAAATAAAACTTGATTAAATTACTTGTAACTATATGTTAATTATTAATTAGTTATGGTTAATTATTTACTTAGAAAATAATTTAAATACGTTTATAAAATGAACCTAGGTCCCTAACCTGGATGAAGAGGATGATAACCAACTGAGCTGCGTGCGTGTGGTGTCCTTGAATGACTACCATATGATAATATATGAAGCCTTCTTAAATATTTGAGAAAACAAAAAAATGTTGTGGCCAGGACTCAAACCCTCAACCTTATGCATATGAAACAAAGTCCTTACCACCAAGCCACATGGGACGCGTCTGATAACAAAACAACAACACATGATTATATAGGCATTGGATTAGGAAACCCCAATTCGAAGGTTATGAACCCTAAAATGGCATTTCATGAATTAACCACAGTTTCTTTAGTTTAATCACCTAGAATTCATCACAAGCTTCAACTAAACACAAATCAACAAACAAAATCAATTAGTGATGCTTGCATAATCAAGAACGAAAAATAAAAAATATGAGAAAAAGTGAGAATCGGAATTGTCAATATGAAGTGTTATGGAGTAATGTGATGATGCCAATTCACTCTATGAAGGTCTAGGAATGATTTGCCACCTTTATTTTGACTTGAAAGTGCCTCTAGGATTGAAACTGAATCAAGCTTTTTGTGTGATTTTTTTGTAGTTGAATGTGATGTTCTTGGCTGCAAAATCCGTCCCCAATGCTTTGGTTGACTTCATGTATTTATAATGAATGAATTAGGTCAGAAACATTGGTGGATTTGTGGGCTTTTTGAATAACTTGATCATGAAGAAATCTTCCATCTTAAATGTGAAAAAAATCAAATGATATGCTTCTAAATTGGGTGTGCACGAAATTGGATAGCATCTAATCCTCTTGAATGTCATTTAAAAGCTTCTAGGAGAAGGATCAAATCAAATATTTCTATTTTCATATTTTATTTTGATTTAAAATGAATTTTAATGAATAAAATCCAAATAAATAATAAATAAATTATAAAAATCAGAAAATATTTGAATTGGGTCGTGCTTGATGTTATTGTAAAGATTGGATTGCAAAATGATAGGCCCATTTGGAAAAATTTGGTTTTAAGGCCTTATTTTCTTCATACACCCTTCAAAAATCTCCCAACTTTGACAAGGCACAAATCCTTCAATTTTAAGGCTATGAAGGTGTTCTCAGAAATTTTGGAAAGCTTAAAGAGTCCTCTAAAAAACATCTTTGGTATCATGTCCATATCTTTTACCATTTTCAAATTATACTCTTTGGAAGATGTTTACTTTTTGTTGACTTTTGAAATGACCTGTAATGTTTTAGCTCATACCTTCCAAATGAAGCATTTTTAGGATTGGCTTGTGAGACACAAAGTTGTAGAAAATTCAATTTCCTTCAAAATGAGCTTTGGATGGAAAAAATTTGATGAAACATGTGAAAGTTATGGTTGGTCAAAGTTCAATTAACTTTTCCTTAGAAAACCCTAATTTAGAAACTCCTGATTCTTGATGATCTGAAACTTCCTTGATGAATCATGATCAACCCTTGATCAAATGATGAATTTTACTTCATAAAATTTATGTTGGCAAAAAATATTGAAGTTTGACTATAATTTGACCTCAGTTTGACTTTTTAACTTCTTTGATTGATTTTTACATATCTGATCATCTAACTGGGCAAGCTCTTTGGGAAAACTTTGAAACTTGACTTGGGGATTCTTGAATACATGTGTGATGTTATGAAGCTCACTTGAAGCCTTGAAAGTAATTTTAACCTGAGGAAACTCAAAACCCTAGTTTTGGACACTTTGCTTAGGAGGAGGCATTGTCTGGGGAAACTTCCACACTTTTTGACCAATTGGGAGTCTTGAGGACCTTATGATCATTTAGAAGTCTTGAGAGAGGTTGTCTTGATTGTGGGAGGGAAAATTTTGGGGTACAACACCAGACATTTCATCATAGTCCCAAGAAAAGTAATCCTTAAATTCCTTTAGCAGTTGGACCACTTCGACCTTGAGTTCTCGATTGAGATTAGCACTAATATAGGTAGGCCTTTTTGTCTCCCCTTCGCCTAGGTCAATTTTTTCTAAAGGATCCTCAGCCAGCATTTTGGTGCTTTCTGACAATGGGTCCTTTTCGAATCCCAAAGGCTCACTATCATATATTGCATCAAGCCTTTGTTCTGAGTATTCTTTTCTTGAGCCTTATCTGGAGGCTCTGAGTCAAAATCCTTCACAGGATTTTCTTCTGCAAACTCTGTAATGGCTTCAACAGCCATTTGGTTTCCTGTAGCCTCTAAGGCCGCTTGTATTCTTATTTCAACCACATAGGCCGAAATTCTTTTCAATGCCTCGAAGTCAGTCATTGTTACTGCCTTCGCTTCCCCATCCCGTGGGGCGAATTGGAGGCTCACCAAAGTAAGGTGGGTAATTGCATGCTTCTTCTACGAATTCTCTATTCCAGCGGAAACCTTCGACAGGATGAAGGTGCAATGAGCAAAATGCGTGATCATCTGGTGTGAACTCAAACTCTGCTGGTGTGCATGGACCAATATGCGCTAAGTTCTTGTCGAACTCAACGCCTTCAACATGGTTGACTAGCACTTTGAAGTAACCTTGGCCAGCTTCAATGTTTTCCACAATGCCATCTGGCCTCTAAATGGTGACCATTTGATGCATTGAAGATAGTACTGCACTTATACCATGTATCCGCTCCCTTCATAGCAGAAGGTTATAATTGGCCTTACTTTCGACCACCATAAAAAGAGTGGGCCTTGTGACCGTTTCGAAGGTCAAATCAATTTGTAGGACCCCAAGTGTTGGTCCATTCTTTCCCTCATAATTCAACAAGACTATACTATGAGGCTTAAGGACTATGTCGAACCTCCCAATTTTGGGTAGCAAGAAGTGTGACATTATGTTCATTGTTGCGCCACAATCAACCAGAATTTTATTGATGGCCATATTCTCCACTTTTCCAGTGATATATAGGGGTTTCAAATGTCCCCTTATGGCCTTAGTGGGCCTCTCAAAGAAAGAATTTTGTTCTTCAACACATCCATTGTTCATCACATAGTAGCACACTAGTTGATGTGCTGCCATTTCTTCCTCATCCAGGTTTTCAACTTCAGTAATCTTGTCATATTCTCTGGGCATCACTGGGACCACATTTACTTTTGATGTCCAGAGAGGCTTTAGATTCGCAGTCGAAGTTGTTTGTCATGTCTTCATCTTCGACTGCCTTCAACTTAGCTTTTATCTCATCCCCTTTATTTCTGGCTGAAAAGAACTTGTGCCCCACTGGCACCTTGTTTGTTATTTTTGTTGAATGGTCGTTTATACCCTCACCAAGCACGTTGGCACTTGATTCAGCCCAATCATCTTTGGAGGCTTATCTCTGAGCCTTCCTTCTGCACTGCTCTCTGTGCCACTGTGACCTAGACATAGGGTTCTTCCCCTTATAGTTTTCAGACACATACGCAACCTTGTTTGATGTCCTTACCTATTTCCTATATCCCATTGAAGGACCTCTTTCGACACCAAACTTTCCCCATTTCTGGCTTCCCATTTTTCCTAATTCACCAAGCTTGACCCACTTGTTGTTTGGGACTTCGCCACTTGGTTTGAAAGTGGGTTTCCTCGACTTAAGATATTGGGGATTGCCATCAGGTTGGTAGGGATTAGCACACCTGGGGTCGAAACGGTATGGCTTCTGAGCAGCCTTCAGCTTCTGCCCTTCATTGACCCTCTTGACTTGTTGAAGGCTTTCAGCTGCTTCTTTCACGAAGATCGAACTGCATCTTGGACAAAGCATTACTTTTGACTTCTTACTTTGGCTTCTACGTAAGAAGTCCACAATTGTCTCATCCTCTTTAGGATAAGCCTTCTTGTATTGGTCTTTCTAGGATGTGGAGTCATCCACCTGGTCATCCCTTATTTCGACCATGTTGATATTAACTGCATCCTTCAGTTCCATCTTGGAGAAGTTCAAACCAAGGCCCTCAACAGCCTCGTCCATCTTGGTGAAACTATCAGCAGTTTCTTTAGTAACCAATTGGAGGTTCGAATCTTCGACCTCCTTATATGGGACGATGGTAACTTCCACATTGAATCTTTCGACATCAAGTGATGTCTTAAAGAAACCCTCAGCTGCCATGCATATCAAGTTTTCCCATCGTTCCCTGCTCTGATCCTCAGCAGCTTTGATCATCACAACATCATTTGTGAAGCCTTCAGTGACTTCAACCCTCACAGGGTTTCCCATGGCTTCCACTGAAATGAGGTTACTTGAGTCATCAAAAACTTGTTCAGCGACTTCGACCCAATTCACTTCAGAGGGCTCAGAGTAGTTGGCCTCAGTAGTTTGAAGAGGATCAATGTCAATCTTCATATGAGCCTTGGGCTTATCTCCAAACTTGAGTCTTCCTTCTTAGATTGCATTCTGCACCAAATCCATGAAAAGAAAACATTAAGAAGTCTTATAAACCAAGAAATTATGGTATTTTCAAAAATCTATTTTCTTTCTTTGATCTAAAGGTGGTATTTTAGCACCTGGAGGAACAAGTATTTGACCATCCTTAACTAATAAATAAAAAATTTCATCACATTTAGTGACGTTGAATGTATATGTTTTCTTTGGAAATTTGTCATCCTTTTCAATTTCGGCAGGATTCTTTCCATTTGAAGGGACTAAAAGTTTACAAGAATAAGGAAGACCCTGCTTGAGTTCAGCTAGGTTTATCTCATTATCATCAAGGGGTAAGGTTTCTTCATAGACATTTTCGATCCCATCATGATATTCAACGTAGGCTATTTTCTTATATTTGTTGGCCCTAACTTTTTCATCTTTCAGACATTCAAGCTATCAAACTCTATCTGCTAATTGGGTCATGTCTCTTAAGTACTAGGCATCCAACTTCTTCCCTATAGAATAGTCTAGGCCACCAGTAGCCATTTCGACTAGTTCACGCTTAGGTACTTGAGTAAAACACCTGGCTTTGAGCAATCAAAATCAGTTCAAGTAGTCATCAATTGAATCGTTAAACTTTCGTTTAACACTAGCTAATTCTTTCAGATTGATCTTGGTCTAACCATGTAGAATTGTTCATGGAATAAACGCTCTAACTGAGTTCAATTACAAATCGAACCAAGGGGTAATGTGGTGAACCAAGTAAACACATTCTTGGTAAGAGAACTAGGGAATTATTTAATCCATAAACTTTCCTCATTGGTAATTTCACCAGCCTCTATCAAGTATCGTGCCACATTTTCGGCCGTAGACTCTGTCGTATCTCCTAAAAACTTGATGAACTTTGGAACCTTCGTCCTAGGAGGTAGTTTTGACTGGAGTATGTAATCCATTATTGGTGAAGTGAAGTTTGGCCTAGCAAAACCTGTATTTATCCCACTTTTAGCCATTATTCGTTCGACAAGGGCTGCTAAGTTGTTCTCTACTGCCAAGTTGTTATATCGAACTTGTTAGACCACATGGTCAGCATCCTGATGCATATTTACCATCATTACTCTTGGATCATCCTCTATTGGCATTTTCCTTACATTTCTGATGGGTTCGACTCCTAATGGTTCGATCGTTTCCTGATTCCCTTGATCTGCTGGCTGCACATCACCTTCAACATTCACCACTTGATTTTGACGTCGAACTGGTGTTGGGACTCCCATGAATTCTGCTATGCACGCCATCTGAGTCACCATCTGTTGGTTCGTCTGAGTTGTATTCTGAATCAAAGGCTGAAAAATATCTCCCATGGTTTGAGATAAAGTGTGAACCATTTGCATGTTGCTCTCATCCATCTGTTGTCTTAAATATGCTGCAGACTCATTTGTTAGAGCATGACTTTGATTTGAATATCCCAAACCAACAGTTCGACTATTCCTTCACATGTTTATTCCAGACCTAGATTCCTGCAAAGGGGAAGGAATCATATTATCTAAAAAACTTTGAGGTGCATTCCTTAGGCCCATCATCATTGTTGTTGGCATACCATAAGGTGTATTTCTAGGCAAAGGCTGAGAAATCCTAGAGGGATGAAAGCTCTAAATGTTGTTGTACTTAGTGGTGGAGTTTGATGGCTTGGTCCAACATACTCCAATACTGGTTGGTCATAATATCTAGTATATGTTACTTTTGGCTTCGTCGTCGAAGGGATTGGTTCTGAAACCATACTCAAAATTGTTGGTCCCCCCATCGAAGAGTTGGAGACTAGGATGGGCTCACTCCTTGGCAAATCTTGTGGATCTACACTATTAGAATTTGAACTGCTCAATTGAGGATTCGTCCCAGTTGTATAGGGATTTGAATCATCTTGATTTCCTTGGCTAGACGCCATCTTCTTTCTATTCCTTCTCCTTGGTATATAATGATATGTATTGGCTACTTTCCCACTTCTCAAATGCATGCAACAAAAAGTAATTGTTTCTTTTTGACCAATACACCTACGTAAGAAAAGAAGTTACAAGAGAAGTTACTAAAGAGAAGTTATAAAACTTCTAAAAACTAACTAGCATTGTCCCACTAGGCGTGCCAATTTGTTTACCCCCAAAATTGGTAAACAACCGTTGGTCCTCTAAAGATACCAAAATACCCTTAGTTACTTACAGGATCGACCAAATTGATCCTAGGACTTGTGCTTCGACAGGATTCAGAAGGTAAAAGTAAGAAATTAAAGTAAAGAAAACATAATGTAAAGGCAAGTGTTAAATGCAAGAAATGTTTAAAAGGGCTTTCAAAGTAAATAAAAAGATAACTGAAAAAGTAAATGCAAGGCAAGGAAGTTTAAATGGCTGGAAATGTAATGAAAAGATAAGTGCAAGACAAGAATATTAAAGAGCAAGAATTGTAAATGAAATGCAGTAAATTGCTTGCAAAATAAATGACTTGAAAGATAAATTCTTTAACATAAAAGGCTTTGGAAGTTAAATGACTTTAAAGATAAATAACTTGAATGGTAAATGATATTGAAGATAAATTATTTCTTTAACATAACAGACTTTGAAAGTTAAATGACTTTAAAGATAAATAACTTGAATGGTAAATGAAATTGAAGATAAATTATTGCTTTAACATAAAAGACTTTGAAAATAAGATGGTGGTGTTACATCACGTACATTCTCACAACACTCTTTTCTCTACACACAGATACTTTGAGTGTTACACGGAGTTACTTAGTACAATGTGATTTTCACGCACTTATTCTAACACTAGACTAAGCTATTTATAGAAAATACAAGATAACCGATTTCGACGGTTCTACTCTAAGATGATGACACTTGCCCCACTACATGCTGAAGAAGCTTCATCTTGTGCCATTTGTCCCCGTCTTTGAATTGGAAATTACAGATTTTCCCTCCAAGGATTGAATATGCATCATTTGGGTAACTGCCAATTTGCATCGATTCATGTGTTGGTCGAATCCCACTAACACTTAGAAAATATTTCAAACTTAGAATTTCTATAAGTACAGAATCTGTAAGTGGGAGTTTCCTTCGACTTTCACCCTTTCAATGAGTAAGGTCGAAAAGACCTCATTTTATCTTATAATTCAATTATGCTAGCGTCGAAATTTGGAGATAACAAACATGCATACCGAAAATTTATATCATGTTCTCAAGAGCAAACTCTTAGGGAAAAAAGTAAACCAAGTGGTTAAGCTGGACCTGTATAAACCTCATGTGTCCTCTTTATCTCATCTCTCTTTTATATTTGTTATTTATGCTATATTTACTACTCATCTATCTTCATCCTGATCTTCATTCTTTATTTTCCATGCCTTATATCTTTGTGATTATTAAAATTAAAATTAATTTTAAATAACAAAGTTTTTATAAATTAGTTTTAACTTGTAATCAAAACAATTCACCAATCTTCGTCTTGTGTTCGAAGTCACTTGCCTAATAGTTTTTACATCATAAAATGATCTAACAAGATGCATATGTTATAAACTCTGATCTTACCTGATCAGGAGGACCTTCCAGCAATTGGGTGAAGACAGCAAGTGGATGGAAATGATGGGGTGTACCTGCAAGGCGCTTAGTGAAAAAAGGTATTTATAGTGAGCCCCCAGCGCTGGGCCAAGGTCCTTCCTTGGGCTGGATCTGCTAGGCCCAAGGAAGAACTTCCAAGGAACACATGAGAAGCGTGAAGACCTTGCTAAGTGGTCTGGTCTTTGGTCCAACCGCCCCTATCCTTCAGGAGATAATGGAGGACGGTTGGGTGACGTGGCAAGTGAACTGGAAGACACGTTCTTTGGCTGTTCTGAGTACGCTCCCGACACATAACATGTGTGCCCGACTGCTAAGCGTCCTTGTCCGTCTAGCAGACGTGCTTTCCCGAGCATATGGGCCTCTGATCGACATATTTGGGCCGTAGCCCAATATAGCCTGGAGGCCCAGTCTGGAACAGGAGTTCCCCAAGTCGAGTCTCCGAGCCGGAGCGATGAATTATGAAATAGCTGGACATGGGCGCGTTGAAGAAGGTGTAGGGTACATACTAGTTCGAGCATGGTGTTAGTCAAACCGTTGCATGTAATGTTGAGGTTTTCGGTCATGTGGCATTCACAGAGGCTGAGGACGTTTCCTGTAGTCGGGGAGATTTGCAGTCGCTCGACGTCGTTCAGGATTCTTGTGGACTAACGTGTCTCAGCATTAATGGTGTGTCGCTTCGTATCTCGTGCTAGTGCCGGTGTAGGTTCTAGGCAATGATTACCTAGTGCATCCGTCCATGCACCTTTTGCTATATAAAGGGGTTGGTCCACTTCATTTGAACTTTTTCGCTCTCACGTTTAACCGGAAGCACTGAGAAGAACTCTCCTTCTGCCCGTCTCCGTTGTCTGCACCACCGTTTTCTGCCCGCGCGCCACCGTCTTCTCCTCGTCTCCATCATGTCAGGTAACAATCTCAACTTCTTTATTTTGTATGCTTTTTCGTTTGGTAAGTAGGAAAATGCCTGATATGTCTGTGTAGAGTAAGCAAACTTTCGTGTAGAGTAGATAAATCGAGGTTTTAGGGTTAGTTTTTAGGTTTTGGGTATGAATATCCCGGGCAGGATTAGCATGCCGCAGGCGCAAAATTCATATACGCATGAATATCTTGGGCAAAGCTAGCATGTCACATGAGTGAAATTCATACACGTATGAACATCCCGGGAAAGTCTAGCATGTCACGGGCGTAGAGTTCATATACGTATGAATGTGTAGGTCATAATCTTCATATGGCCGTCGACATCCGATGCGTTCGCCGAGCAAAATCTCTTTATTTTCCTAGGGATTTTGCACGTGCTTGAACGCGTGCGAGGGTTGTCTTTTCGTCGGTCTAGGTTAGTCTAACGGGATTCTGGGCATTTTATCCTTTCGCCCTTTCACTTGACTTGCGGTGGAAGGGTGGATTTGATGCGATGTCGAATTCACTTTTCCTGTCTGTGTTTCAGGTACGGTCGAGCATCGGCAGGTCAAGGAAGAAGATGTCGAACATCGTCAAGTCGACGAAGAAGAGGTTGAGCATCGGAACATCGGCGAAAGGAATGCCGAAGAGGACAACGAGCATGTCTCCTTGTCTGGGCGTAATGACCTATCGTGGGTCACAGATGAACCGCTGGAAGAAGAATCATACTTTGCAGATGAGATGAGCGCCGCATACGCCGTGGTGGAGGACATTAGCCCCGAAGAGACGGACCAGATATGTCACTATTTCCTGGGGAAGCAATTCGCTATATACGAATTTGCCTTCCGAGAAGCGAGGGTCAGGTTGCCCTTCAACAATTTTCATATGGGGTTTTTTAGGTGGCTTAGATTGGCGCCCTCGCAACTGCATCCGAATGCCATCGATTTTGTCCGGGCGTTCGAGCTAGTTTGTCGCTTCCTTGGCGTCGTGTGTACCTTGCCCCTCTTCTTCCACATATTCCACCTGCAACGGTCGGGTGCCCAGGGACGTCACAGTTGGGTGTCTCTAAAGCAGCCAGTGAGATTATTCAAGACTTATGTCGATTCTGCTTGACACTTTAAGGGGCGATGGTATACGGTGAAGTCGATCACTCGCTTTGCCCTAAACTCCATTTACAATTACAAACGGAATGCCGATGGGGAGGATAAGCTTATGTCAAGGATCCCCTTAAGATGGCAGCCCGACCATTTCAATCCATCGACCAGCCACTACCGGGTCAAATTCTCGAGCATGGGGGTCGAGGATAGACTGGCCTATAATAGAGGCTGGTGGAGTACGTACAGAGCTTCAACCTGGCGGTCTGGGTGGACCGATAAAATAACCCCTGCGTCGATGAGGCCGGGATGCCTATTCATGAACCTCGTCTTATAAACACCAGGGCTCTGCTCGCGTGTGATACGGACGAGGAGGCCATGGAATTATTGCGTAGGTTTTTCTGACTTGTTTTCTTTTCTCGATCCTGTGTCCGTCCAGCTAATCTTTCTTTTGTTTTTGTTTTGCAGGAACTATGCCCGCCCACCGTGAACGGGTTTTAAAGTTGGCGAACCAGGCTGGGCCGTTGGATAGGGTCCCAAAAAAGAAAAAGAAAGTGGCGGCTCGTGTCCAAGAGGTAGCTGCGGAGCTCGGGGTAGGCAGCTCGGGTACTGCTAGCCCGACAACCAATTCTCCTCATCCTGTTTGTAGCACCCTAAATTTGCCCTCTAACTTTTTCTATCTTCGTCTGCCTTTCGTTTGCATCTCATCTGCATTTCCATTAGATCATTAACATTTAGAATTCATATCATGTGCTTGAGACATCGGATAAGTTGTTTTGAGGATTTGGGGTTTCGCGACCTATTTGTGGATTATCAGAGAACTCAAGTTTTCGGTTATGCATCCATTAAGGGTATCATCCCCATATTGCTTTTGTCATTGAATTAGGGTTTATTTCCCTGGTTAATGGTATTCAAGGATTTCACGCCTACAATGGTTGTTTACCGATCCATTTGGCTCGTCACCATGGATTTTCTTCTTCATCGAGTCGTAAGGCCATTCTCGTCTTTTCAGCATCTAAGTTATCTTCTTCCTCAGCAACACTGGTTTCAGTTCAAGTGTATTTTGTTTAGTCGTGATCTAGTTTGAATGGACGTTTGCCCTAATCTTGGTTAAACTATCAAGAGATCGTTCCAAGTGCAAGTTTTCTGTTTCAGTGGTCGATTTCTCAGGCAGTTCAAAATGCTTCATGAGTTTCAGAAGAGAGTTAATTCATAAAGTCGTTGATTTGGTTGCAAGTTGTTATGTGGCAGTCGTGTTTATTTCATCTGAGGCGTGTGAGAGTTGGTATAAATTTGGTGTTGGATTAAACTCAAGTGTATTGTGCATCAGTGGCCTTTGATTTAGTTCATGTCCATACCTGTAATTTCCATCATTTCCTAACCACTTTTTATATCCTAATTCACAACGATTTCACCACGTCCGTTTTTTCGATTATCCGCATATCCACTTCTTAAACCATTTTCATTACCCAATTTGTTTTGATTATGCAATAACCACTATCCATCGTTTATCACATCCATTTCTTTTTATTCATTGTCCATATTTCTATCTGATTTTCTATTCCATATCCATTTCATAAATCCCAAATCGCTACCCACTTCTCATATCCAATAAACCATTTTGCATTTTTTTTTCAAGTTCATTTTCTTAATCCGTTTTATCAAAATCCCAAAATATCTAAATTCTTTTATTTTTTCCAAATTCCTAAATCACCAAAAATTAAATTCTTCTTTATTATTCATTCCTAAACCATTTTCCATTTTTATCCAAATCCCAAAACTAAAAAATATATTATAAAACCATTTCATTTTTATATACAAAAACAGATTTGAAAATGTACACATAGGACAAGGGGCCCATCGGCCCATTTCATCATATTCATTCTTAATGCTACCATTTTCACTTTTCATCAACTTTCGGCAGGCATTTTTCCGTGACTCCATTGTACAATACACAACACACCAATAATAAACATTCTCATCATTCATACGGACCCACTCCTTCTTTTAACAACAAACTGACCCCACCACTCACAATATTCTCATGGGAATTTCACTCAACCTTGCAAGGCAGTAACTCATTTTCACGCACAAACCAACTTTCAAAAACTTCAACAAAAACACCACTACCATACGCACAACCACTGATATTTTTCCTCATTTTTTTTAACAAACAAATCTCCTTAGCGCACTCTATAATTCTTTTTTTTGATCCTTTCACACATTTTCTCACCTTCGGCTCCCTTATTTTACAACAATAAACAACAAACTACCATACCTCACCTTTCTTCTTCAACAATAAACTACAACAACACACGCAAACCTTCTGCTCATACCACACTCTCGGCCCTCTCACTTTTTCCTTCAGTTCTTTTCGTCCTTCTCTCTCAACCAACATTTCCTCCTTTCTTCTAATCCCTTTTCTCGACATCACATTCACTAAATCAACACCAACATAACCATCACTGCCTCATTTTTTTCAGAGAAAACAACAACTACAACTCTTATTTCCTCTTTTCAATTCATACCCAAACAAACCCTCCTTCAACCATTAAACCTCTTCCATCAAACTCTTCATTAACCACAAATTCTCTATCAATCTGAACTGAGGAATTTTTCTTCCTAACACAACCGATTTACAACCTTCAAACAACCATACCCTCATAACCCATTTGTACTCATCAAACCATAATCACACCTCATTTTATAACATCAAACATCCACCTCACTTCACTCTCATCACCATTTTCAACAACACAATAAAACAGAAAACAGAAAAAGTAGAAGAAGATCACAAGACAATACAACAACAAACATAAAAAGAAGAAGAAGTGGATCTGGAATTTGAAGCCGAAGCCGTAAGCAAACCAAAAGCCGCGAGAACAAGATCGAAACTGACGCAAAGCAAACCGCCATGAAGAAGCATTGGCCGCCGGAGATGCGATTTCACGAACGAGAGAAGTTCGTCGGCGAGAAGAAGAAATCTGAAGGAGGGACTCGCCGTGAGAGAGATTGACGGCGATTGAAAGAAGCGGAGAGAGAGCTTCGCAAATGTCATAAAGAAGAAGAAGAGCAAGGTCGTCGATTGAGTTTTGCGGGAAGAAAAAATTTGAGAGCGTTGTTATTTTGACCGACGAAGGGTTTGGGAGGCGGAATGCGTTTTCAATCTGTGCTTTTTGTTTGATAATTATTAAATCTTTTTTTTCTAATTATCTTTAACATTTGTTTATATATACATATATCATTATTTGTTTTTTTATAAAAAAAGGATCTTCTTGTGGTTGGTTGTTGATGGGCCTTAAGCCCGTCTGATATTGCTGTTAACACCCTTTCCAACGGGCATTTTTCACCCTCATTTCTTGGTTATTATAATTTTATTGGTCCTCTTTATTTTCTTTAGTTTTAGTTGTAATTAATTTTTGATTAAAACTTGTTAAGAGCATGGTATAGGATTTTATTGGATTTATGTTAATATAACTTTGTTTAATTTTGATTAATTTTGTTTAAGTAAATAGAATTTTGTTTAATATTGTTCTAGCTTTGGTTGATATTTTGTAGGCCTATTGCTTGATTTCGAGGATGACAGATTTAACTTGATGATAGTTGTGCGATTAATTGTTTGTTCATGGATTATTGACTTGTTAGTGTTCGTGGAATTCTTGATGCAAGTTGTGGCGCTTAGTGGATTATTTACTGGACACAATGACCTATCTTGATGAATTATCTGGATGAATATTCTTGTTGGTTTAGGACGTTAATTACTGATAGTGAGCGTCTGAGTCTTACTGGATTGATTGTGTGAATCTTCTACTCGATATTTCTTCTTGATTTCTCTTGCGCATATTGAACAGGCAACGAACCTTCTCCGTTAGGTATCACTGGGACTATTATTTCTCGCACCTCATTATAGTCCTAATGCTATGTTAGGAGCATGCTGCTGCATCTGGAAGTCCTACTGGTGTAGGCTCTGTTTGTGTATTGTTCGTTTACTCCATACTGCATTCCCCTCTCCTTATCTTATTCCTTATTCATCTCAATTTCTTCTTCCTTGTCTTCTTTTATTCTTTCTTAACTTGAGGTGTGCTTAGGCCACCATGGTTCTTCTTCTTCCGCCTTCTTCTTCCGCCTTCTTCTTTCCTTATCTCTTTCTTCCGCCTTCTTCTTCCGCCTTCTTCTTCCGCCTTCTTCTTTCCTTATCTCTTTCTTCTCAGTTTAAACATTCTCATCTATTATCCTTCTATTAGGATGGTGTAATGAGTCTGTTTAATCCTTGATTATGGCTTAATCTCATTACTTAACACTAAACAAAAACACCAAAAACATCTAAATAATCACAAGTAGGTTAATGATCTTAATCCTACATCAAAGGTGATTAAGTGTGAGAATCTGACTTCACACTTAAGGTATTCTCATTACCCCTAATCAGAGGGAAGATGTGATGAGTTTACTAACCCATTGGTTTAGGCTTAAGCTCATTAATCTATGACAAACTTTCAAAAGCAATAAAAGACTGAAAACACAAAAACAAACAATAATCGTCTCCTCCGGGATTCTTTTCTCATCTCATTCACTCACCAACGAGAGCTCGCTTCTTCCGTCTAATGCAAGACAGTTTGCACCTGAGCCAGACAGGTCATACACTTGAGCATAGACAAGTAAGCAGTTCACAAGTCAATTCATCTTTCAGTCTCTTTGGGTCGAACTACGGTGTTCTGACTTCCTCATTGCACGAGAGGATACGTAGGCATAACTTAACAGTTATCGAACAAAAGTCTCTGTATATTCCCCCTCCTTCTAGCTTTATTCTTTAGCCTCATGATCTTGAGCATTTCACTCCTTCCTCACACTGACACTTTCATACTTCATATCACTTATACACTATACACTGACACCTGTACATTGTGTTCTCCAGCTCTTTTACACACAAATTGCACTGACACTACCCCTTTAAAACACAAATCTTTTAAGCGTGGATCCCGTCGAGTACGGCGGACAATCTGGGTGCTAATACCTTCCCAGGTTGTAACCAACCCCCTTTCTCAGTCTCTCTGGTTCGCAACCGTCTTATCCATATCTTTCTAGGTCTATGCAACATTGCCTTTCCTCCGGGATAAAAATGCCTAGCTGGCGACTCTATTCATCTCCAGTGGGTTCACGGCTGTGTGTTCTCACTGTTCCCTTCGCCGACCGTTCGCGTCTGTACCTTCATATGATCCAGTTTCATTTGTCGGGAGCGACACATCTTAATAATCACAAGTAGGTTAATGATCTTAATCCTATATCATCATGGTAATTAAGTTGAGATGCTTATCTCACACTTAAGTAGGATCATTATCCCTAATCAAGGAAGATATAATGAGTTTACAACCTTTGATTTAGGCTTAAGCTCATTATCCAATGCAAAACACCAAAAAACAATAAAAAACTGAAAACACAAAAACAAACAATAATCGTATCCTCCGGGATTCTTTTCTCATCACACTCACTCTGAAAACGAGAACTCTCTTCTTCCATCTAATGCAAGACAGTTAGCACTCGAGCCAGACGAGTCACACACTTGAGCATAGACAAGCAAGCAGTTCACAACAAAATCATCCAGTCTCTTTGAGTCGAACTACGGTGTTCTGACTTCCTCATTGCACGAGAGGATACGTAGGCATAACTTAAGAGTTATCGAACAAAAGTCTCTTTGTCTTCCCCCTCTCCTTTCAGCTTTCTTTTCTAAGCCTCATCCTTGAGCATTCACCCTCTTTTGCACTGACACACTATACATTCATTCCCATCTTTTTCATACACAGTCAGCACATACACTACCCCCTTTAAACACAATCAAGTAAGCGTGGATCCCGTCGAGTACGACGGGCGATCTGGGTGCTAATACCTTCCCAAGTCGTAACCAATCCCCTTTCTCAGTTTCTTTGGTTCACAACCGTCTTATCCATACCCTTCTAGGTTTATGCAGCAATACCTTTCCTTCGGGATAAAAATGCCTAGCTGGCGACTCTATTCAACCTCAACCTCCAACATCGCCGACTGTGCGCGTCTGCACCGGGACGAGAGTCCGGGGAGCGACAGCTTGGCGACTCTGCTGGGGACTCCTTGCATCCAGGGCTTTTGGTTCTTTTGTGGGTTTCTCCTAGCGCTTGTTCGTTTGTGTTTATGGGGGTGTTATATGTTATGTGTACTTTTGTTTTTGCTTTATTTATTTCTTTCTGTACAACTTTATTTACTGCATTTACTTTATCGCTTTCATTTACTGCTTTACGCATTTCATTTTTATCATATCATATGTGTTAGATTTTTTGGTTTGCCTTGGTGGGAGGGGTATTCTAGTGAGAAAGGTCCAACACAAAGGCCTGCGTGACAGACATAGGATTAGAATGGATTCATATTCTTTCCCATTCCATTTTGGTCTGGTGCGGGAATATGAAAACACGGTTCATACATGGGTTTCTTCTTGAGAACTCTGTGCTACAAATCTCCTGTAGTGCTAGGGCTATATGGGAAGCCTGCTAAGTCTGGATGACCTTTTTAGATGACCTTTATCATCTGAGGTGAATTAGAGGAGGATTCTTTATGATTAGGGTAAACATTGTACCTCCGGGTTAGAAGTGTTTACACTTCTCATAATAGATCCGAACCTGAGGATCCTTGTTCTAAAACAATACCTGTGAGTGGGTGGGGTTGTTTACAGGTTTGCAGGAACCCTTGGCCTCAACATACCCTATTACTGGATTTTTTTTAAGGTTACACTACTTTGGACTGATTCTATGAAACCCTGGACTATTGACTCTTTATTTGAGTCCCCCACCTAGTTACTGGTTCTCAGACCTTCATCCGGAATTCTGAACACTCACGGACCCTACCAAAGGCAACTGACAATCCATCACCTGATCACAAACCCTTGCATATCATTCAGCATACATCATACTACATCATTTAACATTTGTCTATTTGTCTTACAAGGTATCCACATCTTCTTTGGTTTGGTTTTGACCGTTCTTCCGCTCAGATATCTGCTTCAGCTATCCTCTTCAACTATCTGCACCAGTTATCTTCTCCAGTTATCTTCATCAGCACCCATTGTTAGTATGAATTCAACCAGGAAGAGCAACATCACTTACCACTTCTTTGAGTACCCTCTGGCATACATCAGGAAGATTCAGGCCCTTATCACTCCCGATCATGTCCCCTTATTCAGAGAACATTATGGTGGTATCGTAGACATGATCATAGACTTGGATGCATCACAAAGGAGCATGATTCACACTTGCCTTCGGTTTTATGACCCTCCTCTTTGTTGCTTCACTTTCCCAGATTTTCAGATAGGCCCTCTGTTGGAAGAGTATTCTATGTTGTTGGGTGTCCCTATCAGAAGAGGAATTCCTTTCAACCCTGAGATGACTGCTCCTAAGAATGAATACATAGCTAAGGCTCTACACCTGGAAGCCACTATCATTGATGAGCACATGACCACCAAGGCTGGAATCCCAGACCTTCATCTGGATTTCTTGATCACTCAGGCTACCAGTCATGCTGCAACAGGAAAGTGGGAAACTGTTTGTGCTCTCCTGTCTCTTAGTATATATGGTATCATCTTGTTTGCAGACGAGCCTAAGTTTGTAAGCAAGAATGCTATCCACATCTTTATGCTTAGAAATCCAGTACCTACCTTGTTGGGAGATTTCTACTACTCAGTGCATAAGAGAAATTAGAAGCAGATAGGGAGACTGGTTAGATGTTGTGCACCCCTCTTCTACAGTTGGTTAGTGAGACACATGCCGAAGAAGGAAGCTTTCCTGAATCCACATCAGTCAAGGAATTGGGATAAAAGGATGATTGCCCTTACTTCAGAAGATATCAGGTGGTGTACTCAGAACAACAAGGGCAGGGACATAATTACAAGTTGTGGACAATATCCTAATGTACCTCTTATTGGAGTGAAGGGTTGCATCAACTACAATCCTTTGATTTTCAAAAGACAGTTAGGATATGCATTGATACATCCACCTAGGGAGCAGGACTTAGCAGAGTCTTTTTACTGTGCCATTCTGAATAATCATGCCATTGTCCGATAGGCAGCCTGGGCTTGGGACCATATACAGACTAAAGGGACTGCTATTCTGGGAAAATGTAACAACATAGCTTCAGCTCAGTACATTGAATGGTCGCGCATCAAAGGACAGATCACTCGCATGCTATTCACTCTGGAAGATGTGCCATGGCCATCAGCAGTAGAGCCCATAGCTACAGTAAGTATGGAAGAGTTTGAAAAGTTGAAAGAAAGAAATGCCCAGCTTTCTGAAGCTCTGAAGAAGACCATTTGGGAAAGGAATGATAGTCGTCTGGACAATGAAAGGTTGGAGAAGCTCCATATCGAGCATGTGACTAAGATAGAGAAGACATATGACTTCATCAGAAAAGCCCAAGCAGGGGAGTTGGTATTGAAGAATGCTTGCAAAGAAGCCAAGATTCAGAAAGCTAGAGTTGAACATTACCAGGAAGAGAGTCAGGCTAGATGGATCAGAATCACTGAAGCTCTTTTGCAAGAAGATCAGAAGACACATGCTAAGATAGAGCAGCTGGAAGCCAATGAGAAGAAGAGTCAGGAAGCCCTGTTAGCAGCACAGAAGGAAATCTCCGAATTGAAACTTCGGGCGGGGTTGAAGAGATCGAAAGAACAAAACAAGTACCAGAAGATGACAAGTGCCATTGCAACCAGAAACCTTCTCATCAGGACCATCACAGAGCATCCAGTTGGACCAGTGACTGATGCTCTCCTGAAAGAAGTCAAGGAGGATGACTTTGGGTTGGATGTTTGATTTCCTTTACTTGTATTTTATTTTGGTTGTACTTTAATTCTCCATGGTGATTTTGTTTGTATTCTTGACTTGATTGTATTCTGATCCACCATGGGAACTTGTTGTAATCATAAACTATGTATTTTGGCATTTTGTAATGTTATGGTTTATGTGTTACTTGGATCTGCTTGTGGACTTCATTTTTCTTCAGCATCTTCATCATTCCCAGAGGTCTGGAAGGTCAAAACCAAAGAACCAAACCAGGATAACCTCTGAAGACAAATAGACATACTGCATTGCATTCTAACCTCTTTCTCTCTATTTTGCAGGTGTTTTTGTTGTTGTTTTCTCACTTTGTTGTGTGTTTCAGGAAATATTGCTCGTAGGAGAGTCTTTCCCGTCAACCGCATCCACCGATATCCGACCAGAAACAACCTTCCGAGCTTACAGATGGATCAACTTCAACAAGAACTGACAGATGTGAGTACTCAGATGACTGATGTGAGGACATAAGTGAGGACTCAGATGAACCAATTCATGGCTGTGATGATTGGGCTGGCACAGACCCAGGAAAGATTAAGGGAGTTAGTCGAGTGGCAAACTCCAGACGAGAACCATGCAGGCACTAGAGGTACGAGTAACAACATGCGCAATCAGCCGCAAATAAATCCACTAGAGTTTGGGCCCCACATCAACCCTGAAGTCAATGTTATTGGAAATACCCAGAGAAACACTGGAGATCGTGTCCTACAGGAAGATCCTCAGGACGAGCAGTTCACAGTGTTAGATGATGGGGCTGATGAAGTTTATGATCGTCGTTTGGACGAGATATCAGAGAAGCTGAGATCCTTGGAATCCCAAAACTCTCTAGGATTTGATATGATGGATATGGAACCAGTGGAAGGAGTCAAGATTCCTCACAAGTTCAAACCTCCTTGCTTGGATAAGTATAATGGTACCTCTTGTCCTCGTACTCACCTTCAATATTTTCTGGGAAGATTGAAAGCTTATACCATGGATGAAAAGTTGTGGATGTTCTACTTTGAAGATAGCTTGACCGGGGCATCCAGGGAGTGGTATTCTCACCAATCAAGGGCTACTGTCAGAAACTGGAAGGACTTAGCTGAGGATTTCATACGCCAATATTAGTACAACCTGGATATGCCACCCAACAGGACTTTGTTGATGGGTATGTCTCAATCCTCAAGAGAAAGTATCAGGAAATATGCCCAAAGGTGGAGACAACTTGCTGCTTCTGTCCAGCCACCTATGTCAGAAAGAGAGATGGCTGACATGTTTATGAACACATTGCAAGGAACTTACATTGACCGGCTTGCTGCTTTCTCTTCTACCAGTTTTGCTGATGTGGTTATAGCTGGTGAGAGGATTGAAAGTCTTTTGAAGATGGGGAAAATTTCTGACAACGGTGCTAGCTCCAGCAACGCAAGGAAACCTTTCTCAGGACCTAGAAGAACAGGTGAAACTAAGTCAGTTCATATGGGCAGAGGTAAACCCCAATACATTCAAAGATCAGTAGCCGTTGTCACCATTCCTGCTCTAGCACCTCAGCAACAACAGTATCCACAACAACAACACTTCCCTCAGCAACAACAGTTTCCACAACAACAAAGATCTTATAACAACAACAACCAACAACAATGTCCGTTCTAGTAAAGGACTTCACAAATCAACAGGGTTATCGATCTAATCCTGATGCCCTATGCAGCTTTACTTCCACAGTTACTGAAGCTCAACCTAATTGAATTGAGAACCTTGACTCAACCTGATCCTCTGAATCTCCCAAGGAACTATGATGTCAACGCCAGATGTGCTTTCCACTCCAATGCACTTGGCCATACAACAGATAAATGTAGGGCTTTGCACATGAAAGTCTAGGACTTAGTTGACTCCAAAGGTTTGAATTTTGCACCTCCACCAAATGTCACGAAGAATCCAATACCGAATCATGGTGGACCGAGGATCAATGCCATTGAAGAAGACCAACCAGCAATCCAGATTGATGACATTGCAAACATTCAAACACCACTAGCCGAAGTTAAAGCTCAGCTATTGAAGTGCCAAGTGTTCCCGGGTTGTGAGGCCCGTTGTGAAGCTTGCAAGATTTCTACCAACGGTTATGCAGATTTGAAGAATGGTATCAGCAATCTTATCAGAGAAGGCATTCTACAGATCACATCAAAGGTTCCATCTTCTACAACTCCAACAAACATCTCTCCTACAACATCAGCAAACCCCATTTCAGAAGTATCTCCTACAACACCAGCAAACGTCATTCCAACGGAGTCTACTACAACAACAACAACCATCAATGAAGACATTTCCACAGTCACCATTTATTATGATCCAACAACAGTTCATGTCCCGGATTCTTTCAACAACTTTCAGCAACATCAACATCAACATCAACAACTCCCTGCACCTGTGTCACCTGCAATCACACCTCCTGTCACCATTTACTATGATCCTCAGACTGTCACAACTCCTTCTTCCGCAACAATCATTCTGGTTACCATTACGGTACCTGGACCGGTTCCATATGATAGCAACAGTGTTGTACCTTGTTATTACGGCTCAGATCTTTATTGCAACGGAAAGAAAGTCACTATTGATTCTTCAACTTCTACACCACAAATTGATAATGTCGGGGGAGACGGAGGCTTCACTCGAAGTGGACGTCTCTTCGCGTCACAATTTCCTAGAGTTAATGTTGAAGCAGAAGCTGCTGCCAAAGAAAAAGGCAAGAATGTGGTGCCAGAAGAACCAGTTGCCAAAGAGACTTAGAAGACGTCCTTTGATCAGGATGTGGACGAGTTCATGAGAATTATCAAGAAGAGTGACTACAAGGTTGTGGACCAGCTCCACCTGACACCCTCCAATATCTCTATACTATATCTGCTCATGTGTTCCAAAGCTCACCGAAATGCACTTCGCAAAGTCTTGCACGCAACTTATGTGCCTGAGGAGATTACAGTTAATCAGCTAGAAATGGTGGTTTCAAATGTCAATACTAGTCATGGACTAGGGTTAATGCTGATCTGACGACGGAGGGCCGTAACCACAATAAGGCTTTACATATCACCTTGGAATGTAAAGGTGTTGTACTTTCTCATGTCTTGGTTGACACTGGGTCATCCCTCAATGTTCTTCCAAAGAAAGCCTTGGTCAAGTTGGAGTATGATGGTATTGAACTCCGTCCGAGCAACCTAGTTTTGAGAGCCTTCGATGGTTCTAAGAGATCGGTTCTCAGAGAAATTGAGCTGCATGTGGTAATTGGCCCACAAGTTTTCAAAACCACCTTTTATGTGATGGACATTCAGCCTGCCTACAGCTGTTTGTTGGGTCGACCCTGGATTCATGCCGCTGGCGCCGTAACATAGACCCTTCACCAGAAGTTAAAATATGAGTGGGAGGGCCAAATCATTACCATTTGTGGAGAAGAAGACATATTTGTTAGTCACTTGGCCACTTACAAATACATTGAGATGGATGGGGAGATCCATGAAACGATGAGTCAAGGTTTTGAAGCTCTCAATGTCAATGAAGCAACAACTGAAGTGTCTGGTACTTCAATTGCTTCTTACAAACAAGCTCGAAAGGTTGTTGAAGACGGGAATGCCCAAGGCTGGGGCAAGCTGCTACAAGTTCAGATTAAGAAAGACAAATTTGGTTTGGGTTACAGACCATCCCGACAGGTTCAAGAGGAGGCTGTTGAAGCTCCCAAGTTCATAAGAGGGGGAATGCTGACCCCGAATGCTATCAATAACGTGGAAGACGAGGCTGAAAGTGACTACAACCTAGAAAGTTGGATTCGTCCAAGAGTCCCAGGCCAACAAGTCCTCAACTGGTCTTCAAAGGAAATTATAAGGGTTACTGCTGCAGAGTAATTATTATTTCCTGTTTAAGCATGCATCAAGTCATGCATCTTGCCCAAGGTGTCAGAACTCATTTTGTAATAAGGTCATATATGTATTTTGTGCAAATGAATATTAATGAACAATGGACATCTTTTGCAAACAACTTTTCGCTCACTGTCTTTTCATTTTTGTTATTTTCGCACAAAATAATAAATGGTAATGTTTTTCTTAATAAACTTCATTCACTTTTTCTAAATAAGATAAAATCAATCACTAAAATGAACAAATCTCAACCCTTGCAGAGATAGCCCTCCAGAATGCACCGACAACGACATTGTTATGACCTCGTATGACTTCGACAATCCGATTAATCAAGCAGATGAAGGGGTTGATGAAGACTATGATTTACCTGAAGAGTTGGCCAGGTTATTGAGACAAGATGAAAAAGTGATTGCTCCTCATCAGGAGGAGGTTGAAACCATCAATCTTGGTACCGAAGAAGATGTGAAAGAGGTGAAGATCGGGGCCAGTCTACAAGCTCCAGTGAAAGAAGAACTCATCAGTATGCTTCGGGAATATGTCGATATGTTCGCTTAGTCTTATCAAGATATGTCGGGTCTGGATACAGATATTGTCATGCACATGCTACCATTGAAAGAAGATTGTCCACCAGTTAAATAGAATTTGCGTCGTACTCGCCCAGACATGGCCATGAAAATCAAAGAGGAAGTACAAAAGTAGTGGGACGCCGGTTTTCTTGCTGTGACTAGTTACCCGCCGTGGGTTGCTAACATTATACCCATACCTAAGAAAGATGGCAAGGTACGTATGTGTGTTGATTAGCGAGATCTGAACAGAGCCAACCCGAAGGATGACTTCCCATTACCTCACATTGATGTATTGGTGGATAACACAACTCAGTTCTCGGTATTTTCTTTTATGGACGAATTCTCTGGATACAATCAGATTAAGATGTCACCTAAAGACATGGAGAATACAACTTTCATCACACCCTGGGGCACGTTTTGTTACAAGGTAATGCCGTTTGGTTTGAAGAACTCTGGTGCAACATATCAACGGGCTATGGTAACATTATTCCACGATATGATCCATAAAGAAATCGAGTGTTATGTGGATGATATGATTGCCAAGTCCCTTACAGAGGAAGATCATTTGGTGAGCCCCCAACAAATGCACATTCGGGGTACATTCTGGTAAGCTGCTGGGTTTTATTGTAAGTGAAAAAGGAATTGAGGTTGATCCCGATAAAGTCAAAGCAATTTAGGAAATGCATGCACCTAATACTGAGAAAGAAGTTTGAGGGTTCTTAGGTAGATTGAACTACATTTCAAGGTTCATATCTCATCTCAGTGCAACCTGCAAGCCCTTGTTTAAACTCCTAAGAAAGGAACAAACTGTCAGGTGGAACGATGATTGTCAAAGAGCTTTTGACAAGATCAAAGAATATCTGCAAGAACCTCCAATTCTCATGCCTCCAGTCGAAGGAAGACCTCTAATCATGTACCTAACAGTATTAGAAGAGTCAATGGGGTGTGTGTTAGGCCAGCATGACGAGTGTGGTCAAAAAGAGTATGCAGTATACTACCTAAGCAAAAAGTTTACCGCCTGTGAACAACGTTATTCACTGCTCGAGAAAACTTGTTGTGCTTTAGCGTGGGCTGCTCGCCGACTAAGACAATATATGTTGACTCATACTACCTTATTGATCTCAAAGATGGATCCAATCAAGTACATATTTGAGAATCCATCACTTACCGGAAGGGTTGCAAGGTGGCAAATGATTCTAACAGAATATGATATTCAGTACACATTTCAGAAAGCCATCAAGGGCAGTGTATTGTCTGACTATCTGGCTATCTGGCTAAGCAACCTATTGACGATTACCAGCCTATGAGATTTGACTTCCCTGATGAACACATCATGTTCTTAAAAGCAAAAGATTATGAAGAGCCTATTCACACTGAAGGGCCTGATCCATCAGAAGCATGGACTATGATGTTCGATGGGGAAGTTAATTGCAACAGTCGTGGAGTTGGTGCAATGCTTATTACACCTAAAGGGGTTCATATGCCTTTCTCAGCAAGGCTTACCTTTGCTTGTACTAACAACGAAGCAGAATACGAAGCTTGTATCATGGGTATTGAGGAAGCCATTGACCTCAGGATCAAAACCTTGAATGTATTCAGAGATTCAGCTTTGGTAATGAACCAGACCAACGACAAGTGGTACACTCATCAGGAGCATCTGATTCCCTACCGTGACTATACAAGGAGATTGTTGACCTTCTTCACAATAGTTAAGCTTGAATACATCCCTCAAGATTAGAATCAGTTTGCAGACGCTTTGGCTACCATTTCATCCATGATCAAAGTACAAGCTGATAATTATGTACCTCGGATTTCGGTATCCAGACTGGACAGACTGGCATATGTATTCTCTGTGGACACTGTCACTGATAACAAGCCTTGGTACCATGACATCAAATGCTTCTTGGACACTCAGACATACCCACCTGGGGCATCGTCAAACAATAATAAGACATTAAGAAGGCTAGCCGGTAGTTTCTTCCTCAATACTGATGGTTCTTTGTATAAACTAAACTTCGACATGGTCTTGCTCAGATGTGTTGACAAGAAGGAAGCAGATCTACTGATGCACGAAGTACATGGAGGTTCTTTCGGTACCCATGTCGGAGGACATGCAATGGCAAATAAGTTATTAAGATTGGGTTACTACTGGATCACAATTGATGCATATTGTTGTGCCTAGGCTAGGAAATGCCACAAATGCCAGATCTATGCAGATAAAGTGCATGTACCTCCGAATCCTTTGAATGTAATGTCTTCACCTTGGCCCTTCGCCATGTGGGGCATTAATATGATTGGAAAGATTGAACCGACTGCTTCAAATGGTCACAGATTCATCCTGGTAGCCATTGATTACTTCACCAAATGGGTTGAAGCAGCTTCGTATGCAAATGTCACTCGTCAAGTGGTAGCCCGATTTCTGAAGAGAGATATCATCTCTCGATATGGAGTTCCCGAGCGAATCATTACTGATAATGGTTCCAATCTCAACAACAAGATAATGGCAGAACTTTGTCGGGACTTCAAAATTCAACATCACAACTCTTCTCCTTACAGGCCAAAGATGAATGACGATGTTGAGGCCGCTAACAAGAATATCAAGAAGATTGTGCAAAAGATGGTAGTTACCTACAAAGACTGGCATGAAATGCTACCATTCACCTTGCATGGGTACCAAACCTCTATCAGACCATCTACTGGGGCAACACCTTATCAGCTTGTGTATGGTATGGAAGTTATCCTACCTGTTAAAGTTGAACTACCCTCCTTACGGGTAATGATCGATGTGAAACTGGATGAAGCAGAATGGGTCCGATATCGATATAATCAACTGAGTCTGATTGAAGAAAAGAGATTAGCAGCCATCTGTCATGGACAGTTATATCAAAAGCGAATGAAGAAAGCCTTCAATTAGAAAGTCAGACCTCGGGAATACTAAGTGGGAGAGCTTGTTCTGAAAAAACTTCTTCCTCCTCATACAGACCACAGGGGAAAATGGACGCCAAACTACGAAGGCTCATTCATAGTAAAGAAAGTTTTCTCTGGTGGAGCACTGATGCTCACTACTATGGATGGCGAGGATTTCTTATCTCCTGTGAATTCAGATGCAGTTAAAAAATACTTCGCATAAAAGACCCGCTGGACATAAAAATAGAATGTAAGTCCAGGCAAAAATAGGGCATCCCGGCAAGTCAAAAACAGAATAAAAGACTCGGGCAAAAATAAGGGAAAAATTGAAAAAAAAAGTACACCCGCTGAGTTGAAAAGCCACATCGGACAGCTCAGGCAAAAATGGGTATCCCGGTGGATTGAAAACCCGAAAGGGCGATCCACACAGAATCAGGGAATAAGCGAACAACTAGATTCTGAATTCGTCTGTATCATTCACAACATGGAAAGATTCGAAAGGATAAAGCGTCGGTCAGAATCAACCTTCTTCATAAAGCAAGATAAGAAGAACGTCAAGGTCATACAGGTCATAACAAAGGAAGCTCATTGGAGCATCAATTTCAACATTGCCAACACTTTTATTTTCTCAATTTTACAGCAATCTCCTCCTTTCAGGGATTCGCTTCTTCACTATATTTGCCCATTCAAGGCACACAAATCAATAAAATCAGAATATTCAGTCACACTTTGTTTTGTACATTTTTGTTTCGTTTGCAAAATGTCCAAAGTTCATAATAAAACACTTGCATGAAAAATATAAGCCATTTTCCATATATGCTTGCAGGAAATATGCACTCTTGAGCAAATCTAACTCCTATGACGGAATCCAGTTGAGGATACCTCAGGACACTTGTGCGTTTCTTTTTAACAGGTTGCAAGTACTCGAGATAGACAATCTCACAGCGTGGAGTATATGATGCCTCGTATCCCCAGCCAAGTCAGCAATCACCTCATTAGCAGGGTTACTTGACAAGAGTTTTCCCCCACAAAGTTGTTATCCCCTCAGAGGACCCTTCAAGAAACTCATCAAATCCCCAGCGTGTCGCTTGGACGAAGGAGTTGCAACATATTACTTCCCAGAAGTTCTCTTCTCCCCAAGCATGATCTCTCGAGCAATGCCTGAACTTCTAAACACCCCAAATTTTGCCTCACTTTTTCTCACACGATGGCTTGTGATCTTTTCATATTGCATTGCATATGCATATCATCTCACATTGCATGTTTGTTTCACTACATAAGTTGCATAATTAGGGTTTGTGATCAGGAGAATCCAAGAAGTGATCTGAGCCATCTCAAAGGCCTTGAAGCTTGTCAAGAGGGTCCATGTGTGTTCCATGATCATAATATACTTCCCAGGGTTCTTAAAAGTCAAGATGTCACAAAGCATTGCAAAGGCATAGAGGCAGACTGAAGATTTCCTGCACAAATGACCTAAAATTAGGGTTTTGGGTTTGAGGCCCTTAATCTCAATTTTTTGGTCATTCTTGATTATAATGGTCTTAATATGTTATAAGGAGCATGTGTACCAAATTTGATGAAGAAATTCATTGTGGAAGTCATCGATCAACTGATAACTTATTGTGCAAGAAAAGTCAGAATCAGATCATCTGAGGCCACCACCAATGGTACCAAAGGGTCACCTTCATCAATTTGAGGTTCTATGATCTTTATTTGATCTTAGAAGTTGTTAGAAGTTCACAAGATTGAAGAATTTCAAGCCATTTGCAAACTCCATTTTTGGACATGACTTGTCATGAAAACTTTCCATTTTGGGAAAGATATCCAACCTCCTCTTTCTTAATCAAAAAGGCTTCAAATGAAAAATCTTCAAACTTGAAAGTTGTAGATTGTATCTTCCCATTTTCAAAAAGTACAAGAACTCCTCTTGATTCATCCTAGAACTCATGATATGATGTTTCAAAGTTGGGAAAAATCTTATAATTTTCAAGTTCATGCCAAAGAGGGATTTTTGCAAAACCAAGTTTTAAGCACTCTTGTGACCTCTAATTGACCTCTAAGCATCATAACATGATAACACAACTTGCATTGTTCAGAATTATGCCAACAATTACAAGTTTTCATGCCTTACACTTCAAGAAATTTCAAAGAGGGAAATTTGCAAAACCCATGCTATCACATAAATCAAGCCATCCAGCTCACAAAATCTGATCCAAAGGCCATCCTTGAATGAATCTGAGGCAGGACAAGCCTTGTGATCTCCTCTAACCCGTGCCATACTCATAGTTGCAAAACATTGACTTTTTTGAAAATGAGGCCATACCAATCACACTATGCCACAACAACTCTTTGGCCAATCAGTACCTCTTATGCAAACCCTAAGGAACTCATTTCAAACATCACACAAGCCTGAAACAAGCCAACACTCAGATTGCCCAAAATTTCCATAAACCTTCATTCCTTCAAAACTCACTCCACAGCCACTCAAACTCAAAACTTTCTTCACCATTCAATCACTCATGACCTGAGGAACACAAAACACCCTTTACTTTGGCCTGAAACATCATAAACCAAAAGCACCATTTATGTTATACCAGAACCAAAACTCACAAAATAGCCATTGTAAACTCCTTCCAAGCATTCCATTAGCACCAGAGGGGCCCGAGGAGGCATTTTGAACAAGAGTGAGGCTCTGAAAGTCCACATTCGCAGATCTCCAGCTCAGGTAACCTCAAGAACATTTTCTCTCAGAACCTTATTTTCTTGTTACAAGATGAAAATACATGTTGTGGGGTTCATCATGATTTTTTTAAAATTAAAAATGGTGAAGAAATGAGGATTTCATAGGCTTTTGAAAGTTTATCCAGATTTTTGTTCTTCTTCGATTCTCCATGTTTGTGAGTTATAAATCATATTTGTTGATTGATTTGAGTTTCGTGTGAGTATGGGAAGGTTTCTGGGCAGGTTAGAGAGGTTTTAGTGACCTAGGGAGGAAGATGAGGTTTTGAGTGACCGGAGAAGATGACTGGAGCTTCCCTCTGGTCACCTGAGGGTCATTAGGGCTTAATTAGGGTTTTAATCTCCAGATGCGTTTTGGGTCATTGGATCGTGTTTTGTTTAGCGCGTGGACGGATCAGATTCATTCATAAACCCTAACCTTTAATTAATTAACTTAATTAGGTTTTATTAAATCAGAAACAATCCCAGCCATCCAAAAACGTGCGCAGTCACCCTAACTTTAAACCTCAGCCATTGATCTTGCATTCTTTCACTTTTATTTTATTTTCTTTACATTTTATTTCATCTAATTATTAAAAATAGCAAAAAAACATTTTTAAAATCTCATTTTTTGCATTTTCACTTAAAATATTTTTCTAAACTCAAAAACATTTTTATTTTTAATTTTTGCATTAAAAAAGTATTTTTAAATCATTTAAATGTTTTATTTAATTAATTAATTGATTTTAATTAATTAAAAATACATTTATGTTTCTAAAAATCACCAAAAAAATACATGAAGCATTCTTAGGCATTTAGAACAATTTACAAACTCACCATACAAATTTATTTTTAGGTTTGATCACATTTTCACAATTTTCTTTGAATTAGGGTTCCAAATTTCACATTTTTCTAACCCTAACTTGAAAAAATCATTTCTGATCAACCATGATGAGTTTGAACTTGGTTATTTTTGCATTGATTCATACATTGCATCTAGTAATTAGGTTATTTAGCTCATAATTTTGCATTTCATTTTCAAATTGTTTGGCATTTGTCCTTTAGAATCACCCAAAAACCCTAGTTAACTTAGAAAAACCAGAACTTTCTCTAGGTTTAGCTTCTGACCCCCGCCTTTGGGGTGTGATATTGTATGTGTTCAGGGTTTGTTTGATTTCATTTTCAAATTTTTATCATGATGTATGCTTCTGTTTTGGTCATATGCATCTCATACATTCATAAAACCCTAATTTCTCATGTTCATTTGCATTCACCTTTGCATCTCATCATCACATGAACATGCCATGACATTCTATGTTCTTGTATGCCATCTTAGACATCTTATGACGTGTTAGAACATTGCTTGATCATTTCTTCATTCATTTGGTATAATTTGCATTCATTGCATTTCATGAACATTCATGTGTTTTCAAGCTTCTAACATGCCATCTTTGCATCTCATCTCTTGTATGAACATTCATAAGCATCATGTATGATTTTGCATCATTCCATAAAACATTTTCATAGCATATATACCTCTGGTTTTGGTCATTGCACTTCCATTTGTTTTATTTCCTTTTTGCTTTACATCTTATGCATTCACGCTAACATTTCAGGGGCTTATGGTAAGTTGTTTGGGATGTGGATTTGCCTTCACATCCCACCTCTTCTCATCTTTTCATTTGCATATCTTATTTGTCTTTGAAGTGAACTTGCTTCACTTGTGCTATCTTTCTCTTCTTTCTTTCTTTTAGGTTACTTATCTTCTCCAGGAAGTAAGTAACATATTCTTCTTTCTCCTTCTCTTTTCATCTGCTTCTTCTTCTTTGGTGGCCTCCTGAAGATCATTATTTAAGCCTCACAAACCATAGGATATCCAAGCATGATAATTTTTAGGGTTGTATATAGTCCCCCTATCTTTTTACCTTTGAGCCTCCTTGAGTCTCTCTTCTCATCTCATAATCAGAGGCTAAACACTTAAAGCTTTAGGACTTTGAATTAGGGTTATGCATGCATCCTTATCTTAGGATGGAGTGTATAACTTTAATCCTTAGTGTTAAGCCTTTAATTTTTTTACACCTCTTAATCAAAACACCTAATAATAATTAAGACTTAAGCTTGTAACTTGGGCCTTATATTAGGGTTACATCTCTTCCTTTTGGTTAAGAGGGACTAACCCTAGTGTTTAATGGACAAGTCCCTTTCAAGTTGTCTTACAAAATTAAAACTCACTTCTTAATCCCACCCTTTAATTAAAATCCACTTAATAAAGGTTTTTTATATAATGAATTTAGTCCCTAACCATGGATTAAGTTGAGGTATCTTCCTCAGCTTAAGTGTTCTCATTTATTATCCTTCTCTTAGGATGGTGTAATAAGTTCACTAATCCCTGATAAGAGATTAAACTCATTACTTAACACTAAACAAAAAACCAAAAAAACATCTTAATAATCACAAGTAGGTTAATGATCTTAATCCTATATCATCATGGTAATTAAGTTGAGATGCTTATCTCACACTTAAGTAGGATCATTATCCCTAATTAGGGAAGATATAATGAGTTTACAACCTTTGATTTAGGCTTAAGCTCATTATCCTATGCAAAACACCAAAAAACAATAAAAAAAACTGAAAACACAAAAACAAACAATAATCGTCTCCTCCGGGATTCTTTTCTCATCACACTCACTCTGAAAACGAGAACTTGCTTCTTCCGTCTAATGCAAGACAGTTAGCACTCGAGCCAGACGAGTCACACACTTGAGCATAGACAAGCAAGCAGTTCATAGCAAAATCATCCAGTCTCTTTGAGTCGAACTACGGTGTTCTGACTTCCTCATTGCACGAGAGGATACGTAGGCATAACTTAACAGTTATCGAACAAAAGTCTCTTTGTCTTCCCCCTCTCCTTTCATCTTTCTTTTCTAAGCCTCATCCTTGAGCATTCACCCTCTTTTGCACTGACACGCTGTACATTCATTCCCATCTTTTTCATACACAGTCATCACATACACTACCCCCTTTAAACACAATCAAGTAAGCGTGGATCCCGTGGAGTACGACGGACGATCTAGGTGCTAATACCTTCCCAAGTCGTAACCAACCCCTTTCTCAGTTTCTTTGGTTCACAACCGTCTTATCCATACCCTTCCAGGTTTATGCAGCATTACCTTTCCTTAGGGATAAAAATGCCTAGCTGGCGACTCTATTCAACCTCAACCTCCAACATCACCGACCGTGCGCGTCTACACCGAGACGAGATTCTGGGGAGCGACACCAACACGACCTTTTTGATTTGTTGGTATCTGAGCTCGGGGCCTTGGAGTGCCTTGCTCGTGAAGTATATGGGCTTTTGCCCCTCGTCGGTTTCTCTGATGAGAGCGACACTGACGGCCTCGGTTGCCACAGACAGATATAGGTACAGGGTTTCCCTTTCCAGTGGCCGGGACAGGAGCGGGGGTTCGGAGAGTGCTTTCTTTAGATGGAGCAGCGCTCGTTCGCATTCGTCGGTCCATACGAAGGTGGCTTCTTTTCGGAGGAGTTTGTAGAAAGGTAAGGCGTGCTGGGCATATTTGGCGACGAAGCGAGAGAGTGAGGCGAGCACCCCGTTGAGGGATTGAATGGATTTTTTCGACTTCGGGGTCGGGAATTCCGAGAACGGCCGACATTTTTCGGGGTTGGCCTCGATCCACCGCTCAGTGAGATAGAAGCCTAGGAATTTTCCTTCCCGGACACCGAACGTGCACTTCTCAGGGTTAAACCTCATTTTGCATTGCCTCGCCTGCTCGAAAACCTTACAGAGGTGTCGTGCATGGTCGGTCTCCTCGTGTGATTTGACGATCATGTCGTCCATGTATACTTTGAGCATGTCCCTGATTTCTCCTTGGAAGACTTTGTTCATCATGCGTTGGTACGTGGCCCCGACATTCTTTAGCCCGAAGGGCATTACGTTGTAGTAGTAATTTCCCGTCAGGGTCATGAACGTCGTGTCTCTCTTGTTCGTGTCCGACATAGGGATTTGGTTATATCCACTATATGCATCCATGAAGGACAAGAGTTTGAAACCTGCAGAGTTGTCGACCAGTTTATCTATGTTAGGGAGAGGGAAAGCATCTTTGGGACAAACCCTATTAAGATCGGTATAATCTACACACATACGCCATTTTCCATTATTTTTCTTAACGAGGACTACATTAGAGATCCAGGTTGTGTATTGGGCTTCAGAAATAAAATTTGCCTCTAGGAGGTCTTTTACAACTCGCTCGGAAGCCTCCGCTTTCTCGGGAGACTATTTGCGCCTACGCTGTGCTACGGGTTTAATCGCCCGGTGTCGTACCCCGAAAAATACGACCTTACGCGATCCGAAAGAACGGAGCTGCGCGCCGGACAGACTGAAGAGTCGCCACCTAATTCTATTTATTCCCGAAGAGGGAAAGGGGAGATATAGATACAACCCGGGAAGAAAGGGATGAGGACAAAGGTCAACGGAACCATTGCCTGGGTTCGGGAGTCGGTTATGCAGGGGAAGGTATTAGCACCCCCTACATCCATCGTACTCGATGGGAACCATCTAAGTTAACGCGCGCGAAAGGATGTCTATGCTTAAACGAATTGCTTGCTAGAGGGAAATGAGTTTGATTATAAGTTATATTGAACCCAGGTGCTCGGCAAGGATGGAGATCCTCGTGCCTACGTACTCCCGTGTGCAATGGGAAAGTCAGAGCCTCGTAGTTCGGCCTACTAAGGGTAATGGTTGTTGATTTTATTACCATTCTTCGACGAAAGGGTTTAGGAGTTGAAATGCACTAAAGACTATGGATAGTTTATCTCGCCCAACAAGACGAGCGTCCTGCGTCGAAATAATCGGAGCGAGTAACGAGAGCTCGTTATCCTCCTTTCTATCGCTTAAGGCTCGTGGCGTACAAATCTTCTCGTATTATTGATGTGTTTTATTCCCTAAGACCGCTTGACGTTGGATCAAGGGCTTGGATCTAATCGAAACGTTTTGGTTTTTTGAGGTTAAAGGTAAATGCAAATGGAGTTTATTTTTGTGGTTTATTAGCGAGGCACGAAGCGTTCGGCTCGCAAAGAGAGGTGGATCCTAGTAAACGAAAACTAAAAAATAAAGTGCAAGTGTGCAAGTGCAATCGCTTGGCGTTGGACCAAGGATTCAGAATTAAATAAAATATGAAAAATAAAATACGTACAAAGTAAGGGGAGAGGGATACAAAATAAATACAGGGGATTGCGAGAAATAAACGGTATCATTGTAGTTTGCCCAAGAGGAAGCGTGTGTGCAGTGTTTTGAACGGTTCGAAGGCGTTCGGCCTTTTAATCGGGACACAACTATTCGAAGGCGTTGGACCTTTTAATCGAGCGCAACTGTTCGAAGGCGTTGGACCTTTTTGGGACGCGGCAAAATTTACTTCGTTTACTTCCTTAGAGCCGGTTTAAAGAAACCGTTCTATGCGGAGTCGAAACATTATTTGAAATGTAATAATAAATGAATAAATTGAATTGCGAAATATTAAATAGAATAATAAATTGAATAACTAAATAAATTAAATAATGTTGAAAATAATGAATTAAATTATATTAAAAGTTTTTTGTTCAAAATAAAAATAATAGAATAAAATAAAAGAGGGTCTCATATTGACCGCACATCACCGATTAAATGTAATCGGGCAAAAATTGGCCTTTTGTCAAGTCATTGGCCCCAAAAATGAAATTAAATAAAGAAAATATATAGATATATAATATTTTTACGTTTTCTAAATGGCAAGACAAAATAATAATACACAAACCTCAAGAAATTACAATAAAAGAAACAAAAATAATAAGAACTAAATAATAAATATAACTAAAAAAATGCAAAGAAAACCAAAGAAAGGAAAGGGGGATAGGCGCTGGATTGTGTGTGTATAAGAAAACTAATATGGGCTAAGCCCAAGATCTCTAAAGGAGAATAAAATAAAACAATAAAATAGAGGGAGATATTTGCACTGATATGGGTGGTGCAGATAGCAATGGTTCACAGAATGGGTTTAGCCCATCAGAAACTTAAGTTCTAAAACAACAACATTTTAAAAAACCTAAAAAAACAATAAATAATAAAATAAAATAAATATTTTGTAGGTCACACAAAAATAATCAAAAGAGAAGAGGTTTTAATTAACATTATCACAAACAATAAAAATAATATGAAATAATAAAATAGAAACAAAATAAAATAAATAAAAAATAAAAATAAAAAATAATAAACAATATATAAAATAATAGAACAGAAGCAAAAGAAAATAATAAAAACTTATAAACCTCCAACACGTTTCAGAAGAAGAAGATTTGGAAACCACCCTAACGCGAAGACGATTTCAAACGGCGGTTCCAGCTCCATCACCACTCATCGCTTGGTCTTTCAATCACGAGATCGCTCGTCTGGTCACTCGCTATTGGTCTGTTTCGCGACGGTGGCCCTTTCACGTTCTCGATCTCTCGCACACTTGTGCCTTTCGCGCGTCTCGTCTCGTCTCTCTGGTGCACTCAGATTCGCGGCTTCTAAGGGTTCCGGCGACGACAATGCTTTCCGGCAGCGGTGCAACGCTCACGGTCTCTCTTCTCAGTCTCAGCTCTCTCTCTTTTGCGGTGGTCTTTCAACAGTTGCTCGTTTGAATTCAAGGTTTGCGATTGGTTTCGGATGGTTCGCCCAGATGCGGTGTTTTTTTTGTTTGTGAGCTTTTTTTGGGTTTCAAGTTTTGAAGGTCTGTTTGAATGGAGAAGATGATTGAAGGATGGTGTTAGTCTTGTGATTTTTCGGATTTGGATCTGAAACAGGTTTGTGATGTTGCTTCACGTTTTTTTTTATCGAGTTTTTTTTCTGAGTTTTTTGTTCGATTTTCTTCTTCTTTCTTACGGTCTCAGTTCATGAGTTACGAGTTGATGTTATTGTTTTTTGTGCAGAGTGTATTTGCAGAATTTCCGAAAGGTTAAAGAATAATGAAGGTTGAGATACATTTTGGTGTTTGTGGTTTATGGAGATGCTGAGGTTTGAAGGGGACTGTTTATGGTTTTGTGTATTAAAGTTTGTGAAGCTATTTTTTTTGAGATTTTGGATTTTGAAGCTTGGTATCTTTTGGTTTTATGCAGAATTTTTGGGTGCTTTCCAAGCTTGTTTATGGTATGAATGGAGAGGTGATTAAATAGAGATTGAAGAAGGTAATTTGGATAAGATTGAATTGCAGGCTGTAAAATGAGTGGGAAGCTTGGAAAAAAAGTTGAGATATTTGTGTATTGGCATAACAGATTGTACTGTGTTGGTGTAGGTATTGCAAGGTGCTGCTGCATCATTTGTGGGGTAATGGTACCGTCACATGGTACAGGCTGTATTTGTTATGTTGTGAAAGAAACTAGCTGGTGCAAAATGGTGTACTAATTTAATTATAAAAACAAAAAAGTAATAAATATAATAATAATAGTAAACTAATAAGGATAATAGGAATAGTGAAAAAAGAAAAAAAAGAAATAATAATAATAATAGTAATAAAATTAATAAAAATAAACTATGATGATAATAATAAAAATATTGGGAAATGATGACAATAAAAAAACAAGATTAATAATAATATAAATGAAAAATGAGATTATAATATTATGGACAATAATAATAAAAATAATAAATAAAAGAAATGAAATAAGGTAGTGAAATCTATATTTTAGAAAAGAGAAGAGAAATAAAATAACAAAGAATTTATATTTTTTTTAATAGATTTTTTTAGGATAGAAAAAAGTGACAGATATAGTAACTGGAAAATGGAAGTGACAATCGGTCAAAAATCCTAACACGACATCGACTTCTAGAACCACAAACACACTCAACTTGAGAAACTTAAACGACTTGATTTTTTTATGACAAAAATAAATGACATATTTTTTTGATTTTTTGAGATATTTGGTTAAACGGTAAAATAAAATGGGATAATGCCTATTTTTTGAATTTTGAATGATGGTTAATAAACATAAAATAAAATAGTAAAGGTAGGACAAATTTGGGGTATGACAGATGCCCCTATCGAATTGGCTTAGACCGAGTAAGATGAACTGGCTCGCGTTCAATCTTTCAAGGTATAAGATAATTAGATATTAACAGACTCCAAATTCTTCCGACAAAGAAAGAATTTGTGAAAATAGCAAATGAAATAAACTGGAAATGATGGGTGACACAGCAAAATTGACAAAATAAATCACTTATCACCAGAGGATGATAAGGCAAATGACTGAAAATAAAATCACTTATCATCGGAGGATGATAAGGCAAATAACTGAAAAAATAAAATCACTTATCAACAGAGGATGATAAGGCAACAGACAGAAAAAATAAACTCACTTATCAACAGAGGATGATAAGGCAAATAGCTGAAATTAAAATCACTTATCAACAGAGGATGATAAGGCAAGTAGACAGAAAAAATAAACTCACTTATCAACAGAGGATGATAAGGCAAATAACTGAAATTAAAATCACTTATCAACAGAGGATGATAAGGAAAATGACAGAAAATAAAATCACTTATCACCAGAGGATGATAAGGCAAATGGACTGAACTTTAAACACGGCTATTGAATCCGCCAAGAGGATGCCTGGAATCTTCGATTGATATGATCCTGACTTCCACTGGGGAAAGGACTGGGAACTTGTGTTGATCCTGGATCCTGAATTATGCAACTATGCTTGATTGTTTTTTGAAATGGTATTCCATAAAGGTGGAAGTACGATGCAAATGTTTATGCACTGAGATGTAAGTTTTTTTTTTTTTAAAATGTTGGGGATATGGAAAGCTGATTTATTTAGGTATGCAAATGATGCACATGTTGTAAATGATTGATGTAAATGATGCTTATGACATTTGATGATGCATAATGATGCATATGAGCGATTAAAGGGTGCTAGCTTGGTGGACTTTTTGGTCTGGTAGTTGCCAATGATAATTGGTCTTTGGATGGGTGGAGGGCTTGATTCCCCGACACTCGATCTTTGACGATGTATGATCCGACGATGGATCTGAAAGCTCCAAGTTTGGTTATTTGCTGGTGAGCGAAGCAACTTAATTGACGCATGAAGACTGATTTTGCATTGAATGATTGTCAACGTCTGACAAGATCTGCTTTTTCAGCTGGGGAAAAGAGATAGGAAGATTTGCTCCTTATTTGCTTGCCCTTGCTTGTAGGGTATTTGAAAAATTCTAGTGGGGAAGCTTTGACAATGACCATGGCATGATCTGCCCCAAAGTCTGGATTTGGTAGGTGTCTGCCCCTGATCGAGCTGTTTGAAAATAATCTACCCCTGATTGGGCTATTGAAGTGTTCTTGATTCATGTTGGCAATGAAGTTCAAATTTCTCCTTTGATTGTCCCTTGTTGGGATTGTACTGATGTCAAGCACTAAATTGCAATTAAATTATTCATACACAAATGGTAGTGTTAATGTAAAGTTCATGTAAGTTTTGAAAAGTTAATTTATTTGAATGTTGTGATAGTGTGACGAATGGACCGTTAGCCCAAACGAGATGCTGATTTAGAAAGTGCGTGAAAGATGCAGCAAAAATAATGTGCTATTAAGATTGAAGATTAGCAAATATATGGGAGTCAATTTACACAACCTTTTTGGTAGCATGCTTTCAGAATAAACCACGTCTCAATTAGGACTTTTGAGGGTTATAACGTGGTCTGGTTAATGGTTTGAGAAATAAAGGATATAAGGCTCAAAGTTTGATTTGTACCCATCCCTTCTTCGTAATGTTCTCCAGTCCTATGTTCAGTTAACTCTACATATGCATTTGTTTTGACTTTGCAAGAGTGAAAATGAAGCTTTTAAGTTTGCTTGAAGTGGCAGTCATCTTATTTTGCTGGTAACCCTTTGATTTTTGATTTGGTGGTCACTGATATTTGTTTTGCTTTTGTTGAGGATTCGAGTTCCTCTTTTGATTTTTTTTTGACTAAGTCTCCCTTCGGGTGCTCAACTTAGTGGCTTTTCTTTTCTATTTTTTTTGTTTGAATGTTGTGACTGCCAAGTTATTTGTTGATGGTCCTCTGACGGGATGTCTCATCTTGCGATTTGAAGGTGTAGTCAGGTTAACTGAACAACTACTCTACCCCAGGTTAAATGTAAGGTTTGTATCCGAAAGAAACTCCTACTTCTAGGCTCGAAGTGGTTGACTAGGGATTAACTCCTTATATCTCCAGTATTTAGGGATTTGAATAAATGCCTGTACATCATTGAAGAGGTTTTATCCGAAAGCATACCGCAACAGTTATGGGTATTTCGTTTTCATCATCCTCCCTCAAATATTTGCTAAAGTGAAGTGAGGGAAATATTTTGTGATTTTGTGATAAATGATAAATAATGAGCGAATGCAAATAGATTAATTCAAAACATGCATAAACATAACATTAACATAACCAAGAACAGATAACAATGTTCAGAGCAAATAGTATTTAAACAAACAGTACAAAACAACAGGAATGCAGAAATCAATAAATGGCGATGGCTGCCTTGATTTGAGGAATGAACTTCTCTTGATTAAATGCTTCAAAGTTGGAGACTACTTAGCTTTGGTCTTCGGCAACTTCTTCGAAAGCATTCGTTGAGGGGCCACTTGCGGCGACACTGGATTGCTCTGGACATTCAGACCCTTCTGAGTAAAGGTGAGATCCTTAGAGTTGATCAGGTCCTGAACTTTGTGTTTGAATGATTTGCAATTCTCGATCGTGTGACCTGGAGAACCTTTGTGATACTCACAGCGAGCATTGGCATCATAGTTTCGGGCGGTACCAGTTTGTGGTGGCAAGTCTTTTAAAACAAGAGTTCCCTTTGCCATCAGCCCATTAAAGATTTCTCCATATGATAAAGGCAGTGGATCAAAGTGTCTCTCCGATCCTCTTTGTTGATATGGTGGGCGCTGTTGAGGAGCGCGTTGTTGTTGTTGACCGGGCTGTTGTTGATAAGCCGGTTGCTGGTATGGATAAGCCGGTTGCTGGTATGGTCTAGGTTCATATTGTGCAGCTACACCCGGAGGATAAGGACATGGTTGATAAGCCATCGGAGGCAGAAGCAGAGCTTGAATAGCTGGATGAAAAGGCATTGAAGGAACAGGCTGATGAGACACAACCATCCTGGCCAAGGCTTGCATGGCCTCATGAATACGATCAATCTTGCTCTTGATTGAGTCAATCTCTCCCCTCATAGCAGCTTGTTCTTGTCGAATCTGATCCATCAGTCCTCTAGTGTTGGCTTTAGTTGAATACAGTCGTCTAGCTCGATACGGGGGTCGGGAAACCAGCTTAATTTACTGAAGATGGAGGAGCATGAAGATAAGTTTTCAACTTTGGAATGAAATGCAATATGAACAAATAATGCAAATGAAATGATATGCAATGTCAGAATCCAGGATCACAAGATCAAGGTCTCATGAGTCCAAGGTACAAATGGATGATACTCCGATCAGGAACTCACTGGGTAGACTCTAAAGATTTTTTTTAGGGATCCCAAAGTTATCAATTCATATGGTTGTTCATCACACACGCCATAAGCATGATGGTTGATTGACTCCGCCATATGAATCTATTTCGGGTGAGATCCTCGTATCGACAACCCACGAGAGCAAGTTTTCTCGGGAGTCCATACTACGTGATCATCGACACAAGGTTTAAAACAAAGTCCTGGAGTTATGGAACTTTCTCAACTGTTTGATGCACGTGTCAATTTCATACATTCTTGATAGTCAATCAACTCCATTGAGTAAGTCTATTCCAAGTAAGGTTTTCGTATCGAGCCACGCGAGGGTGAACCCTGGTGCCCAATACTATGCAACCATCAACCGATGTTTTAACCAAAAGGTTCTAAAGATCCTCAGAGTTGATGACCCTAATGAAAGCAACTGAGCACACACGTCAAGGACTTGACGGTTGTCGGTATTCTCATCAGAATCTACTCCAAGTGAGGTTTTCGTATCGACAACCCACGAGAGTGGTTCTCTCGGGAGCCCATACTACACAACCTCGCTAACTTATGTTTGTACTTGCAAGCCCGGGTATAGAGCTTATCCCTCAAAAATACGACCTTACGCGATCCGAAAGGACGGAGCCGCGCGCCGGACAGACTGAAGAGTCGCCACCTAATTCTATTTATTCCCGAAGAGGGAAAGGGGAGATATAGATACAACCCGGGAAGAAAGGGATGAGGACAAAGGTCAACGGAACCATTGCCTGGGTTCGGGAGTCGGTTATGCAGAGGGAAGGTATTAGCACCCCCTACATCCATCGTACTCGATGGGAACCATCTAAGTTAACGCACGCGAAAGGATGTCTATGCTTAAACGAATTGCTTGCTAGAGGGAAATGAGTTTGATTATAAGTTAGATTGAACCTAGGTGCTCGGCAAGGATGGAGATCCTCGTGCCTATGTACTCCCGTGTGCAATGGGAAAGTCAGAGCCTCGTAGTTCGGCCTACTAAAGGTAATGGTTGTTGATTTTATTACCTTTCTTTGACGAAAGGGTTTAGGAGTTGAAATGCACTAAAGACTATGGATAGTTTATCTCGCCCAACAAGACGAGCGTCCTGCGTCGAAATAATCGGAGCGAGTAACGAGAGCTCGTTATCCTCCTTTCTACCGCTTAAGGCTCGTGGCGTACAAATCTTCTCGTATTATTGATGTGTTTTATTCCCTAAGACCGCTTGACGTTGGATCAAGGGCTTGGATCTAATCGAAACATTTTGGTTTTTTGAGGTTAAAGGTAAATGCAAATGGAGTTTATTTTTGTAGTTTATTAGCGAGGCACGAAGCGTTCGGCTCGCAAAGAGAGGTGGATCCTAATAAACGAAAACTGAAAAATAAAGTGCAAGTGTGCAAGTGCAATCGCTTGGCGTTGGACCAAGGATTCAGAATTAAATTAAATATGAAAAATTAAATACGTACAAAGTAAGGGGAGAGGGATACAAAATAAATACAGGGGATTGCGAGAAATAAACGGTATCATTGTAGTTTGCCCAAGAGGAAGCGTGTGTGCAGTGTTTTGAACGGTTCGAAGGCGTTCGACCTTTTAATCGGGACACAACTATTCGAAGGCGTTGGACCTTTTAATCGAGCGCAACTGTTCGAAGGCGTTGGACCTTTTTGGGACGCGGCGAAATTTACTTCGTTTACTTCCTTAGAGCCGGTTTAAAGAAACCGTTCTATGAGGAGTCGAAACATAATTTGAAATGTAATAATACATGAATAAATTGAATTGCGAAATATTAAATAGAATAATAAATTGAATAATTAAATAAATTAAATAATGTTGAAAATAATGAATTAAATTATATTACAAATTTTTTATTCAAAATAAAAATAATAGAATAAAATAAAAGAGGGCCTCATATTGACCGCACATCACCGATTAAATGTAATCGGGCGAAAATTGGCCTTTTGTCAAGTCATTGGCCCCAAAAATGAAATTAAATAAAGAAAATATATAGATATATTTTTTTTACGTTTTCTAAATGGTAAGACAAAATAATAATACACAAACCTCAAGAAATTACAATAAAAGAAACAAAAATAATAAGAACTAAATAATAAATATAACTAAAAAAAATGCAAAGAAAACCAAAGAAAGGAAAGGGGGATAAGCGTTGGATTGTGTGTGTATAAGAAAACTAATATGGGCTAAGCCCAAGATCTCTAAAGGAGAATAAAATAAAACAATAAAATAGAGGGAGATATTTGCACTGATATGGGTGGTGCAGATAGCAATGGTTCACATAATGAGTTTAGCCCATCAGAAACTTAAGTTCTAAAACAACAACATTTTAAAAAACCTAAAAAAACAATAAATAATAAAATAAAATAAATATTTTGTAGGTCACACAAAAATAATCAAAAGAGAAGAGGTTTTAATTAACATTATCACAAACAATAAAAATAATATGAAATAATAAAATAGAAACAAAATAAAATAAATAAAAAATAAAAATAAAAATAATAAACAATATATAAAATAATAGAACAGAAGCAAAAGAAAATAATAAAAACTTATAAACCTCCAACACGTTTCAGAAGAAGAAGATTTGGAAACCACCCTAACGCGAAGACGATTTCAAACGGCGGTTCCAGCTCCATCACCACTCATCGCTTGGTCTTTCAATCACGAGATCGCTCGGCTGGTCACTCGCTATTGGTCTGTTTCGCGACGGCGGCCCTTTCGCGTTCTCGATCTCTCGCACACTTGTGCCTTTCGCGCGTCTCGTCTCTCTCTCTGGTGCACTCGGATTCGCGGCTTCTAAGGGTTCTGGCGACGAAAATGCTTTCCGGCAGCGGTGCAACGCTCACGGTCTCTCTTCTCAGTCTCAGCTCTCTCTCTTTTGCGGTGGTCTTTCAACAGTTGCTCGTTTGAATTCAAGGTTTGCGATTGGTTTCGGATGGTTCGCCCAAATGCGGTGTTTTTTTTGTTTGTGAGCTTTTTCTAGGTTTCAAGTTTTGAAGGTCTGTTTGAATGGAGAAGATGATTGAAGGATGGTGTTAGTCTTGTGATTTTTCGGATTTGGATCTGAAACAGGTTTGTGATGTTGCTTCACGTTTTTTTTATCGAGTTTTTTTTATGAGTTTTTTGTTCGATTTTCTTCTTCTTTCTTACGGTCTCAGTTCATGAGTTACGAGTTGATGTTATTGTTTGTTGTGCAGAGTGTATTTGCAGAATTTCCGAAAGGTTAAAGAATAATGAAGGTTGAGATACATTTTGGTGTTTGTGGTTTATGGAGATGCTGAGGTTTGAAGGGGACTGTTTATGGTTTTGTGTATTAAAGTTTGTGAAGCTATTTTTTTTGAGATTTTGGATTTTGAAGCTTGGTATCTTTTGGTTTTATGCAGAATTTCTGGGTGCTTTCCAAGCTTGTTTATGGTATGAATCGAGAGGTGATTAAATAGAGATTGAAGAGGGTAATTTGGATAAGATTGAATTGCAGGCTGTAAAATGAGTGGGAAACTTGGGAAAAAAAGTTGAGATATTTGTGTATTGGCATAACAGATTGTACTGTGTTGGTGTAGGTATTGCAAGGTGCTGCTGCATCATTTATGGGGTAATGGTACCGTCACATGGTACAGGCTGTATTTGTTATGTTGTGAAAGAAACTAGCTGGTGCAAAATGGTGTACTAATTTAATTATAAAAACAAAAAAGTAATAAATATAATAATAATAGTAAACTAATAAGGATAATAGGAATAGTGAAAAAAGAAAAAAAAGAAATAATAATAATAGTAATAGTAATAAAATTAATAAAAATAAACTATGATGATAATAATAATAAAAATATTGGGAAATGATGACAATAAAAAACAAGATTAATAATAATATAAATGAAAAATGAGATTATAATATTATGGACAATAATAATAAAAATAATAAATAAAAGAAATGAAATAAGGTAGTGAAATCTATATTTTAGAAAAGAGAAGAGAAATAAAATAACAAAGAAATTTATATTTTTTTTAATAGATTTTTTTAGGATAGAAAAAAGTGACAGATATAGTAAATGGAAAATGGAAGTGACAATCGGTCAAAAATCCTAACACGACATCGACTTCTAGAACCACAAACACACTCAACTTGAGAAACTTAAACGACTTGATTTTTTTATGACAAAAATAAATGACATATTTTTTTGATTTTTTGAGATATTTGGTTAAACGGTAAAATAAAATGGGATAATGCCTATTTTTTGAATTTTGAATGATGGTTAATAAACATAAAATAAAATAGTAAAGGTAGGACAAATTTGGGGTATGAAACTCGGTCTAAAGCTAACTGGTGGCAGGCGACCTCAGGGTCGAGGCCGGGCATCTCCGCGACGTTCCATGCGAAGAGGTCAGCGTTCTCCTTTAGGCAGATCGCGAGTTGTTTCCTTGTTTCCTCGGGCAGGCCCGTACCTATCTTCACTGCTCTGTCGGGGTTGTCGCCCAGTGGGACGAGCTCGAACTCTTCGTCCGGGACCGGGTGGAATGGGTGAGTGGGAGCTTGCCCCTCGACGGGTCCCTGTTCTTCAGCTTCGTCCTTGCCGATGTGGCAATCGAGGTCGATGGCATTGATTCCCTGGGGGGTAGGCTCTTCGACCCTGGGCTTCTTGTTGTTTTTGGTGTTGATTGTGGCTTGTCCTTTTACTGCAGCATCGTTACACCTTCGAGTGGCCGCGATGTCATCGTGGATTGTAACCACGCGGCCCAGTTTGGTGTAGTATTTCATCTTCAGGTAAACGGTGGACGGGACCGCCGTCAATTCAGCTAGGGTCGGGCGACCGAGGATGCAGTTGTAGAGGGAGGGGCACTCTATGACCAGGAACTGGATCTTGACTTCTCTGGCTGTTTCTTGCTCTATGAAGGTGATGAGGAGCTCGGCATAACCCCATGGCTTTGTCGAGGCCCCATTGAACCCTTGGAGGTCGGATCCAACGTAGGGGGATAGGTTGGTCTTGTCCAACTTTAGGGTTTTGAATAGGTGGATGTACATAATGTCCATCGAACTGCCTTGGTCAACCAGGATGCATTGAACGTTAAAGTGTGCCATCTTAGCTCTTATCAATAGCGGGATGCCCGAGTTGGGGGAACCGCCCGAAAGCTCTTCTAGGAAAAAGGATATCGGGTTGGACTTCCCTCGGTACTTTGTCAATGTTGCCTTTTGCTCGGGCGCAGTCAGCAGGAGTTCATCGAACTTGCGTTTTACTGAAAGGGCTGCGTTTTCGCCGTTCATCCCTCCCCCTGATATGACAAGAGAGCTTGGGAAGTCTTCCCAGGGGATGAGGGCAGTGATTCTCCCTTCTGGTGATGATTCGGGGAGGATGAAGTCCTCTGGGCGTGATATGCACAGGGCCACTTGATAAGAAGAGTCGTCGGGGGGGTGTCCTCGCGGGGCCTCTTCTTTTCTTGCTCTTCGTGCCTGGGAGTTTCGTTCTTTCTAGTATACTGTTTGAGATGACCCTCTTGGATCAAGATTTCTATTGCATCCTTTAGGTGGACACAGTCTTCAGTCACGTGTCCATGGCTTCTGTGAAACCTGCAATACTTGGATTTGTCCATGTGGGGCTTGGGTGCAGAAGGTTTGGGAAACCTCACCCTGCCCTGTTTGAAGTCGGAGTTGATGCATTCGACGAGGATGTGCTCGCGGGGAGCGGTTAGCAACGTATACTCGCTATATTGGCCCGCAGGTCCCCTTCCTTCACGGGGCTCGCGGGGCTTTTCCTCCCTTCACCTATCTCCGTTGCGACAGGGAACGTTGGTCTCCTCGCGTTTGGGATGGTCGATCTCCCCAACGTTGCGACTGCTGCGAGCATTGTGGGCGACCTATTTTTCTTCATATCTAATGTAGGTCTGGGTTTTATGCAGGAGGTCGTTTAGGGTGCAGGGAGGTTCTATCCCGACTGCCTTGCTAAGTTCACTTTCGGGCAGGAGTCCCCTCTCGAAGAGGTATTTCTTCATATGTTTCGTGGTGTCCACCTCGACAGCCTCTTGGTTGAACCGCTCGATATATGAGCGTGGTGTTTCATTCTTACTTTGCACTATGGCTTCGAGGGTCGCCTCGGTCTTGGGATGGCGTTGGGAGCCTGTAAAATGCCTCGTGAACATGGATTTCATGACCCTCCAGGATGTGATGGACTCTGGGGCCAGACTTTTGTACCAGGCCATGGCTCCCTTCCTGAGAGTTATTGAGAACAACCTGCATTTGAGATGCCCAGTGATGTCATTGCGATAGTCGAGCATCGCGTTGATGTTGTCGACGTGATCGTCGGGGTTAGTGGTCCCGTCGTAGATGGCCAAATTCAGGGGTTTCTCCATGTCCATGGGGAGTGAAGCCTCCATTATCGCCCGCGAGAGGGGGCAATGTGGGTCTTCTTCATCGCTCCTTAATGGAGAGAGTTCATCATTACCAAGGCTATGATCGTGCCTTGGTGAGGCCCCTGGTCGGTCGGTCTCACGGCGTGCTTGTGACCTACTTTTGTTGGGTTCCGGGGAGCGTCGTCCCCGACGCGGAGGGGAGCGTCCCCGCTTCTTCGCAGCTTCTGGACGTTGCAGTGTCCTTCGTTCTTGCTGAGGCTGGTTCTCCTGCCGGTCAGCCTCCAGGGCCACGATTCTTTCATGTTGTTGGTAGAGCATGAAGCTGGCCTGATTGGGGGCGTTCACCATAGCAATCATGGTGGCGTCCCCCTCGACGGGCACAGGGATGGGCTGGAACGTGGTGACCGTCAGGTCCTGAATCTGAGGTTGGTTCCCATTGTTCTCGGGTTCAGGAGACGAGGTGGAAGGGTTCCCGTCTCGGGCGTCAGATTCATGGTAGTTCAAATTTCCATCCATCGTGTAGTCGACGAGGGTACGATTACGGTCGTTGGGTTGTTCTTTAGTCATGCTGAAAGGATGGAGTAGTTGAACTTTGATCTTCTGTTGTGGAAGAAGGGGAATCTAGGTTCCCACAGACGGCGCCATTGATCTTACCTGATCAGGAGGACCTTCCAGCAATTGGGTGAAGACATCAAGTGGATGGAAAGGAGAAGGTGTACATGCAAGGCGCTCCGATGCCAAAGTTAATAGAGGTACAATAAATAGGTAAGTAGTAGAGTGGAATCAGAATACCTGACCCTTTAGTGAAAAAGGGTATTTATAGTGAGCCCCCAGCATTGGGCCAAGGTCCTTCCTTGGGCTCGATCAGCTAGGCCCAAGGAAGAACTGCCAAGGAACACGTGAGAAGCGTGAAGACCTAGCTAAGTGGTCTGGTCCTTGGTCCAACCGCCCCTATCCTTCAGGAGATAATGGGGGACGGTTAGGTGACATGGAAAGTGAACTGACATACATGTTCTTTGCCCATTCTGAGTGCGCGCCCGACACATAGCATGTGTGCCCGACCGCTAAGCGTCCATGTCCGTCTAGCAGACGTGCTTGCCCGAGCATATGAGTCTCTGCTCGACATATTGGGTCATAGTCCAATATAGTCTGGAGGTCCAATCCGGAACAAACTCCAATAAGATATTTTGGTGATTCAAGCTCAATACCACAACTAATTCAAGGCTATATATATAAGTTTATCATCACTTGTCTCAGTCCAATATTGAGGTGGTCCAGAAGACATGTAGCCTAACAGACAAACATTCCCAAAGAAATATGGTGCATAAGTATATTGATACGTAAGGCACGTTGGCTAGAAGGCAGGCGCAACACAAGTATCCTAACCTCGAAGGCAGACTGCCCAAAATTATCCCTGCCTAGAAACCATGTTGACCAGAAAGTGGGCGGCTTAGAAGTATCATGACCCATAAGAAAGACAGACAACTAGAAGTATTCTGACCCAAAAGGCAGATGACATAGAAGGCAGGTTGTCCCAAATGTAAACATGGTTGAACCAAGGCCTAATATGCGAAAAATTGGGTAACCCTAATTCTCGTAAGTGTGATGGCTTGAGAGATGGACATGCATTAGAGACATACTATATCAAGACCTACTAAGATAATTTTAGGCCATTATATGACAAAGACTCTTGACAACAATTGCAAACAAAAGGTTCTAGGTTCTTGAAAACCTTAGAACCTCATTATAAAAGTCTCACAAAGGTATCATATTTAAGTATACACTTTTTAGTCCTGGAAATACTGCATATCTCTGATAGTTATTGACTATCATATTTAAGTATACATTTTTTAATCCTAAAAATATCATATAGTTATTGATTTAAATGTCAAAGTGTTGCATTTATCACTCTCTCTATCATACCAGAGCATTAAAACACCTATGATATCAAAATTTACTCAGTCCGATGAAACCGTCATGGTCTAATAAGTTTCATGTTGGAACAAGATATACTGCATTGAATATATAACATACATACCGAAAATGTATATCATGTTCGCTAATGACATGCTTCTATATAGTGGAATTTATTCATTTAAAAAAAATACCTAGTTGAATTATAAACATTAAAATAAATAAGTACTAAGGTTACCTCACTTTTCAATTCATTTCTAAATTCCAAACTCCTAATAATAATAATAAGAAAGAAAATATTGCAAAGGGTACAAAAGCCATAAAGCAAGGCAACGATGTTGAAATAGTAGAAGTTTTCAATCCTAAGACTGTGTCCTTGATCTAATATTTCTCTCCAAAACAACACAATACATGGACATCAAGATCCTAAATTTCTACATGTCTCACACGTGTCTCTCCCAAAATTCTCCATCTCCCTATATAATAAACTCTTCTTGTTCTTCCTTATCACTCAAGCTAGCTTCATATTTGTAAGCAACAACAAAAAAAAGGCTAAGAAATCATGGGAAACAGGGTTACCCTTTTGATCATGCTTCTCATTCTTTGTCATGGTGTGTCCATGACAATGGGATCGTGGGGAGACACAGAAGATATCGAAAATGACTCCAATTCGACGACAAAAAATATGTTCTTGTTGCAAAACTCCAAACGCCTGGTGAAGACTGATGCTGGGGAGATGAGTGTGTTACGAAGTTATGGTGGTAGAGTTTCTGAGAGACAATTACACGTTGGTTTCATTACTATGGAACCAAGTTCTCTCTTTGTTCCTCAATATCTTGATTCCACTCTCATCATGTTTGTCCGTTCTGGAGAAGCAAAGGTGGGATTTATATATCATGATAAATTGGCTGAGAGGAAATTGCAGAACGGTGATGTGTATCAAATTCCAGCTGGTTCGACGTTCTATTTGTCGAATATCGGAGATGGACAGACTCTGCATATTATTTGCAGCATTGATCCATCAGAGAGTTTAGGAGTAGGAATGTTCCAGGTATATATAGAAACAAATCAATATCTTTATATATAATTTGATTAACATTCTTGCTAATTTGTTAATATGTTTGTACTTTCAAGTCTTTCTATATTGGAGGAGGTGCCAATCCAATGTCAGTAATTTCCGGATTCCATCCTCATATCCTTGAAGCTGCTTTTAATGTAAGGCAACAATGAAATCCACAATGTCACTATGTGTCAGTGTTGTGTTTGATGTTCGTGTCTGGGTCGGTGTCTGTGTTTTCTAGTTAACAAATTTATTAACGTGGTTAGAAATGAACTTGATTACATGATTATAGGTATCAGGAGTAGAGTTGGGAAGATTCTTCACAAGGAGACATGATGGTCCAATTGTGCATGTTGGTGATTCACATGCCAAGGCTTCAAGCTTATGGACCAAATTCCTTCAACTAAAAGAGGATGAGAAATTGCACCACATGAAGAAAATGATGCAAGATCAAGATGATGAAGAAGAAAATGATGATGATGATGAAGTTAAGCAAAATACAAGCTGGTCTTGGAGGAAGCTATTGGAAACTGTCCTTGGCAATGAGATACCAAATAAGAAAAGTGATCATGTTGCCCATCATCACTCCCCTCACTCTTGCAATCTCTATGATAGAAAACCAGACTTTAAAAATAGTTACGGCTCGAGCGTTACCGTAGACGGTTCAGATTATTCTCCACTCAAATCTTCCGGTGTTGGCATGTATCACGTCAATCTCAAACCGGTACGCAAACATATTATTGTTTAATAGTGATTCGCATGTGCATTCACAATTTTGTTACTGCACCCAATCAGCCACATCTTGACCAAACGGTCTAGATGTGGCTAAGTGTATGTAGATACACGGTACCTGCATATAATTAAAATGTTATTTTCAATTTTTTAAATAATTTTCCATGCACGTCGGACATTAACATAATGGTATTTTATTGCAGGGATCGATGATGACACCGCATGTCAACCCTAGGGCGACCGAGTATGGCATAGTGATGAAAGGCTCTGGTAGAATCCAAATATTGTTTCCAAATGGAACCAATGCAATGGACACAGAAATAAAAGAAGGAGATGTTTTCTTTGTACCAAGATACTTCCCATTCTGTCAAATAGCATCACAAAATGAACCACTAGATTTCTTTGGGTTCACAACTTCTTCAAAGAAGAACAAGTCACAGTTTTTGGTGGGTGCTTCATCACTTATGAAGACTATGATGGGACCTGAACTTGCAGCTTCTTTTGGAGTGAGTGAAGATACAATGGAAAACATCCTCAATGCACAACATGAGGCTATTATACTACCAACCCCATGGACTAAATATCAACATGATTATAAGGATTGAATTTGAGACATAGTTTAGATCAGTCAGTTGATTGCATGATGACGGTCATAAGAGACAACATCATTTTTATTTACTTCAATTGACAATAATCTTGGTACCAAACTCATTGTTGAAATCTTTCTAGGTTAGAATAACCTTTTGTAGCTCAATAAATTCACATATTTTTGACAAAGTTTTCATCATTCATGTATGGTTGATCATCCTCTTTGCTCAATATAATTCCAAGATAATTTCAACAAGATCCTTTAACATTATACTTAAAGTTAAGGATGTAGATATATAAATAAAAAAACATTTAAAACACTAAATATAAATTAATACCGAATCCTAACAAATAATTATTTCAAAAAGTACATATTATCGACCAAATTACTTCAAACATGAGAAGTGAATTGTGATAAATAGATTTTGTTTCGTTCATAAACCAAAAAGTACCTATTTTATGACATAAGTTTCTTTGCATTTGATGAGTATCATTGGAGAACTTTGATACCCTGCAAACAATCGCAATTTTTTTTCTTTCTTTTTCAAAAAGAATGTGACATACTAGGGGAAAATAGATTCTATTTCCTACTTCTTTTGGGGCTAACTCTTGCCGCATATTCATCACAATCATATCTTTGGGAAAAATTTTAGTATCTTTTTCTTGCCTTTGATGTTGAGAAGTGTTCCAATCAGACAATCACATACATTTTTCTCCATATGCATCACATCAAGACAATATCTTACATCAAAACTAGACCAATATCGAAGATCAAAGAATACGATCTCTTTTTCCAAATATGTTTCTCCATTGACTTTTTTTGTTTCTTTCCAAAGACAACATTAATATATATGTTGTTGTTTTCTATAAACTTCCTTCCCAATTAAGGACTTTGGAGCGATATTAAAGTTCTGCTATCCATTAAAAACATTATACAATTTACGATATGGATGATTGTCTTAGAAATTTTTGATGCCCAAGATACAATATTTTTTTTTCAATTTTATAATTGATGGTGACATGTATCAAATTCACATATAGGACATGCTTCAACGACATTGTATCCAGACAAATTATTGTATGTAGGAAAGTCATTGATTATGCAAAACAACATGGCACGCAACTTAAAATTATCACTTGTATACGCATCAACATCAACATCTTCATCCCACAAAAGTCTTAAATCTTCAATCATTGGTGTTAAATAAACATCAATGTCGTTCCCGGGTTGTTTTGAACCTAAAATCAACATTGATAACATCATATACTTGTGCTTCATGCACAACCATGAAGATACGTTGTAAAGTATGAGAAATACAGGCAATGATGTATGGTTAGTACTCAAATTATCAAAATAGTTCATTTTGTCGGTGGCAAGTCCAAGCCTAAGGTTCTTCGGTTCAAGGGAAAAATCGGGATACAAGGAATCAATTTTCTTCCATTGCAACGAATCAGCTAACGCCATGAAATAATGCACAAATGATATTTATTTCGACAGATGGAAGATATATATACGGCTGGGAAAGAAAAAACTGAAGAATGTACTTAGAAGAGGCTTTCGACAAATTTAGATTATGCTGTTGTTTTTTCGACAAATTCGACAGACTTGAAAAGACGCATCGTTTCGACGCAAAGAAAGAAATTTAAATTCAAGAGTTATCACATTTGGCAGAAAGACGCGTGGAAGCACCTGGTGAAGAGAGAACATGCCGAATGCCAAGTATCATAGTTTTAGAATTTATCCATTAATGACAGTTATGTTATTTGTATATAAATAGAGTAGTTCTTCTCAGAATTAGTGTGTAAAAATCTTATACAAAATTCCTGCAAAAATACTTGAAGTAACTCCGTTTGAGAAAAGAGTTTTATCTAGAAATGTACATGTAAACAACACCATTTCATTTTATCAAATTTAAATAAAGTTCAAAGTCTTTAAAATTCCTTTACATTACAAGTCATTTATCTTCTTCGACATTTACTTTATACATTGTCCTAGTTTATTTTATTTAGTTTTCACCAGAACTGTTACTCTTCTCCTTAGTCAAATTATCCGTACATAAAGGATTTAATAAATGTGAGACCAAAAGATTGTTAGAGTTAAAACGTGTGTCGAAAAGCACATGCGTCCTAGGATTTGTGTGGTTGATCCTGCAAGTAAACCAATTTGATAAGATTGGGAAACCAGCGTTTGTTCGCCAAATTCTATAGCGAACAAATTGGCACACCCGGTGGGATAGTGCGAATTTTAGAGAAACATAATAACTCTTAGTCAAAAAAGGTTTCACTTTGTTGTATGATTCTAAGAAGCGGTAAATTATCTGTAACTGACGTAGAAAGACCTAAAAGAGCAAGAGTAAAAAGAAAGGCGAATCCGCCAAATAATCCAAATGAAAACATTTCAGTGCTTAGCCCTACCCCTTCGACAAAGGGAAATACGGAGTCAGTCTCTGTATCAGAGGTTGTGCCCTCGTCAACAGGGTTAACACCAGCGTTTTCAGTGTCTCAAAATGCGCCTAGTTTCTCCATCATGGGACACCAAATGCCCATAGGGCCACCTCCTCCTATAGGGAATATTCATAGGCCTTTTGCGACAAATTTTACCATGTCTCCGTAGAGTAGGGAACAACCTTTTGGAATGCCAACTTCAACGATGAAGAATTTGCAGAATGTGTCATCATTATATTCTGATTCCATGGTCAACATGTCTTCCCCACTACAAGGGTCAGAATTTGGTGGAAACATAGGTAGATTGAATTAGCCCCCACCAAGATTCCAAACTTATACGCCGACAATTACGAATAATTCTGCACAGATAATTAGACAACAAATGGACAAAAGCAATCATGATATGGTCCAAATGTTGACACAATAAATGGGAACAATGTTTAATCCTTTAATACAGAACACCACCCAAACAAACCAATTATTGGCAGCGCAAATGACGCGCATTGCTGATTTTTTCGGCGTCCATCAAACTCGACATAGAGAAAAAGTAGTTCAAAACCCTAGGGTGGATGTCGAAGAGGAACCCACAATAAATCAGAGATCGTTAGGCGTTCCCCAGGAAAACCCTAGAAACCAAGAGGAAGTGGTCCAACAATCTCGTGTAAAAATCCCTGCCCAACAAGAGCCTAGGAGGATACTAGTCCAGAGAGGCCAAGACGCTGATGATGTGGTGCAGTGAATTCGGTATAATAACTTGTCTGCCGAAAATAATTTAGCAGCCATGGTCGAAAGGATAATGGCACAAAATGGGGCGAATGTAGGATTGCAAAGGCCTAGTTATACTTCCCCGTTATCTAAATATATTCTGCAACAGGAATTACCCCCAAGATGGAAAGTTCATAAGTTCACCAAATTCTTATGGGACACTAGTGAATCCACTATAGAACATGTAGCCTGTTATTTAATCGAAGCAGGGGAAATAACCCACACCGAGAATTTGAGAACGAAGTATTTTCCAAGTTCTTTAACAAAAAAGGTGTTCACATGGTTTACATCCTTGCCCGCGAGTTCAGTACATACGTGGACTCAATTTGGAAAATCATTAATTGTGCCAAACAATATCGCCCTCAAGTTGAAACTTTCTTTCCTATACCCATCATAAACCTCCACACCATTCTCCCATAAAAACTTTAAATCTTCGATTAAGGGTGTCAAGTATACGTTTATGTCATTCCCTGGTTGTTTAGGCCCAAAAATTAACATAGATAATATCATGTACTTATGCTTCACACATAGCCATAGAGGTAGGCTATAAACCATTAAAATCACAGGCCAAATGCTATGTGAGATACTTTGAAGACCGTGTGAGTTTATTCCATCAGTAGTTAATGTCAAGTGAAGGTTTTTTGCTTCTTTTCCAAATTCAGGATAATCATCATCAATTTTCATCCACTGTGGTGAATCTGCTTGATGTCGAAATTTTTCATCAATAATTCTTTCATCTACATGCTAAATCAAGTGTCTTGAATCGGTTTCACTATGAAACATGCGTCTGAATCTCGGAATTATAGGAAACTACCATAAGACTTTTGCTGGAGACAACTTCTTCTTATATCGAGAAACACCGCATTTTGGGACACTTATTTAACGATGCATACTTGTTTCAAAACAAGACACAATCATTTGGACAGGAATGTATCTTATCATAGCTCATTCCAATAGAGTCCAACATCGTTTCGGCCTCATATGTTCGATTGGGAAGAACATTATCCTATGGAAGCATATCTTTCATAAAGTCCAATAACTTTGTGAAATTTTTATCCGACCATCCATTGCCCGCCTTTAAGTTGTACAACTTTAATACCACAAACAATCTTGTGAATTTAGTGCAACCATTATACAACTGTTTCTCTGCATCTCTTACTAATTTCTCAAACATTTCAGGACAATCCTTAAGATCATCTTCAAGTGCTTATGCAATCTCTTCGAATCGATCATAATTGTATATATTTGTGCCATTGTCGTTTGAAGCATAGGTCGTATTATCCATCGGTTCAACATTCCTGTTACTTTTCTTACCATGTAAATTCCAACATGTATAACTTCGATCAATTCCATGCCTCTTTAAATGCGATGCCAAGTGAACCGCGTCAACCTGACCCACAAAACAACAACCTAAGCAAGGACATTTCATTCGACTGAGGTTTTTGGCGTGTTCAACAACAAACTTAACAAATTACGATACCACATTCTCGTACTCTTTCGATAATCGACTTGAAGACATCCATTTCTTATCCATAGTTATACTAATTAGACTAAACAAAAACAAAAATAAAAAATATTTACCTGTAGGGAAATTATCCGACTTTCACACTTTGATCACAAGTAACCCCTATATATAGAAAATTCAATAAGTTAATAACCCCATCATATCAGTTCATTCAAAGAACCACTAATTACATTGGCGAGAAAGAACAACTAATTACCTGTAGAGATGTAAACACTTTCTAGACCCACACAGTGTCCATGTGGGTTAGAATTACCAAGATCCCTTGTACACGTATCATAAAATGAAATATCATTAATTGACCAATTATGAGTCATAACTTGATAAGTGGCAACATGTAATCACAAACAAGTACCTATTCTTCACGAACTATTACTTAACGAAAGTGTTTGGATAATTAAATGTCTAACCAAATATTAAGACTCACTTCTCACTTCAAACACATAGCCAAGTTCATAGAACTCAATCCATTTTTTTAACATAAACTAATTCAAGAACACCAAAACAATATCAAATAACACTAAAACTCGGTTTGGTCAATCCATTACCAAAGCAATATCAAATAACAAAAATGGCAAATGACACCAAACATCATGTTAGCACCTAATGAAGAACAACAATTGATCGTATTAGCACCTAATGGTTTTGAACTTACAATTCACAATTTACAATAGCAGCACAATAGAACTTCCTCGAAATAGCATAATAAGCTTGGTACAATAGCAAACTTTAACCAATTTTCAGCATTCATAGCATACTTTTTCACTTTATGAAGCTAACAAGTCTAACATAACAATTTTATCCTTCTAACAACATTAACAAATTCAAAATTCATAAACCTTGACTAGTTTGGTATAAGCAACAAAGTAAAAAAGTAAACAGTAAATGGTTTAAAAGAGAACCAAAGTAATTCATATGAGAATAAGCTGAATAAGTTGATTCAACGGTCAAAAAGCTTATAAGCTGTTAAACTGACATAACTTATAAGATATTTCAAATAATTACATAAGCACTTAATATGTTATAAAAAAACCCAAACAAGATCTTCCAAACACAACCTCAATAGTGTTTCTCACCTCAGAACAATAGGAATATGATAGCAACAACAAACAATGTTTTCAGGTCAACAACAGAACAATGTATTATAGCAACAATGTATTACAGAACAATATATAGCAACAACAAACAATGACAACAACTACATAACAACAACAGAACCACAACTACACTGACAACAACGAAGAAAAACAACAGAACAACAACTATTCATTCATACATTCAACAGAACAACAACTATAATGGCAACAAAACAACAACAACAACAACAGAGTAACACCATACCTGGTTTTCTTCTTCACGGAAGAAGAACGAAGAATTGCAATGTCGAACGGCTACGAACGACAACGAACGACAACGATTCACGAACGACAACGAAGAAGCAAGAACGATTGAATGCAAGAGAAGCAAAAGAAGAAACAAGAACGATTGAAAGCAAGAGAAGCAAGAGAAGAATATGATTAGAAATGAATAAGATTTCTGAAAGTTTTATATTTTAAATAATAATTGATCTTAGAGAGCGCTTTTTCAAAAGCGCTTTCTTAAGGGCAACCTATAAGAGCGCTTTTTGCTTAGAAAACGTTTTCTTAGGGTTTATGAAAGAGCTTTCTTAGCCTTTTATAAGAAAGTGTTGTCTTAGAGTTGCTTCAAAAAGCGCATAAATTTTATAAAAAAACATCAAAAATCACAAAGCCTTTTATGAGAAAGCGTTGTCTTAAGGTTGCTTCAAAAAACGCATTATACAAGTACATTAAACACTTGGGTGGTGATACATCCATGAATTAAAATGCAAAGATAAATATATATGGGTATCTGAAAAGAATAATATTATTTTTAATATATTTTTATATTATTTTTCAATTAATTATTTAAATACTCAAAATAAATCATTATTGAATAATTTTTTGCACATAATTTATTCATACATTCAAAATATTATTTTCACAAAAATAACAAAAACATATTATTATTTGATTAATTTCAAATATTTTAAAGAGTTTTAAATATTTTAAGGAATTTTAAATAATAATAATATTTGATTAATTTCTTTAAAATATTAGATTATTTTCTTTAAAATATTTGATTAATTCCTTTAAAATATTTTAAAGAATTTTAAATCATAAGAATATTTGATTAATTTTAAATAATATAAAGAATTTTAAAGAAAATATTTGATTAATTTTTTAAAATATTAAAATTAATCAAATAATAATATTTTTTAAATAAAATAGTTGATTAATTTCTTTAAAATATATGATTAATTTCTTTGATTAATTTCTTTAAAATATTTTAAATAATTCTAAATAATAATAAAATTTGATTAATATTAAATATTTTAAATAATTTTAAACAATTTTAAATAATAATAATATTTGATTAATTTCTTCAAAATATTTGATTAATTTCTTTAAAATATTTTAAAGAATTTTAAATAATAATATTTGATTAATTTTAAATATTTTAAAGAATTTTAAATAATAATAATATTTGATTAATTTTTTTAAAATATTTGATTAATTTCTTTAAAATATTTTAAAGAATTTTAAATAATAATAATATTTGATTATTTATAAAAAGTTTAAAGAATTTAAATTAATAATAATATTAGATTAATTTCTTTAGAATATTTGATTAATTTCTTTAAAATTGTTGATTAATTTCTTTAAAATATTTGATTAATTTCTTTAAAATAAATAAAGAATTTTAAATAATATTATTATTTGTAATATTTATTATTATTTAATATTTAATCAAATAATTCTTAAAATTATTTTAAAGAAATTAATCTAATATTTTAAAGAAATTTATCAAATATTATTATTATTTAAATTTTTTTAAATTATTTAAAATTAATCAAATAATAATATTTTTTTGTTATTTTTGTGAAATAATATTTTGAATGTATGAATGAATTATGTTTAAAAAATTATTCAAAAATAATTTATTTTGAGTGTTTAAATAATTAACTAAAAAATAATATAAAATAATATTAATATAATATGTTTTCAGGAACCTCAAGGGTGTGGGTTCGAACCCCTTGCCATTTTTGTGATTCTCAAAATTTTATATATTTTAATTAATAATTGACCTTAGAGAGCGTTTTCTTAAGGCTACCTATAAGAGCGTTTTTAGAAAGCGTTTTTTAAGGTGGAGCCTTAAGCAGCGCTTTCTAGAATGCACTTTCAAAGATGGGGCCAACTTAAGGCCTTTACTAGCGCTTTTTAAAAGTGTTTTCTAAGGTTACCCTTTAAAAGCGCTTTTTTTTAGCGAATTTTTTGAAAAACATATAAGACCGCTTTTGCATAAAAGCGTTGTCTTTGTTGCGGTGCGAAAAATCAATTTTGGCGTAGTGGTCCCACCAAACTCTTTCACACCCCGCCTAAGACAAACTCAAATCATGTACCACAACCTGAAATGCAAGGGTCATGCTAAGAATGAGAGTCGTTCAGAATCTGTCGTTGATAGGGAGATGGAACAATTCTGAGATATCATCCAAAGTGATAGTCATATCTCTCCGAACGGAAGATGAAATGATGTTGTCTCCTTGTGCCACCTCTCAACAAAGACACTAAGTAATGATGCGTCCAACATGGTGAGGGGGCAGTGGGAAAAACCAAACAGCTGGAAGTCCTGTATAATTTGACTGACCTTCTCAGGCATTAGAATATTTGGGAAATCCTTCATCTTCGACCCATGCCATAAATATAAAAGACATATACATCGCCCTACCATAATTGTAAGGCCACATGCTCATCATACTCTATAAGCACCGATCGGTAGATGGGTCCTCCTAGGAATCCTCCATCAGTGTGCACAGAGGGTTCAGTCGAAGGAGTCGTAACCTCCGTGTCAGTAATAATTGATGGGCCTGACTCACCAACAACAACACCTGAATGTACAATTCGAGCAACCTTCTCTGAACAAACAACCTCAACAACTTCCTAAGCAACCTCCTGAACAACTAGATCAACCATCGGCTCAACCACCAGCTCACCAACTAGATCAGATACAGGAACATCTGGCAGCACCTCATTTGTAGCCTGTTCTACTAATCGAACAGGCCAATGTTGAGTGAAACGAGGTGCCTAAAATTGACCCTATTCAGCCAACCGATTTTGATGTGAACCTGTTGAGACCACCCGTTCTGCCCGTAGTTGGGAAGACTCAACATCAACACCCTTGTCAGCCCTACCTTGGTCTGTTGCTCGATCAACTGCTCTCCCTGCAATAATGTCGTCTTTTCCTCTGGATTTCACTACAGAACAAGAAAAAATAAATATTGAAAATAATAATAATGCCAGCTAAAATTTCTGGTATAAAACTAAATTTTTATAACTATCGAAAAAATTTGAACTTTCCGGTAAAACTAATGAGTTTTATACGGATAATTTTAAAATTTCTGGGGTAAAATACTGTAAATTAGGAAATTTCAAGTCGAAAATAACGAAAATTTCAAATTTTCTGATACAAAATACCGTAAATTTTGTAATTCACATGGAAAAACTCATTCTTATCTAAATTTTCGGTAGTTTACTTGAAATTTCCGGTGTAAAATACCGGAAATTATGAAATTTCACGTAGAAAATAATGGAAATTTCAAAATTTTCAATGCAAAATACCGTAAATTATGTAATTCCTGTGGAAAAATTCATTGTTTTCTAAATTTTCGATAATTCATTTGAAATTTCCGATATCGTCCTAAATATTTGAAATTTCTATCTTAGCACTGTAAATTTTGAAATTTTTAGAAAAATATTTTACAGGATCAATTTTATCTTTTCATATTGATTAAAGAGGTGTGAGATATAACTAAGGGATGACACGTTAATTCTCGAAATATTATTAGAAAGATAATTCTAAAGCCAATAACCCAATTAGAAAGGGGGAGATCATTTTGGGTGAAATTTTTTTATCAATATTAAGAGGTGTGTTTAGTATTTCCTAATACTTTACTATTTTGGTTATTGTTTTCAAAAGAGGCTCAATATTCATCGTGATTAGGAAATCCGAGTTATATAAACTGTAATTTTTTTGATGTTGAGTTTTAATGAAAATTCATAAGTTTGATTTTTGATATAACTTAATTTTAGATAAACCTATCATCATCACTACCTTTCATAATTATTCCTCAAGATTTCTTTCGTTACCACCTAGATCTAATTTAATTTTAAATAAATCTATCACCGTCACAACTTTTCATAATTATTATTTTATTATTCTAAATGTAGTTACGATAATAAAAAAAATTAAATATAATTTAATATCTAATGATAAAAATTAGATGACAATATAAAATGTCTTTAGATTAACCCTGCATACTAATCAATTAAATTAATAAGATATTAATTACACTTTATCATTATAATATATAGTTTTACATAATAAATCGATTACAACTATTCATAATTATTATTTATATATAATATATAATTATAATAAAAATCAAACACAGTTAAAGATTCGGCGATACCAATTAAATGATGTTACATATCAATTAAATTCAATAGTAAAATATGTATGTACACTTTGAGATTACTTATCTTATAATCTGAAATGAATTATTGCATGAATATGCAAAATGATACCTCTTTAGGATGCTGTTTTCACTTTGCTCACAAAATTTATGGTAAGCACATGCATCAGTTTTTCCTTATGTTAAGATTCATTCAAAAATGTATAATACATATTTTTTACGTAATTCAAAAATGTATACATCATGAAATGATGTAAATCATGTTTGTACTAAATTAGGGAAAAGATAAAACGAAGAACTTTGAACAGGAAACCATGGCTATGTACTAACAGTCAAAGACAAAATGTTTAACATGTTTGATTAAAATGTTTGAAAGAAAATTAGGATAAAACTTTGAAGCATTCTTAAGTTAAAATACAATTTTATTGTTTATAACAAAAATTTAAAATTTTAGGTAATTCAAATGATTCAATTAGAATTCTTTCAATTTTAAATTCTTTTGTTTGGATAGAATATTAAAATAATTTATTTAAAAAGAATTGGGGTAATTTTAATAATTTTTAAAAAATTTGGGTCAAATCTAAAATATAAAAAATATAGACTAATTTGTAATTTTTAAAAATTTAAAGGACCAATTTATAAAAATTGAAAATTATTAGGAACTCATTTGTAGTTTTTTGGAAATTTTGGAGGTGAATTTGAATTTTTTATAAAATATGAGGACTATTTTGTAAAATTTGAAAAATTAATGATAAACAATGTAACATCCATATTATACAGAGGGATGAACCATTTTGAAATTCTTTATTTTTTTATGTCATTTTAAATTCCTTAAATTTAACATGAATAAAATACTCTATAAGTTTACATCATTATAACAATTCTCCATATTTTTTATCCAAACAATAGATTTTGATCAAATCATTTCAAATTCCCTCAAAAAATTATTTTTCCTCATTAAAATGCTTCATCCAAACACACCCTAATAATTTTCAAATTTTATAAATTGATCCCTTCAAATTTTCAAAAATTACATCAAAAAGTAGAGAATTTCAAATTGCTTCATCACTCTATATAATATGAATATTATTGTAGTATTTAATTTTCTTTCAAAATCGTCATCGTAATTTTGTAAACCTCGTTTTATATTATAAATATTTATTTTATGCTTGTAAAGTTCATTTTTGTGTATTTTATCTATTGTTTTGTCCCGAAAATATAACTACGGAATTATTTTAAAAATACATCTCCGAAATTAATTAAAATCAAATAGAAAAATAATATATCCAAAAATATATCTGCAGAATCTTAAAAAATATTTTCGAATATGCATATTATATCTAATAACCTCGTGGTGTCATAAGAAATTCTCTATTTTCAGAACCCTAATTATAATGTTAGTCTATTAATTTATCATATTGTCATTGTCAAATTGAATTCATCACTATTTTTTGTAAGACAAGGTTAGTATTTGAACTTAGCCGTACTATGATGAATTTATATATCATGACTTTTAGGGTGTGTTAATCACACTAAAGATTAGATTGGACTTAAAGAATGATTTTTAGCAACTAAATTTTGACAAAAGTTTGAGCTACATTTAATTAACTGAGAATGTATCAACAAATTCAATGTGAAAGAATGACAAAACTAAATAAAGCATAACAAATGAAGTAAATTTTTTCGTCTTAACAGTTTTAAAAGACCCATTTATTATTATTATTATTATTATTATTATTATTATTATTATTATTATTATTATACCAGGAAGTACCAAAGGTGGAGACACAATTACTCCATTAACCATGGCAAAAAGGCCCATCAAGTCTTATAATTCTGTAATGTCTCATTTATCATCTATCGAAGAGGTCTGTAATCTAGTAATATCCAACATAGATCTGTCACAGAAGTGTCTTTTCGAAACAACAATTGTTGTCAAAACATGAAGCGAGTATCAATTGGCAATATGACCCTTAGATAGTGACAAGATAAATGAAGCTCCAAACGTCAGTTTTCCACTAATCTTAGCAATTAATGTCGTTGAGTATACTCTAATAGGATTTCTCGTAGATGACATAAGTTCTTATAACATTCTTTAACCAGATCTAAAGTCATATCACATAAGAGATCCGTGGGTCTTCAACGATTTCATAACTTGCCCTTGCGGAATGACATATTTGATGTTGTCGTTGCTTGTTGGGTGAAAGAATAGACGAGAGAAAGGTAACCCTTAACTTCCTTGCAGTTCTATGTAGTAACGCCTTCAGGGGGATTCAGGGGAGGTCCTTCGTAGAAAAACTATATATGGTGGCATCCTCGGTCCACTTGAAAGTAGTATATCACGACAAGGAAGGAAAGTCGACCATGATCAACAACAACCTTGAGAATATGAAGCGTTTCAAAGAAGTCATCCTTAAAGATCTTCTTGTTTCGTCAACATTGCCATAACAAGGTTCGGGGAAGGTCAATATGTTCGATTTAGGTTCACATGAAGATGAAGTTAAACCTGTCTCGAACGACGATTTCGAAGTTACCTAGCTCGACGATTATCCCACCGATCAATGAAGATAAGATTTAGGTTTCCCTTTATTATAAAGTCTACTTTAATTTAATGAATCAAGGAGAACGTGGATATTTACGCTATATCTCCCAAGGAGATGGTCGGTATCGACCCCAACACCCGATGTGTCTCCTAGCAAAGAAGAAGGCAATCCCCTGATAAGACGAAGCCACCACAAACATAATGAAAGACATGTTGGAAGTATGATTCATTTCTGAGGTAAAATACACATAATGGCTTTCCAACGTCGTTATGGTGAAGAAAACTTCCAAAAAATGGAAGATGTGTGTAGACTACATTGATCTCAATAGAGTATGCTCGACATACTCACATATACTCCCAAATATCGACAAACTTATCGATAATTCGGTAAGGTATAAGCTAATATTATTCATGGACGTTTACTTCAGGTACAATCAGATACCCATGTTTGAACCCGACATAATGAAGACGATATTCATGATCGAGAAAGTCAATTACCAATACAAGGTTATGCCTTTCGGATTGAAGAATGTTGACGCAACATATCAGAGAATGATGAGCAAGGTTTTTTAAGGAGAGATATAGGAGACGCTAGGAGCCTACATGAACGATATGGTTGTAAAGTCCGGTCAAGAGAAGCTTCATGCTTAACACCTCCGGTTGTTGCTGAAAATGGTCTAGCAAAAAGAAATGTACATTCGGGGTAAGGGTTGACATGTTCTTAGTCTTTTACCTTATTGAGAAGGGAATTGAAGCAAACCCCAACAAATGTGAAATAGTGTCCGAATGAGTGCTTCGACTTCAAATAAGGAGGTCCAAAAATTGAATTGTATGCAAACCGCTTAAAACATGTTAATTTCAAACTTCGCCCAACACACATTGCTTTTTTATAGGTTATTGAGGAAAGAGGCGGAGTTTGAGTGGACAACTCAGTGCGAAGAAGTGTTTGAATCATTGAAGAAAGTGTTGGCCACAATGTCATTACTCACGTCGCTCCCCGGAAAAACCATGTATCTATATCTAGTAGTCTCAAAGAAGACAGTAAATGTCATCCTAATTAGAGATTCGAACTCAAATCATAGTCATGTGTACTCCATATCGAAATCCCTAACCGAGCGAGCTAGAGACACGATACCAAAAGGAACCCTGAAATTAGATATTAGTGATTAATCTTATATCAATTTTGAATAAATTAAATGTTAATCTCATAATTTAAATTGAAAATGATTGAATTCAAATATGAATGGTTAGTCAGTGTCTTTCTTCAGATTATGAAGAAGTGACATAATTTTACTCTTTGTGTATGTCTTTTCAATTTATTTCTTTAAGCCTTTTTTATTATTTTTGGATATATTTATAAAAAAAATATTTTTTAATTTATTGAATAATTAATATATTTAAATTATATAACAAATTATATATATTGATATCTCAATAAATCTAAAAGATCAATTTTCTCTCTTTCATATAATCACCGTCATTAAATATCTAAGCTCCATTTCATCTCTATTTCTTTTCATTTAACCAAACAACAATTCTTATGACCACTCATAAAAATTGACTAATTAACGGAATGTAATAATGTAAAACAACTTTGATAAGTCAATAAAAAGCTCTTGTGTTTCTCTTTCCCTTCACACGTATACGTTCGAACATCAATGATTTGCCGACAGGTGACACTGTATTTATGGAATCCCCTCACGTGGGTAGCACGTGATTACCCACGTGATTTTATTTCTAGTAGCTTCCTGAGAAATTTATTACAGTTTCATACAGGCACGTGTGCTCATCATTGCATTCATTAACTCACTGTCTAAACTTTATGTCTCTTCTAAACAATGCTCCAATTAACTGTTAATTTTTCATTCGGTGGGTGTATAAGAGACAACTAATAAATTGTAGTATTTGTTTTATTATTAAAATCAACATAATAATTGTTATTTTGAAAAGCGGAGAAAACTTAAAAAGACACCTCATAAAAGATTGACAAGGTAATACTTATTACTTTCTATGTCTATAAAAGATACATTATTTGAATTATGCATATTTTAAAAAAGAATGTTTCAATATTAATGTCAAAATTACTATTATGTAATAATTTATTACAATTTTTTTTATTATTTCCGATGATTCTCCTCAATTATGTCAGTTTTATCTGAAATATTGGTCTAAATTTTCTTTTAATCGGTCTATTCATTCCTATTGTATCAAGTTGGACTCTCTTTCTCTGGACGAGGTAACATTGAAGGAGCAAATGCAATCTTGATTTCAAGGGATTGACTATGAGGACGGGTTCAACCCTAATGAAGTGTCTTCTACCAATGTGAGAAAAGGCGAATTGATACTCACTATATTTTGAGTGCAATTAGTCATAGGAAGATAGTATGGACAAAGTAAGCAAGTTGAATATGTTCTATAGCTTTGTGGAATATCAAGGAATTCAGGTTGTGGTGGATACTAGGATCTTTGTCTCTTCCCCAACTCTTCTGGTGACTAATGTTCTTGTTACGATCTTTTCTCATTCCCCGGTTATAAAGGCTTATGCTTTTGTACGTGAGTTGGATCAACTTACATATGTCGCGACCACTTTATCAGAGGGAGAATCAACCCCACGTCTAGTTTCGACAAAGTGGATTGAAGGTTCTCCAAAACGGGCTTGGGTTGCTTAGGGTGGTGCTTATGGGGAGATAAATCCCTTCATAAAGATATCAAGTATTTTCACTTCCCTGCTTCCATACACTTTTGAGGAGGTCGCTGCTATTGTTTGGACATCGGACCTAACCTTTATTATTTTCTTACTCTCGTGACAAAATTGTGTTAAATAACCTCTCACTCTCGTGACAATGCTATTTAAATTAGACTTGGAAATTAAAATCAAAACATAATTTTAATCATAAGTTCGCACCTATTATTTTCTACCGAGTCTCGTCAGTAACGACGGTCCTCATATGTCGGACTCAAGAATATTTAGAAAGACATAGAATTAAACATAAACAAATTAACATTATAATTGCATTTGAAAACATCATGATAATTAATTTAGGAAAGCGATAAACAATAATAATAAGCAATGCCATAAAGAACCTGTAAAGACTTGAAGTAAAATGCGGGAAATAAAGAAACTTGAATTAACTTTAACTTCAATAATGACGGCAAGATTGTTGATCCAAGGAAGTTACATAGAACATAGGCATAATACTAATGGTGTGGTAGTTCCTCGATGTGAGAAACTACCACTTTTACAATGATAATTTATGTCTAAAACTATGAAAGAATAAATTGCCCAAAACTTTCATCCCCCGTTAAATCCAAGAAGAAGCCTATATATAGAGGAAATTTTGTTTTGTAACTTCTATGGAGCATAAATGAGTGTTGAAGAAAGTAGGAAGTTGGAGAAATAATGGGCGGTTATGGCTAAAGACACGGAAAAAAAGAAGGGAAAGTGGGAAGTTATCTCCTAAGAGATAGGTGGCTGGCGCCACCTCTTCCACACTTCCCTAAGTGGCTTGCGCCACATAAACAAGGTGGTGTGCGCCACCCCCACTATGTGGCTTGCGCCACATATTGTGTGTGGTGGTGGGCCCCACCCCTTATTCTATTTTTCTTTTTCTTCTTTTCTTTTCTAATTTCTTTTCTTTTCTCCCTCTTTCATATTTTCTTCATAACTTCTCCTTTTCTTCACATTTCTTCTTTTAATTTTTTTCTTTCTTTTGTGAATTAATCCAAGTCACCTAAAAATATAGTAAATGAGATATAAATCAAAGCATAAATAAAATAAAACAAAGGAAATCATAACTAAAATTCGTGTAAGTTAAGTCAATTAAACGATATAATTCAGCGTTATCAAACTCCCTCACACATAAACCTTTGCTTGTCCTCAAGTAAACCATGACTCATAAGAAAAATAATGCATACAGATACTTATTCTTGGCTACCAACTTTACTTCGATTAAGTTTGTGTCAATAGGTACTTGCTCACAAACTAAGGATATCGTAACAACACAATTCCACTTTTGCGGTCATCAACCTCCCTCTTATACAAACCAATTTGAATCATGTCATCATACCTAAGCCTAACTCACTCATCCTTCTTCTATCCCTTTTATTATGGAGAAATCACTTTAAGCCCGTTATCCTTTCACACTCATGGTATGATAGCCTGTTAGTGACTATGATCTCATTATCATCAAATTTTCTCTTTTACACATATCAATAAAATAAAGAAGTTTAAATCGTTGGAATAAATGATTGGGTGAGGATCACCTAACTTAGAAGGAGCATTTATTTTCATTCATTCATCATTTTTTTTAGTTTACCTTTTAATCCTGAGATCATACACTTATTTGCATCGACTTCCTACTTAGTGTGTGCTTAGGATGGTGCTGACTGCTAAATAAACTAATTAGGGACTACTAAAAGTGTGAGAACTTAAGACTATGGCATAACAAGTACTCAAATCGATTTCCATAATTGGGAGGCTCACAGTGTTAGAATGATACCGATCTTACAGAATTTTCCCAAGTCTCATAAATCTACCTCAATTTTGTTTGTAACCTAAGATTTTCAAAAGAAGCCATGTTTTTAACTAAAACATTTTCATAATATTTGGTGTGGCTCAAGGGAATGGGGAAATTGATAATCTGCATAAACTTGTGCATAAATAATTGACAACACATGCAAAGATGCAACAAAACATTAAAACAAAAAAAATTAAAAATCATGCTAGAAAATAGTAAATCTAACTAGAAAGCGGTAAGATGAAAGAGGTAATGTTCCTCCCCCACACTTAAACCAAACATTGTCCTCAATGTTTTGAGAAAAGGTGGTAAAAGAAAAGATAAAACCTGTATGAATGCCATTGCATGCTACCACAGCCAATTTCGCCATGGTTCTTCCCTTGTTGTCCATGTCTTTGCTGACCACTTCTAATCCGACGTCTTATACTATGTGATATTTGAATTTGCTGAAACTTCACTTTACTGAAGTCGTTCATCATACTACCTATTTCTGAAGTACCTGCAAAAGTGTTAGAAAAAATACGGTGCGATGTGTGCAGGTGGAACCTGACCATATGAAAGAACAAGGAGGAGATGAGTTATGAATGGGAGAGACATGTCATCTCCTATCATACTCATTATCGGTGTCACCACCAGCAGTGTCATTCGTAGGAACGTCTGTGGGCACCAACTCATCTTAAGGGATTGTCATCTATAAATCTTTCGCATAAATGTAGCTGAAACGTGGCAAGCGATACAATTCTTTATATTTTGCAAACACAAACAAAGGAAAACATTAAATTAAAAGCTCGTGGGTTGCCACCCACGCGGAGTTTTGTTTACCGTCGATAGCTCGAAGGTAGGAGTATTAATCTTTGATTTCCATGGCCATTTATCAAGCCATCTCACATATCCCTCACCTTTTCTTTTCTTCCTTCTATAGGGTGGTTCATTCTTTTGAACTTGTGGTGGCCGGTGGTTTTGGATCTATACTAAGTATTAGCTTTTCAAATTTGAGCTTAGTCATTTCATCCACCATCTCGAAGGTTACCCTTACCCTCTTAGCACTAATGATTTCCCTAGTTTCATGGTCCTCAAATTTTCTCTTTTTATGCTGGAGCTCGAATAAGGGTACATTGGTGCAGGTATATTCCAATACCTCCATGTACCTTTTGGATTGAGATTCTACCTTAGCTTCCACAAAACTTTGTGGGAAAGGAAATGGTGGTATATATGGAGGGGTAACAACAATAGTTGCTTCATTCTCTACCTCTATGATAACTTCCCTTTCAGATGGTTTCAGTGGATTTTTCTCTATTCTTTCCTCACCAGAACTCTTATCATTCTCATTATCAATTTCCTTAGGATTTTCGAGCTGTTTTTCACTATTAGTTGTTATAATATACGCATTCTCCTCAGGGGAGGGTCCTATAGGTGTCAGTGCAAGTAGTAAGATTTGAGTCTCCAATGCCTCAGTATGAGTCACGAGGGACTCGACCATAGTGTTTATCTACCTAAAGGTTTCATAAGTATCGAGATGATGTCTTCTAAACTCTTCATTTTGGAGGGTTTGTTTCTCCACAAAGCACTCCATCATAAATTCTAGCCTAGAATTGGTTGTTGTTTCAATGAAATCCTCCATTAATGTTTCGAGGTTGGAATTAGCCGATTCTTGTGGTTCCTCAAAATATTTGGAATGGTGATTATAAAGGAAATTTGGGTGTGGTTCCTCGAGATATTGGGAGTGAGTTTATGTCGCATTAAAATCTTGCATTAATATTGCTAGGTTGGAATTATGAGATTCTTGCGGTTCCTCAAAATGTTGGGATTGGTAGTTGCAGAGGTAATTTGGGTGAGAATGAACTAGTGATGCATTGAAATTCTCCATTTTTATTTTGAGGTTGGAATTATGTGATTCTTGCGATTCCTCTAAATATTGGGAATGATAATAATAGGGAGAATTTGGGTGTGATTCCTCAAAATACTAGGAGTCTTGCAGTTGGTAATTGTAGAGAAAATTTAGACGCAACTCCTCAAAATTTTGGGAGTGGTCATCATAGAGGAAGTTTGGGTGATACATAGTTATAGAGAGAAGAAAGTAAATGCCTTAGTCTATACGGTGTAACAACAGAATAACAATATTGATTGTTGGTCCCCGACAACGATGCCAAAAACTTGATACTCCGCAAATGCACGGAAATATCAAAGTAATATAAAAGATTGTCGAACACACATAGACCAATGTCAACCTACTATAATCTATTGTTGCTTTGTAAAGCTAAGGCTGATGAATATTTAATTGAGAGGAAACTAGAACTAAAACTAAAACTAAAAATGAACTTAGAAAATAAGATAATAAAGAGAGCACGAGATTCTACCTTTAGATCAATCACATAATTAAGATTAAATTATTTATGAAATAATTAATGTGGCTATTCTTTATTATCTTATTTTCTAAGTTCATTTTTAGTTTTAATTCTAGTTTCCTCTCAATTAAATATTCATCAGCCTTAGCTTTACAAAGCAACGATAGATTACAACAAGTTGACATTGGTCTATGTGGGTTCGATAATCTTTCATATTACTTCGATATTTTCGTGCACTTTCAGAGCATCAAGTTTTTGGCACCATTAGATCAATCACATAATAAAATCAATCTCTCACTCACACACACACACACACACACACACACACACACACACACACATACACACACACACATATATATATATATATATATATATATATATATATATATATATATATATATATATATATATATATATATATATATATATATATATATATATATATATATATATATATGGGATATTCTTATTCTAAGAGTAAGTTATTAAAATTTACTTCACATCTTGACCATTGATTCATTTGTAATCATTGGTTATAATAATTAGAAATTATTTGACATGTGATTAATTTGTTTCTCTCTCCATATTTAATTACCGAGTAATTATTATAACTATTGATTAAAAATAAATCAATGGTCAAGATATGGAGTAAGATTTAGAAACTTATTTCTGGAGTAAGAATACCTATTTGTTTTTCTTCACTATTTAGATATGTTTTACTTATTTTTTTTCCTCACGTAATGACAACTAAACAACATGAACAATGTCAAGTTTATGTTACTCAACTCCTTTTTAGACGCAACGAAGAGTAAATTGCATTGAATCTGTTTTTACTCCTTTTATTTTTCTATACAAGAGCAATTGAACAATGATATGCCCATTTCACTCCACAATTTTTCTACAAAAGAATCTGCAAACATTGTCAAATCTATTTTAATCCACTCTCTTATCACAAGAACGAATGAAAAATGTCATATATATTTTACTATACTTCTTTTTCTAACGCAAGGACGTGTGAAAAATGTTAGGTATATGTTAATCCATTTTTATTATTGTATAAGAACAAGTAAATGACGTCATATTCATTTTACTTCACTTTCTTCTATAGCTCTACATCCTTAAAAAATATGAACACATTCACCCTTACAACACCACTCCGATAAAATCTAAGTGACTCAACTCATCTATGAAGGTGTGAAAAAAAAGGGTTTTGAAATGTGTTTTTTGTCTTCTTAGTTTATTTTTTATTAGAGTTTAGAATCTGAATTGGTATTTAGATTCTGTTGAATTTCTTAGTAGCAGAATGTTAATCGAAGTAAATAAATAATAAAAGAAGACACAAATATTTATCCTGATTCCTCCCCTGATTGAGAGTACTCCAGTCCCTTTGCTCCACAAGATATTTTCACTATAATCAAACCATGATTACAATCTATTATACATTTAGCATAAGACTTTTACAACTACTTAGACTCATTTGTCCAAGACTTTCTGCTTAAGCCTACAACTCAAAACTTCTACTCAATCAACCTTATTGATTAAGATTTTCACAACTCATGCAATTAAGCAAGAGACTTACGTAGCTCAAGCATCTTGGCTCGAGACTTCCCTGCCCAGGATCCTCACCCAAGACTTCCTACTCCAGCCCCTCTTGCTAAGATTTTCCCGCTCAAGTTCCACTTGAGACTTCCTGCTCATGCTACACTAGTCTAGACTTTCCCTTCCTCAAGCTCCTCTTGAGACTTCCTGCTCACGCCACACCGGCTGAGACTTTCCCTTGCTCAATCAACCACTTAATTAAGATTTCACAACTCAAGCACTTAAGAAAAATACTTATGTGGCTCAAGCATCTGGGCTCGAGAATTTACCTTGCTCAATTAGCCTAGCCAATTAAGAATTTTACTGCTCAAGCACATATCAAGAGTGTAACACGGTGGGAAAACTGACTTTCTATAAATGTTGCGGATAGCAAGAGTCGTCACCGACTTTTATTTTATCCATGTGGAAAGGACATAAAAGAACAAGAAAAACCTATTTTTAAAAGACTTGAGTTCGGGGGTAGGTTATACAAAGGGAAAGTGTTAGCACCCTTTATATCCATGGTTATCCATGGGCTCTTAGTTACTTAGCTCATTTTAATTGTTTTTGGAAAGTGTAGTGTGTGATTAGAAATTTTCTAAGTACTTTGTAATGATCCTCGTATGGATGTATACAAAGCCTTGTTTGAAAATGTTTGAAAATATTTATGAGGTGTGAAAAGTATTTTTTAAAGATGTGAGTAAGTAACTATGAGGTACCTACCCTAGACTAAGTCATTCATGTTCTTATATGTTCCTTCAAGGGTAAGACTATCTCTATTTTTAAGGAACATGTAGTCATTACCTTGGATTTGTTTAAGGGACGGGCGTAGGGTCATCGTACGGTCAACGAAGGCAACTTGAAGGTGTCTTTAGCAAATGGGAGGGACTATCATCTTTTAAATCAAAGGGACAAGATCATTTATCGTAGGCAACCTCGTAGAGACTTGATCTTTTAGAATCTGAGAGGGACAAAATGATTTATTTTTCCTGGAGGGACTTTTCTTAAAACATCCTACTTTCGAGGGGGTTGACCGTTTTAATAAGGCAACCAAAAGGAGTAACCCTAGGAGGTGCAGACAACGATCTTAGATCGACTTACGTGTGTGAGTTTATTTTCAGATATTTATCTTGGTTATTAATTTTCTAAGTCCAATTAATTTTCAGTTATTTCTTGCACTCCCTATTATTACTAACCACACAATTTATATTTACGAAAATAAAGAATAAAGAAAAAATAAATTCCTAAGTTATTACATGGCTTTGGGGCAATTACAAAAATAATGAGAAAGAAAATTAAATCTAAAATTATTACAACTCAAGATCAATTATAATGATAACAAAAAGAAAATTAAATAATTGAAAGAAAATAGAACAAAATTAGAATTAAAATTAGGGTTTTTTTAGGATTTTAAGAAAATTAGAAAATTAAGCCAATTAATTAATTTAGAAAAAAAATATACAAAACTAAATATATATATACAAAATTATTATTAATTTATAAAAAAAAAATTAATTATATGCACAATTATTATTATTGTAAGATAATTAAGAATTAGTTAATGATTAAAATAAGGTTATTAACCAAAATAAATAAAAACTAATTATTAAAAAAAAGGTTCAAAATTATTTGTTTTGTTTAAAAAAATTTAATTGGAAATTAGGTTAGTAATTAGTTATTATTTAATTTACAAATTAATTAAATAACAAAAAATATAATTTACATTAAAGGAAAATAAAATCATTATTATTTTGAGAAATATTTGAAATAATTTCATTTAATAGTTAAATTTTAATTAATTTACAAAACATAATAAAAATTAAATTATTTAAACAAATATAAAAAAAATTAATTTATTCTATTTATATGAAACTAATATTATTATTATTATTTATGAAAATTATTAGTTTTTTGAAAAAGATTAAAGTTATTATTGGTTAATTTTTTAAGAAAATAATTAAAGGCAATAATTATATATATAATATAATAAAATAAAATAACAAAAAACAAAGTAAAAAATAGAATGAGGGAGGCTTGGATTTGAACCCAGGACCTCTCCCCCTTACCTGGCTGAAGACAACACCACTGGGCTACGCGTGCATTTGAAGTATATGCTGGCCAATGTTGATTATATGATAAACCTGTAAAATAAGATAAACGTTAAAAAAAATCAGCCAACCTAGGAATCGAACCCAGGCCTATTAGTTCCCATGCGCGCGCCCTCACCATCTGAGCCAAGTTGCGTACTTTGTCAACATACAACATCAATAAAATAAATAAAAACAAACAGAATTTTGAATTTGAAGTTTCGCGCGCAGATGACTTCGTCTTCCTCCTCCGTCGCTGTGAAAATACCTGCGAATTTTGCTAGGGTTTTTGCTGCGAAAATATTTTTGCAGGAAACCTCCGTTTTTCACATATATCAAACCATGCAAAATTAATTTACAATAATAATATCAAATGATTACCCATTGCTCATACAATCAGAATACATTGTTAATAGGGATTTATATGCCCTAAATCGAATGCCCCCAAATCGGGACCTTAAACCCTAACCATGGCATAACTTGATCAAGGCTATGAAACTCTAATCTAATTATCCAGAAAGCTTCACCACATCAAAACAAGTCAGGTTAGATAATCAAAATCAACAGAAAACATACGAATTCATGGAATCGAAAAAAAGCTAAACATGACATAAAACCAATTTGGTTTGAGGTTTATGTTATGCTTTAGTCAATGATGATAATGGCAATGCGTTCAGGAGGTTCTCAAGAACATGTTTGAACCTTTAAAGTGCTTAGGGAACCTGTGGAAAGGCAAAACCGAAATTCAATTTTTTTGGAAAAAATTTGAAGTTGATTGTCACGAATGATCTTCAGAAAAACCCTCTCTTGTATTGGTTCATGTTTATGTATATATAGTGAACATAACTAGGTCAAATAATGGGCTTTTGATCCAAGGATTATGGTTACTTGTTCATGAAGAAATCCCATCATCTTAAATGTCAAAAAATCAAATGATATGCTTCCAAATTGATTGTGCACGAAATTGGAGAGTCTCAATCAGTCTTAAATGTTTTTAAGAGCTTCTAGAACAAGAATCACATCCAAATATTGAATTTTATATTTAATTTTGATTTAAATTGAATTTTAATAAATAAAATCCAAATAAATAATAAATAAATTATAAAAATCAGAAATAATTGGAATTGGGTCGTGCTTGATGTTATTGTGAAGATTGGATTGTAATTTCATGGGCCCATTTGGAAAAAAAATTGGATTTGAGACCCTTTTTGCTCAATGTACCCTTTAAAAATTTCCCAACTTTGACAAGGCATAAATCCCTCAATTTTAAGGCTATGAGAGTGATCTTGGACTTTTTAGAAATCTTAAAGAGTCCTCTAACAAACCTTATTGGTATCATTTCCATATCTTTTACCATTTTCAAATTATGTTCTTTGGAAAAAAGTTGACTTTTTGTTGACTTTTGAAAGGACCTATAATGTCTTAGCTCATACCTTCCAGATGAAGCATTTTTAGGCTTGTCTTGTGAGACACGAAGTCGTAGAGAATTCAATTTCCTTTAAAATGAGCTTTGTATGGGAAATTTTTGATAAAGCATGTGAAAGTTATGGCTGGTCAAAGTTTAGTTGACTTTTCCTAGGAAACCCTAATTTAGAAACTTCCTGATTCTTGATGATCTGAGATCTCCTTGATGAATCATGATCAACCCTTGATAAAATGATGAATTTTACTTCATAATCTTGATGTTGGCAAAGAATCTTGAAGTTTGACTTTAGTTTGACCACAGTTGACCTCAATTTGACTTTTTAACCACTTTGACTGATTTTTGAACATCTGATCATTTGACTAGTCAAACTTATTGGGAAAGCCCTGAAACTTGACATGGGGATTCTTGAAGTCATGTGGGATGTTATGAAGCTCACTTGAGGCCTTGGAAATCCATTTAGCTTAGATAAACTCAACACCCTAGTTGTGGATCCATTGCTTAGGAGGAGGCTTTGTCTGAGGAACTCTCAAACTTTCTGATCAATTGGGGACCTTGAGAACCTTATGATAATTGAGAAATCTTGATAGACATTGCCTTGATTGTGGGAGGGAACATTTTGGGGTACAACAAAGAGACTTATGTAGCTCAAGCTTTTTGGCTCGAGTCTTATTGCTAGAATCCCAATGAGACAAGACTTTTGCTCAAGCACATAGCAAGAGATTTTAATCTAAACTGCTAAATAGGTTCATTAGAATAGAGAACAAGGTGTTGTAACACGGTGGGAGAACTGACTTTAGTTATGTTGCAGATAGCAAGAGTCGCCACCGACTTTTATTTTATCCAAAGGAAAGGCATAAAAGAACAGGAAAGACCTTTTAAAAGATTTTTGGGTCCGGGGGGTAGGTTATGTAAAGGGAAGGTGTTAGCACCCTTTACATCCATGGTTATCCATGGGCTCTTAGTTACTTAGCTCACTTTAAAATGTTTTGAAATGTGAAGTGTGTGAATAAAAATTTTCTTAAGAGTTTGATAATGATCCATGTACGGATGCGTAAAAAACCTTTGTTTTGAAAATTGTTTGAAATGTGTGAAGTGTTTGAAATTGTTTTGAAGAGTGAGCAAGTATCTAAGAGGAACCTACCCTAAGTTTTAAGTCTTTTATGTTCTTGAATCCTTTAAATGGTAAGACTATCCCTATTATCAAGGAATAGGTAGTCATTACCTTGGATGTGAGGGACAAGTGAAGGGTCATCTGTTATTTAGGCAACTGTGGGGTGTATAAGCAATTTTGAAGGGACTATCATCTTTATTCGAAAGGGACAAGATCATTACGAAGGCAACATTCGAAAGGGACTTTGATCTTTTATCTGTTAAGGGACTAGATGATGTTAAATTGAGGGACTTTTGCTTTATACACCCTACTTGACCTTTTGATTAGGCAACAATGAGAGGTATCCCAAAGGAAGTGAGATGGCGATCAAAGATCGACTTACGTGTGTGAGTGTACAATTTTAATATTTATCTTTAAATTTAAATGATCTAAATTAATTTTAAAATACAAGTATGTTTACACTCCCTATTTACTAACCATAGCATAAAATATAAATAATAAACATTATTAATAAATATTACACCGAGGAACAATTACATATAAAAGCAATTTAAATAAATAAGCAAAATATTAAATAATAATAATAATAATTGGGTTAGTGAAATAATAATAATAAAAATAATCACAATGTGGTTAGTAATAATAAAATATCATATAAACATAATTAATAATAATAATAATGAAATAAGCAAGAATATTATAATAATTAAAAGATCAAATTTTTATATAAGCAATTATTTAAGATTTATAAGAAAAATATATGAGCAATTATACTAATTATTATAAATTTTAAGTTATATGCAAATTATAAAATTAAATTAATTATGAACATATTATGAAAATAAATTATAATTACAAAAATTAAATTAGCAATTTTTAAACATATAATAAAAATTATTTACATGCAAAGTTAAATTATAAAAAATTTATGTCATATTATCATATTAACAAAAATTAAATTAAGAATTTTAATTTTTAAACATATTTATATACAAAAATTTAAATTATAAACAATTTATACATTAACAAAAATTAAATTAAGAATTTTAATTAAGTCATGAATATAATATATACAAATAATAGTATTAAATAAATAGAAGAAGAAAAATTAGGGTTTGAGAAAAAAATATATTTTTTAGGGTTTTTAGAAAATATTACTAAAATTAATCTTAATAATAATTATAAACAAAAAATAAGAGAAATAATGAAATAAAGGAAGAAAAAAAAAGGAGGCCTGGTTTTGAACCCAGGACCTCCCAATACCTGGAAAAGCTTCCATCCACTGGGCTAGCCTGCGCGCAGGTGACAAAGGAGAGAGTCCAATTGCTTTTGTTGTGTAATCCTGGAAAATCAAAGAAAAAGAAACAAAACAAAAGGCCTGGGGGGATCGAACCCAGGACCTTCACATTGCACACAAACACACTTACCATTCCAGCCGGGAGGGCGCATCTGTCCATATAACAGCTATAATACATAATATATTATGTCTAATGAATAAAAGAGAAAAATATGAAAAAACTGCCACAGCCAGGATTAGAACTCCAGTCATCAAACAATACACGCGCATCCTTTGGCCAACTGAGCTACCACACAATTGTTAAACAAAACAAAAACCAATCCATAAAATATAATTTCAAATATTTGAAATTTCAAACGCGCGAAACTTTCTCTTCTTCCTTGAATTTCCTGCGAAAATTGATACGATTTTTCCTGCGAAATTTCTTGGGTGTTCATAAACCAGAAATCCTAGGTTTTTGGAACATCAAGCAAACAACAACATTAATTCAAATTGACAGTCCAGATCAAACATATGAAGTTTATACATCATAACCATGTTCTTAAAATTCATTTATCTCAAATAAATCGTGAATTCCCAATTTGAGAACTCAAACCCTAACAATGGTGGTTTTCGGTTTAGGGCATGTTTCTCCAATATTCTTACCCAGAAATCATCTAAGCATCATAACAAACAAGATTAACAACACAAAAACAATTTATAATGGCTGAATGAATGAAATCGAAAACTTGAAAAATTATGAAGAACATGAATTCGATTTGAGTGATTTAGAGTGTTTTGGATGCAAATGAGCATTGGTACATGATCAGTGAAGTCTAGGGATCATTCTCATGTCCTTAAAATACCTTCAAATGCCTTGTAGTGTGAAAATCGAATTTCAGCTTTGGTGAGATTTTTGAAAATGCAAACTTACTCTTGGGAGGCTGAATTTCGTGAATAGTGAGTAGGGTTGTGTTATGTACTTATAGTGTGATGATTCTAGGTCAAAAAACTTGAACATTGTGTGAAAGATTTGATCCAAAAAGATTGAGAAAGATTAAGCTTTAAAATTCAAATATTCTTGCATAAACACTTCCTATTTCAAGCCAATCACCATTATTTTTGTATCATTCTGATCCATATTGAATTCATGACCTTCTAGAACAAAAAATAATTTTAAATCTTCACACTTGATATTTTATTTAAATTTAAAATGATTTTTAGTATAAAAAATCATAATAAATAAATTAAATAAAATAAAAATTATGAAAATATCAAATAATTTTCGTGCATGATGTCATGGATTACTTTGGGTCATTAAAAGTTCAGCCCACTTAGCAAAATTTGGTTTTAAACCTCCATTTGCTTCATAAACTTCCCTAAAATTTCCCAACTTTGCAAGGGCACACATCCTTCAATTTTAATGCTATGAGGGTGTTCTTGGACATTTTGGAAAGCTTGAAGAGTCCTCTAACCAACCCCACTGGTTTCATGTCCATATCATTTTCCATTCTCAAGTTATTCCCTTTTGAAGTTGTTGACTTTTTGTTGACTTTCAAAAGGACCTATAATGTCTTAGCTCATACCTTCCAAATGAAGCATTTTTGGGCTTGGCTTGTGAGACACAAAGTTGTAGAGAATTCAATTTCCTTCAAAATTAGCTTTGGATGGAGACTTGATGATGAAGCATGTGAAAGTTATGGCTGGTCAAAGTTCAGTTGACTTTTACTAAGGAAACCCTAATTTAGAAACTCCTGATTCTTGATGATCTGAAACCTCCTTGATGAATCATGATCAACCCTTGATCAAATGATGAATTTTACTTCATATACTTGATGTTGGCAGAAAATCATGAAGTTTGACTTTGGTTTGACCACAGTTGACCTCAGTTTGACTTTTTAACTACTTTAACTGATTTTGACTTATTTGATCATCTGACTGAGCAAACCTTTGAGAAAAGTCTTGAAACTTGTCATGGGGGTTCTTAAACACATACAAGATGTTATTAAGCTCACTTGAAGTCTTGGAAATCCATTTAGCCTGATTAAAGTCAAAACCCTAGTTTTGGATGCACTGCTTAGGAGGATGTATTGTCTGAGGGAATTGTCAACTCTTCTGACTATTTGTGAACTTTGTGAACCTTGTGAACCATCATAAGATGTCTTGTGAACCTTGTGAATCTCATGGGAGATCTTGTGAGCATTGTGAATCTCATGGGAGATCTTGTGAGCATTGTGAACCTTGTGAACCTTGTGAACCTCATAAAGTGTCTTGTAAACTTCATGAACCTCATGAAAGGTCTTGTAAGTATTGTGAACCTTGTGAACCTCATAAAGTGTCTTGAAAACTTCATGAACCTCATGAAAGGTCTTGTGAACCTTCTTAGCACACAAAGTCTTGTATTGTGAGGGCAAATTTTGGGGTGCAACAGCTGCCCCTGTTCAATTTTCTGAAACCTGAGGGGTGAGATTGGTATATTTGCCAATCGTGACCTGGAAGGTTGAAGGGGATTGAACACAAAAGCCCAAAAATTTGCACTCACCGGTGCGTGGAATGATACTGCTGACTAGTTGAATATGCTTGAGTGGGCTTAAAGATGCCACTTGGAGAAAAGTTCTTCGGATACATTTCTTGGAGGATAAAGCAGTCCAAAATATGAAGATATAATGGTAGCTTTCAGGAGGATAAACAACGTCCTGAGGTAATGATATGCTTTCAGGAGGATAAACAACGTCCTGAGGTGATGATATGCTTTCAGAAGGATAAACAACGTTCTGAGGTATAAGTATAACTTTCGGGAGGATAAACGACGGCCCAATAGTCATGATATGCTTTCAGGAGGATAAACAACGTCCTGAGGTAATGAGGTAACCTTTGGGAAGATAAACAACGGCCCAAAGTCTTGATATGCTTTCAGGAGGATAAACAACGTCCTGAGGAAATGGTATGCTTTCAGGAGGATAAACAACGTCCTGAGGTAATGATGATAGCTTTCAGGAAGATAAACAACGTCCTGAGGAAATGGGGTAACCTTTGGGAAGATAAACAACGGCCCAAAGTAATGATATGCTTTCAGGAGGATAAACAACGTCCTGAGGTAATGATATGCTTTCAGGAGGATAAACAACGCCCTGAGGAAATGGTATGCTTTCATGAGGATAAACAACGTCCTGAGGTAATGATGATAGCTTTCAGGAAGATAAACAACGTCCTGAGGAAATGGGGTAACCTTTGGGAAGATAAACAACGGCCCAAAGTAATGATATGCTTTCAGGAGGATAAACAACGTCCTGAGGTAATGATATGCTTTCAGGAGGATAAACAACGTGCTGAGGTAATGATGTAACCTTTGGGAAGATAAACAACGGCCCAAGGTAATGATATGCTTTCAGGAGGATAAACAACGTCCTGAGGTAGATAATATAACTTTTGGGAGGATAAACAACGGCCCAATAGTCATAATTTGTTGATGAAATCTGTATGCTGGAGAGTTAATCTGAAAAACAAGATTATAACATTCTGCAAGATAATATTAGCTTATGCATTATGTATGTATGTATAATATGATGCACTTAAATAATGTATTATGTATCTATGTATATGTATGTTATGATGTAAATGATGTATGTATGCATCATGCAGCCTGAAGCGTCTGGATATCTTCGTATAACAACTGCTGGCCAGGGAAAATAAATCCCGATTCGTTGCTGAAGAATATGAGGAACTAGTTCCCGTCTTGTTTGATAATATATAACCTCCCGTCTTCGTTTGATAGTAGGGTATACATAACCTTCCGTCTGCTGGAGCAAGGTATACATAACCTCCCGTCTTCGTTCGATAGTAGAATATACATAACCTCCTGTCTTCGTTCGTCGTACTCCTACTGGAAAGTAAATTCCCGAATATCCGTATGAGGATAAAAGAGATGGATATAAATTCCAGGGGAGATGTGACTTTATGAAGATGGATTTGTCCTACTGAGGGTTTGTAACTGTCTTGTAAAGATGAACCAGCGAAGCTTCGTTGAAATCCTTCCCTCGTTCGTCCTTAGCAAATACTATTACTGCATTTTCATGCATTTCTGGTAAACATCAATCATATTAAGCATACATGCATTTCTGGTAAACATCAATCATATTCAAAAGCATACATACATTCAAACACAACCAATGGACGTTTCGCTTATGTAAATAGGGTAAAAGTAAATCTGGATTCAAAAATGGAATTTTATTCATATCAAAAAGTGACCCATACATGGGTAAGTTTGCACAAGGAGACATAAACCCTAGTAAGAGGATTTTGTCATAAAATTTTACAAAACAAGGAGAGTCAGCTATGTGGGAAATAATCCTATTGAGTTTCAATTCTACTATTGCCATTATCTTCAAGTATCTCATCTTCGGCTGTTGAGACGGAAACGACTGGATTGAGCTTTATCTGTTCGAGCTTGATTAAGTAGCACAACTGGTTGCAGTTTCATGGGTGATCCAAACGAGACATAGTCATACGCTTTAATCCCTAACTTTTGCCTGGATTGCCCTTTCAGGTTTTCAATCCACCGGGATACCCTTTTTTGCCCAAGCCGCCTTTTCAGGTTTTCGACTTGCCGGGTGTACATCTTTTTATATATATATCCCTAATTTTTGCCCAAACCCTTTTGGTTTGCCGGGATGCCCTTATTTTTTCCTAGGCCTGTCAACCTAGCGGGTCTTTTTTTATGCGTAGTATTTTTTAACTATGTCTGCGTTTACAGGTTGTGGAAAGTCTTCACCATCCATAGTAGTGAGTATCATGGCACCTCCTGAGAATACTGTCTTGACTAAAAATGGTCCTTCATATGTAGGAGTCCATTTGCCCCTAGGATCACCCTGTGGTAATATGATACGCTTGATTACCAAGTCACCAACCTGATATACCTTTGGCTTAACCTTCTTGTTAAAAGCTTTGATCATTTGTTTCTGGTACATCTGGCCATGACAAACTGCTGCTAACCTCTTCTCATCAATCAAATTTATTTGGTCAAGTCGAGTCTGAATCCATTCATCTTCATCCAAGCCTGCATCCTTCATAATTCTTAAGGAGGGAATCTGAACTTCAATGGGCAGAACTGCTTCCATACCATACACTAAGGAGAATAGGGTTGCCCCTGTTGAAGTACGTATTGTAGTACGATAACCATGAAGAGCAAATGGTAACATCTCATGCCAATCCTTATAAGTAACAGTCATCTTCTGTACAATCTTCTTAATGTTCTTATTAGCAGCTTCAACTGCCCCATTCATCTTTGGACGATACGGAGAAGAGTTATGATGCTTAATCTTGAACTGCGTGCAGAGATCGGTAATCATAGTGTTGTTCAAATTAGAGCCATTGTCAGTAATAATCCTTTCAGGGATGCCATACCTACATATGAGATTATTCTTAATGAACCGAGCCACCACATTCTTAGTAACAGATGAAAATGAAGCTGCCTCTACCCATTTTGTGAAGTAATCAATAGCAACCAGGATGAAACTATGCCCATTAGAAGCAGTAGGCTTGATCTCACCAATCATATCAATGCCCCACATGGCAAAAGGCCAAGGAGCAGTCAACACATTCAATGGTGATGGAGGTATATGCACTTTATCAGCATAAATTTGACACTTGTGACATGTCCTCGAGTGTTGATAGCAATCAGTTTCCATAGTAGACCAATAATAACCTGCTCTCAATATCTTCTTTGCCATAGTATGACCACTAGAATGAGTGCCAAAGATCCCATCATGCATATCTTCCATAATCTCTGTTGCTTCCTTCTTATCCACACAACGAAGCATAGTTGAATCATGATTGCGCTTGTACAAAATCCCATTACTAAAAAAGAACTTAGCAGAAAACCTTCTCAGAAACTTCCTATCTTTGACAGATGCCCCTTCAGGGAACTCCTGAGCTTCAAGATATCTTTTTACTTCATAGAACCAAGGCTTCTCCTCTGCCCCTTCTGTGTCAATCTCATTGCAATATGCAGGCTTTTCAAATCTATCAATAGTAATCTTGGGAGCTTCATCATCCCAGCTGATCTCAAACATAGATGCCATGGTGGCCAAAGCATCTGCCAACTGATTCTCTCTTCGTGGAATATGTCCAAAGGTAATCTCTTTGAAATGTGGGATCAAAGACAATACATGCTCTCTATAAGGAATGAGGTTATCATGCTTGGTATCCCAATCTCCTTTGATCTGACTTACTACTAGGGTTGAATCTCCATGCACATCAAGGAACTAAATCTTCATATCAATAGCAGCTTTAATACCCAGGATACATGCCTCATACTTAGCCATGTTATTGGTACAATAGAAAAAAAGTATGGAAGTAATCGGGGTAGGACAACCTTCAGGGGAACTGATCACAACACCAACACCATTACCAAGTGCATTAGAGGCACCATCAAAAACCATAGTCCATCGGGATCCTTGTTCAGGTCCGTCATATTGTCCAGGTTCTTTGGTAATAATCATAATATCTTCATCAGGGAACTCAAAACTCATTGACTGATAATCATCCACTGCTTGGTGAGCCAAATGATCAGCAACAACACTTCCTTTGATGGCCTTCTGAGTAGTATATTGTATGTCATATTCTGTCAAGATCATTTGCCATCTTGCAATCCTTCCGGAGAGAGCAGGTTTCTCAAATATGTACTTGATTGGATCCATCTTTGAAATCAACAAGGTAGTATGGGTCAACATACACTGTCTTAGTCGGCGAGCAGCCCATGCCAAAGCGCAGCAAGTTTTCTCGAGCAGTGAGTATCTTGTTTCACAGTCGGTAAACTTTTTTCTAAGGTAGTATATTGCCTTCTCTTTTCGACCAGACTTGTCATGTTGCCCCAACACGCACCCCATTGAGTTGTCTAACACTGTTAAGTACATAATCAAGGGTCTTCCATCAACTGGTGGCATCAAAATTGGAGGTTCTAGCAGATATCTCTTGATTTCATCAAAGGCAGTCTGGCACTCATCATTCCACTCCATCACCTGATCTTTCTTCAACAACTTGAAGATTGGCTCACAGATGGCAGTTAATTGGGAAATAAATCTTGCAATGTAATTCAATCGTCCCAAGAAACCTCTAACCTCCTTCTCAGTACGGGGAGCTGGCATCTCTCGTATGGCTTTCACTTTTGCGGGATCCACTTCAATACCTTTTCCACTGACTATGAAACCCAGGAGTTTACCAGACCTAACTCCAAAAGTACACTTGTTTGGGTTCAATCTCAATTTGTATTTCTTTAACCTCTCAAACAACTTATGCAGATGATCAAGATGTTGCTCTTCATTCTGGGACCTGGCTATCATATCATCCACATATACCTCTATCTCATGATGTATCATATCATGAAACAAAGCCACCATAGCACGCTGATATGTTGCCCCTGCATTCTTCAAACCAAATGGCATCACTTTATAGCAAAAGGTGCCCCACTGTGTAACAAATGTTGTCTTCTCCATATCTTCAGGTGCCATCTTGATTTGATTGTAACCAGAGAAACCATCCATAAAAGAGAATACCTTATGCTGAGCAGTGTTGTCAACCAGAACATCAATATGAGGAAGTGGAAAGTCATCTTTGGGGCTGGCCTTGTTCAAATCTCTGTAGTCTACACACATACGTACCTTACCATCTTTCTTAGGAACCGGTACCACATTTGCAACCCATTGAGGATAAGAAGTCACTACTAAGAACCCTGCATCAAACTGTTTCATTACCTCTGCCTTGATCTTCTCTGACATTTCAGGACGCATGCGATGAACCTTCTGCTTCTTTGGACGACAATCTTCTTTTACTGGTAAGCGGTGAACCACAATGTCTGTATCCAACCCTGGCATATCTTCATAAGACAAAGCAAAGATCTCTACATAGTCACGTAACATCTGAATCAACCTGTTCTTGACACTGTCCTCTAATTCAGCCCCTATCTTGACTTCTTTCATGTTTTCTTCAGTTCCCAGATTCACAACTTCGACTGGCTCTTCATGTGGCTGTATAGCTTTCTCTTCTTGTTGTAACAACCTAGCAAGCTCTACAGGTACTTCACAATCGTCCTCATTTTCGTCTTCAGCTTGATAGATCGGACTCTCAAAATTATAATTGGCAATAGTAGAACTGTTATCAACAGGATCCAGAGTGGATGAGGATCTGCATTTTAGTGATGTGGGTGTGTGTAAGAACACATAGCTAATAAAATAATAAAATAAAAGAAAAACAAGGAACACAATATTTACGAAAACGAAACGTCCACTGATTTTTATTGAATGAAGTATGCAAATGAAATGACATCCCGTAACAAGCACACCATTGTGCCCCGGGTAAGGCACAAGGTTTTAAGAGTTCAATTGTTCAAGAAATTACAAACTTAAAAATCAACAACACAGTAATAGTATTTACTCCTGACTAAAGGAGATAGGAATAACATCTTCAGCTTTCCAATTATTGAGTCCAGCACCCACAGTAGGAAAAATCCAAGCATCCAAGTTGTAGTCTTCATCATAGTCACCCACAACATTGATCTGATCTTTCATAACCCCCTGATTGGTGATACGAACAGCACGAGCACGACGAACAGCCTTCTGGGACTCTGCAGTGAAACCCAAACCAAATTTGTCAGACTTGTAAGGGATATCAGGAAGCTGACCCCAAATAGTACAACCACCTTCATCCACCACAGCTCTAGCATCTTTAAGGGAGGCCATTGTTGGAGGTACTCTGGTGACCATAGGAACTTTCTTGACAACAGGAGGAGCTTCATAATCATTAACAATCCAAGGAACCACTTCAAATGTCTGACATGGAGTTTCAACATATTCACCTTCCACTTCCAGATACTTGAAGGTGTTCACATGGCTAACAAAATATTCTTCCTCTCCATAGACAGTAACAACCTTTCCTTCCACCAGATATTTCAGCTTCTGATGTAATGTAGAGGTTACAGCACCTGCCCCATGGATCCAGGGACGACCAAGCAAACAAGAGTACGAAGGACGAATATCCATCACATAAAATGTAGCAGTGAAAATCTGAGAACCAACTTTGATTGGGAGATCAATTTCTCCATGCACCACTCTTCTCGAACCATCAAAAGCCTTCACCACTATGTTACTGGGTTTCAGCACAGCATCTTCAGGGCTCAGCTTATTCAGAACTTCTTTGGGCAACACATTCAGAGAGGAACCATTGTCTATCAATACATGTGACAAGGTAGTGCCCCTGCATTCAATTGAGATATGTAGAGCCCTGTTATGATCCCTCTTGGCAAGAGTCAAATCAGCATCAGAGAAACCTAACCCATTATCATAGGTCAGGTGGGCAACACAATTCTCAAACTGGTCAACAGAAATTGCATTGGGTACATGATCAGTCTTCAGAAACTTAATCAAAGATTTGGCATGAGCTTCAGAACATGACAACAAAGACAGCATGGAAATCTTGGAGGGAGTGTGCCCCAACTGATCAACAATGTCATAATCACTCTTGCGAATGATTTTCAATACTTCTTCCATCTGCTTAGAGAGATCATCAGCAACTGGCACATCAGTAGGTATAGGTTCAATAACAGGACCTTTGCCTCGAGCATCAGTGGTGGAAGTAACACCTGGAGTAACTGCATTCTTGGAAGTAACTGGTGGAGAGAAAACTCTTCCGCTTCGTGTGATCTTACTAGATCCAGAAATATTATCAATATCAACAGGCATATCAGCTAAGGGTTCCTGCTTAACACCATGGATATAAACATCAGACCCATAATGCCAAGGCACAGCTTTATCAGACATATACGGAATAGGACCAGGAGTGGTAATGACCATAGGAGGCACTCTAGCTTCAGCAACAATCTTTACAGGGCCTTCAGCAGTAATCTTAATTGGACCCTTATGAGTGATTTTAACAGGTCCCTTGGAAGTGATCCTTACCGGTACTTTATCAACCATATCCACCTCTTCAATCTTCTTACCTTTAGTAATATGATCCACCATACTCTCTACAGACGATGGAGTCCTCTCAAACACTAAGGTATATTTATCCATGAGACGTTGAATTCCATCTCTCAATCTCCAGCAACTATCCGGCTTATAGGTACAATACAAACAATCTTCACAACAACCTGGAAAAAAACCCAGCTTGCACTAACTTCTTCTTGATAACAGACAATGGTGTGGTCAACTCTGCAACTGAATAGATATGTAAATCTTCATCAATTGCATTGACAGTCTTCTCATGATTTGGCATGGGAGAAGTAATCACATTTGGAGTACCCGGAGGGTCAAACTCAATCTCTCCAGCCTCAATCATATCTTGAATCTTGTTCTTCAAGACCCAGCAGCTATTAGTATCATGTCCCTGACAGTTCGAATGATATGCACATCGTGCATTGGGATTGTACCTGGGAGAGGTAACATTGGGATTCTGAGGAGCCTCTTTCAGAGTAATAAGTTCAGCCTTCAACAAGTGTTGCAAAGCCTGAGCCATTGACATGTTGATCTTAGTGAACTGCCTTCTAGCCCTCTGTTGGTTGCCCTGTGGCTGCTCTGTTGTTGCAGGAGTTGGATTTGAGATATGAACTGCACCCACAGACTGATGCCTTCTATTACGACCAGGTTGACCATAAACAACATTGGATTCTTTCTTCCCAGTGGGAGGCTTCTTTGCAGCACCTGATGAAGAAGTACCCACTTGAATCTTGCCACTCTTTATACCATTTTCCACGCGCTCTCCTGTCATTATCAACTCAGTGAAGCCAGATGATGAGCTTCCAATGAGATGACTGTAAAAAGGACCATTCAATGTACACATGAACATATCAACCAACTCCCTGTCAGTTAAAGGGGGTTGTACTCTTCCAGCTAAATCTCTCCACTTCTGAGCATATTCCTTGAAACTTTCTTTGGCACCCATAGACATGCTTTGTAGCTGCATACGAGTGGGAGCTAAATCAGCATTGTATTGATACTGCTTATAGAAGGCTTCAGCAAGATCATTCCAGTCCCGGATATTGACACTCTCCAACTGATAGTACCACTCCAATTGAGCTCCAGATAAGCTCTCTTGGAAGAAATGGATCCACAACTTCTTATCAGCAGTGTGGGGTTGGATTCTCCTGACATAAGACCTCAGATGCAGCTTGGGACAAGAGACCCCATCATAAACAACAAAAGTAGGAACCTTGAAACCAATGGGTATGACTACCCCAGATATCAGACTCAAATCTTCAAAATCCAGCCCAGAAGACTTCTGCAACTCCATAGCATCCATTCTATCCACCAGCATCTTGAATTTGTCTTCATTAGGCTCATGGTAGTAATTAGCCTCAGAATCAGAGTCCCCCATAGTGTTGTGGAGACTGCCTCCCTCTTTTTCAGACTCTTCAAACTCATAGTCTTCAACTGGTTCTTTGGTCTTGGCAAGACCTTTGAACCTTCTTCCCATGTTGATCAGGCCACCTGACCTTCTAGTCTTCTTAGTCTTCTTGGCCAGCAGTGTCTTCAATTCATCCTGCCCCTTGGACAAGTTCAGGATCAGCTCTTGGAACTGTGCATTTTGTGCCTGGAGATCCTTAACTGTTTGTTCAAGAGCCATTGCTGAAATAAACAGCGAGAAGATAAGAAACCTGTGCACGATAAACCTGTGATGCAATGATATGATATGTAAATGTATATGCAATGTTTTCAAGGACCGCAAGATTTAAATTTGCTTAAACAAACAAGAAGGTAAATTTTTTATTAGTAATAAATTTGTTTTGCCTCTTGGGCTTACAGAAAATGAAATGAAGTAAATACAAGAGATGAGGTTTCAAGTCTCCCATGGACGTTTCCTCTTTGTGTTGAGGTATGAGTTGAGATTCCGTTCCTCGTGAAGTTGCTTTGTTAGTTCCAGGATCCTTTCTTGGCTTGCTTTGTAATGAGCCTCGAAAGTATCCCTTTGCTCCTTCAACTGGATCCAGGATCTCTGTAAATCTTCCATGTCAGTAGGCATGTCTGGGTGAAGGATGGTATAAGCAGTATCTCCTTCAGCAACAGGTTCCATGGTAACTGGCAGGATAGCAGGATATGGCATCATGAGAGTCTGAGCACGAGATCGCACCCATCTGAGATAAGCCTCCATAGGAATAGTGTACTTAGGCTCCAGAGTCTTGCTGTCAACCTTGTTCACCTTTCCCCATGCTCGTATGAATCTCTGACGGTAACCTTGAAGATCGTTGTCATAGTCGAACACAATGCCCTGAATCAACATGTCATGTGGACCATCACTCCGAGCGTAACCAAACTGTCGTAAAGCTAGAGAGGGGTTGTAGGTGATGCCTCCTCTTATGCCTAGAAGTGGCACATTAGGAAACTCCCCACAACGGTCAATGATAGTGATATTCTCCATAGATCTGGAGCACCAATGGATATCTGAATGAGAGAGTGACATAATTCTTTTGGACCACCTGAACCCTTGCTCATTCTTCATTACTGAGCGAGGAAGGTGAGAAATAAACCACCTAGAAAGCAAAGGTATGCAGCACATCAAAGTTCCTCTTGCCCTTGTAGTACGAGTATGAAGAGAATGCAGGATGTCTCCAAGTAAGGTAGGCACTGGATTGTGACTCAGGAATATATTGATGGCATGAACGTCTATGAACTGATCAGGATTGGGAAACAACACTAAGCCATATATCAACAAGGCTAAGATCTCCTCAAAAGCATCATAGCTCATAGCCTTCAAGAACACTTGAGCTTTCTCCATCAGTACCTTGGCAAGAATACCCTTAACTCCGTTTCTCGTTTCTAAAACAATGTCAGACTTCTTCAGATGTAGAGCTGCAGGAATAACCTCTGGTTTAGGCTCTCTTTCCAAGCCTGTGAAAGGTCTTTGATCAAGAACAGGTATACCCAGAAGTTTAGAGAATTCTTCCATTGTTGGAACCAGCTGATAATCAGGGAATGTGAAGCAATGGTGCTTAGGATCAAAGAACTGAAACAGAACACTCATCATGTCTTCATTGAACCCTGAGATGACTAGATCCAATAGGTGACCATGTCTCTTGATGAACTGGGAATGATCAGACACTTGAGAAACCAATTCTTTGAGCTTAGCAGGTATGCCCACAAAGTTGATCCTGATGGTGTTTCTACGAGCAGAAGCCATGACCTGCAACAAAGAACAAAGATAAATCCTTTGGTCCTTGAAATGGTTAGTGAAAATGCTATGCTTATGATGCATGATGATGTCATGATGTTATGTTCAATCACAAACATGTGGCACACACAAACAAGTCACACAATAGCCCTAGGTTTGAAGGCTTGCATGAGGTTTAAGGTAAGTACCCTCCCCTGAAGTTAGTTGGTTCATCCTGTCCTACAAAAGTAACCAGGTTCTAAGGGATCTCAATATTATTGATCCTTCACAAGGGTGGTTGTTCAGTAGGAAACTTACTTGCCAACCAAAACCCTCAAAGTTTAAGATCTCAATGAGTGTAGCATCGAGTATCAACCAACTTCAGTCTGCACCAAAGCCAGTTATCTCACTACTTTTCTAAAGGCCAAGATGGGATAACTAGGGTTCTAAAAGTTAGTTAGTGTATTGACAACATATGGCAGCCTCATATTATCCTCAACTTGACTTAAGGAACATAAGCACCAACCAAGAAGTCACACTAATTATGGCCACCAGATCAACCATATCGGTATACGCCGTACAATTTCCTTGGTCTATTGCCATTTACCTAAGGTACACTAGATCCGGGTTAGGATCTTTCACACATAAGAGCACCCAACAGATAAGTATAAAGCAAACAAGGCAAACAATTTTAAAGTGATCTAATTCCTAAGGGTACCCCTCTTTTATTAAATCCCCAGCAGAGTCGCCAGTTCTGTAACACGGTGGGAGAACTGACTTTAGTTATGTTGCGGATAGCAAGAGTCGCCACCGACTTTTATTTTATCCAAAGGAAAGGCATAAAAGAACAGGAAAGACCTTTTAAAAGATTTTTGGGTCCAGGGGGTAGGTTATGTAAAGGGAAGGTGTTAGCACCCTTTACATCCATGGTTATCCATGGGCTCTTAGTTACTTAGCTCACTTTAAAATGTTTTGAAATGTGAAGTTTGTGAATAAAAATTTTCTTAAGAGTTTGATAATGATCCATGTACGGATGCGTAAAAAACCTTTGTTTTGAAAATTGTTTGAAATGTGTGAAGTGTTTGAAATTGTTTTGAAGAGTGAGCAAGTATCTAAGAGGAACCTACCCTAAGTTTTAAGTCTTTTCTGTTCTTGAATCCTTTAAATGGTATGACTATCCCTATTATCAAGGAATAGGTAGTCATTACCTTGGATGTGAGGGACAAGTGAAGGTTCATCTGTTATTTAGGCAACTGTGGGGTGTATAAGCAATTTTGAAGGGACTATCATCTTTATTCGAAAGGGACAAGATCATTACGAAGACAACATTCGAAAGGGACTTTGATCTTTGATCTGTTAAGGGACTAGATGATGTTAACTTGAGGGACTTTTGCTTTATACACCCTACTTGACCTTTTGATTAGGCAACAATGAGAGGTATCCCTAAGGAAGTGAGATGGCGATCAAAGATCGACTTACGTGTGTGAGTGTACAATTTTAATATTTATCTTTAAATTTAAATGATCTAAATTAATTTTAAAATACAAGTATGTTTACACTCCCTATTTACTAACCATAGCATAAAATATAAATAATAAACATTATTAATAAATATTACACCGAGGAACAATTACATAATAATAATAAAAGCAATTTAAATAAATAAGCAAAATATTAAATAATAATAATAATTGGGTTAGTGAAATAATAATAATAAAAATAATCACAATGTGGTTAGTAATAATAAAATATCATATAAACATAATTAATAATAATAATAATGAAATAAGCAAGAATATTATAATAATTAAAAGATCAAATTTTTATATAAGCAATTATTTAAGATTTATAAGAAAAATATATGAGCAATTATACTAATTATTATAAATTTTAAGTTATATGCAAATTATAAAATTAAATTAATTATGAACATATTATGAAAATAAATTATAATTACAAAAATTAAATTAGCAATTTTTAAACATATAATAAAAATTATTTACATGCAAAGTTAAATTATAAACAATTTATGTCATATTATCATATTAACAAAAATTAAATTAAGAATTTTAATTTTTAAACATATTTATATACAAAAATTTAAATTATAAACAATTTATACATTAACAAAAATTAAATTAAGAATTTTAATTAAGTCATGAATATAATATATACAAATAATAGTATTAAATAAATAGAAGAAGAAAAATTAGGGTTTGAGAAAAAATATATTTTTTAGGGTTTTTAGAAAATATTACTAAAATTAATCTTAATAATAATTATAAACAAAAAATAAGAGAAATAATGAAATAAAGGAAAAAAAAGGAGGCCTGGTTTTGAACCCAGGACCTCCCAATACCTGGAAAAGCTTCCATCCACTGGGCTAGCCTGCGCGCAGGTGACAAAGGAGAGAGTCCAATTGCTTTTGTTGTGTAATCCTGGAAAATCAAAGAAAAAGAAACAAAACAAAAGGCCTGGGGGGATCGAACCCAGGACCTTCACATTGCACACAAACACACTTACCATTCCAGCCGGGAGGGCGCATCTGTCCATATAACAACTATAATACATAATATATTATGTCTAATGAATAAAAGAGAAAAATATGAAAAAACTGCCACAGCCAGGATTAGAACTCCAGTCATCCAACAATACACGCGCATCCTTTGGCCAACTGAGCTACCACACAACTGTTAAACAAAACAGAAACCAATCCATAAAATATAATTTCAAATATTTGAAATTTCAAACGCACGAAACTTCTTCTTCTTCCTTGAATTTCCTGCGAAAATTGATACGATTTTCCTGCGAAATTTCTTGGGTGTTCATAAACCAGAAATCCTAGGTTTTTGGAACATCAAGCAAACAACAACATTAATTCAAATTGACAGTCCAGATCAAACATATGAAGTTTATACATCATAACCATGTTCTTAAAATTCATTTATCTCAAATAAATCGTGAATTCCCAATTTGAGAACTCAAACCCTAACAATGGTGGTTTTCGGTTTAGGGCATGTTTCTCCAATATTCTTACCCAGAAATCATCTAAGCATCATAACAAACAAGATTAACAACACAAAAACAATTTATAATGGCTGAATGAATGAAATCGAAAACTTGAAAAATTATGAAGAACATGAATTCAGTTTGAGTGATTTAGAGTGTTTTGGATGCAAATGAGCATTGGTACATGATCAGTGAAGTCTAGGGATCATTCTCATGTCCTTAAAATACCTTCAAATGCCTTGTAGTGTGAAAATCGAATTTCAGCTTTGGTGAGATTTTTGAAAATGCAAACTTACTCTTGGGAGGCTGAATTTCGTGAATAGTGAGTAGGGTTGTGTTATGTACTTATAGTGTGATGATTCTAGGTCAAAAAACTTGAACATTGTGTGAAAGATTTGATCCAAAAAGATTGAGAAAGATTAAGCTTTAAAATTCAAATATTCTTGCATAAACACTTTCTATTTCAAGCCAATCACCATTATTTTTGTATCATTCTGATCCATATTGAATTCATGACCTTCTAGAACAAAAAATAATTTTAAATCTTCACACTTGATATTTTTAAATTTAAAATGATTTTTAGTATAAAAAATCATAATAAATAAATTAAATAAAATAAAAATTATGAAAATATCAAATAATTTTCGTGCATGATGTCATGGATTACTTTGGGTCATTAAAAGTTCAGCCCACTTAGCAAAATTTGGTTTTAAACCTCCATTTGCTTCATAAACTTCCCTAAAATTTCCCAACTTTGCAAGGGCACACATCCTTCAATTTTAATGCTATGAGGGTGTTCTTGGACATTTTGGAAAGCTTGAAGAGTCCTCTAACCAACCCCACTGGTTTCATGTCCATATCATTTGCCATTCTCAAGTTATTCCCTTTTGAAGTTGTTGACTTTTTGTTGACTTTCAAAAGGACCTATAATGTCTTAGCTCATACCTTCCAAATGAAGCATTTTTGGGCTTGGATTGTGAGACACAAAGTTGTAGAGAATTCAATTTCCTTCAAAATGAGCTTTGGATGGAGACTTGATGATGAAGCATGTGAAAGTTATGGCTGGTCAAAGTTCAGTTGACTTTTACTAAGGAAACCCTAATTTAGAAACTCCTGATTCTTGATGATCTGAAACCTCCTTGATGAATCATGATCAACCCTTGATCAAATGATGAATTTTACTTCATATACTTGATGTTGGCAGAAAATCATGAAGTTTGACTTTGGTTTGACCACAGTTGACCTCAGTTTGACTTTTTAACTACTTTAACTGATTTTGACTTATTTGATCATCTGACTGAGCAAACCTTTGAGAAAAGTCTTGAAACTTGTCATGGGGGTTCTTAAACACATACAAGATGTTATTAAGCTCACTTGAAGTCTTGGAAATCCATTTAGCCTGATTAAAGTCAAAACCCTAGTTTTGGATGCACTGCTTAGGAGGATGTATTGTCTGAGGGAATTGTCAACTCTTCTGACTATTTGTGAACTTTGTGAACCTTGTGAACCATCATAAGATGTCTTGTGAACCTTGTGAATATCATGGGAGATCTTGTGAGCATTGTGAATCTCATGGGATATCTTGTGAGCATTGTGAACCTTGTGAACCTTGTGAACCTCATAAAGTGTCTTGTAAACTTCATGAACCTCATGAAAGGTCTTGTAAGTATTGTGAACCTTGTGAACCTCATAAAGTGTCTTGAAAACTTCATGAACCTCATGAAAGGTCTTGTGAACCTTCTTAGCACACAAAGTCTTGTATTGTGAGGGCAAAGTTTGGGGTGCAACAGGTGTACATGATACAAGTATCAGAGGTACGAGAAATCACCATAACAAAGAACTAAAGCACTTAATATTTCTAAGATATTCAATGGTAGGAAATCTTAAAACTTTTAAAATTACAACCTACAACAGAAAATCTTCATATACAATAGAGTTGATAATTGTTGATCTTGCTACTCCTTCTTCTGGATAATCCTTGTTAAAGATTTAGGTTGAACCTTCAGCCAAATAAATAGCCTTTGCAGAAAATTAGCCATTTAAAAGGTAACGTGATCAAAGTCTTTGCTTTTGCTCCATAGTACAAGAGACATTGAAGATAGATACATCAAAAGATATTAATCCAATGCGTAACATGTTTAACCTTTGAGTCTTTAAGAGATTATGTACTAATAGAGCCGTTGACAGTAGATATTCGTAAAGCATGCCAACCTTTCTTGAGCCTTGCAATCTATAGATTCTAGCTGAAAAATTCATTAGACAATGCAACTTGATTTCTACAGTACAGACAACTCTAACTTTATCACCAACTCTAAATGGTACCAGAAGAAAATATACATTCACTAAGTGTAGTGACTTGTCTAAATTTGAGACCTTCAGCACCAGATTCTGCGCCAAGCCATACTAGCAGGTGTTCTTCACATTCTGCCACCTGAAGCTAGCAATTCAACAACTCCCAAGTTTGCTAATTTATATATTTTTTGCCTAATATTTACAAGTAATATAACATGTACACATGTAACACACATTAAATAAAACATTGTACTTTGAATAATTTGTTATCATCAAAACCCAAAGAGAGTATATAATGAACAAATCTTGTTCTAATAATCTATTTTCACTTTTTCACCCAAACACATTTAATCATCATAGGTTTACTTCAGTGATGTCAAACTCTTAAGATGCCTCAACATCCACAAAACAACCATGCTAACCTGAATATACGATTGACCTAAACCTAACACACCACTATCATCCATTTGACCTAAATCATAGAAAAAAGTTTAACAACTCCATCCAACAACCACATCCAATAACAAGAGTCTGTACTCTAGAAATGAATTTTCACACAAAGTAGAATATGATTGATGGAATTAAACAATACTGTCGCTCCATAGATTTCCATCCTGATACAAACACGAAAATGGCGCGAAAGAAGATAGAGTCGCCAGCCAGACATTTTTATCCCGAAGGAATGGGAAAGATAATGTTGCACAAACCGAAGAAAAGAAAGGAAGGAAAAAGGTCCTACGAACCAAATAGACTGGGTTCGGGAGTTAGTTAAGACCTGGGAATGTATTAGCACCCCACTCGACGAGGTCCATGTGTGCAAAGAAACTGTTTCAAAGGGTAAAAGAATGAAAGTTGCTGCAAAAACTGAAACTGGATAAGAAAATAAAAGAAATGGGAAAATGTAGGGAAAATAAAAGAGTGCTCAAACGGGCCCTACCCCGCTGCCTACGTACCTCATATGGACATGAGGGTCAGAGTTGCCGTAGTTCCCCTAAATAGTAAGGAAAATGGCTTGTGTTTTAAAAGCTTGAACTGCTTATGTCGATGCTTAGGTGTTGCAGGCTCGTCTGGCACGAGTGTGTTACCGTCTTGCAAAGAGACAAGTAGAAGCAAGTTCTTACGTTGAGAGTGAAGGTGATGAGAAAAGAATTGCCGAAGGAAATATGTTTATTGTTTGTTTGTGGCTTTTATAAGCTTTTATTTGTGTTTGGCACAGGAAAGTGAATTCAAGTCCTTTTCCATGGAATGTGTACTTATTACTACATTCCAAGATGGATTGAGGAAAAAGCACACCCAAGTGAGGAGAAGACATCAAAGAATTGGTTCCAGATATTAGGGTCTAAGCTCACTAACTCATTGAATTTATTAAGTGTTTTTGAAATTTGAAATGAAGAAGTGTTTTTTATGATTTTCTGTGTGAGGATGATCTCATGATTAGACTTGTACATCATGCTAGACAAACTTGTACTATCCCAAGATGGGATAATACAAGTGCCCCATGGAATAAGTTCATACACATAAGACTACCTTATTAAGTGTTTTTTAGGTTTTTTGTTTTAAGATGAGAAAGAGAGAGCACCAAAAGGATCTCAAAGGTAAACATTCTAAGGGGACTAATAATCCTAAGTGTTATCATTTATGGAAGTACTAGGTTAGTGTGGTTTGAAGTCTATCCTAATTAAGAAGAAGGAAAGAAGAAAAGAAGGTAAGAATAAGAAAGGATCAAAAGGATTCAACTTTACTTCTTAAAAGAAGATAAGTTGATGCTAAGGGGAATGAAGAAAAAGTTAGACATTGATGGCCTAAGCACATCACAAACACAAGTATGAAAGTAAAATAAATGAGAGAAGAAGATTGTATGTGGGATGCCCTCCCACACACATAACTTACCAAACCCCCTACAAAACAAAGGTTAGTGAACCACATAAGCATAAGGTGAAGATAAGAAGATTCAAACAATACACAAATCAAAGATGAAGGACATAAACCAAATCACAATTGCAAAGTCAGAACCTAAACCCTAGAGGTGACTTATAACATCTACCAAGCAAACCTAATAGGATGGCATGAATTCCTTCCTCAAACTATGTTAGAAGGAGGGAAGAAAGGAGCACCAAAAGTTACTCAAGAAACAAGACATCAAACAAATACCAATGGTCATGAGAAAATTAGCAAATTAGGTCCCTAAAGTCACCAACCAGAAGTAACATTGTGTCAAAATGGCTCTCAAAAATTCACAATTAAACTCCTTCAAATGGTCACACAAATTTACTTAAGAACAATTAAAGAACTCGCAAAAATATGACTTTCGAAACTAGGGATAAAATGAGTTTAAAAATATGACAAAAATATTTTTATGTTCTTTTATGAGTCCTTAAAAATATGCAAGAAGAATGGTGTGAAAATATTGCTTGAGGTGGGAGAATTAAATGGGACAAGATAGGGTGTTCCTATGGAAATCAATTGAAAAGAAATTAAATGAAAATTCAATATAAAAAAAACAATGAAATCAGAAAATAAAAACATGGAAATTTTTTAAAATGTGTTAAGATGATAAAATAATTTTTGTGGAATTTTCTAATGAGTTTTCATATTTTTTATGAATTAAAATGAAACTATGTAAAAAAAAGAATGAATAGAAAAGAAAATGAAAGAGGGGTGCAGCAAAAGCAATTGGTTAGTTAAAAGGGAGATTGGTCCTGAAGAGGGGGTGCGAATAGAAGAGGCTTTGAGGCCCACGCGCACAGCCTGAGGGAGTATAAAGTGGAGCCTTGGTCAACGGATTTGACTCGAGCTGGGGCATTGGATCTGGAGACTTCCAAGGTCTTCACATCTAATGGTCCAGGGGAGCGAGGGCATATGTGGCTACCAAGTGCTAGCACGCAGGCGATCAGATCGAACAGGTCCTACCAGACGGTGACAAGTGTCACCGCCGATATGGACAAAAACAAAAATAATCCACTAACCTCATCCATTAACTCTATACTTATCCTTCCACATATCTTCTTTATGAATATTATTCTTAATAAAAGCAAAAAACAAAAACAACACAACAACATGTTCTCTCTCAAACGCGGCATTCATCTTCTCCTATTATATAAACATGCCGCCGGAGCCTCGCCGACGTTCACCCTCGAAACCTAAAACGTTCTACAAAACTCCTACACAAATTCGACCCCTCATCACAAATTCGGAGTCAAAAATCCCTATAACTCAATCAAAATAACAGATCACGTCCTAAGAAACGAATCACGATAACTCGGAAGAGGTACACAATTACACATCAATAATACGCTTCACCGAAAAACGAATTCACTAAAGCTTACCTACCGAAGATAGTCTGGTGCTTCTTCGAATCGACAGTGACGGGAAAAAACCCGAGGTGATGAATGTTGAAGATGATGTTGCGATGTCAATGAAATGATGAAGATCACTACAGGTTGAAGAACAATGACGATCTCTCAGAGAAGCTTCTCCGTTTCACTAATTGTTATTGTGTGATTCTTGTGCGGTTTGTCGCTTTGAATTGATATGAACTGATGTGTTTGTCGTATGATTTGCAAGTTGTAGCAGATGAAGAATAAAGATACGATGGTGGTGATGATGAAGATAAGGCGTAGAGAATGTGATGAGAGTTTTCTGAGAGATTGAAGCGATGATGGTGACAATGATGTAGTGGAAGAATTGATGAAGACAATCGATTGAGGAGGAAAAAGATGGAAGGTGTTGTTATTGTTTTAAATCAAACATGACGATGAGTGATTAGTTTTGATGATGAGGATGGATGAATGCGGTTATGGCGATGTGTTGACGAAGAACGATCGAATTCAGATTTTGATGATATGATGAAGAAGAATGTGCAACTCGGTTTTTGTTGTTATGAAGATTGATGAAATCGGTTTGTGATTAGTGATCAAGATGAGATAAAATTCGCAGTTGTATTTTTGGTGATGGTGAAGAGTATGAGTTGTGGTGATTAAAGAATGATGCAATTCGGTTTTTACTTGGTGATGGTGAAGAGTATCATTTTGTTATGCTGATGAGTGAGAAAGAAGAGTCAATTTCTTGTTGTGAGTGATGGAGTGATGAAAAGTGTGAATTCTACTTCTGTTTTTTTGTGGAGTTTTTTTCTGTTATACTTCCCCCAAAAATATAACTGAATTATATAATTTTATTCCAATTTTTCTCTTTTTTGTTCTCAGGTTTTTCTTGGTGTCATTCTGTTACTCTATTTTTTTTGTCAATTTCTTGCGTTTTTTATGCTCATCCGGAAAGCATGTGTGCTGGGTTCTGTTTATTTTTGCCTGGGTTTTGTATAGGTGTGTAACACCCCAAAATTTGCCCTCTTATTTATTACCCACTGACTGGTTTATGCTTCACATTCATCCGCATTACCCATTAGGTCATAACATCCGCAATCATGCATTTGCATTGAACTCCTAAGGCACGAGATCAATTATTTTCTTATGATGTGAATTTTCCAATTTAAAGGGGAATCATCTGGCTATTGCGCTCAAGAACGGGGTGAAGGTTGAAATCACATCATCGTGAGCATACGATTATTCTGGTGTTCATCAAGTTCTAGGGTTCTTCCTATTCGGAGGTCACATCAGAAACGTTAGGTCAAGACGTTATCAATGTGAATTGAGGGTTTATTTCTCAAGTGGCTCTTTTCATTATTATCAGTACATCTTAAGGAAAATTAGGATTTTTCTTACACATGTTTAATGGTGAGGGCATTTCACTATCTGAGGCCCATTAGATTAAGGTTTATCTGAGGGTCTCCATATTTCGGGTCTTACCTTCATCTTCAAGTGTTCCTCATTGGCCATTAAGATCTCGTGGGATTAGAATCGCAAGAGGTGAAGTTATAGTTCTTTATGGGAATTAATTTGGTCACATATTCAGATTGTTTTACTTCAACCACAAATTAATTCGGGTTTTGCAGATTAAGGTTCATTATTATTATTCATCTTTCCTAATCCAATCCATGCCCATTTCATTTCCATAACCTATATTTTAAATCCAGATTCTAAAAACCATTCAATAAATTCTACCATTAAATCCATTTTTTTATCCAAAAATATATAGAACCACTAGAAATTCAAAGTTCGAAAGTGCTACGGATGTGAAAGAAACTTGGCAGCTATTAAATAAAACACACTGTAAATTCTGCCCTTAAAGAAACTTATTGTGGTTTGGTGGTGGATGTAGTTGATGCTACTATTTTTGTGAATTGTATAGAATGCAATTTTAATTAAAGATTTAAGTGTTAAAAGATAATGAGATCAAGAATGATGATCTCGTAGTCATTCATTCTAATAGCCCGCACAATATTTAATTTGTAATCAAGGTTGATGGCTGTAATGAATCACTTCAAAAATTATGTGGTATAAGGAGTTGCTACTAATAGTTACAATACTATACTTACAAAATATGAAACAGAATAACAGAACTTGAAAAAAAAAAGAGAGCCAAAAACTTCAGGACAAGCCACATTTGGGGATAGAGTTACATATCAGGAAAGGAGAATTATCAGTGATAGAAAAAACTATAACAGGAAAATCACAAAGTTTCTTCTAGTGATGAAAATTACACAGAAAATTCAGAAACCTATTTCTAATCGTCTTTGGTCTCGACCTTCTCGGATTTCAACATCCTTCACAAATCTTCATCAGCTTCATGAACATCTTTTAGCTCTTCAAAAAATAACTCTCATCGATTTCGACTCGAACACACCTGCAAAAGTTCATGACAATTCAACTCCAACTCAATTCGGAAAACATGTTCATTCACAACCAGACCAAATTCAAGGAAAATAGTAATAAATAAATAAAATCAGTATAGGGAACTAATAGCAAGGAAGACTAAAAAAAATGTTTCGGTTCCAAGAGTCAATAGAAGAGAATTGATGATAAAAATCAGTTACAAGTTAACTGAAACTTCAGCAAGCCAAGATATTCACAAGTTGTTAACAAAAATGGAAGTTAACATTAATAGAGCCATGGATAACTCAAAGTTGTTAACAAAATTTCACAACTAAATCACTAACTAACTCTAACAGAATTCCAACAAATCCCTAACTGAAAACTAACCAACCAGCAGGAAAATAACCAACTTCTAACTGTTCTAACCAACTTTTCTTCCAGAAGTTTCCTACACATTCTATAAATTCACCAGAGTTTCTCACCTTGTGGTTTCTTCTTCAATCCCTAACAGAAAATTTATTCTTCTCCATTCATCCTCTCAACCATTTTTCTTCAACCTCACGTTTCTTCATCCCTCCTTCATCTTGCCCCTATCCATCTCATTCACCAATCTTCTTCATCTGTCAACTCCAACTTCATCTTCAATCCATCCATCTTCAATCTGCTACAAAACTCTCAAAAATCCTTTTCACCTCTCACTTCAAACCTTCATTGGCATCCTCCATCATCAGCATCAATAATCGTCATCAGAACAACACCTGCAAAATTCACGTATCGACATCGCGGGAGCATCAACAAGGCTTCAGCAATACCGAACACAGTCAACAACTGCAACAATCACAACCTGCAAAACCATAAGAAATGTATCCGAATCAAACTTCAACAACATCACTTTTCATCATCAGTTCATCAAGAATCTGCAAAGAACGCATAAGTCTTCCAACATTACCTTCAACGATTTAAGCGTGACTTCGTCAACGTCGCCTTCGTTCTCTGAATATTTTCGCCTTCATATCCATCAAGTTCACGCTTCATCATCTTCAAATCATACCATAACGTTGCATCATGAGATTGACGTCAATGAACGTTTATGTTCGAACTTCGCGTCACGAGAACCTGCAGAAACGTTGACGAAGCCGAATCAACAAACTCGCACGACAAACAACCTCCACGACACGCTTCAAGAACGCATTTACACCATAATTCGAATAATAATGCAGAATGGCGAAAATCAAAGGGAACGAAGAACAAAGTAGCCAAACCAACAATAAACAAGGCTACAACATCATACCGTGAATGTGGCGCTTTCAATCGCCACCTTCGCCATCTTTGCGGCATTACCTTCAAGCGGTCACAGCATCGCAAGCCATCAAATTTCATCACCGTCTACGACAAGTCATCGATCTTCTTCGATCGATTCTTCTCCGTGAATCGCGTCGACTACACCATTCGTGTCACCGATTGCAGGTACATTTGTGTTGACCATTAAACCGTTTGCGTTTTTGTTCGATATGATAGCTAGTTGGAGTTTTAGAGGGATTAGGTTTCGGATGGTGATAGGGAGGAAATATTAAGTTAGGGTTTAGAATGGTAAAGTTTCACAGGAACTCATGGTGATTCGACTTGTCTTCTCCGGCGAATGGTTTACGGCGGCGGAGCTAGGGTTTTATGAGAAGAAGATGAAGAGTGAGGGAGATAAGAGGAAAGGCGTGAGAGAGGAGATATTTGTTTGGTCTGAGTTTTTTATTTTGAGTTGTATGTTAATTATGATTAATGTCATGTTATTATAGAAAATAAAAAGAATTAAAGTTAGGATTAAAAGTCATAACGGTCATTAAATCCACCGCCCAAATCCATTAAGATAGGATTGGATTTTTTCGGTCCATTCTGGCGGTGACAAGTGTCACCTTCCGGTTGGACCCCTGTATCCTAATCACACGCATACCACCTTACAACAACTTCCATACACCCTCAGCCTTTGTTGCATTCATGGGCCGGCGAATTTGCTATCCACACCCCCAAGTTAAGCCCATTTCTTTTATTAACTAAAACAAAATCATTTTCTCATCCCCCTGGCTTCTGCGTCTCTGGGCCTCATAATGTTGCTATTCGCACCCCAGTTTCCCAAGCCCATTAGCATAATAACCAATAAAACTACTTACTGCACACCCCTTCTTATTCTCCATATTTTTATTTTTCATTTTCTAGTACTTGTTCAAATTAATTCATAAAAAAATATTAAAACACTTAAGAAAAATCCCCAAAAATTAGGATAGAACATTAATTCAATTTAAAACGTTTCCCAATTTTTACTTTTTGAATTTTTGCATTTTTCAATTTAAATTCGATTTTTCATTTTAATTGATTTATATTGAATTCCTTCATAAACACCTAAATTTGTACATTTTATTTCTGCCACTTACTATAACATTTTTGATCCATTATTTTTTCTATGATTAAAGGACAAATTAAAGTACCTAGAATATTTTTGGTGTATTTTTTAGTGCATTTTATCTACTGTTTTGGTAGTGTGATTTGTATAAATTTGTGATTGAATCTTAGATAGATTTAAAGGACCATTTGACATAGTTAGACTTTGAATTTTTAAGAGAGATTTTTTAACACATTGTTATAATCAGGTTAGAGATCCTAGGGAATTAATTTCACATTTTTTCCATGGCTTTTGATATTTTTGTCATTTTAATTCATTTCCATCATATTATGCATATTCATGATTCATGTCATTCACTAACTATTTCCTTTTTATGCAAGGTATCTTTTGAGGATTTGCTTATGGACTTGGATAATATTTTTATGTCTCGATTATATTTTGTGTACTTTGTGATGTAATACTTGTATGCTTTTATAGTTTCTATAATTAGGATAGAAGAGATAAAACGAATCGATAGAAAACCAAAATCTCAAAAAGCAAAATAAAGACTCGATCCAACGTCGAGTAAATTTTCAAAATAAATAAAGTTGCATGTGACTTTAGGATTCCCCGATTACCATCGTTCCACTCCATTACAACTAAAAGCAAGCCTTGTATGTTGCTCACCATAAGTCGTGCGTCTCAGCACCACACAATCGACCCACCAGATCCATCGTTTCATCCCATTTACGTTTCATTCACGTTTTTACCCACCATGACTTAGGAGGACCATGTTCATTAACTTTTTGTACTTGTATTTGTAGTCTAATATCCCTTAGTTAGATTTAATCTTTCAAAACTCACTAACCATAGGTTATCTTTAAACTCAACTAACTTAGGGTAAGTCTAGTTTCCCTTAGAGTTTTCCTTTTCCACTTGAGTCTCACTTCTCATCTTAAAAGAAAATCAAAAACACTTAATAAAGGAAAAGGTGCACAATGCGCCACGAGCCTTAAGCTATACGGGAAATGACTAGTGGAGGTCTCCTTCACTCTTCTAGGATGCTTTACAAACGTTCCATTGGGGGCGATCTTGGAAAGTATTTGCTCCTGTGTCATAGTATTTAGTGTGGTACATACGAAAAACACAAATTCAGAACACTTCTTCTAAAAGACAACCAAACCAAGAAGTCACGTCTTCTCATCTCATCTCATACTCCTTGCGGACGAACATGACTTGTCTCGACAGTTCAAACAGCGATACGGTAAACACCCTCGAGCCAGAGCCGGTAACACCTGAGCTAGAGCTATGGCAACGTCATCCTAAAAAACACAAACAAGTTCCCGCCTTAGCTAGATGAACTACGACGTCTCTGATCCCCATTTATCCCGATGAGGTACGTAGGCAGTGGGGTAGGGCCCATTCGAGCACAATCTTTATTTTCCCTACATTTTTCCCCTTTATTCCCATTTTTCAATTCCATTTCTTTTACCATTTCCATTTCATTCCAGATAGCCATTCTTTCATTAAAGCAGCATATTTTTTCACCCTTTGAAACAGACTTATAAGCGTGGATCCCGTCGGGTACGGCGGACGGATTGGGGGTGCTAATACCTTCTCAATTCGTAACCGACTTCCGGACCCAGATATTTGGTTCACAAGGCCTCGTCCTTTTCCTTATTCCTCAGGTTTGTGCAACATTACCTTTCCCATTCCTTCGGGATAAAAATGTCTGGCTGAAGACTCTAACTTTTCCGCGCCACTTTCGCGTTTGTACTAGGATGAAAATCCCGGGAGCGACAGCTGGCGACTCTGTCGGGGACATTTAGAAATTCTGATTTCCCCTTTGAGAGTCAATCCTAGCGCTTGTCTGTTTCTGTTTTCTTTGGGTGTTTATTCTTTTGTTGTTATGTTGCAGTTTAGCTTTACTGTTTTATTTACAGTTTATCGCTTTCCTTTACGACTTTGTTTACAACTTTCTGGACTTTACTTTACTGTCGCATATACTGGCATATACTGTACTGGCTGTTCTAGTTTTCCTTGGCGGGATGGGATTATTGTGAGATAAGCCAAATACCCCGCTTGAGTATACACATAGGATTTAGAGTGGGCAGTCGTGTGGGTTGCGTGGTTTTGAGCACGTGTAGTTTTCACGAGTCCCACACCCAGATCAGGCTCTCTTGGGATATGTTCTATACTGCCTAGGCAGACCATAGAATGTTTCCATCTGAGCTGCTAACACTGGGAACCGATCATCGAGGACCTTAGTGGAAATAACCCTCTCCAGTGGTGACAGTGGCAGACCACATTTCGTGGCAAACCCATTCGCACCCGAGGGCCCACTAGGAAATCGCATAGGATGACCTTGTTCTCTCGTAGGAACCTGGTTAAAGCAACTGGTCGTATGACGGTAGTATTATACCCTTCGGGATGAATGTACTATTGTTTCTCGACTTCAGTGCTTGAAGCCGGGAACTTATGAGGGATGCTTGTTTTTCCGGAATTCAGCTGAGGCCTCCCTGAGTAGTACATAATGCCAAACCGATTCCCTGATTTGGTTATGAGCCATTTCTCGGAAATGGTGAACGTTGAGAGTCCGTGATGTTGAACCGTAGTAGCATACCCGTAAGATTGGGAGGGGTTTACAGGTTTACAGGAAAACTAAACCTTCAACCTACCTTGTTCTTGATACTTGGGTTTTCTTCCGACACATACTTATGATCTGGTATTCTTGACAGTCGACATTCAGGCAAACCATAAGGCAGTACAACAGTGCCCAATATATGCAAACAGTGATCACATGCCATTGCATTGCATCACATCATCCGCATACTTGCATTCCTAACGCATGTGTATTCATTTGCAGGGCTGCACATCACATCCTTGATTCCCGTTGTGGGTATCGATTTATGAGTATGGAATCCAAGAAAAAGACCAAGTGTATTATCTCCTACAAGGTTCATCAGCCTGTTGTGAAAGAAATTCTCAAAGTGAAAGCTTTAGCTCCTCCAGAAGTTCTCAATGTCTTCAAGCAGGATTACGAGTGGATTTTGTATTTCATAGAGCCCATCAGTGACTACGCTTTCAGAGGGATGCACACCTTGCTACAGTTTTATAATCCACAGCTTAGATGTTTCGTACTTTCTGATTTCGTATTGGCACCTACATTAAAGGAGTATTCGAGCATCCTGAGAGTTTCCGTGAAGGACTGTGCACCATTCTTTGGGTCCAAGATTGACCTCGACTTCAAAGATGTAGCAACTGCTCTTTATTTGAGCAGGTCACTATTAGAGGACCAGATTGATAGCAAAGGAGGCTTCCGAGGATATCATTTGATTTTATTGTTAGATGAGGCTACTAAAACAGCTGAGGCAAAAAGTTGGAGTACCTTCAATGCGATCCTAGCTTTGTGTATCTATGAAATCACTTTGTTCCCGAATATGCCGAATTTCGTGGATGTCGATGCTATTCGAATTTTCATAGCAAAGAATCTTGTTCCTACTCTCTTAGGTGATCTCTACCACTCTGTGCATTATAAGAATGAAAAGCGAAGGGGTGGAATGTTGAATTGTTGCGCGACTGTATTCTATAAGTGGTTCACACGCTTTCTTCCACAATCAGGAGCTTTTGAGAGGACGAAGAACACTCTTGAATGGTCGGAAAGACTGATGGGCTTGCAAGCAAAGGACATTGTTTGGGTTAATCAGGGATTGCGATGCATTGACATTCTTCATAGTTGCGGAGGATTCCCTAATGTTCCATTGATCGGGAAGAAAATGGGAATTAATTATAACCCTTCCCTCACGGTTAGACAGTTCGGGTATGCCTTAAAGGAACCACCAGCCGCCGTAGACATCACAGAGTCCTTGTACTTCCAATCAACAGATGGATTCGAGATTGCTCAAAAAGCTTCTAATGCTTGGCATATTCGAAAGACAAGAGGGAAGAAGACCTTGGGAGTAGGGAATTGTCGAATGTATCCACCGTTTGCAGAATGGCTAAGAGAACGGGTTGAAGTGTTACTGTTACCATTTGGGCCTGCACCTCTTCTATATCCCACGGTCATTGAACAACCTACCACAGTTAGCATTGAGGAGTTCAACAAGATGAAGACGGAAAGAGACGGGTTGTTAAAGGAGAATGCACAGTTGAGTCAGGAGCTTGCTAAAGCTAATCACGCCAGACTTGAGATTGAGTGGAAAGCTCAAGAAGATGCTGAGAGGCATGCTATTGCAAGGAAACAGTGTGAAGTTGAGTTATCTCGGTATGAGAGGTTCGAGTTTGCTACTAGAAGTTCTTCCAAGGAACACATTGACACTAGAAGGCAACTGGATCAAAAGACCTTGATGTTCGAGAACATGAAAAAGAGGCATGTTGCTTACAGGATCAAAAGAGAGGAACAAGATAAAGTTCAAGCTAAAGAGATCGTGAGTAGGCTAAAGGAGAAAGATGAAAAGATGGCCGGTAAGTTGAGAGAAAAGGATGTAGAACTTGCTAAAGCCCTAGAGGAAGCTGCTTACTACAAGCGGATGATGATCTGCTATCAGAAGAAGCTGAAGAGGTTTGAAGACAACCAGGCGCAGACGAAGGAATTGGTAGAAGTTCCTAAGACAGGACCGATCATTGACTCAGACCTAGATAGAGGATCGCATTGACAAAGACATCTTTCTGTTTGCTTGTATGTTGTGGGATTACCATCAGGACTGTTGATGGAATCTTTTTATCATTGCACTTATGTTTGAATCCATGCTTTGGGTGTTTTGACTATATCAATAAAGTTCTTATCATAAAAAGGTCTCTTTACTATCATTCTGTGTGCTCTCGCTTTGTGATCACCGACACATCTGACACGTTTGCAAAACACGTTGGTCTTTGTATTCTCAGAATTGTTTGGCACGTCTGCTACACACACACACGCCTTATATTACCAACACTGCTTGTTATTTGCAGCAAAACGAGCTTATGTCTTCATCAAACCCACAAAACTGGAATCAGGGGATGGAATGCCCTAAAAATGAATCAACATGTCATAAGCATTCATTTCCTGTATATCATATTCTTGCGTTTTTGCAAGTTACCCAGAGTTTCTAACTTATTCAACTGCAGGCAATATAGCTGGTCAACGCGTTCACCGATATCCGACTAAAAGAAACCGAGTAAGGATGGCTGAACGAATGCAGACTGATCTCAACGAGCTCCGTCAGAGGATGGATCAGTTTATGGACATGATGACTGGCATTGCCCAGAACCAGGAGCGTCTCAGGATGATGGTTGAGCAACCACATGGGAATGTTAATACTGGAATACCAACTGAGAATGTGGATTCTAACGTTGCTCGTAACGGAGAGCCTAATCCAAATAGGACCGCGGCATGCAATGCAGGTTTGGAAGACAATCAAGAGGACCAGTTCACTCTAATGGATGCTGATATGGGTAACTTGAATGAGATCAACAATCGCAGGTATGAAGAGCTGGCAGAGAAGATCAAGGCCATGGAATGTCAGAATTCCTTGGGCATCGATGTAACCAGTCTTGGGTTAGTACCAGGAGTCAGAATCCCTCCCAAGTTCAAGGCACCATCGTTTGACAAGTACAACAGCAACACGTGCCCTAGGACTCACATTCACGCATACTTTGGAAGAATCTCGGCGCACACTAATGACGAGAAACTTTGGATGCATTTCTTCCAAGACAGTTTATCTGGAGCTTCGTTGAGCTGGTACATGAAGCTGAGCCGGGTCTCTATTCGAAGTTGGAAAGATCTAGCTGAAGCATTCCTCAAGCAGTATCAATACAACATTGATATGGCTCCGAATCACACTCAGTTGCAGAACTTGTCTCAAGGACCTAAGGAGAGTTTTAAGCAGTATGCCCAGAGGTGGCGTGAGCTGGCCGCACAGGTTCAACCTCCATTGCTGGATCGAGAAATGGCCGACATGTTTATGGGCACCTTGCAAGGCGTTTACTTGGATCTTCTGTCTGCCTGTCCGTCCATTGGTTTTTCTGATATCGTCATTGCGGGAGAAAGAATAGAGAATTTTCTGAAATTGGGAAAGATTCAGGATGCAAGCAGTGCTAGTTCTTCTGGTGTGAGAAAGCCTTTTGGCAACGGCCAAAGAAGAAGAGAAGGCGAGACAAATGCTGTGTATAGAGGCCGAGACAGAAGTTATTCTCAAAGTTACTACCAAGCAGCTGCAGTGACTATTACTCCACAGGTTCAACAACAACGACCACAGGGTCAGCAATAACAGGTACAGAGACCGTTTCAGGAAAGAACAAGAACAAGAAACCGCAAACTTGATCCCGTCCCATGCCCATATGCTGTATTTCTCCCAGAGCTGCTAAAGTTGAACCTGGTCGAGCTTCGTACCATGAGACCTCCTCCTCCTGACAATCTACCTCCGAATTTTGATGCTAACGCCAGGTGCGAATTCCATTCGGGTGCCCAGGGGCACAATATTGAGAAATGTTGGGCTTTTCAGAACAAAGTACAGGACCTAGTTGACTCCAAAGCGATCAATTTCGCTTATCTCCCAAATTCACTCCAGAATCCAATGCCTAGTCATAATGGAACCGGTGTCACAGTCGTTCTACCAGATGGTCCACGTTAAGCTGAAGTCTTTGAGTTAATCACCCAGGACGCCAGGGTATTCATGAAGCAAATAGAGCTAGCAGTATTCAAATACTCTCAGTAAGGGCATTTATGTGTTTGCCTTTCTTCATTGTTCATTTTCATCCCTATTGAGGGGAACTACGTCGCTCTGATTCTTCATTGGTCATCAGTCAATGGAGATACGTAGGCAGAAGATCGTCAGGTCTTTCCGAGCAACTTTATGGGGCAACTTCACTCCCCAGTTTCACTTTTTCCTTCAGATGTCTCGTGTCAGAGTCAGAATAGCTAGAAGAAGAGGTATGACTACCATGGTTAGGTATACAATTGCAAGTTTGAAGATTACAAGTCTGTGAAAGAGCTATTGATCACTGAAGGTGTCCAAGACTGACAGGTTCAGACGGAGTCAAGCCTCCTCAACTACGACAATATTCAGTTTCTTTACTGCATTTCCATTTGTAGTTTCTTTTATATGCTAAAACATTTGTCTACATGTATGAAATTTGTTTTCTTTTGAATGTTAGCAGTAATAAAACTCACATGTTTTTCTTGAAGTAATTCATTTGCATTCCCTTATAATTTTGCATGTGTACATCTCAATACCAATTATCATGCTTAAATTCTATGAAGGAGAATGACAAAACAAAAACGCAAAATCTCTAATTATGTGCTCTCGAGTAAGGCCCTGTTAACGATGTATAGGCTTTGTTTCAAATCCCTAAACACTGGAGATATAAGGAAGATAGACCCTTGCTAACCCCTTTGAGCCTTGAAGTAGGAGTTTCTTTTCACATAAAAAACCCTCACATGTAACCCAGGGGCAGGGTAGATGTCGGCTAGTCGGACCAAGCGTTCAGGCTTTCATAAAGGAGTGTATTTGAAGATCCATTGCATTCTACTATGCTAATCAAGAGGTCCAAACACCTGAAACCACAATGGTTATCCAAGTCAAAAGGTCCAAAGATTGAAAACCACAATGGTTATCCTTCGTTGACCAAAGAATGAGGCAGTCACAGCCCTCGCAAAGCAATCAAGACAAACAATGTCACGCGACTTGTTCAAAATACAAAAAGAAAAAGAAAAAGAAAAAGCCCGCTAAGTCGAAACATGAAAACAAGCGACTTAGGCAAAAGTTAGGGCATCCCGCTGGACTTCACAATCAAAGATTCACAAGAATCAGTCCAGGCAAAAGTTAGGGATAAGGAAAATAACGCAAAAGCGAAAGACGGAAAGGATTACACAAGAAAGATCCTCAAATGAGAACAAAGTCGTGTGGCACAGACACGAAAGATAGAGGAGTGACTGACTCTCAACAATAACCTGATTGGTGCTTGAACCGATAGCAGCAATGGTTCCTCAATCAACACGAAACCCTTATGAAAGTTGAATGCTTGCGAAAACTTGCTGAACGTAGGAATGGAGAACATCACGAAGAGCGGGTGGGCACAAATAAACTTCGGGCCTATATCCTTTGTTTCTGTAACCGTGAACCAGGACACGATACAACCCTCAAAAGTCCTAACTGAAACATGGTTAATTTGAGAGCGTACTACTACGAGACCGCGTTCCTGACTCCTACGAGTTATGCTAAAAGACATTTGTTGGTATTGCATGTACATACTTTCATTCAAAATAACATCGTATCTTAACCAGTGATTCGCTCACAAAGGTTTGCGATCCCTTTTCAAAACTTCGAGATTTACATGTGTGTTGCATTAGAATTTTCATTCAAAGAATAAATTTGTTTTGCTTGCATACATTTGTTTAGAATCATAAATGGTTCACATGCGGAAATTCAATCCAGAAGCTCAAGTTTGCCAAGTTGAGAAGTCTAAAACTTCTGAAAGATAGTCAGGTCGAGGTGCACTTTTCCGAGAAAAGCTCCATTGAGTAAGGACTTTCCTAATTAGTCACGGTAAGAGCTAGCCAATCCGGGGCGATTACATCAAGTAATCTCTTCAAATTTCAGTCAAACTGGGGCAATCACCTCGAGATTCAAATCTCTCCAAGAGTGAAGATTAGTCAGTCAAGTGCAAAACTATTCAAGTACTCGTACTGGGGCAGGCCACTCCAATAGTACGAGAATTCATTCTTTTCCGAAGACAGACAATCGAAGGCATTTACCCGAAGTTTAGAATATCGTGGTCACTTGTCAAGCCAACTATCTCATTCAACACTTCTGACAGATACAAACTCATCTGCATTGGCAATAGTTACCTCCCTAGCAAGGTTGTTATGCTGATTCGTGCAGTCATTACGATACCTAAGAGTTTAAAGACACCAAGTCTTTTGTAAAATCCTCTTGAGGTAAAATCCATACGGAAGCAACTGATCCCCAGCGCGAGACAACTTGAATTCTTTTCTTCCCCAGCAGGACTTGTCTCGGTTTTGTCATCCCCAACAGACAAATAGAAGTTATCCTCACTAAAGTCACAAGTTTTTCCTTCAGTTAGTTTCCTTGATCTCGGTTCCTCAACAGATCTAAGGCAATTCCTATTCCCCTAGAAGATTTCAGATAAATCATTCTCCTCCCCAGCAGGTCCATAAGAGTGGATAATCTTCAATAATCAAAGTATTCCCTGGCACGGTCCTCAAGTCTAAAGTCCAATTTATTTTTGGCAAAAGTGATAATTCGGGACGGATGAATTATTCACTCTCTTTTCCAACAGAGATGTTATCCCCGCAGGGCTTCTTGATATCAAATTCGCGATCATTGTGTTTCCCCACAGAGTTAGCAGAGACTTATTACTTCCGCGTCAGGAATTCCTTTACATTCGCACCAGTTCATTAACAATACTCAAGACATAACATCCCCAGTGTCATGGGGCAACATTGCATGCAATTCAACATGTGTAAAGTCCAGCCACAGACTGGCCAAAGTCCCTCTTTGGGTGGAAAATTTCAAAAGTCCCCCACAGTGGGCAAAAGTCTCCCACAGTGAGCAAAAGTCCAGCCACAGACTGGCCAAAGTCCATCTTCGGGTGGCAAATTTCAAAAGTCCCCCACAGTGGGAAAAAGTCTCCCGCAGTGAGCAGAAGTCCACCCGCGGTGTGGCAAATTTCCAAAGTCCACCCGTAGCGTGGCAACTTATCCCAAGTCCACCCGCATCGTGGCAATTCATTCAAAGTCCAACCGCAGATTGGCAAAAGTCCATCCCCAGGGTGACAAAGTATCTTAAAATTCGATCGCAAATTGTTGAAAGTCCACCCGCGGTGTGGCAGGTCGTTATTCGTCTGAATCCATCTGATAAGATATCATTAAGACATTGTTGTAACCTATCAAAATCCACCCGCAGTGTGACAAGTCAGTAGCCGTCTGACATCACCCAAAAGGCATCCCCTGTTTACTATTCCCCCCATCATAATTATACCCAAGCAGAGTTCGTTCGGTTGAGTTTATCTCCCTGTTCCGCTGCCACAGAGTGCAAATTTTCTGGTTGTTTCTAGTATTCAATCCCTGCATACTTCAAACGTCTGAAAGCAACTGCTATCATCCATTCAAGTCTACAGTGATTGAATAGGGGCAGCTGTAACACCCCAAAATTTTCCCTCTTATTTATTACCTACTGACTGGTTTATGCTTCACATTCATCCGCATTACCCATTAGGTCATAACATCCGCAATCACGCATTTACATTGAACTCCTAAGGCACGGGATCAATTATTTTCTTATGATGTGAATTTTCCAATTTAAAGGGGATTCATCTGGCCATTGCGCTCAAGAATGGGGTGAAGGTTGAAATCACATCATCGTGAGCATACGATTATTCTGGTGTTCATCAAGTTCTAGGGTTCTTCCTATTCGGAGGTCACATCAGAAATGTTAGGTCAAGACGTTATCAATGTGAATTGAGGGTTTATTTCTCAGGTGGCTCTTTTCATTATTATCAGTACATCTTAAGGAAAATTAGGATTTTTCTTACACATGTTTAATGGTGAGGGAATTTCACTATCTGAGGCCCATTAGATTAAGGTTTATCTGAGGGTCTCCATATTTCGGGTCTTACCTTCATCTTCAAGTGTTCCTCATTATTATTATTCATCTTTCCTAATCCAATCCATGCCCATTTCATTTCCATAACCTATATTTTAAATCCAGATTCTAAAAACCATTCAATAAATTCTACCATTAAATCCATTTTTTTATCCAAAAATATATAGAACCACTAGAAATTCAAAGTTCGAAAGTGCTACGGATGTGAAAGAAACTTGGCAGCTATTAAATAAAACACACTGTAAATTCTGCCCTTAAAGAAACTTATTGTGGTTTGGTGGTGGATGTAGTTGATGCTACTATTTTTGTGAATTGTATAGAATGCAATTTTAATTAAAGATTTAAGTGTTAAAAGATAATGCATGGGATGGATTTGATGAGATCAAGAATGATGATCTCGTAGTCATTCATTCTAATAGCCCGCACAATATTTAATTTGTAATCAAGGTTGATGGCTGTAATGAATCACTTCAAAAATTATGTGGTATAAGGAGTTGCTACTAATAGTTACAGTACTATACTTGTAAAATATGAAACAAAATAACAGAACTTGAAAAAAAAAGAGAGCCAAAAACTTCAGTTACAAGCCACATTTGGGGATAGAGTTACATATCAGGAAAGAAGAATTATCAGTGATAGAAAAAACTATAACAGGAAAATCACAAAGTTTCTTCTAGTGATGAAAATTACACAGAAAATTCAGAAACCTATTTCTAATCGTCTTTGGTCTCGACCTTCTCGGATTTTAACATCCTTCACAAATCTTCATCAGCTTCATGAACATCTTTTAGCTCTTCAAAAAATAACTCTCATCGATTTCGACTCGAACACACCTGCAAAAGTTCATGACAATTCAGCTCCAACTCAATTCGGAAAAAAGGTTCATTCACAACCAGACCAAATTCAAGGAAAATAGTAATAAATAAAAAAATCAGTATAGGGAACTGATAGCAAGGAAGACTAAAAAAAATGTGTCGGTTCCAAGAGTCAATAGAAGAGAATTGATGATAAAAATCAGTTACAAGTTAACTGAAACTTCAGCAAGCCAAGATATTCACAAGTTGTTAACAAAAATGGAAGTTAACATTAACAGAGCCATGGCTAACTCAAAGTTGTTAACAAAATTTCATAACTAAATCACTAACTAACTCTAACAGAATTCCAACAAATCCCTAACTGAAAACTAACCAACCAGCAGGAAAATAACCAACTTCTAACTGTTCTAACCAACTATTCTTCTAGAATTTTCCTACACATTCTATAAATTCATCAGAGTTTCTCACCTTATGGTTTCTTCTTCAATCCCTAACAGAAAATTGATTCTTCTCTATTCATCCTCTCAACCATTTTTCTTCAACCTCACGTTTCTTCATCCCTCCTTCATCTTACCCCTATCCATATCATTCACCAATCTTCTTCATCTGTCAACTCCAACTTCATCTTCAATCCATCCATCTTCAATCTGCTACAAAACTCTCAAAAATCCTTTTCGCCTCTCACTTCAAACCTTCATTGGCATCCTCCATCATCAGCATCAATAATCGTCATCAGAACAACACCTGTAAAATTCACGTATCGACATCGCGGGAGCATCAACACGGCTTCAGCAATACCGAACACAGTCAACAACTGCAACAATCACAACCTACAAAACCATAAGAAATGTATCCGAATCAAACTTCAACAACATCACTTTTCATCATCAGTTCATCAAGAATCTGCAAACAACGCATAAGTCTTCCAACATTACCTTCAACGATTTAAGCGTGACTTCGTCAACGTCGCCTTCGTTCTCTGAATATTTTGGCCTTCATATCCATCAAGTTCATGCTTCATCATCTTCAAATAATACCATAACGTCGCGTCGTGAGATTGACGTCAATGAACGCTTATGTTCGAACTCCGCGTCACGAGAACCTGCAGAAATGTTGACAAAGCCGAATCAACAAACTCGCACGACAAACAACCTCCACGACACGCTTCAAGAACGCATTTACACCATAATTCGAACAATAACGCAGAATGGGGAAAATCAAAGGGAACGAAGAATAAAGTAGCCAAAGCAACAATAAACAAGGCTACAACATCATACCGTGAACGCGGCGCTTTCGATCGCCACCTTCGCCATCTTTGCGGCATCACCTTCAAGCGGTCACAACATCACAAGCCATCAAATTTCATCACTGTCTATGACAAGTCATCGATCTTCTTCGGTCGATTCTTTTCCGCGAATCGCGTCGACTACACCATTCGTGTCACCGATTGCAGGTACATTTGTGTTGACCATTAAACCGTTTGCGTTTTTGTTCGATCTGATAGCTAGTTGGAGTTTTAGAGGGATTAGGTTTCAGATGGTGATAGGGAGGAAATATTAAGTTAGGGTTTAGAGTGGTAAAGTTTCACCGGAACTCATGGTGATTCGGCTTGTCCTCTCCGGCGAATGGTTTACGGCGGCGGAGCTAGGGTTTTATGAGAAGAAGATGAAGAGTGAGGGAGATAAGAGGAAAGGCGTGAAAGAGGAGATATTTGTTCGGTCTGAGTTTTTTATTTTGAGTTGTATGTTAATTATGATTAATGTCATGTTATTATAGAAAATAAAAAGAATTAAAGTTAGGATTAAAAGTCATAACAGTCATTAAATCCACCGCCCAAATCCATTAAGATAGGATTGGATTTTTTCGGTCCATTCCGGTGGTGACAAGTGTCATCGTCCGGTTGGACCCCTGTATCCCAATCACACGCATACCACCCTACAACAAATTCCATACACCCTCAGCCTTTGTTGCATTCATGGGCCGGCGAATTTCTATCCACACCCCCATGTTAAGCCCATTTCTTTTATTAACTAAAACAAAATCATTTTCTCACCCCCTGGCTTCTGTGTCTCTGGGCCTCATAATGTTGCTATTCGCACCCTAGTTTCCCAAGCCCATTAGCATAATAACCAATAAAACTATTTACTGCACACCCCTTCTTATTCTCCATATTTTTATTTTTCATTTTCTAGTACTTGTTCAAATTAATTCGTAAAAAAATATTAAAACACTTAAGAAAAATCCCCAAAAATTAGGATAGAATATTAATTCAATTTAAAATTTTTCCCAATTTTTACTTTCTGAATTTTTGCATTTTTCAATTTAAATTCGATTTTTCATTTTAATTGATTTATATTGAATTCCTTTATAAACACCTAAATTTGTACATTTTATTTATGCCACTTACTATAACATTTTTGATCCATTATTTTTGCTATGATTAAAGAACAAATTAAAGTACCTAGAATATTTTTGGTGTATTTTTTAGGGCACTTTATCTACTGTTATGGTAGTGTGATTTGTATAAATTTGTGATTGAATCTTAGATAGATTTAAAGGACCATTTGACATAGTTAGACTTTGAATTTTTAAGAGATTTTTTAACACAATGTAATAATCAGGTTAGAGACCCTAGGGAATTAATTTCACATTTTTTCCATGGCTTTTGATATTTTTGTCATTTTAATTCATTTCCATCATATTATACATATTCATGATTCATGTCATTCACTAACTATTTCCTTTTTATGCAAGGTATCTTTCGAGGATTTGCTTATGGACTTGGATAATATTTTTATGTATCGATTATATTTTGTATACTTTGTGATGTAATACTTGTATGCTTTTATAGTATCTATAATTAGAAATAGAAGAGATAAAACGAATCGATAGAAAACCAAAATCTCAAAAAGCAAAATAAAGACTCGATCCAACGTCGAGTAAATTTTCAAAATAAATAAAGTTGCATGTGACTTTAGGATTCCCCGATTACCATTGTTCCACTCCATTACAACCAAAAGCAAGCCTTGTAGTTTGCTCACCATAAGTCGCGCGTCTCAGCACCACGCAATCGACCCACCCGATCCATCGTTTCATCCCATTTACGTTTCATTCACGTTTTTACCCACCATGACTTAGGAGGACCATGTTCATTAAATTTTTGTACTTGCATTTATAGTCTAATATCCCTTAGTTAGATTTAATCTTTCAAAACTTACTAACCATAGGTTATCTTTAAACTCAACTAACTTAGGGTAAGTCTAGTTTTCCTTAGAGTTTTCCTTTTCCACTTGAGTCTCACTTCTCATCTTAAAAGAAAATAAAAAACACTTAATAAAGGAAAAGGTGTACAATGCGCCACGAGCCTTAAGCTATATGGGAAATGACTAGTGGAGGTCTCCTTCACTCTTCTAGGATGCTTTACAAACGTTCAATTGGGGGCGATCTTGGAAAGTATTTGCTCCTGTGTCATAGTCTTTAGTGTTGGACATACGAAAAACACAAATTCAGAACACTTCTTCTAAAAGACAACCAAACCAAGAAGTCACGTCTTCTCATCTCATCTCATACTGCTTGCGGACGAACATGACTTGTCTCGACAGTTCAAACAGCGATACGGTAAACACCCTCGAGTCAGAGACGGTAACACCTGAGCTAGAGCTATGGCAACGCCATCCTAAAAAATACAAACAAGTACCCGCCTTAGCTAGAAGAACTACGACGTCTCTGATCCTCATTTATCCCGATGAGGTACGTAGGCAGTGGGGTAGGGCCCATTCGAGCACAATCTTTATTTTCCCTACATTTTTCCCCTTTATTCCCATTTTTCAATTCCATTTCTTTTCCCATTTCAATTTCATTCCAGATAGCCATTCTTTCATTCAAGCAGCATATTTTTTCACCCTTTGAAACAGACTTATAAGCGTGGATCCTGTCGGGTACGGCGGACGGATTGGGGTGCTAATACCTTCTCAATTCGTAACCGACTTCCGGACCCAGATCTTTGGTTCGCAAGGCCTCGTCCTTTTCCTTCTTCCTAAGGTTTGTGCAACATTACCTTTCCCATTCCTTCGGGATAAAAATGTCTGGCTGGCGACTCTAACTTTTCCGCGCCACTTTCGCGTTTGTACTAGGATGAAAATCCCGGGAGCGACAAGGTGCACATTGTGTGTCTACTGCTGCAGAAATATTGCGTTGTGTGCTTGCTGAGTTTTTAAATTTCTTGCGTTTTATCCTTTCCATATGCGTTTTGATGCCTAGATGAACGCGTGAAAGTAGCTGGCTTAGTTAGCTGTTCATGCATGTGGCTTTGTGTGCTAGGTGATGGAAGATCACATGAGAACATGTTGTATCTTCATCAACTCCTTTTATTTTTTATTTTATAATTTATTTTGATATAAAAACAATAAGAGGTGGGTCCATGTGGTCTTACAAACTTTTAATTACTTTGTGCATCTCCATATTTCTAAACAACTTTATTGAATGGATTCTAGAATTGGGCTTAAAATAAATGGGAATATATTTTCAACAATTTTTTGTGATAGTGGATTAATGAGAATAAATTGATATGGTAATTAGATAATTGAAATAAAATAGATGAGAAAAGTTAGATGAAAGAAAATTTAGTTATAAATGGATATTGAATAAAAATAGAAAATCGGGGGAATATGGATAATTTGGCTATTGGATTAATGTTTGAAAATATATGGATAGAAAATAATTGGATAATGGAAATGGTCAACTGGAAATTGAAAGCTGAATAATCAGAATAGATCGGATAATGAAAATATGGATGGGATAAAAAAATGGTGGCTAAAAAAATGTATGAATTGAATAATGGACGAAATGATGATTTTTTATTTTAAGCCTAGACTCGAATTTGAACTTTCCACACACATGATGAATGAAACCAATCCCAAGCCACTGAACAAATGCCACTGAAACAACGACCTGAATCTTTTCAAATATATATGCATCGATCTCTGGAAAATAAATCCACAAATGAACCACTGATGAACTGATGATCACTCAACCAAGACAAATTGGACCGATTTTCTCACAATCCACTGTTCGAATAACCAAAGAACTTTTGTACACAACACAACTTAAACTTTGAATATGCACTGCCTAAGAAATAAACACCAGCACAAATAACTTGCAGTTGAAGCAATCTCTTAAGAGTTTGACCAAGATTAGGTTAAACATCCATCTGAATCGGATCATAACTGAACGACCACATCTGAAGTGAAATCAGTGTCCTGCTCCGTGCTATGCTTTATTTTTCTATGCAAAGATGCAATGTTATATATACGAGATGATATGCTAAATGCTATGATAATGAGAGGGAAAATTTTGGGGTGTTATAAATACCATATAATTAATTCTCCAAACTACAAGGTATTCAAATCATACATGCTTAAATTTGTGGTTGATTGTGCTATATGTGTGTGGAGATGTTGATCATATTTCTTAGAAAAACCCTTATGTGGGAAATCAGGGCTTCAAAAAGGTACTCATGCATATACATTAGTCTTTATTTCAGAATATCATCACAAGCTCGAATCAAACAACATTGTTATAATATCAAGGAGTTAGTTAAACAAAATCAATCAAATCCAGTTTCAATGTTTGTAGCACATGTTAAAGAAAAATTAAACTACACAACCACATATAGAAAAACATAGTTAGCAAAAGAAAATTCTCTTGATAAATTTACAAAACTTGAGAGTTTTTTTAGGCCATTAAAAAAAGAATATTACCCCTGATTATAAAATCTTTAATAAACTATTGTAGGCTTTCTCACCATGCATCCATGAGTATGCATATTGCAAGTTTGTTATTTAAGTTGATGGAACATTCTTGTATCAACAAATATTAAATGACTCTTCTTCTAGTAGTTTCTCAAGATGGAAACAACAACATATTTCACACATATCCGTTCCTAGAGGAGGGTGAAACATGAGAAACATTGAACTTATTTCTAAACAAATTTAAGAACTCATGTCATACCTAAATAAAAAACATGTTTGATTTCTAATAAGCACACATCAATAAAAAGTTCTTACATATACCTACAAAATTATTCGATACAACCACCACCGGTGTATGTATCTACATCCAATACATTGCACAAAACTTCATGAGAGAATTCAAAAACACAACTACAAAAATTATTTGTTAACATGGATATTGATCGTACCTGGAAATCAGGATCCGATATGGCTGGCGTCGAGAATTGCTGAAGGACGGTTGGTGAGGAGAAGAGGGGGGTGTACCTGCAAGGCACTCCGATGCTAAAGTAAGACACTGAGCAAAGAGCGTGCAAGTACGAGAATTAAGGTGAGAGAATTGAATACCTGGACCTCTCCTCTGAGAGGGTTTATATACTGTCGTTAGTGGATGGTTATTGGGTAAAACCGTTTGGCGCAGATCGCGGAATCCGCACGAATAGGTAATAGTCTAAACTAGCCGTTGGGGGATTTCACTCTGGTCGGTATGGCTTTGGTCAACAAGGACCGTTATCCTTGGCATGGTGCTCGACGCCGAGCGTTTCAGCTTGTCACTTTTCCTGGCCCAACTCTGGGAGTTGGGCTTGCCCGGAACAGGAGCCCCCCAAGTCCTTGCTTCTGCGGAGGAGCGATGACTTAGTGATGGTTTTCTGTCCAAGGCGTACGCAGTGCGTCTGGTGTTTTTTGTGTGTGGACTAGGGAATGATCGTTTGATGACCCACGACAGGCGGGCAGTTGTTTGGTCGCTCAACGAAGGGGGGATATGAAACGAAAAGTTGGCGTGTCTAGGAATTCGCACCTATTTAATGTTCTGACGGCTAGCCTTGGGGCTAGAGCGTAGGTACTCATTTCCTAGGGGTAGGGGTCACGCGTTTCTGCACGTGTTCCCTTCCCTATAAATAGGAACCCAAGGTATTCTGTAAGCTTTTTCGTTTCGTCTTCTTCTCCACTGTACTGCTCGTAGATCAGCCACCTTTCTCAGCCGTCGACCACCGCTTTCATCTGGCGACCACCGCGTTCCAAGCCAACTTCTTATGCAATGGCCTCCCAAGCTCCAGGTACAACTCTTTATTGCGTTTTTCTTAGTCATAGGCTTGATATTTTAGCAATGCATGTGGCATAGGATATATTTTCCGGTAGTTTAGGCTTAGAATAAGTAGATTAGAGACTTTCTGTCGTCGTTGCTCGTCGGTTACGAACCCTAATTCGTGGTCGGCGATGGCCCTGGTCGACTTTGACTTAGGACCTGATAAGCATCTAGGATTTGATCGTATCCTCGCTGTCGTGGGGCGCTGGCCATCGCCTTGAGCGATGGTTAACCGATGGCTATGGCTTGGGACCTCACTCTCGAGTCGATACGCGCCCTTTCACTTGTTGAACGGTGGAAGGGTGGATTTGATATTCTAATCGAATTCACTGACGCCTTTCCTCTGCTTTTCAGGTGAGAATTCGCTTATTGACCCGCTCGACATTTCCTCGGAGGAGGTGTCCTCGAAAGATTCTAGTTCTTCTGCATCTGTTCCTTCTGACTCTGGAAGCTCGTCGAGCGAATAAGACACGACCACGACGGAGGACGGGGCCCCTGATTCGGGAGAGACGACCGATGCCCCTCGGGGTCTGGAAAAAATAATCGCGCCCGAAGAATGGGTAGTGGAAGACCTGCTTGATATGGTGTCGTCCTTCTCAAGGCCTCGTGCGTAGCCTCTGCCTACTGTTGGCGATCCAGGGGATTGGGTCGTCACCTTCCCGGGGGATGATGACCGAATATTTTCAGACTTTGGCGGCCAGAAGTTTTTCGATGTAGGAATATGCGACATTGATCCTAGGGGTAACCTTGCCCTTCAGTGATCTGGTTTGTGCCGTGCTCGGGCACTTGGGTGTAGCCCCGTCTCTGCTGCACCCCAACTCTTATGCGTTCCTGAGAGCGTTCGAGGTGACGTGCGCCCATCTGGGTGTTAGGGCCACGCTTCCTCTGTTCTTTCGCTTGTTCTCGCTGTAGTGCCAGGTAGGGCGGGGGACCGACCGGAAGGGATTTATTTCCTTCAAACAGCGGACCAAGATCTTCAAAGCTCACTCAGAATCTATCCGGGCTTTCAAGACAGATTACTTCTTGGTAAAGCCGGCGAGCGAGGAAGCCGTGAGAGCACTGAGTTTCCTGGGGGTAGATACCGACGAAAATGATGAGCCCAGGCTCGATGACCGAGGGCAGGTGATTCCGAGGAGGCTCTGGCTATTTCCCTTCTCATGGAATTACTCTCACTACGGACGCCCAGTTAGTGAGTTTGTCCTAGTAGGGGATTCTCTTAACAAGGACGATGCAGCTAGCTTCAAGGAGTTTCGGAAGTTGGTAGCCTCTTTTACTCCGACCCCTATGCTGGACGGGGAGGGTAAGATAATGCTGGATCAAGAAGGGGGAGAGGCTCTGGAGCATCCTTTGATAGACGTCACAGATCTCCTGGCGTGTAAGACCGGGCAAGAAGTGTCCTAGTTCTTTGGTATTTGTTTTTATTTCTGCTTGTTATTATGTTTTAATAATTTTGGGCGTTCGTGACTAATTTTGTATTCTTTTTCTTTGCAGGCTCCATGTCGAACCCCTTAGACAAAGTCCATGAGCGACTGCGCCAGCAACAAAAGAAGAGGTTGCGGGTTATTCAAACCAAGCTGACCGAAACGAGCGACTCAGGGTCGGGCCCCCTGGTCCAAGGGTCTCTGAGTGCGTCTACTAGCTCGCTCATGAACAGACATAAATCTGCAGCGACCGTGGATTTGACGGTCAATGCTCCCCCAAACGAAAACATGTGCTGCCGCCTTGCTTCGTGAAGCGAAACTATTTCGAAGGGACGAGCATGGAGGTTGACCGGGCAGACTCTTTGTTCGTTGAGGCAATGGATCGCCCTGTCCGGCATCTATCTCTGGCCCAGGACGCGAGCGCAATTATGCGGGTATTGTCTATGGCCTGGCTGACGGCCGAAGGGAACCCTGGGCAGGAAAGGGAGGTGATAAAGCTGAAAGAGCTCCTGGCAACTACCGAAGGAAGGCTGGCTACAGCCTCTGAGGAAGCTGCTGCCTCTGCTAAGGAGCTGACTGATCGGGGGAACATTATCGCCAAGCTGGAGGTCGATAAGAGGAAGGCCTTGGACCAGAGCAAAAAGCTGAAGGATGCCTTTTGCCTGAAGGAGGATGAGGATGCCGACACCAAGGGTTTGGTGACCAGGGCCCAGTTTCTTGCTCAGATCGACCAGGATATGGAAGATCTGAACTCGTCGACTGAGCTCAGTTTCCAAAATGTTATAGAGCAAATACAAGCCCTTCATCCTGAATTGGCTCTGGATACCGGCCGCATCATCTATCTTTACAAAGTTGAGAATGTTCAGATAGTGGTCCCTGCAGACTTGATCGTGGAAGACTCCCAGCCCGAGGTGATTGCTCAGCCTGAACAACCAGAGATGCAGCCGCCTCAGAGCGAAGGTCAACCTGGTGCTCCAAAAGGGGAGGGGAACTAGTCTGGTCTGCATGCCGTAACTTTGTAATTTACCATGCTATTGTTTTTCCCGGGGACGTGGTCCCCTTTACGTGTAATTATGAACAAGTCGGCCCTTCGGGGTCGCAACCTTTCAGTAAAATTGCCCGACATTGGTGGTCGTTTGTTATTTCATAATGTTTTTATTTACAAGTATTTTTAACTGTGCGTCCGTCGGCGGACTTCTTTCCTTTTATATTTATATAAACGTCAAGTGTTTGATGTCTTTATGATGGTTAGATGTAATTGGGCAAATACAGGGTGTGTGTTTGTAATATGTTGGTTTGGGGGACCAATCAGATGTTGGAGGCTGGCTCCTGGTCGGTACCCGGACCAAGATAATGACTCGGGCTCCGAGGCTTGAACGTCCCATCGCGAGCTGGGGTTCTACCTGGTCGTGGTACATAGGCGACGTCGGACTCGTTTGAGTATCCGCCCGTGCAATAGTCACCTCCTTCCTCTTGAAGAAGATCCTGATAATCATGTTATTTGGGTTGCTGTGCTTGTACCTGGGCACGCATGTTTAGTCGGACCTATTGCTCCTCACTTGAGAGCCGAGCAAGGTAACTATGTAATTAACTATAATATTGCTTGAGCTTCTCGGCGTTCCACGGCCGAGAAAGTTCTTCCCGTGAAGATTCTCTAAATAATAGGCCCCATTTTCGGTCTTTTCCCGGACGCGATACGGGCCCTCCCAATTAGGCGTTAGTTTTCCCTCGCGGGAATCTCTGTGATTTCTTCTTAGAGCAAGACTGCCCACCTCGAATGCTCGTCTTATGACTTTAGAGTCATACCGAGCTGTTATTTTCTATTTAAGAGTGGCCTCTCGGAGAGCAGCTTCTGATCGGATTTCTTCGACCAGGTCAAGCTCGTCTCTTAAAGCTTCGGAGTTGGTGTCTTGGTCCATTGGGGACTCTGTCCGCCTGGATTGGATGTGCATTTTCACAGGAATTACTGCTTCGGTCCCATATGCCAACTGGAAAGGGGATTCACCAGTCGTTGAGTGGGGAGTGGTTCTATATGCCCAAAGTACGTTGTGTAACTCCTCAACCCAGTGTTTCTTGTGCTCGTCCAGTCCCCATTTCAGACCTCTTAGGATTACTCTATTTACAGCTTCTGCTTGTCCGTTGGTTTGGGGATGCTCAACCAAAGCGAAATGCTGTTTTGTTCCTACTGAAGCAACAAATTCTTTGAAATGTCTATCGGTGAATTGGGTACCGTTATCGGTTACAATGGCGAGCGGTACCCCGAATCGAGCGAGAATGCTCCTCTTAAAGAAGCGTAGTATGTTGAGTGCAGTAATCTTGGCCAAGGCCTCAACTTCTAACCATTTGGTGAAATAATAGACGCCCACAATGAGGTATTTACTTTGGCCGGACCCAACGATGAATGGCCCTAAGATGTCCATCCCCCACCACGTGAATGGCCACGGGGAAGATAGCGATTTTAGCTCGGTAGGGGGTGCTACGTGTACGTCCCCGTGTCGTTGGCATTTGTCGCATCTTTTTACGTGCTCTTTCGCGTCATGCTGGAGTGTCGGCCAATAGTATCCTGCCCGGAGGATCTTTCGGGCTAACGATCGTCCGCCCAGGTGTTGTGCGTTAATTCCTTCATGGACTTCTCTTAGTACGTGTGGGATGTTCTCTTCCTCTACGCACCTGAGGAGTGGCGTGGAGAAGCCTCGGCGATACATACACCCACCGACTAAAGAGTATGAGCATGACCTTCGACGCACAGTGCTGTCCGTTTTCGAGTCTGTTGGTAACTCACCGTTGGTCAGGTAGTTAAACACTGGGGTCATCCAGCAATTGGGGTCGCCTACGAGATTAATGTCAAGGTGGGTTGAAGATTGTCCAATGCTTGGTCGGGGGAGCACTTTTTGTATGACGGACTTGTTGTTTCCTTTTCTTTTAGTGCTTGCCAACTTGGAAAGGATATCAGCTCGGGTATTATTTTCTCGCGGGACGTGTTTGACCTCTATGTTTGCGAATCATTTTAGTTTGTCCTTTACAAGGGCCAGGTATTCGGCCATATTGTCGTTTTTGGCCTGGAAATCTCCTCGGACTTGATTAGCGACCAGCTGGGAATCCGTGCAAATTGTGATTTCTTCTGCCTCTAGGTTGGTCGCGAGTCGTATGCCGGACAGGAAGGCTTCATATTCCGCCTGGTTGTTGGATGTGGGGAAGGACAAAGTTAAAGATACTTCGATGATGTTTCCCTCTTCGTTTTCCAGGATAATTCCAGCTCCACTACCCGCCGGGCCAGATGCTCCGTCTACGAAGATGGTCCATTTGGATGGAGATTTCGGCTCCTTCTCGGTGAAAGTGAGCTCTGCTACAAAGTCGGCTAGTGCTTGAGCCTTGAGAGCTTTTCTCCCTTCGAATTTGATATCAAATTCAGACAGTTCCAACGACCATTTTAACATTCGCCCGACCATGTCTGGTCGTCAGAGTAATTGTCTTATAGGTTGGTCTGTCCTCACGATGATGGTGTGGGCTAGGAAATAATGTCGTAGTCTTCTGGCAGCAAAAAGGAGGGCCAGGGCCACCTTTTCTACCTGGAGGTATCGAAGTTCGGGGCCGTGGAGAGCCTTGCACGTAAAGTAAATAGGTTTCTGTACCTCGGGTAGGTCGCGTACGAGGGCTGCGCTTACGGCCTCGTTTGCTATGGCGAGATAGAGGTAAAGCGTCCCCCCTTCATTGGGCCTGGAAAAAACTGGGGGCTTAGATAATTCCCTTTTAAAGTGGGTCAAGGCTTGCTCGCACTCCTCCGTCCATTCAAAGGTGACCTCTTTGCGGAGGAGTTTGTAAAAGGGGAGGGTGTGCTGAGCGGATTTTGCCACAAATCGTGCGAGGGAAGCGAGGACCCCGTTTAACGATTGTATGGATTTTTTAGAATTAAGAGTAGGAAGTGAATGCCCGACATTTGTTAGGGTTGGCTTCAATACCTCGTTCGTTTAAATAGAATCTGAGGAACTTCCCTGCTCGGACCCCAAACGTGCATTTCTCGAGATTGAAACGCATTTTGCATTTCCGGGCTTGATCGAATACTTTTCGTAAGTGGGACGCGTGGTCTGTCTCTTGCTGAGATTTGACGATCATGTCGTCCATGTATACTTCAAGCATGTCCCCGATTTCTGTTCGAAATACCTTGTTCATCATGCGCTGATATGTCGCGCCCGCGTTTTTTAAACCGAAGGGCATAACGTTATAATAATAGTTGGCCGATTCGGTCATGAAGGCCGTGTATTTTTTGTCGGACATGGCCATGGGTATTTGATTGTACCCCGAGTAGGCGTCCATAAAGGACAATAGTTTGAAACCGGACGAATTGTCGACCAGTTTGTTAATGTTGGGCAGAGGATATACGTCTTTCGGGCATGCCCGGTTAAGATCAGTATAGTCAACACACATTCAACATTTTCCACTAGACTTTTTAACAAGTACAACATTTAAGGGCCAGGTTGTATACCTGGCCTCAGTTACAAAATTTGCCTCTAGGAGGTCTTTAACAGCAGATTCGACCGCATCGGTTTTCTTGGTCGAGTGCTTCCTCCTACGTTGGGCGACCGCTTTGTGCGTTGGATCGATGGAGAGGTGATGACAGGCCGTCTCGGGGTCGAGCCCTGGCATTTCTGCAGCGCTCCAAAGCAAACAGATTAGCGTTTCCCTTGAGGCATGCTTCTAATTATTGTTTCGCCAAGTCGGGCAGATGGGCTCCGATCTTGACGCACCGAGCCAGATCATCCCCCAAAGGAATTAGTTCGAACACCCCGTCAGGAATTGGCCGGGAAAGTGAATCAGTCAGCCTCCGAACGCCCTCGTGGTTATTTGAGAACCTGGAGTCTAGTTCGATTGAGTCGACCTGAGGAAAAGCCTTGGATGTTTGTGGAGTATCTGGAGAAGTCAGGGCTGATGGGTTTGGTTGGTAAGATATCGAGCTGAGACCCCTGGATGCTGCTTCAAAGCATCGGCGAGCAGCTTCGACGTCACCGTGTAGCGTAGCGACTTTGCCCGAAGTAGTATAATACTTCATTTTTAGGTGAACGGTGGATGGAACAACGATCAGCTCGGCCAATGTTGGTCGTCCTAAAATGCATTGGTACAACGAAGGACAGTCTACAACCAGGAATTGGACGCGAACAGTTCTGGCGGTTTCGGATGTCCCGAAGGTGACGAAGAGATCGACGTAACCCGTTGGTTGGGAGACTGCTCCGTTGAAACCCTGTAAGTCTGATCCGACGTATGAAGTCAGTGTGTTTCATTCAATTGGAGTGTTGAAAATAATTGGGAGTACATGATGTCGCAGGAGCTACCCTGGTCTACCAGGATTCTCCTCACATCAAAATTTTCCATCCGTGCACGGATGAGTAGTGGGATGCTGGCATTTGGTGCTCCTCCCAAGAGTTCCTCCCAGTAAAAAGCAAGGGGTACTGAGCCCTCTCTTGGGGGGTCCAGGGTCGCGCTCTGAGCAGGGCCTTTCGCGATCAGTTGGTCAAATTTCCTCTTTATGGATCCAACCGTGATTTTGTTAAATCCCCCCCTGAGATGACCATCGCAAAGAGAAAGGTCTCCTACGGGCTGTGGGAGGAAAAATATCCTGGGCTCCCCATGTGGTCGGGCAGGAAGAAATCTTTCGGGCGTTAGATGCTCAGGGCAACCTGCATGTTCGCATCTGCTGGAATGGGTACAACTTCTTCGATCTTCTGAGACTCCTGCGCTTCTTGGCGAGGGGTATCTCTTGATTTGGTAAACTGTTTGAGGTGCCCGTCTTTAATAAGTATCTCGATTGCGTCTTTGAGATGGATGCAATCTTTGGTATTATGGCCGTGACTCTTGTGGAATCTACAGTACTTCGTTTTGTCCGTGCCCGGTTTGCTAGGCAGCTACTTCGGAAAGCGTACTCCTGCTTGTCTGAATTCTGAGTTAGCACACTCGGACAGGATTTTTTCTCTGGAGACCAGGAGGGGGTATATTCATGAAACCGGCCGACGAGGGCTCTGTGTTCCCGTGGTTCACGGGGGCGATCATCCTTTCTTTTGTTTCCTCCCCGACGAGATGTCGAGGGTTCATCGACCCGGTAGGGCTTTGCGTCCTCGCGACGCCAGGCGTCTCGGACGGAGCTAACAACCTGCTTTTCCTCATATTGGATGTAAGCTTGGGCTTTTAACAAGAAAGCGTCAAGGGTGACTGGGGTCTCGATGCCAACCACACAGTGGAAATCAGTCGATGGACGTAGACCTCGCTCCAGCAAGTACTTCTTCATGTCGTCAGTTGTGGACACCTGGACTGCTTCTTTGTTGAACCTCTCGATATAGGTTCGCAGAGGTTCGTCTTTCCCCTGGATGATTGCTTCGAGCGATGCTCCTATCTTTGGGTGTCGTCTAGAAGCGGTGAAGTGCCTGGAAAACGTGCGTCCGAGCTGTTTCCAAGAAGTGATGGACTCTGCTTCGAGGCTTTTGTACCACGTCATTGCTCCTTTCCTCAGGGTTGAAGGAAAGAGGCGACATTTGATTGCCCCTCGCACCCCTCGGTAGTCGAGCAAAGCATTAACATTCTCGATATGCTCGTCAGGATCTGTGGTCCCATCATATGAGCCTAAGGGTGGAGGTTTTTCTAAACCCCTTGGGAGTTTATCCGCCATGATTTCCGACGAGAGGGGGCCCCTGGTGTCTTCATCGTCGCTGGAATTGAATGAAGGGGACATGGGCACATGTTTCTTCGTTCGCCGGGGTAATGCAGATCTTGATCTGCTCCTTCTTGATTTTCTTGGAGGGGAAAATCGAGGATGAGATGGGAGGGACCGTTTGTCACTAGTGGATTCATCGTTGCGTCCTTTCCTCTTCCTCTTGGGAGGAGAGGGACTACGCCTTCTTTTATGTCTCGCGGGAGACCGAGACGGTCGACAGATATTGTCCTCGAGACGGGCAATCTTTTCGCCGTGGGCAAGGAGTAACAAATTTGTCAGGTTCAGAATCTCAGCCAGTGCTGCGAAGTCAGACCCTGAAGGTGTTGGAGGAAGAGGGACCTCTGGGCGACTTTCTAGAGGTTGGTCGCGATTGGGGGAAGGTGAGGCTGTCTTCCCATCTGGGCGATCCTGCACGGTCTCTTCGTGTGGAGGATGATTAACGTTGCTCTCACGTTGCGTGAGGAGTATACCGTCGTTCGACCGATTGTCCGGATTGTTGTCTCGAGCAGCCATGGATCTTGGTAAAAACTTTGGTTCTTGGAGATTTTGAGAGAGAAGAATGGGGAAATCAGTGCTTCCCACAGACGGCGCCACCTGATCGTACTTGGAGATCAGGATCCGATATGGCTGGCGTCGAGCGTTGCTGAAGGACGGTTGGTGAGGAGAAGAGGGAGGTGTACCTGCAAGGCACTCCGATGCTAAAGTAAGACACTGAGCAAAGAGCGTGCAAGTACGAGAATTAAGGTGAGAGAATTGAATACCTGGCCCTCTCCTCTGAGAGGGTTTATATACTGTCATCAGTGGATAAGTAATAAATATTTATGCCAACTTGTAATAATATCTTAAAAAAATATGTATGCATCTCATGGATATTTTCAATTTTTAAAAAGTTTTCTTGGATTAATATATAAATTATATTTAATTTATATTTAAAAACATTCATCATATTATAAAATCATATAATAAATTCATTTATTAATAAATTTTATATGATAAAATATAATACATTATTATTTGTGTCTAATTCTATTATTTTATATTTTATTTTATAGAAAAATATATTATTAAAATTTGTTATTATAAATAATTAAAACTTAGAAATTCAATATTACTTTTTATGAGACAACATAATTAAATAAATAACAAATTAAATTATTACAATTAATTTCTTTCAAAAACTTAATTATAATTAATCTAAGTTGATGTATTATTTATAAGATTTTATAATTTGTTTAACTAATTTAACTTCCCTTATGTTTATTATGTGATTGATCTAATTGCGCTAAAAACTTGATGCTCTGAAAGTGCACGGAAATATCGAAGTAATATAAAAGATTGTCGAACCCACAGAGATCAATGTCAACCTGCTGTAAATATTATCGTTGCTTTGTAAAACTAAGGCTGATGAATATTCTCTAAAACATGAATACCTATTTGTTTTTCTTCACTATTTAGATATATTTTACTTATATTTTTTTCCTCACGTAATGACAACTTAACAACATGAACAATGTCAAATTTATAGGGGTAACTTTGACGCTTAGGGGACTAAAGACATAACATTTTGAAATTTCAAAGGGGGGTTATTTTTTTTATAGGGGGTAAACCGAATTTTGCCTACATTGCTGGGGGTGTTGTATATTTAATCCTTAAATTTAAATATACCCAAGATTTTACAATGACTACAATTTTAGAGAGACGCGATGGCGAAAAAACTATGGGGTAACTTTTGTAACTGGATAACCAGAACTGTTTTTACAATGGATGGTTTGGTGTTTCGATGATCCCTACCTTATTGACCACCATTCCTGTATTTATTATCGCTTTCATTACTGCCCCACTAATAGATATTGATGGTATTCATGAGGCTATTTCAACATCTCTACTTTACGTAAACAATATTATTTCTGGTGCCATTATTCCTACTTCTACGGCTATCGATTTTCACTTTTACCCGATGTGGGAAGTTACACCCGTTGATTAATGGTTATACAATGACAATCCTTATGAACTAATTGTTTTACACTTCTCACTTGGTGTAGCTTGTTACATGGGTTGAGAGTGACAAATTAGTTTTCTTCTGGGTATGCGCCTTTGGATTGTTGTTGCATATTCAACTCCCGTTGCAATTGCTACTGCAATTTTCTTTATCTACCCAATTGGTCAAGGAAACTTTTCAGGGTATACCTCTAGGAATCTTTGGTACTTTCAAATTTATGATTGCATTTCAGACTGAACATAATATTCTTATGCACCCATTTCACATGTTGGGTGTAACTGGTATATTCGGCGGCTCCCTATTCACTGGTATGCACGGTTCCTAGGTAACTTCAAGTTTGGTCAACGAAACCATAGAAAATGAATCTATTAATATTGTTGTTGCTCACAGTTATTTTGGCCGATTGATCTTCGAATTTGCTAGTTTTAACAATTCTTGCTCTTTACATTTCTTCCTAGCTACTTGGCCTGTATTAGGTATTTGGTTTACCACGTTAAGTATTAGCCCAATGGCCAATCTATAATTGATATATTCAATGTTGTGTAATTAATACCTAGACTGATATTATTAACCGTGTTAACCTTTGTATGGAAGTTATGCATGAACATAATGCTAATAATTTCCCTCTAGACATAATTGCAGTCAATGCTCCATCTCTAAATGGATAATAGTTTGGTTTAAAGATATGAGTTTCAAATGGATAATAGTTTGGTTTAAAGATATGAGTTTTTGAAAGTAAGAGAATAATATTAACATTGTGGATATTACTCCCTTACTTTTGGTTAGTATTCTTTTTCAGTATGCATATACATAAATTAATGTTTTCTTATTTTCTAATATTTTAGAAGATTTATAAGAATTTAGAAGAAAATAATAATGAAATGGTATAAAAGAACATGTAATTTAGACATAGTGTAATTTAGATATAATTACAGGACGTATGTAGCCAAATGGATCAAGGCAGTGGATTGTGAATCCACCATGCGCGAGTTCAATTCTCGTTGTTTGCCCATGAGTCTCTTCAAACAAAATTAATTATAATAAAAATAATTTTTAAAACTACTATATTTCTCATTTACAATCACATAAGTGTGAAGTTCCACATTGCTTAGAAAAGTGGAGATTGAATATTTTATATGTGAGAGAACTCATACACCTATCACCTTAAGATTTTGAGTGAATACGTGATGTCTTTTTTACTTGTTTGGACGAATTTCTGACCTTTAAATAAATGTTTAATTCAATGTGAATACTTCCCCTTCTTAATGACCCATCATATGAAACAATTAAATATTAGAAGATAGGGAGCATGCCCATTTTAAATTTTTGAAAATCATACATAGCAGTTTAATAGTTAAAAATATTTTACCAAATTTTATTTAATTACAATCTAATTATGACAAATTTTATATAATAAACAGAAACTCGTGTTGCAAACCTTCAAACATAACTTTGATAGAAATACTATTTGGTTGAGCATTGTTGGAACATGGAACATGTCAATTTGAGTTAGCATCCTCAAATGTGTCTAGTGTCACCTCAACAAGTTTAGAGGCTAAAAGTAATAATGTTTTGTTAAACTTGAGTCAAGGAGAATATGATGAGTTACTATTATCTTAACTAATTTGACTAATCAAATGTCTAATTATTCTTCATAATCAAATACAAGTAAAAAGGATGTCTAAAAAGTTGACATATTTAACTTTTACTTTTAATTAGATATACATAAACTTTTTATCTACTTCTTTTGTTCATATTCTATATAGAGAGTAATTTATGATCGTATTGTTAAATAGTATTTGGTCTCTATACAAAAATAACATGTTTTAATCTTTATAAAATAATTATGCACGTAATTTTAATCCTTACTATTAAATTGATATTTATTTTTGAATGATTATTTTGCAGATATATTTAGAACGTTATAAAAAATTCCTAAAAAAAAGAACTTAAAATTTGATTTATATATTGAGATTTTCATTACTTTTATTATTATTTTTTGAAATTTAAAAAAATCATATTTAATTCTTCTCATTTTAAAAAATTATATAATTTGATAAGAAAACATTTTATAGTAATCTGAACACGTATAAATTTTCTTTTTCAAAAATTTAAAATTTTAAGGATAATTAAATAATTTTAAAAATCTTAGAAAATAACAAGAACTAAAACTACATACATAAAATTTTTATAAGGACTAAAATATATATATATTTTTAATAGAAACTAAAAATAAAATGAGAGATATTTAAAGAGACAAAAAACATATTTAATCCTGTTATATATTTATATTCGACTGTATCTTTCAAATTTTTTTTTATAACAATTTAAAGTCTTAAGTTTTAACTTGTGATGCATAGCTCTTGGGTTGACCATAAACTTGATCCGTCAATATAATTTTTAATTTAATATCGTTCTATATTATTGGTATTATAAATAATTAACGAATCAATCCATAATAAATGAGTTTTTTTTATTAATTTCTGTTTAAATTTAATAAATATTTTATTATACTTTATTTAACCACAACTTAACTAGATAAATTTTGAATATTGAACACTAATCCACACTCTCGTTATACTAATATTAAAGTCTGCTTAATTATATTTGGCTTTTGTGCAATCTTCCATATTGTTGTTGCCTAGATTTGTCTTATATATATATATATATATATATATATATATATATATATATATATATATATATATATATATATATATATATATATATATATATATATATATATATATATATATATATATATATATATATATATATATATATATATATATATATATATATATATATATATATATATATATATTGAAATGAAAATTTGTGTTCTAGTTGAACTATAACGAACCCAAAAGCCACAAAGTCAAAAAAAAAAAAAAAAAGCTTTGAAGAACAATTTCTTTTAATTATTTTATTTGGTAGCCAAAAAGATGTTTAACTTAAGATAAGAAATGAAAAATAGAAAATTTATTTATTAATGAAAGTACCCTTATAACTATTTTACATTCTCCATAAGTTTTTAATTCTTATCACTAAACTCATATCTCATAGACAATTCCGAACTATAATCGATTCCTTCAACTTCTCTTATAATAAAAGTGATCAAAACAATTTTGAAATGCCTTATAATATATGAGATAAATTAGTATATCAATATAATTCTCACTCTCCATCATGTCCAAAGAGGCTCCTCCCACAATGAATTAGGGTTAGTGTTGTCCTCAAAGAAGTTGAGATTGTTTTGATAATCACTACTATAAGTAGGACTTGAAATGAGATTGTGCATTGATTGTTGTGGTGATTCTTGTGGAGTTTCATTCATTTCCATGCAAATCATAGCCAATAGATTGGATTGTTGCAATTGCATGTTCATAAGTTCAACTTGTGACTTGGCTAATTGTGCTTGAAGCTCATTCACTTGATTTTGGAGGTGACAAATTGCACCTGCACATCCATACACAGGGTCTCTTATTCTTGCACTTGCCTCATAAACCATGCTGCTCACTGCGTCGGCTCGTTGAGACTCCGGAAGTTCCTAGAATAAAAATGAAGTAGAATCATTCGATCATTAATTACGAGTACTCGAATGTTTGTTATAATCAGTCACAAAAGTTCTGACAAAAAAAAAATCCTCGATCAGATTTTACTTATCTTAGAGACTAATTTACGAATATCCGTTAAAAAATTTCACATTAATAATGAAAATAAAAATTAGTTTTTTTTTAAGGATATGAGTCAACTTCTAATCACATGAATTAATTTTAATGATAGTTATTTAATTATTTTACTATAATATTGAGTTTATGAAAGAAAAAAAAATTGTTGACAAATTAAATATGTGTAATTGTCAACTATATTGTCTTGAAAATTAAATAATTTTCTTATGAGAATTAATTAAGGAGGCCCACCATAAGGTATATGTTAAATTTAGGTTGTTGAAATTTTAGGCTTTTTGTCGCCAAGAATGAGACTGCATGCATTCCTTCTGCTAGAAAAAAGGGGTTGATTTCACCAACAAAAATAAGAAAACTTCTGATGGAAAAACTCAAATAATTATGGGTAATATGTGGACGATAACTATTTATGTCAAAGATATGAATTTTTAAAAAAAATAACATACTTCAATAAATTAATTTCAAAAATAACCTAGTACTCACACAAATTATCAATCTAGCGTAGTTTATGTGCTTGTTTGTCCAATAAATTAGCGAATGAATAAAAATTAAGATTTTTTTTCTACCCTTTCGCCACATGATATGACGAATGTGTGTTAAATTTTTATTTATTTATTTATGTTATACTCATTTGCCAAATGAGATGACGAATCTGTTGAAAACAATAACATGCTTTCGCCAAATGGATTGACGAATACTTACAAAGTTTAATTCATTCTCCAATCTGATTGGCGAACAGTAAATTAAGAAAAGTTATCATTGCACACATTAGTCATTCCAATTGACAAATATGTATCTTTTTTAAAAGCTTTTGCCAATTAGAATGGCGAATACACATCATACTCAGCCATTTTGGTAAATACTTCCAAAAATAGATTATTTCAGTATTTAATTTATGAAAATATGTTATTTAAAAAAAAATCTCAAAGATATACTATACTTTTAAGATTTGATTGGTCTAAAGTGATTAGAGTTTAAGAAGTAATTTTAATTATTATTTCTACTTAATTTTAATTTTATTAAGTGAATTTAATTGATAATTTGCTATGTATAAGCATTAAGTTGTAGGCAAGCATGTTCCAACTTTCACAACTCAATTATTCATGATATATTTTCATGTTTAAATATAATGAAATTTTGGTCATTAAATTGAAAAACAAAAACAAAATATAGGAGTGTGTAATAAATAAGTGATTAGTTATTAGCAAATCTTAGTTTAAGTGAGGAAAAAACTCAATCCTATAAAATCAGATGGTAGAGTGAGAACATCGAGGACTGAATATCTTGAGCGTGAAAATAAATGATGAATGATTTGATACTGAAAATCTGATAGTAGGTGATTCATCAGATCTTAAATTAGACTTTGAAAATCTGATAGTAGGTGATTCATCAGATCTTAAATTAGACTCTGATATCATGTTAAAAAAAATGTGATTTAATCTAATCCAACCTTTAATAAAATAAAGACTATTTTAATTTATAAATACATATTCATATCATATAGTATTATTACAGCAGAATATTAGGATTATTTAATAAAAGAGAATAAAACAAACATTTGAAGTTATAATTGCTATGTACTATATAAATTAATTATAGGTAGTCCATTCATTGGGGATTAGTCTTATCATGTATTTGTCCTTCATGAACATAATACCACATATAGAAATCTATAAAATGGTCAACAATTTTCTACTAGAATACATAGCAATTCTGAACTTCTCATCCTTTATTTGTTATCAATTCTGATTTTTCGTCTCTTTATCATATTGACTCATAAAAGAAAAATCACATGTTACATACAAAGCATGATGCAGAACTTTAGATAATACTAGTATTTTACTTTTCTAAATTGCTACATTTATTTCATAAAAGAATTTATGACTTCAAAATGTGCATATTGTCATAAATATATGTAATAATCAAAACATGTGAATGATTAATTTATTTGACTAGAATTTGACAAAATCACATGTACTTTGGTAATTTTGTCAAAAACAATATTTTACAAACTTCCATATTATTTATCAAACAGATTTACAAAAAAATAATTCTTAGTATGTAAAAAATCTTAAAAGATAATTATTTAAAAATGAAGAAGAAAGGAATAATAATAATAATGTAAATGAAGTAAGAATTTGTAGGTGTATATAGGTCCATACCTGCAAGAACTTGATGATATTACTAGCACCAAAGACACGATGAGCAGTAGTAAATTTGGCAGGTTGAGTGGGAGGAAAATAAGGAGCCAAGACACATTTCTCAGCACATCTTCTTCTCAAAATCTTGCAAGCAGCACAAGGAGTCATGACAGTTTGAGGAGCAAGAGGTGGAAGTGAAGAATTCAAAGATTGAGAGGAAATTAGAGTGTTTCTAGTTGTGTCATTCTCCATGTCTTTCCTCAAACTTGTGTTTTGTTGTTTTGTGTTTTGTGTTTTGAGGGATGGAGAGTGAGTGGTGTGTGTGTGGGGTTTGGTTTAGATTTGCTAAATGGAGAGGGTTTAATTTATAGGGAAAAAGGATGAGATGTTAGAGAGTTTGAGTGCACCGGCATTAGTAACGACTGAATAAAGATAGTGACCATTTGAAGACTTTTTTTATCAGTTGAAATTCAACTAGGTATTCAGACTTTAATCATTTTACAGATAATCTTATCAATGGTAAAAATTATTAATTAAATAGAAGATTCATTAAAATGATCTTGTTAATATATTATTGTGGAATAATTAAAGAAAAATCTTTATAATGATGTTATTAATATCTCACGGTGAAAACGAACAGTTTGCAAAACCAATAATAAAATGTCCAAGAGCGTAGCTCGAGTTAAAAGATATACCTTCGCTTGGATAGAAATAGACAATTTCGTCTTTTAATGCACCGATCATTGTCCAATTTAATTAGACAACACAACGCACTACATATGAACAATTTCAACTGCTTTTGGTATATAAGAGTAAAGCGTGTCATTTCAGACATTCAAAATTATTTGAACTCATACGTTATTTATGCTTTCTCTCACTGATTGAGGTGTTAGAGTGCTAATCTTGTAGGTTCACTTTGCTTCGTCGCAACAGAAGTACTGCTCCACTACAACAAGACACAACTTCACCACCTTATCTTTCATTTTTAATTCGCAATCAAACAGTGGCGCCGTCTACGAGAATGACTTCTGATTCCCACTCATTTTCACAAAAAAACTCAGGGTTTCTCCACCAATATCCATATCATTGATCTTATTTATCAAAGCTTCAATCTCTTTCATAGACAAATCTAATATAAAATTCATAGAGTATGCTGATATCCAAAGTCACCAGATCTATCGTTCAACGACAAACTGATGATGTTGGCATTGAAGTTGCTAGAGATCTGTCTTTTCACCCCCCTCATCTTACCCTATACACAACAAGACCTCCTCCAAGAATAAGTCAGGGAACATTCTAAATTCTCTTGTTCTATATATCTACAAAACAGATGTGTCACGGTGAACCATTACATGGACCTTATTTATAACTTGTTATACTTGGACAAGAAATGCTTCAAGGTTTCAGTTACTGCAATCAAACCTTGGAGTATAGAGAGCCACCGACTTTCTCAACATCATCTACAACCTAGTCCACAAACATAACTCATAATTCATGGTCGATAAAATACTCCGGATTGAATAGAACTTTCATTATGCTCCACCATGGGGCATTACTATACGAGAGTTGTCCTCTCAGAGTAATTAAGCCATCACACCAGATTTGGCTCTCGATGGCATAACAATACCATAAAGAGAAGTCTCAAGGTCACTAACATGCAACCGAAATAAGGGATATAAAACTCATCTGCTCGATTATGAAGGAAAAAGTAGTAGTAATACTCATACTGAGTTACATCGTCCTCATTGTTCACTATTACATCATTATTAAAGAAGGGAAAGGTATGACATAGATGCTCCAGCTCTATGGCTAAAGAAGAACCTATTGTATGTTAGCATCCTCGATAGTGAAATCCCGAGGTCTATAAAGAAACTACAAAATATACAAAGTTATGCAATCAGAGATCCAGAAAAACATGTTAAGC